>OU015498.1:113941620-114691620 GCA_907164885.2 Dolomedes plantarius | reverse complement strand
CCGCGATCGAAGGCGTCTAAATCAGGCAGTTTACCCATACTGGCAATTCCAACAACTAATTCAGAACAACCACAGTACGCGGTATATATGCAGTTACCACAGCGCCCTCATTTGCGCATACATGATGCGCAGCGCTACACAATTTGCATAGGCTTTGCTATCCTTAATTCAGTGGCACTTTAGTGTATATTACGGAAAATGAGTGAATAAAATTCAAATAAACAATATTTGAAGTATAATTTCAACCCTTCACTTTTTGTAAAATTTTACCACATTTTTGGCTAAGGTCTTGATAGTTTGTACATGTTTCGTGGAACCGCTACATTCACCTTATGCATTTTATCCAGTCATCAGTTTTGGTTGTGGTATTGTATCCTTCTCCACAACCAACACAGTTATCCTCATCAAATTCTATTCCCTCGGATCTGTAGAATCTAATAATTTCAAATGTATTTCATTTTCTTCGCTACTGGAAGTGTCGTGTTTTTGTTTTTCTCGTGTTTATTTTAGACTTTTTACTGGTTTTAAGCTTATTTATCAACTTTATCTGTTTCTGGGAGGAAAGTTTCCGACGTTTGCCAATATTTTCTGGTGATGTCAAAAGCATAGCTACCTGTTTGGTGCGTTTTCTAACTGCTTTTGTCATGGTTACATTAGGAACTGGTGCAATATCATAAAGTACTTTTGTTGGTGATGTAGCAGTTCCATCCTTTTCGGCTAAAACTAAGCTAGGTCAATTGTTCAACTAAATCCGGACTCATCCATGTTAAAAATGTTCGAGGGTTTATCAAACTACTCATTTTCTTCAAGAGTGTCATGGAGTAGTTCAAGTAGATCAAGTTCACTTTCTCTTCACGATTCATAGCTTCACTTCTACCTTCAGCTTTTCTGATTGATACATCAGAATGACGACTTAGGAATAGACTTAGCCAAATATACCCAGCCTTTTACCTTGTATCATTAAAACGGTGCTTTATATCCAGTTTTGTGACAGATTCAAAAGTGAGAATTCTCGAGTAAATGGGAATCAGTCTGCATTCGTTTAATGTGTTTTATTAATCTTTCTTCGTTTTCTTTTACAAACATCGTACCAGGACCCAGGACCCACGCTGACTTTATTGGAATTATTGGTCTTCAATCGGCGCTCAAAAATCTTGCGTGGAATGTGAAATGCTTCAGACGCTCCTTTTATTGAATATGATCCCGTTTGCACAGCCTCCATTTCCTTAGACAAATCATTTTGTTCTAGTTCCCTCGGTTTGAATGAGGCTTTCTTATGTATTTATTCGGCATCTTGAAAAACTGGGAAAAAACATCGTTCGGCATATTATATTATTATTATTATTGAAATATTTATATTACTTAAAATTGAAACAATTATATCCATTAATATAATTATAAAAAAAAATTATGCATAAAAGTTATATAATTATTTTTAATATAATTATATTTATTTAAAATCCTCACTCCGTATAATTTTGAAATATTGATTAAAGGTGGTCATCTATCCTCGATTTTATGTGGCCATCTATCCTGAAATTGAAGGACAGATGGCCACTTTGTTTTAGGCTTAGAAGCAAAGATTGGATTATATACGTGCTTTAAAAGTCCGTAAAGTAAAAAAAAAAATTAGCAGGCGTATTGCAAAACATTCAGAAACCTAACTCAACAAAAATATTCAACAACTAAATTAAATAAACATTAAAATTTCACTTACTTTTTATAATCGAAAAACACAGCTGTACCTCGCAAATGAATGAACTCGTTGAACATTTCCTACGAAAAAAGGTTAAACTGCTATCTATGATCAAGTTTTGGAAATATTTAGACTGGCCATCTCTCCTCTATGGCCATCTATCCTAGAGTTACCCTATATATATATATATATATATATATATATATATATATATATATATAACTAATAATAACACTGAAATTAGAAATAATATTACAATTTTTGCAGTATTTTGTTTTACACATTCTAGTAAAATTTACAATTTTTCATTCAGGCCTAAGTTATGACCTGTATTAAAGTTTCATTTATACTTACAGAGTTATTTAATCAAATAATTGATTTATAACACTGATATACTAATTTATTACAAAAGCAGACTTAAAAGTATACTTAAATATTTTTGTGAGTAATTTAAAAATTTATCATTATATTTAATATACTGTTAAGTAGAAAAGCTAGAATATTCTGAAAAAAATTCTAATAGCCCGCAAGAATTTTGCCTTTTAAATAAACGTCTAATGAAATAGAGTTTACTCTTCTGAACTTTATGTTAATATTTAAAAAAGCTTTTAAGATTTTTTAATAAAAACACAAGCGTAAAAAAATAATTTTTATGAATCTTCACCGTAATTTTTTTGAGATGTTAGGCATTAAATTAAAATTTCTGTATTTCTTACCTTTCTCTGGGAGAAAAAAAATTGCAATGCTTATGTTGAAATAGAAAATCCGCTTCTCGTTAAGAACATTAATTTGCTTTTTTTCCCTACAACATTAATTCAAAAGTAATTATTCGTAGTGAAGTAGGATTAAATGTGCTAATGCTTGAATAAGATAAAAATAGCTGAGTAAATTTCATTCTTAGAGTTCTGCATCATGGCATGTGAAACTGGGATTTAATGTTGCCTGGAGTATTATTTTATCGAGTGCCTTACATCCTAAAAAAATATCTCTGCATTTTTTGTGGAAATGGTACCAAAATAAAGCTTTCTAGAAGACATAGATCATTTAGAAATATATCTACGGATGAAACCTGGCTTTATCTTCAGGTTTAGTGGGAAAGTCGATGCTGCAGCGACTAGTGGTGAAGTAAAATATACATCTTATTGATGATAAAGAAACACAAAGAATCATCAAACAAAGAGTCATCTTAACAAAGAAGTTAAGGGAAAAAAGGACCTTGAACTTCATTTTTTAAAAATTTTCAATATTTTATTCCATACGCAAAAACAGAAAAATTAATATACAGGGTGAATTTTTTAAAACTGGCAATACTCAGAGCCATCTGTAGCGCGATCTATCAGCTGGAATTTCACCAAAATTGATAGAGGGACTAAGGACAACATGGGAAAGAGTTACCAAAAAAAATTAATTCCAAAAATAACCGATAGGGGACGGTATGGCGCTGTTGTTCTCGGTGCACCCGAGAATTTGCATAAAAGGTAAGTAAAACATCAAAATGCAAATTCATGATTACGTAGTCAACAGCAGCGCCAGTATTTTGGGCTATAAAGATCGGTGCGGAATCTTGTGCATTCGCTTTACAGAAAAAAGGGTCATCAATCGCATTTTACCCTTGCATGGCTCCCCAGATATAACCCATGTGAGTTCTTTCTGTGGGGTTTTTGTGGGGTCCAAGGTTTATCTTGGTGAAGTCTCTAACTTGACGGTCCTAAACGACAACGTATCCCAGACTTTGGTGGAACATTGCTGGTGACATGTTACGCTTGGACGTTGAGAACGTAGTGTTCAGGATGCAATGTGTCGTTCCCCAGGAGTGTGGTCACATTGAAGGAGGGAGAATTGAATTTGCTGCCTAAAGTGGTGTTGCAGTGAAATTTCTGTGTTATTCATTTGCCTGCTTACACCTTTTTCGGTATTCATTCCTTATCTTTATATCCCGAAATACTGGCGCTGCTCCCGACTACACAGTCGTGAATTTGTATTTAGATGTTTTGCTTGCGTTTTATGCAAATTTTCGGGTGCTCCGACACAAAAAGCGCTATATCCTCCCCTATCGGTGACTTTTGGAACTATTTTTTTTTTTTCACGGAAACTATTTTCCATTTCGCCATTAGCCCCTCTATCAATTTTGGTGGAATTCCGGCTGACAGATCGCACTATAGATGGCTCTGAGTAGTGTCAGTTTAAAAAAAATCACCCTGTATTTCTAAAACTTGTTATTCAAAATTCTTCAAAAATGCTAGCATATTTCAAAAAGTGCCATGCGCAGTATTTTCTTCTGATTTCTTTCAAATTTCTCAGGTTTTAGTATTGAAGTGTTTGCCATATAAATAGGCATCATTCCTTAAAACCACATTTTTCTTCAAATTTATAGACCATAAAATATAGCAAAGGCATAATTTTTTAAATAACAGGTAGATTGAAAAATAATAATTATTTATGAATTGAGATTCATACAAATAATTGAATGCACAATTATATTCACTCACACACACACACACACACATATATATATATATATATATATATATATTTATTTATTTTTATATATATATATATATATATATATATATATATATCTGTGGCTTGATAAAAGAAGTACCTAAGTCAGTTTTCTTCAAGATGACTTGTGTCTCTTTAAAAAAATATTATTTTTAATGTAAGTACCCAATTCTGTACAAAGGTTTAGAAAATACTTTTATAGCACCGGACTGACTTGGGTACTTCTTACATTGAAAATGACATTTTTTTAAAGAGACACAAGCAAACAATGTCATCTTGGAGAAAACTGACATAGGCACGTCTTGTACCAAGACACACATATATATATACTATATAAACATACGGTAAACGTCTATTAAAAAAATAAGGTTTTTAAATTATTTGGAATGCGCATGGAGCATTTTTTTATTTTTTTGGAAAAACAGGCATTATTCTGTTAAAAACCTGATTTTTAATTCTAAGGGTCTATCATCTAGTAAAAAATAATACCAATTATTTCCATTTTGTATACAGAGTTAAAATTGAAAATTGAAAATTTCGAGGTTTAAGGTCTCATGTTACCTCAAACTATTTATACAAATACCCTTTGTTTTTTGTTTAAAACATAGGAGGGGGAAACAATAATTTTAGGACATAGAAAGAAAATAGATTTGGAATTTATATATCCTCAACTTGAGAAGATCCAGGTTCGACGCACGATCGCGGCAGGGGAATTTGTTATGATGGTGCCCAACACGTTGGACTGAAAAATAATTTTGTAAATTATGTCATTAGAGTATGCTATTAGACTAGATGAATAAGAGAAATAACATGAGAAAAATGAGTAATCATAAAACATCCTTACAACGCCATGAGGGTGAATAGATGGAGCCTCTAAAGTGGGAAAATCATGATTTAACTCCCAGTTTTTATAGTTGTTCATTATAACTTATCATATAAATATTTCAACCAGCATGTTGAAACGACTTCAGTGACAAATATTGAAATAAAAGTGAGAAGTTTGATAGTTAGAACACAATATTTAAAAATTTTATTCTTGGTTAATTTATGTGTTCAAACTTTTTGTTAATCTTGCTGTGTCATGCATTATCTATATTTCTAGAGTTGCAAAATGCTTCACAATTGAAATAACATGACGAAGAAGTACGAAAATTGAAAATAATGGTTTATTTAAAGCTGACTATAGGAACTTAGATTCAAATTAGGGGAATAATGAAGTACTTTTAAAAATGTTATGTAGAATCCTTTAAAATATTTTCTTGTAGTTTTAATCAAAATAATATGGGACTATGAAAATTCATCCTCATTACTTTACAAAAATTTATATATGGAAGGAATTTTGAAAAAATTATCAAAAATTTCAAACATAACATGAAAATTGCACTTTTCTAGGAACAATAAGACATAAAAAATTACTACCGAAGTTAAAACCGAGTATTTGATATTACGAATATACAAAACTTAAAAAATGTTTTAATGAATTAATTTTGCTATGTTCAGCAAATGAAAGTAAGTTTTTTGGGAGTATTACAACAGTTCAAATAAGAGATTATAAATTCAAAAGTTTCCATGAAAAATCAACATCCTTTTAGTACTTGCACTAAAAGACAAAAAATCAATGCATTTTATTTAAGTAAGATCATAGTTTTTGAGTTATCATGTGGAAAAATCATTTCTGATAAAAATTACGTTTTAAATTCAAATTAATAAAGTTTTGATTTAAATAAAATACCAAAAATCTTAAACTACAAGTTAATTCTAAAATATAACTATTTCAACTTTTGCATAAGAATTTACCAAATTTATATTTAAAAGGAAGAAATGATGTTTTGAGTTAATGTTTGAGTTTTTCAACCCTTGACCACTCACACGAATGACGGAATGTGAAGAAATTCGAGAAACGAAGTGTATTTACTCCACATCAATGTTAATGTTTAGATCAAATATAATCAAATTTGTCACGCTTGTTTAAAAATAACTAAGTGAAACTCAAACAGAACTTGAACTGTTACCATACGAAACTAACAGACGAAAATAAACTACTCTCTCTTGTTCTGACCTGTTTTTTCTTTCTAAGAGCCACGATTCCAAGATTACTTGGACTTAGTAAAGTGGATGAAAACGTGGGTATTACATCCGCTTTTTGAAATTTAATTTTAAAAAAAACTTTAACAGAGAAGAGTGTATTTAAAAGCAATACTTATAGTTATATTTCAGGATTAATTTGTAATTTAAGATTTGTAGTATTTTATTAAAATCAAAAAATTAACAAATTGAATTTAAAATGCAATTTTTTCAAATATAGTTTTTACACACGAGAGCTCAAATACTGTAATTTTATTTAAATAAAATGCAATTCTTTTTGCCTTTATAATGCTTTTAGTTCAAGTAATAAAAGGATTTTGATTTGCAAGGAAACTTTCTTATCTAGATTCTCTCATTTGAAATAAACTATTGCAATTTTCCCAAAAATCTTCCTTACATTTATTGAACATAGCAAAATTTATTCATTAATTTTTTTAATGTTTTGTATATTCAGAATGTTTTCTGAAGCAATGAAGGAATTCTTTAGAAAATATACCTGATTTGAAAAGAATAAATGAAATGCTGTAAATTAATATGACTGTAAATTAAAATTTTATGAATTTGACATCATTGCAGGGAAACTTTCTAATCTAGTCTCTTATTTGAAATAAACTATTTTAATACTCCCAAAAATCTTCCTTACATTTAGTGAACACAGCAAAATTTTTTCATTCAATTTTTTTAATGTTTTGTATATTCAGAATATTTTCTTAAACAATGAAGGAATTCTTAAGAAAATATACCTGATTTGAAAAGAGTAAATGCAATGCTATAAATTAATATGACTGTAACGGTTTTAACCGCTTTGCGTGGGGGTTCTTTTATGCGAGGAACAGAGACGACACAAAAGAGACTTCCAGAATTTTGTCCCAAACTTTTATTACATTGTTTTTAAGGGACACAGCACATATATAAAAATGATTAATGCAGGATCGATTTGGCATACAGAGCCATATTCGTCAGATAAACCCTGTTGGCGTATGCGTTCTCCTCTGCCGTTCAACTCTCACTCTGCACAACGAAACGCTCCCCTCGGAAGTAGGGTTGCCACACGCCAACCTTTACACGGGTTACCAGGCATGTCGCGCCTTACAATGACTGTAAATTAAATTTTGATGAATTTGAAATCATTGCAGGGAAACTTTCTAATCTACAGTCTCTTATTTGAAATAAACTATTGTAATACTTTCAAAAATCTTACTTACATTTATTGAACATAGCAAAATTAATTCATTAAAAGTTTTTAATGTTTTGTATATTCAGAATATTTTTTGAAACAATGAAGTAATTCTTAAGAAAATATACCTAATTTTAAAAGAGTAAATGCAATGCTATGAATTAATATGATTGTAAATAAAATCTTGATGAATTTAACACCATTAAGATTTAATCTAATTTTGAAATAATTAGACTGATTTCATAGTTTCTGAGAAAAGTACGCTTATGTTCGTTAGCCCCCAAACTTGATTTTATATGATTGTATAATTCGAATTGAGCACGTAGGACAATGTAGAAATACGTAGAAAATAACTCAACACACCAATGTTTGAATACTTTTTCTTAGTCCTTCTGCAGTAACAAATACAAAAAGACGAAGAGAAAATAGAAAAGTCAAGCACGTTAGTTTTCATTTAGAATTTTAAAGCCTGTATTTGGAAAAAAATATCGCTTTGATGTTTGAGGAGATTGAAGATACTTTTTTTCCTTACAAATCGTTCAGGTATGAAATATTGCTATTGAAAAACCGCTCGAAACAGATGATTCATAGTTAATGATCTTTCGGGAATTACCTTTAACAGTTTTTATAATGCTTTGAAAAACATATTATTGAAAGTCATATACTAAATGAAATATATCTCAGTCATATTTTATCGTATTAATGTCATTATATTCAGCAGAAAGTATTTTATCTTTCAATCAGGTTACATCAGAAAAGATTGGCATATTCTGCATTAACATATGTGTTAGAAGTTAATGGTTTAAACATGCTACACATTTTTCTTCCTTCCGCCTCTATTAATTATTAAAGGTATATTAAGTTAAATTATGCAGGTGCTTAGAGCTGTGATGTATAATTTGGATTTTATTAATGGCCCGGATAGTACATAGATAATGGGATTATAACGGCTTATGCTGTGAAACATCATATGCGTTAACCTTTATTAAACATTTAACATTTGTCAATGTGCAATTTCAGTTTTCTGTATTAAATGACATATTGTATGAGGTTCCGTATCAAGTATATGAGAATGATATTATGAAAGAAATTAGAGAGAAAAGGAAGTTTATGCACAACCAACTGCTTACTGATATAGTGGTCATTAAGAATGGAAAACACGATTACATCCAATTTATATTTTATTTATTCTTATTACGAAGAACTATTAAACGTGAAAAATAATATCCAACCTGAAATGAAACTAAAATGATGCATAAAGTGTGTCTTTGGAAAGGAACATGGCAAGACAATTATCCATGATAATTACGTAATATACCTGTGGCGTTATGGCAAATATTGATATGTCCGAAAAATTCAATTTTATGTTTCAAGTTGATATGTCACACTTAAAATTGGTTCTTTAATGTAGCAAAAGCTGATAGTGAAATTATGAAATAATACTAAGTTATTCGTATTGGCAAATGCTGTTATGTATAAAACAGGCAATACTTGGTCCCTAGTGGAATATTTTAGTCCCTAATTAAAAAATTTCATTGAAAAGCGGCCATATGCTTGAGGTTGAATATGAGTATTAATTAATGATTATATTTGGATTGAAAACTTAATTTAAGCGATTTTATATTTTACAACAAAAGTTACTTTTTTAATTTGCGTAAAGCATTAAAAAATGACATATCAAAATCCGCCATAATGCCACAAATATAATTCTTAATTTATTATACAAACAACATAAGTTACAGGGAATGAAACATCCGATTAATCCTTGTATGATAAAATATGAGAGCTTTTAAATAGTAAAATTTCTCATTGTGACTTCAGTAACTTAAATATCTTAGTTGTATATTACTACAACTCTAATCTTATGATAGGGAAATATATAATTATGTGTAAAAGAAATCGGTTTATTTTTCTAAATTTGAAAAAAAATTCAACATATACTTAAAGAAAATATACTTAAGTCGAACATATACTTAAGTTGAAATATGAAAAAATATTTACGAGTGTTTAAGTAGAATTTTGACAGGTTGAGCTTTATCTATTAATTCAACTGTTTCGACTTTATCGATGTTTTAAAGGATATTTTAAGGATTGAAACTTTTCACCCTTAATGGGAATTGTCCGAATCTTTGGGTTAATTTAATGTATATAGTGTATATACACTTTAATAAATGAATAAATTATTATAAAGGTAATAAGATTAATTAAAGGACTTAAAACAACTAATACGAATAAATTTTAGGAGTCATAACATTCTAGTCCTATTTCCAATTCTTTATAGTTCTGGAAAAAAAAAAAAAAAAAAAAAAAAAAAAAAAAAAAAAAAAAAAACCGACTCATGCGCAACAGTCCGCTGTGGACCAAGGCCGGCGGTGCCCATCTCAGCTTTCTTGACCGTGGGCTTAGCGTGCCATACAGCATATGTCTCATTCTGGTAGTCAACCTGACGAATCTTCATAGTTCTGCTAATCGTTGAATTTCCCTGCAATACACTTTTCAACTCTTAATTTTGTCTCTGTTTGTTATTCCGTTTTGGTTTACTGGAGAATAAGCTTATAAGAAAGCAGACAGTATTAACTTAGGAATAAAAATCGAATAAATAAAATGGGAACAAAAATAAATAAAATAAAGTCCCCCCCAGCCGTGATATGTTTATTTAAAACAATTGATTTCCCCATAATTAAAATTTCTGATTTTATTAAATATTTTCGTTTTGAATTAATATAACATTCTACGATAATTATTAGACAATTTCTATTAAAAAACAGAATAAAGAATATATAATAACTTCAGAAAAAAATACATATACAGTGTGTATTTACAGTAAAAGATATTTCTGAATGTAAAGTACGGAGCGTGTCTTAGAAATAATACTTGATTTATAACATGGAAAATGAATATGCATGGAACATTCCAAATAAAATTAAAATCATATTACTTAAAATTATTGAAATTTTAATAAGAAAATCTTTTTATTATACAAATTTACAATTACAGAAAGTCGTTCGCACTTTATGGAAACGATTTTGATAGTTAAGTTTTATGTATAAATGCCGTATTTTTGGCGGCGATTTGCTTCCATCTGATAGCCATGGTTCTCGATAATAGCTCTAGCTCGGATTTTCTATGAAAGTAAACTTTTTCTTTGTACTGTCATATGAATTTTACCCCCATTCCTCTTGGACTGTTTTCCAAAGTCCGTTTAGTGTTCTTGTCTTCCGTTTTCCTAAAACTCGTTTTAATAAACCGAAAGCGGAAACGTCTGTTTGAGAAGAGTCAGGTGATTTTACAGGAATTTCGTTAAATGGGGTACACTTTATTACTAATTCTGATTCTTTCTTTGCTAAATAAGTGGCAGTTCATTTAGACGTGGGACTAGAGGCTTTGAACATTTGAAGTTCAACTTTATCAATATCCATTCCATATAAAGCTGGAATTTCTTCTGCAAAAATTGGTTCCAAAATAGTCTGCTGATAGTTGAGTGAATTAATTTTGGCTTTACTTGAGACTTTTTTGATTTTTAATTTGCTGTTGTAACAAAATCCTGCTACTTTCATGAATCCCTTTGGTAACTTTTCTGTACACTGACGAAGCTATTTCGTACGGTCATTCCCGTCAGTTGAACAATAGAAAATTCATTTTTTTTATTACAGCCACTTAAATACACACAAGCCACATCGAGTGTTGCCACATTTTTCCATTTATCAGCATCTTGGTGTTTTTCATATAATTTTTTACACTTTGTTTTTCTTTCAGCAATATACTTTGGCAAAAGCAGATGAACTTAAATTTAACGAGCGTAAATTTAACGTAAACTTCACGCAAATTGAACGAGCAATGTATGAGCCTTATTTCACTAAATAATGAAAGTGTTTATTGATTATATCATCATAATAATATTTAAGGTCGGTTTAAGAGGAGTATCTTCAGAATAAAGCGCCTACACATATTTACCTTAATAAATTGTGGGTTCAGCAAACTTGAACCTTCAGAGATACATGCCAGAGAGTTACAGTAAATCTACTTTTAAAGTAATAACTGTGAGATGCATCATTATCTAGCGTAAGAAAGGTAAAGATTACAATGTGTAAGATCATTATGATAGAAAAATTTACTACTGGTATAACAAAACATTTAATGAATTTTTTTAAAAATTGCATTGATAATAATACCCTTTCCTCTTATTTTTCAGTAGATATTTTTCTAAGTTTTGAAACGTAAGTTTTTATTATGTGCTGATGGGAAGACAAAAGTCAAAACACAATGATCAAATCGTATCGATAAATTCCCTTAAATTTGACGGGTGATATACGAGAATGCGAGTCAACATAAAGTCTTATTCCTCTAAATATTGAAACAGCTTATTGATTAAATCTCGATAACAATATTTATGGTCGGTTTAACAGGAGTATCTTCATAATAAAGCGGTTACACATATTTGCCATAGTAAATTGCGAGTTCAGCAAAGTTGAACCTTCTGAGACACAAGCAGGAGAGTTACAGTATCTTTGCTTTTAAAGTAATAACTGTGAGATGCATCATTATCTAGTGTAAGAAAGGAAACGCTTACAATGTGTAAGATCATTATGATAAAAATGAATATTCCACTTACGCTTTCGGACATCTCAGCAGGAAAAATCATTACTCAGTAAAATCAAACTAGTTTTCCTTTCCATTATATGCGTGAACAATAGCACATTTAAATTGCAGCACGGATAAGATGTGATATATGAAGGAAAAGATTATTATATGTTATTTAAACGTTATGAATATGCAAGGGTAAATCAGCAGCAAATTATTACATATTTACAAAAAAATAGGAAAAAGTATAAATATGCAAGTATCCCATGAATTTCTTTCAATATACGCCAAAACATTCTAAGAAGATATTTAAACATTCCCTTTAAATTTATCTATATATATATATATATATATAACAGTTCCGTAATAGGCTGATTGACTGACTGACATATAACGCACACACCAAACCGATGGACCTGAAGGGCTGAAATTTTGCATGGCGATTCTTATTATAGTGTAGGGATGCACTAAGAAAATTTTTTTTTAAATTCTTCTTAGAATTTTTTAAATTAAAATTTTAAACTGTTTTTGTAATATTCTTTAAAGTTTTCATTTAAAATAATAATCTGAGGGTTACATAATTTATATCACAAGAAAGATCATAAAAATTCCTTTAAAATGAAATCTTTTTTGAATCTTTACCTCCTTTTTCTGATTTTAAGTGAATTTTTAAAGATTAATTTTTAGAATTAAATTTATTAAATGCTGATCACGTAGTTTCTTTTCTTTTTGTGATACTTTAAATTAATTTTGCGTCACGTGCATAACAACGAAGTAAATTGCCAAAAAATACATTAAAATACGCTAAAAGATAAAATTTAACCACTAGACTAATTGAGATGAAGTTTTTTAAGAATTTAATTCAAATTAGTATGTTTTATGGATATTAAAGATACAAATTAATTGCATATATTAACCGTTGTATTTAATTTGAATATTTTTTCTACATTATTTTGTCCATAAAAAATATCCGTTTCGATTTTTTTTTAAATATTTATTTTTTGCCATTAATTGCGTAAATTAGTTAATTAATTTCGTACGCTAGTTAAGTATAAACTCCTTTAAAACAAGATATATGAGGGATAAAGATAGGAGAAGGTGGCTTATGACCAGTTATCATCATTACTCAGAGATATCAAACTAGATTTCCTTTTCCATTATATACGTGAACAATAGCACATTTAATTTTCAGTACGGATAAGAGGGGATATACCAATGAAAAGATTATAATATTTTATTTAAACATTAGAAATATGCATGGGTAAAGCCGCCGCAAATTATTACATATTTACTAAGTAATGGAGCAAAGCAAAAATATGAGAGTCTTCCCCGAATTTGTTTCAATATACGCTGAAATGTTCTTAGAAGAAATTTAATTATTTCCTTGAAGTTTATTAAGTACTAGCAGAAAACCCACGCTTCGCTACGGAGTACATTCAAATTAAATACAACGGTCAATGTATGCAATTAATGCCAAAAAAATAAATATATATATATATATTTATAATAAATGCGTCGATCAATGTATACAATTGATGTAAAAAAATATATATATTTAGAAAAAAATCGTAAGGGATAATTTTTTGGATAATATCCAATCGTCTGCTGTATTAGAAAGAAAGCTTTTTTTGTCTATCTAGTTGTTATGCACGTGACGATAAATTTATTTAAAGTACCAGAAAAGGAAATCACGTGATCAGCCTTTAATAAATTAAATTCTAAAAATTAATCTTTAAAAATTCACCAAAAATCAGAAAATCGAGGTAAAGGTTCGAAAAAGACATCATTTTAAAGGAATTTTTATGATCTTTCTCGTGATATAAATTTTATAACCCTCAAATTATTATTTTAAATGCAAACGTAAAAAAAGTTTAAAAAACAGCTTAAAAATTTAATTTTAAAAAATCTAAGAAGAATTTTTGAAAAATCCTTCCTAGTGCACCCCTACACTATTAGAAGAATCGCCATGCAAAATTTCAGCCCTTTAGGTCCAGCGGTTTGGTCTGTGCGTTGTATGTCAGTCAGTCAGTCAGTCAGTGAATGAATGAGTCAGTTACGAAACTGTTTTATATATATTGATAAACTTCTTTAAAATAGATCGAATAAGAGGTAACGTAAGAAAAAAGTGGTTTATGAGCAATAATATCTGGTATCGAGAACTTAATGCTGTCAATATTGTCATCAAACGGAATGTCGAAGCTCCCAAGCAGAACATTTTAACATTACCGAGTTATAGACTCGAGTATATTATATATAAACCTAGATTAATCACACTGGTATCGTAACTATGTTTGTAGTAATATACTGATTTCCGACAACTGACATTAAGTTCATCAATTAATTCAGAAAGACTAACAGTATTTCCTATATCATTATGCTCAGTTTTTCTGTTTGGGAAGAAGAAATAGACAAATGATACAGTACTAAAATTAAAAGGTAAGAAAAATATTAAAATAGTGAGACGAATCTAGCTTCTGGAGTTTAATATTCAAATTAATTAGGAGGCCAATTTTCATTTTCAAGGTAACCAAATTTGTTATAGAATTTTTTTTACATTAAACGAAAGTCTAAAATGCATGCAATTCCTCTAAAACATTACGTATGTGGTCATAAACGCAACAAAATATATTCCTTATCCATTTTTTATGTTTTAAAATCAAAACTATTTACAATTGTTGAGTCGAATAAATGGGCATTAGAGAAAAGCTCTTTAAAAAATGTCGTAAGAGCTGAAAATTCTGTATTCCAAAGTGTGTCAATGAAAACAAATTCAGTATCGTGTTTTCAATAATTTAAAACTACTTACCAAAGCACTAATAAGAAGTTAATAAAATTAGGTCTGTAGGTTCTTTGAAAGGAATAGTAAATAAACTCAAGTACTCTATACCTGAATTCAGATAATTTTAAAAGATTGATAACATTACTATTCAAGTAATCCTAATGTTTATATTTATAACATTTTCGAAATGCATAAAAATGAATCTAGGAACTACATTTTACGTGAGAACTATAAACATTACATTTTAATATTTATCAGAACGTTTACGGTCTACCAAGATGTCTAAAAGACTTTTCCTGTTGGGGAGCATTTAAAACACAACACAGAACTATTCGGGTTCCATAAAACCTTTCTAAATTCTCTTATCCCTTGAAAGACTGAATAAAAGATTTCTCGGTATCATCACTGGAATTTACACCAATCCCTTTTCGTATCCATCTACGAAACACGTTCATCCCCATGCCACTTCTCTTTTTATTGTCTGGCAAATACATACACAGCTTATATTAAAATATATTAAAAAATGATTTTTTTTCGCATATTCATTGAAAAAAGAGGTATTTTAAGGTAGAAAATATTAGTTTATTTGGGGATAAAAGAAGGGAAAATAAGAAGCGCAAAATGAGATTGACACTTTGTCAGCCATTTTTTGAAAGTAAATTGAGTATGACATATGCATAGAGTACATCTTGATAGGTACAATAATAATTATTAATTTTTCGGAAAACATTGTTTATATCTATTTATTATAAGTTTTAGAGCACTAAAAGCACATTATATATCTCTATAATATGTATTCAGTGAATTATTGGCATATATATTATCAGCAATGAAATTCTCGCCCACTTTATGTCCCAGACATCCTTATCCTTTAGCCATCACATAGGGTGTACTTTAGGTATCCATCAGGATGGGTTCATCGCTTCACATTTTTAATTCTTAAGTGGGTCTTGAGGTGGCATTGTGGTAACGTACTAGCTTTCCGTTCTGAGAGTGCTCGGTTCTGAGAGTGTCTAGTCCGGATATGGGCATGTTAAACCCGTTGACCGGAAAGTCCCTCCATGAAGGTCAGAGAAGGTGGGAGAGGGTACGATCCCCCAGATGTCACCCCTGAGTGTGCTCAGTCAAAATTGAGGTGGCAACTAGCTAAGACGGACTCGACCCTTGTAGTGCTACTCAAGCCGGATCTGCACTTTTCAGCCCGTAGCCTATTTGGACTTGGTATGGAACTACGCTTCAGCGAGGAGGCATAAGAGACAACAATAACAACAACAACAACAACAAAAAGTCTTAAGTCACCCCTAGCGGTGCAACGTCAAAATTGTGGTGGCACCAGGCAAAACTGAGACTCCGACTCTTTTGGGTGCCATTGTAAGCTGGAGCCGCGCTTCTCTGCTTGCAGTCGAGATCTAATCTGGCATATTCCGACCAGGGGGCCAAAAGTCCCAACAACAACAACATAAGACTTAATCTGAAATTTTCCTTTATATATCCAATAAGTATGGAGATCCCTGTCTACAATGCAAGTTCCTCTAGTCATCAGTAGTTTTCCTATGGCTATGGCAATCGAATCCAATAAACCTATAATATTTCTGGCTTAACTAAATGACATGAAGCACATGTTCATAGTCAAGATTTCAGGGGAGAAATATACTTTAAGGTGTTACATTGTATTATGCTGTTTTAACTAAATGTTACCTCAAGGGTCCATTCCCTTGACTTGCATGAACAATTCAGTATCTTTCCCTCGAAAACTTTCCTATTAGGACATGTATCTTGACATGCCTTTCTCTAGAAATTTGAGCTTCATGTTAAGTGCCAGACAAAGTAAAATACAAAGACATAAGATCGAGTAATCCCCCAAACGCTCACAAAGTCAGTTGTGTTGGAGGCAAAGCATTTTTCCCTAACTCCATGCCATTACAGTCATTTAGATCCCCATATGCCTATTTTGAAAGGTAAATTCTCAGAAATGACGCAACGTGGCCAAATAAATGCTACTCAAAAGTATTCATATGCATTTTCAAAATTTTTTTACTGACTGAAGTGAATTATTCTTCTACAAAAGATTTAACTTTTAAAATATTTGGAGTTCCCATCTTCCCATCTCCCCATCTCTCTTTTTCTCTCTCTCTCTCTATCTATCTATCTATCTATCTCTCTCTCTCTCTCTCTCTCTATATATATATATATATATATATATATATATATATATATATATATATATATATATATATATATATAGAGAGAGAGAGAGAGAGAGAGAGAGATCTTTATATAGAGAGATATAGACGAAAAATTTTCATTACGTTTTATTCTTAGATGATTAAATAAGTTATTCCCTTACTAAATAAATATAATTTAATTATATTTAATGAAATGAACAAGCAACTCTACGATTACAAGTTACTCTACGATTTCAGAATATATGTTAAAATTCGACACCTACGCACATCTCCTACGTTTTAGTTTACTCCTACGTATATCATATACACATATATATAATCACACCTACACATACACTCACATATATGCACTTTTAATTGCGCCTCAAAAGCATTCATATCCATTTCGTCATTTTTACTTCAAACTAATCATTCTTCTGTAAAATATTTAACTATTAAAATAGCTGGAGGGTCTCTCTCTCTATATATATATATATACACTTTATTTTAAGATGAATGCTGAGTATTTATTAATATTTCATACTACAATAATAATGAAAATTTAGGAATGCAGCACAGAATAAAGTATTTTCACTGTTCAATTGAAACTGCGAGAAAAATGTGTTTCTATTTTTGATCAACCTCCATCCGCCCTAAAGGGAATCCATACAAATGCTTTAAAAGCTTCTTTTCATTTATCCATTCGACCTTTCAAACGTTCGGTGTAAAAATCATCCAAAAAATGTGTTTTAAGTAAAGAAAGCAAGATGGATAGCAATTTCTCTACCAAATATATACTTAAAACGTTCGTGGCTTACTGGCATTTTATTCAAAGTAGAAGTTTAAGTTCAGACTTATTTGATTGTTGACTTACAATATTATAAAATATACGTGAAAGTGCATTTAATTTTGACAAAGATAAACATTGTTTGACAAACAATTTGCACGAAATAGTTTTGTCTATTATTTTTTCCAGTTATAGATCCATTGTATTTATTAGGTTGGCTAAAAAAAATTATTCGCTTCGTTTTTAATAACATGGTTCTCGTAGCTGTCTTTAACGTCATTCGAAACAATTTTGTTAGGTTGGGTTGTGACAGCTATCATGTCAGTGTGCATTTAAAACTGAAACTTATCAAAATTTCTGATTTTTGTTTAGTCATTTAAACACTAAAGATGGGAGATAATGAGCAACATTTTCGGTATATTACGCTTTAAAATTCCAAGAAAGGTAAAAACACAACTGAAACACGAAAAAAGAACTGTGCAGTATATGTTTCTTTAATATGGAATTATGAAGGTGCCTGGAAGAGGGCAGAAGGTACTTTTAATTACAAAATCACCAGGAAATGGGTTGTTCGCAGGAATTGAATGGATTATTTTAACACAACATCAGATAAAAATTGTTTTTCTGGATCATCATATAGTCTATCATATTTTTTCATCGGAAATTAATTCATCTTTCCTTATATCTTCATCAGACAGATATATCAACCAATGCAGAAGCAAAATGTTATCATTATAGACAGGAATCCACGACCTCCTTACGTTTGCGGGAACCATGGGAATAAGATTAGTAAAGTGGTGCACCATTGTTAGAATTTTAGTTTTCACAACTTTTTTTTAAATATTTAAGCGCAATGTATATCAGGAACAAGTTAAATTTAAGTTCATGTAATTGCTTTCTCTATTGATGATTTTTTTTAAATTTATTAAAACACATCAGTAACAAACATCAGAAGAACCTTACTAATACTGTCGGGATTATTATCTAAAAGAGACTTACATTTAGTTTTCCGTAGTTTGATATTGCTCTCACGCCATTGTTTTGATTTTAGCAGTTGCCAATTACGATATTTTAATACCCTAGTAATCGCGTAATCAACGGTGTTAACCTAGGATATTCGTTTGCAAAATTGACGTCATTACCTCTGACGTTCTGTTGTATGACGTCATTTGCATTTATCAAATGTTAGTGGGGGTTTTCATTTGTTTTTCCGCATGGTTTATTGATGACGAGTTGGTATCAACTCGTTTGTGCTTTTATACTTTACTAGTGGTTAGCCCGTCAAAAATGACGCGTTAATTTTAATTTTTATCAATTTACATCTGCAAAGTCAATATTATTTGTATACTTAATAGCTTCTCTACTTTATTTTATTTAAATTATACACATTTTTAATTATTTAAAATTATGCAATATCAGAACTATTATGATTCATTTAAGAAACAATTTCTTTTATTTAAATAAAATCTGAACTCCACATAATAGCATGACTTTACTTAATTATATTACATGTATTAATCTATATATATAAAAGGCAATGTGCGTATGTTTTTGCAAGGAGGAGTTTTGAGGATTTTTGCAACATGGTCCGTGTTGTCCCGAGAAGGTTTAAAGCTATTAAGATCCTCGATCTGACCAGTAGCAAGAAAGTTAAAATTATTTTTCTTTCGATGTCTGTAGAGATATTATCTATGAATCTTCTACTTTCAATCAAACATACGGATGGCAGCACCTAACAACCTCTGATAGCCACTCCTGTCATCTATATATATATAAGGCAATGTTCGTATGTGTGTCCTCTATAGACTAAAAAACTACTGAACCGATTTACACGCGTTTTTTTTTGCAAAATGGTCCGTGTTATCCCGAGAAGGTTTAAAGCTATTGAAATCCTTGATCTGACCAGTAGAAAGAAAGTTAAAAATATTTTTCGTGCGATGTATGTTGAGGTATTATCTAGGAACCTTGTACTTTCAAACAAAATATAGGGATGGCAGCACCTAACAACCCTTGATAGCCACCCCTCTTATGTAGATGTTCAACATTCCTGTGAGGGAGGTGAGGGGTAATGACCCCCAGGTAGGTCATGATCCTCAAGTCTTGAAGGAGGGAGAGTGTTTTCTGACACCCCACGTAAGAAGACATGTTGTCTGTAAGCTCTGTATGTTACCAGGAGAAACAGCTACTTAAAAATCAATATAATACTGTTATACAGTAGATCAAGATGAAGCAGTAAATCAGTGGTGCACCCAGGGGGTGGGCAAAAAGAACCTCCCCCCAAATGAAATAAAAATTGCATTAAGAATATTGAATTTGCATTAGAAATATTTTTATCCGTTCAACTCGCCCCCCAAGATTAAATCCTGGGTACGCCACGGCAGTAAATTACACAACTGAATTCTTAAATTCACTTGATTTATCTGAAGGTTTGTGTTCCTATCATTCTTCTTAGAAACATTGATACAATGTTGGCTTTGCAATGGTATCAGATTGGCAGTCAAGTGATTATTAAACAATGTAATTAAAGCAACAATTTTAAGTGGTAAATTCAAAGGAGAGGATGTGCTAATACTACGTATATCAATGATATCAACAGATATGAAATTCCAATTCAAATGATTGCAATTTCCAATTAAACTGGCTTTTGGAATAACGATAAACAAATCACAAGGCGGGCATTGCAAGTATGTGGATTGAATTTGGAGAATCTATGTTTTCCTTATGGACTACGTTGCATGCTCCCGTGAAGGAAAACCAAGGGATTCGTTAGTTTATACGCCAAATGGAATCACCAAAAACATTGCATATACAAGATTCATTGCATTGCAATGAACTTAAAAATTTAAGAAAAGAGTAATCACAATTTATGTAATCCGAAACATAAAAATTATAATGTGTATGTAAATATCTACTGTCAACTAAATACAATAATCGATATCAAACTTTCAATTGGGTTCATTTAATCTACATATATATGGACTCAAATCTAGCAATAGCGAAGCATTGCCGGGTTAGCTAGTTATGAAATATTAAATTCTGTCTGTTAACAGTCTGCTGCACGTATTCGGTTTAGCGATTCATGACTTTGTTTTGAAAGCCATCTACATTTCCGTTCATTGGCCTTACGACGCTTTTTAGCAATGGGACTTTCGTCAACATTCATTTTAAATGCTCTAACTAAATTTTCCAGTAACGCTAAATAATTAATACAAAAAATTTAACTTAGTTGTTTCATAATTTTAATTCATAAATGAACACGCATCAAATATAAACCATTGGGGTGTTCGGTGTTTTTCATTTAAAGATGTTACAAGTTGAAAACTATTTTTATATACGTATTTTGTTTGAGAGGAAACTATAATCTAATATATAAAACACTTCCGTAACTGACCGACTGACATATAATGCACAGACCAAACCGCTGGACCCAAAGGGCTGAAATTTTGCATAGCGATTCTTCTTATAGTGTAGGGGTGCACTAAGAGAGATTTTCGAAAAATTCTTCTTAGATTTTTTAAGTTAAATTTTTAAGCTGTTTTTGTAACATTCTTTAAAGATTGTACTTAAAATAATAATCCGAGGGTTATAAAATTTATATCACAAGAAAGATCAGGAAAATTCCTTTAAAATGAAATCTCTTTCGAATCTTTACCTCCATTTTCTGATTTTTGGTGAATTTTTAAAGATTAATTTTTCGAATTTAATTTATTAAATGTTGATCACGTGGTTTCTTTTCTTTTTGTGATACTTTAAACTAATTTTGCGTCACGTGTGTAACAACTAAATAGACAAAAAACATTCTTTTTTTCTTCCTAATGCGGCAGACGATTGGATATTATCCAAAAAATATTAAAATACAGTAGAAGAAATGTTCCTCAAACTGTATTATATTAACCGTACTATATTCTTTAGAATGTTCTATTAGATTTAATTTGAATTTATCTTCTACGTTATTTTGTCTAAAAAATATCCGTTACAATTTTTTTATAAATATATCTTTTCGTTTTTTGACATCAATTGCATAGACTGATCATTGTATTTATTATAAGTAAACAAATATATATATATATATATTAAAATTAATATTAAAAATAAGAAATCGAACAAAAATCGCTGTAAAGTACTATTAAAAGTAATATTAAAAATACAATAATAAACAGAAATTAAAAACATTATCATCGTAATAGAATGCTTTACGAAAAATCACATGAAAGCTACATGTGAGCACATGAAAGTCATGTGTGTTGGAAATTTAGAAATATTCAATTAAACACTTTTAAAAATTTAAGAAAATATTGCGTTTATGTTAGGTATTCGCTTTAAAAAGCACGCTACCGTACAGACAGTTTTGAACATATCACTACGCATGTGTCGAGTTTTCAACTTTCCGAAAATACTAAATTTGGCATTATTGTAATATCTGGTTAAAAAATGTATATTATACGGTTAAAATATAAATATATATATTAAAAAGTAATATAATGAAAAACTGTTTTACTGTAAAAAAGATTCTCTGATTCAATTTTTCTTAAATTAAGGACGATGAATGAATCACGGTGAATGAATAGCTCACTCGTGTTTACATTTTCAAGTTCTGAGTATATAAAATGAATACTTCTTATTAATTTAAATGAAACACTATAATAACTCGAAATGTGGCGGAAAAGAGATAATTTTCTAATGAATATGAATATCACAACGAAAATGCGTTACAATGAAAGGATATTTTATGCTGAGAACATTTTTAAACGGTGGCGAGCTGTTTTGAAATTCTCATAACCGTTTATTGCAGCCGTCAAAAAGTCAAAATAAAGTTGCTTTGTGTCTATATTACGTTATTTCTAATAAATTATTTGGGTTTTGATAGCAAATAATCTTGTCTAACTTTGCTTGTTAAGCCTAACTCTTAAAACAAAATGGATGCCATAGGCTGATATATTTATGAAGCGGTCACTCCGGAAGCGTTCCAGATAGTGACAAATCTGAGCTATTATTAGGATAGATGCAAATATCGCTTGTATATATATCGACAGTGTAGCTATTTTGTTTGCATTCGCTCCCTTTCTCTGTTTTCCCGGCTGATGTAGAGCCTGTTTTGAGTCAGATGTCTCGTGGACTGTGTGATTAAGAGTGCTTTATTTCGTTATTTTAAATTGTAAATAATGATTTCAGTTTATCTATAACTTCAAATGAAGAAGTTTTATTTTTAACGTAGGATTACGTTCCTCCATAACTGTCCTCAGGAAAGCAAAATTTCAGACACTAAAACCGTTCGTCGTCCCGAGTTATAATTTTGGCAGCGTGCCAAACCCAGTCTATATCGTTTGGGCAAGCAGTAAACAGTTAAACAGAAAAGTACCAAAATACGTATATATATGTATATATATATATATATATATATATATATATATATATATATATATATATATATATATATATATATATATATATATATATATATATATATATATATATATATATATACATAGCACATACATACATATATACATAAAAAAGTGGAAAGCAACGATAAGTAATCCTACGTTAATAACCCTCGGTAGTTTTATTTGAAAACACTACCTGAAATTTTTTTATACATGCTTTTGTCTTTACACACTGTCAGCCACACTCTGCTAATTGGCACTAAGTCTGACCAATACAGTTTCAAATATAGTTATGGAATTCAGTAAGGTAATACACTAGAAGACTACAATGAAAATCGCTAAAAAGAGTCTTTTTCCCAATTAATGTGAGAATTGCGATTGACGCTAAGAGCACAAATCTTTGATATCAGGCCTAATAGTTGTGAACGTGATAGTAGCGAATACTGCCTCAAAGACCAGTGCATCGATCTTGTGTCATAATCTGCTGAGCGTGAGAGTAATGCAACTTGATAATCATTTTAAGTGGGACTTACTAATCATTTTTTGTTTATCCCCAATAAAAAATTTCAGGTAGTCTCTACTAACGAAACTACCGCTATTTATTAACGTAGGAATAATTATCGTTTCTTATCTCTTTTGTATTTATTTATGTATGTATGTGTTATGTATATATGTACGTATGTATATATATATATATATACATACGAGCCCGCTTAATGGAATAGCCAATTTGCCACGAAAAATTATTCTAATAAGCGGGATATTCCATTATCCGGGATCACATTGACACGCCCACAATGTTTAAAGTTACAGTTAAACCTAGAAAGCATTAAAAATTACCTAAACCATAGGCATATTTAAACTATTATAATTAACAAACAATTATTAATTAAAAGTAAGAAACAATTTAAACATATTAAAATTTAGAAAATTGATGAAAAATGAGCTAATTTTATTGTATACAAATTTCCCTTAATTTTTTGGTAATAATTACAATGTTACTTACTTATTTGTTGCTAAAGAAGTCGGATATTTTAGACTGTTTACTGTTCTGTGAATGCAGCAAATCTGTTATTTTATTTTCTAGTTTATAAAATAAATGAAAGTCTGCATTTGGCTTCGTTTCCAAGAAACGTCTTATAATATCAGAAGCCTTATTAACTTCAACATGTGACGGAACCTTTTTAATGGTACATTCTTCATCGACTTCGCTTTGATCAAATTGAGGGTCTGAAGTTTCACCACATTCTACCAAGTCATTGTCGAAGTTTACAAAATTGGAAAAATTTTCTTCTGTCATTCCTTCTGGTGGTAAATCATTTGCGTTTGTAATTGATTCATCAATTAATTCATCATTTGTTACGTGTATTGAAAATTTACATTTTACGAAAGAACTTTTTATTGCGTCAGAGGAAATATTATTCCAGGATTTGTTCATCATATGAACAGCTTTAAGAATTGAAATGTTTCTAATAATTTTACTAGTTGAGCTATTGATAGAAAATCCACTAGTATCATGTATGCAAGCTATGATCTTTTTTAACGATTTCTTTTCTATAATTTCTCTTAAAAAGTGATATGGTCCATTGGCTGGTATGGTCCAAAGTCCCAAACTAGTGATATGGTCCAAAGCCCTGGTCCATTGGCTGTAAAATAGCTGTAGTATTCGGAGGCAAAAAATGAAGTCCTACAATTTCTAGTCTTATGTTGACTTTGTGGGCTTGACAATTATCGATAAAAAGGATAGCTTTTCTTTTCATCTTATTCATCTCATTGTCAAATGACACTAACGAGTTTTGAAAGAAATTAGCAGTCATCCAAGCTTTTGAATTCACTTCGTATTTAACTGGAAGGGATTTTACACCTCTAAAACATCGTGGGCTTTTGGATTTCCGGATTACAAAAAGAGGCATTTTATGACTGCTGTCATCATTACTACAGCATAAAACTGTCAGTCTGTCTTTCGGGAATTTTCCTCCAACAACTTTTTTGCCTTTTAAGCACAAAGTCCCATCAGGCATTGCTCTGTAATAAAATACTGTTTCGTCACGGTTATAGATACAAGAAGAACTGTAGTCTTGTAATAAAGCAGGTAATACTACATTTTTCCAAGAACTGGCAGCGGCTTGATCAGCATCACTTGCTTCACCGTGAATTTTTTTGAAAGAAATTTGGTTTCTTGCTTTCCATCTGCACAACCACCCATTTGTAGCTTTAAAATCAGTTATATTTAACTGTTGTGCTAAATCTTCACCTTTCTGATTCAATAATAATCCACTAATAGGAACATTACAAGCTCGTTTTTCAGCAAACCACTGAAGAAGAGCATCTTCAACTTCAGATTCTTTTCCTGTACGTTTTCGTTTTTGATTAAGATTTTTATTGCATTTCCAGTCGTTTAAGACTTTTTCTTTATTTTTTAACAATTTCGAAACTTGAGCTTGGGATATCTCAAACTTTATTGAGAGTTCTAATTGCGTACACTTATTTAGTTTTGCAAACTCTATGACTTTTACGTTTTCTTTTAAAGTAAGATCTTTTCTTCTCAAAGACATTGCAAAGCACAAGAAAGATTACTGATTTCACGAAAGCGAACTGTCGAACTAATCGCCGTAGAAAATGTACAGTTAAATGTTCAAGGCTAGAGACCCCCAAGTTAAATGTCGCGCTTCTCCGAAGAGATTCGTTACAGTTGGTAATCCACGTCCCCTTCAAGATAAGGACCTGCTGAAGTTTCACATTTCCTTCACACACACACACACTCATTTTCTAGCTCTCATTTGGGGGTGAAGCTTATTGTTCATTCTCTGAATAGGGAAACGTAGGCCAGCAGCCGAGCAATACGGGGAGGGAGGGGGGGGGCTAACAAAAACAGCAACAACAATGATCTGCCCTTCAAAATCGAAGAAATCCCCATTTCCTACGATTGGACACTTTCTGCGAAGTGACAAAATTGCTTTGAAAGACATTCAGTTACTGCACATTCATTATTGCACTTTACAGAAAAAAATTCTGAAAAGAAGTGTGCGAAATAGAAAAAGATCGATATCGTCATGGCTAAAAATTATTCCTTTAAGCGGGATAACTTCAAAACAATATATCCCATTAACCGGGAAATTTAACACAGAAACAAATTACTACGGTTTGGGACATTGAAAATTTATTACATTAAACGGGATATTCTTTTAACCGATATTCCATTAAGCGGGTTTGACTGTATATATATATATATATATATGTGTGTGTGTGTGTGTATGTCAAAATTTTGACGCATTTTGGTACTTTTCTGTTTAACTGATTACTACTTGCCTAAGCGATACAGACTGGGTTTGGCGCACTGCAAAAATTACGGACGGTTTTAGCGTCTGAAATTTTGCTTTCCGGAGGATCTTTATGGAGAAACGTAATCCTACGTAAAATATATATATATATATATATATATATATATCTCAGAGGCAGCCCTGGCCGATCTCACCGCACTCTAAAATGCCGCGGAAAACCGGTTGGGAAAGACTGTTATAGACTCTTGTCACAAAAAAATACTCAAACTGTATCAGAGAGAAAATATTTGACTTATTTTTCTGTTCACTCTATCCATTTCTATAGAGTGAATAGAAATAGGAGGACTTATCGGAGGGGGTATAGATGGTGAACTGTACCATCAATTCTGAAGTCACTATGGTCTATAAAACGAAAGGCATCGATCTCTAACTTGGATACTTAGGGTATAAAATAAAAAGGACATACCAACGGTTGAGTTGGGGGAAATGAAAGGAAAACTTAATGGAGGAATTTAAACCGTCACTCGCTTTCTCAAGACTTAAGATATTTTTCAAAGTTAACAATTTTTTTTTTCGTATTGATGATGGTTTATCACATGGTATTGTGTTCCAGTGAACACGGTTTTTACTCTAACAATATTGATCGTTTCTTTAGATCATATCAGAGAATTTCTCTTTGTAATGGTTTTGGATCGTGTAGAATTTATAAATCAGACTGAGATAAATAACTGTTTTACATCGACAAGGAGGTATTTAAATTTGACATATGTCTTATTAATATTCGACATGATTTCTAGACTACACCTGGCACATACTTACCCTTATATACAATATTCATTCATTGACACATGTATTTCAAGGAATACAACAACATTAATTTTACATTTACTGGTTTTGCTTCATTCTGGATGATACTTACGGAAAACCACTCTATTACACTTTATAAATAGTTAAATAGTGATACTATTACAATTTAAAATAAATAAAATTATATATATATATATATATATATATATATATATATACCAGCCCGCTTAATGGAATAGCCAATTTGCCACGAAAAATTATTCTAATAAGCGGGATATTCCATTATCCGGGATCACATTGACACGCCGACAATGTTTAAAGTTACAGTTAAACCGAGAAAGCATTAAAAGTTACCTAAACCATAGGCATATTTAAACTATTATAATTAACAAATAATTATTAATTAAAAGTAAGAAACAATTTAAACACATTAAAATTTAGAAAATTGATGAAAAATGAGCTAATTTTATTGTAGATATGCAAATTTCCCTTAATTTTTTAAAAATTCTTACAATGTTACTTACTTATTCGTTGTTAAAGAAGTCGAATATTTTAGACTGTTTACTGTTCTGTGAATGCAGCAAATCTGTTATTTGATTTTCTATTTTATAAAATAAATGAAAATCTGCATTTGGCTTCGTTTCCAAGAAACGTCTTATAATATCACAAGCGTTATTAATTTCAACATTTGACGGAACCTTTTGTGCCATGTTTTTATTAACTTGCTTTCTTGTTTGTGTCTGTGTTTGTGTGTTTGTGGGTGTGTTTGTCTGGTACAAATCTTGCAATCAATTTTTAACTAACTTCCCGAATAGTTAGACATTTGAAACTTTTATAATAGCTCAGAACACGATGACAATGCATTATTTTAATACTTTTAGCCATCTTTATTCCATATTTTAAAATCCATTACGAAAAAATACGAGTAGCGTCTGGAGCCAAAAGTAACTACGCTACTGGTGCCATCTATTAACGCAATAGTGAACCAAGCATATTACATTTTCATTACAATGGGATAATTTTCATTTATGCCCACATGCTATTTGCGAAATTTTCTCTGCGAAATTCATTGGTTTTTTTTTCTTCAAATTATAGATTATAATTTTGAAATCCATAATTAACTATGGAAGATGCGAATTCGTTTGCAGCTCATGAAGAAGCTGCATGTAAATTACATTTCTTTTTTTTTTAATGAAAGGAGGGTGGGGTGGTTATTATATTGTTGTAATTATTCGGGTAATGTGTTTATATATGTTATTCAATAAATAAATGTTTGAAAAATTCTTATAATTGCTCTCTTTATTACGCATTTCATCATTTTCTTTCAAGTTGATGGGATAATTCATCAACAAAAAATTTTAAAGAAGTATTTATTAATACATAGAATTGTCAAGTTTATATGATTCAACAGAAAATTTAAAAACATGGTATATAAAAAGTCTTTTTATCTTGTAATTATTAATGGTAAATTCTTCATCAAATTCATCTTCATCGACTTCGCTTTGATCAAACTGAGGGTCTGAAGTTTCACCACATTCTACCAAGTCATTGTCGAAGTTTACAAAATTGGAAAGATTTTCTTCTGTCATTCCTTCTGGTGGTAAATCATTTGCGTTTGTAATTGATTCATCATTAAATTCATTTGTTAAGTCTGTTGAAAATTTACATTTTACAAAACAATTTTTTATTACGTCAGAGGAAATATTATTCCATGATTTGTTCATCATATGAAACGCTGTAAGAATTGAAATGTTTCTAATAATTTTACTAGTTGAGCTATTGATAGAAAATCCACTAGTATCATCTATGCAGGCTATGATATTTTTAACGATTTCTTTTCTATAATTCCTCTTAAAAAGTGATATAATTCCCTGGTCCATTGGCTGTAAAATAGCTGTAGTATTCGGAGGCAAAAAATGAAGTGCTATATTTTCTAGTCTTACGTCGACTGTGTTGGCTTGACAATTATCGATAAAAAGGATAGCTTTTCTTTTCATCTTATTCATCTCATTGTCAAATGACACTAACCAGTTTTGAAAGAAATTAGCAGTCATCCAAGCTTTTGAATTCGCTTCGTATTTAACTGGAACGGATTTTACACCTCTAAAACAACGTGGGGTTTTGGATTTCCCGATTACAAAAAGAGGCATTTTATGACTGCCGTCAGCATTACTACAACATAAAACTGCCAGTCTGTCTTTCGGGATTTTTCCTCCAACAACCTTTTCGCCTTTTAAGCTCAAAGTCCCGCCTTTTAAGTGCAAAGAACTGTAGTTTTGTAATAAAGCAGATAATACTACATTTTTCCAAGAACTGGCAGCGGCTTCATCAGCATCACTTGCTTCACCATGAATTTTTTTGAAAGAAATTTGGTTTCTTGCTTTCCATCTGCACAACCAACCATTTGTAGCTTTAAAATCAGTTATATTTAACTGTTGTGCTAAATCTGCAGCTTTCTGATTCAATATTAATCCACTAATAGGAACATTACAAGCTCGTTTTTCAGCAAACCGCTGAAGAAGA
Source organism: Dolomedes plantarius (assembly GCA_907164885.2). Classification (NCBI taxonomy): domain Eukaryota; kingdom Metazoa; phylum Arthropoda; class Arachnida; order Araneae; family Dolomedidae; genus Dolomedes; species Dolomedes plantarius. The sequence goes on along the minus strand of OU015498.1, from coordinate 114,661,853 downwards.
GCATCTTTACATTCAGATTTTTTTCCTGTATGTTTTCGTTTTTGATTAAGATTTTTGTTGCATTTCCAGTCGTTCAAGACTTTTTCTTTATTTTTTAACAATTTCGAAACTTGAGCTTGGAATACCTCAAACTTTTTTGAGAGTTCTAATTGCGTACACCTATTTACTTTTGCAAACTCTATAACTTTTACTTTCTCTTTTAAAGTAAGATCTTTTCATCTCAAAGACATTGTAGTAAAGCATAAAAAAAGATGATTGATTTCACGAAAGCGAGGAGACATTGATTTCACGAAAGCGAACTGTCGAACTAATCACCGTAGATAATGTACAGTTAAATGTTCAAGGTTAGAGACCCCCAAGTTAAATGTTGCGCTTCTCCGAACAGATTCGTTACAGTTGGTAATTCCCGTCCCCTTCAAGATAAGGACCTGTTGATGTTCACATTTCCTTTGCACACACCCCACACATTTTCTAGCTCTTATCTGGGGGTGAAGCTTATTGTTCATTATCTGAATAGGGAAACGTAGGCTGAGCGTCCGAGCAATACGGGGAGGGAGGGGGTGGGCTAGCATAAACAGCAACAACAATGAATTTCCCTTCAAAATCGAAGAAATCCCTATTTCCTGCGATTGGACACTTTCTGCGAAGGAACAAAATTGCTTTGAAAGACATTCAGTTACTGCACATTCATTATTGCACTATAAATTAATTTAATATTATATATATATATATATATATATATATATATATATATATATATATATATATATATATATATATATATATATATGTATATATATGTATGTATATATATATATATATATATATATATATATATATAGATATATATATATATATATATATATATATATATATATATATATAATATATATATATATATATATATATATATATATATATATATATATATATATATATATATATATATATATATATACAGGGTGAACCAAAAGTCTTGCCCTGATTATAAAAATTCATTACAAAATAACCGTTAAATATAATAATGTAACTTTTGTATCGTTGGATAGGTTAGTTTTAGTAGTTTTTTTTTGTGTGCGATAAATGTCGCGAGTGCTCCTTCAAGAGGGACTCAGGGGAATATTTGAAAGGAGGACATCATTTTCGGCCGGAATGGCGTCTATTCAAGAGAAGGCCCAAAAAGCGTTACCCCGAACATTTACTTAGACTTACTGCAACTTTTTCAGAAAGATGTCGCACCCCCACACTGGGGATCTTTAGAGATTTCCTAGACGAAACATGTACTATATGTACTGTAACAGAAGACATGTTAAATAACAGTTGGCGGGAACTGGAATACCGCTTCGATATTCTCCGAGCTACCAAGTGGGCACACGTTAAAATTTACTGAGGTAAATGGTCTTATAAAAAATTTATAACAGTACTTACAATATATACCAACAAACATAGGTCTAATTATAATCGTTTGAGAACGATAAATATTTATAATCAGGGCAAGAATTTTGGTTCACCCTATATATATATATATATATATATATATATATATAATGAGACAGAATATTTAAACTAACTAATTATTTCCCATGATTCTGTGTTTTGTTAACAATTTCTAAAAGAAACACAAATGCTTACGTTATCCCAATTTCTTAAAATGGTTCTGAGTTAAAATATGGAGTACTAACTGAAAACCCGCACTTCGCTACGGAGTACATTCAAATTAAATACAACGGTCAATGTATGCAATTAATGCCAAATATATATATATATATATATATATATATATATATATATATATATATAATAAATACGACAATCAATGTATACAATTGATGTAAAAAAACAATGAAATATATTTATAGAAAACTCGTAAGGGATATTTTTATAGACAAAATAATGTAGAAAAAAAATATTCAAATTAAATGTACTAGGACATACTAAAATATAGTACAGTTAATATAGTACTGTTTGAGGAACATAATTTCTTTTACTGCAATTTAATATTTTTTTGGATAATGTCCAATCGTCTGCCGCATTAGCAAGAACAAAATATTTCTTTTGTCTATTTAGTTGTTATGCACGTGACGATAAATTTATTTAATGTACCAGAAAAAGAAATTACGTGATCAGCATTTAATAAATTAAATTCTAACAACTAATCTTTAAAAATTCACCAAAAATCAGAAAATCGAGAGAAAGATTCTAAAAAGATCTCATTTTAAAGGAATTTTTATGCTCTTTCTCGTGATATAAATTTTATAACCCTCAAATTATCATTTTAAATGCAAACTTAAAAAAAGTTACTAAAACAGCTTAAAGATTTAATTATAAAAAATCTAAGAAGAATTTTTCAAAAATCTTTCTTAGTGCACCCCTACACTTTAAGAAGAATTGCCATGCAGAATTTCAGCCCTTTAGGTCAAGCGGTTTGGTCTGTGCGTTGTATGTCAGTGAGTCAGTGAGTCAGTCAATTACGGAACTGTTTTATATATATAGATATATATATATTATTTTCGGAAAATATTATCCGTTAAAGCTAGTTTTTTTTAACATTTAGGTAGTAATTTTCATATTTGGACAAAAAACAAGACTGAAATCTTCGTCATTCTATTAAATTATAATAAAAGTGAATGTGATGTAAAATCAATTTACTGAGAGTCCCTAAAGGCTAATTGAAGGTTTTTTGTTATCTCTGATGATACTCTGTATCGCATTTTTTTAAAGGAAGGAAATCCGACATGCAAGCATAAGTAAGGATTATGGAAAGATTTTTCTTAAATATCTGATTTTTTCTTAATTAAGAACATAGTTTAATGAATGATGGTTATATTTGATTAATTCATTTAAAATTTTAAGCATGCTCATTTTGTTCCGAAACGTATTTATGCAATACACCAGCAAAACTTCAGATTATTTTTAAAGGCATATATGAATATTTTTTTTTCAGAATGTAAATTCTTTTTTATCCTACCAAATTTCTTAAATGAAAGATAACTGATAATGTATATTCCGGCCATATTACTTATATTTTATTATTTTAATAAATAATTCACACATTTAAACATATACTGTGCATGATGAATATGTTAATATTTAACCCTCTAATGGTACAGTGGATTGAGACGAAATTGATGGTACGGTCGCGTCGGATCCGACCCGATGTCTTTTTTGATGAGATTTTTGGTAGAAATAAGTACACAGTAAGCATTATTGTTGTATAATAACATTTACTGATAATATTTTACATGAAAAAAAACCTTTTTTGTAGAAAAAAATGTCAGTGAATTGTAATTTTGCGAAACAAAGAAAATCTCTCTGGCATTCACATAGAATGTTGCATATATTAGGTCTAATATGTAATTTAGTCGTGTACATAGTTTTAGAGGTTACTGAACCATATTTCCGAGCACAAAAATGGTAAAATATATATATATATATATATATATATATATATATATATATATATATATACTGACATTTTCTGTCTTCAAAATCGAAATAAAAATAAAAATCTAAAAAAAAAGACTAGTGATCACGAATAACGATTTTCAACAAAAACACTCATATTTACTGCAAACTTATAACTGCAAACGCTCCAACACCTGTTGCAAGACTGTCTGATAGGATTATTTGTCAACTCGATCTCTTGCAATGTGAGGGGAGATTACGAGAGGGTAAAACACACCCCTGGGTAGGATCCAACCCCCCCCCCCCCGTACCGTTAGAAGGGTAATACTTACAATAACGACGTAAAGTTAGGAAAACAATACCGAGTAACTCACTTCAAGTTTCGAAAAGCTAGAGATTTCTTTTCAAACTGGCACTTTTTTTAAAGTACTAGCAAATACAGTAAAACCCGTTATAACGAAATTCAAGGGACCAAAGGTTTTGTTCGACTTATCCGGTGGTTCGCTATATCCGAACCGTTAAGAAAAATGCTAGAGTTCACAAAACGTGTAACTCATTAGTTGCGATGTGCATTCAATAATGATGTATTAAAAATGATAAAAATCTATTAGAAATAATAATTAAAGAATTAAATCGACTAAAATCGATTACATTAAATTAACACAATACTAATTATATTACGCATAATAGGAAAGCGACGGGACCAAAATGTTCGTTCGTTATATCCATCAGTTCGTTATATAATGTGTTCACTATAACGGGGTTTGACTGTAGCTTTGAATTTCATATGCATTACATTGAGTTGTTTTCTGCCTTTCAGGTCTCAGGCTCTTTTCCCGGCCATGCCCGTGCCTCTTGCTACATCTCCCGCCGACTCAACCGCCCTCAGCAGCGCCAAAGCACCGCCAACATGTCGTTCCTGCTCCGTTTCCACGATCTGATCGGAGGCATCCACGTGCCCATCGACGACGGCATCGACAAGCTCAACCGCAAGTACACGCTGCTCATCTTCCTTTTCCTGGCACTGCCCATCTTCACCAAACAGTACATCGGGGACCCCATCGAGTGCTTCACGCCCACCTACTTCACAGAGAGCCAGTCGCGGTACGTTAACAGCTACTGTTGGACTACTTCCACTTACTACCTCGTGACGGACGGCACGCTCGACGACGTCGGCGAGCCCGCGGACAACATACCCATCGACCCCAAAACACTCTCGGACGAGATCGACTACACGGCGGGCGAGGAAGGGGCCATAGCGGCGGAGAAGCTGCGGCGAGTCCGCGTGACCTACTACCAATGGTCGCCGCTCATCCTGCTGGTGCAGGGGTGCTGCTTCCACCTCCCCTTCGTTTTGTGGGGGGCGTGCGCGCACAATGCGGGAGTGAAGATCCGGCGTTTGCTGAAGAGGGCCTCGGACATTGCGAGTCTGCCGCCGGGTTGCCAGCAGCGAGAGGCCCTGCTGGCTGAGTTTGTTGATCAGTTCCACACGATGGTCAACGGAAATGTGGGCTGCTGCGCGGACCCGTCCTGCCGTATCCCGATCACGTGTCGGTGCGGGACCGGGCCCAGCCGCTACCTGTGCCTGCTTTACATTCTGGTGAAGAGCCTGTACGTGCTGAATGTTTTCCTGCAGTTCCTGCTCCTCACTGCCTTCATGGGAAGAGGGTATTTTAAGCACGGTGTCGAACTCCTAAGAAAGTAAGAATTGTGATATTTTAAAATGCTTATTGTTTATTTGACAAATGCCGGTTATTTGGCCACTAGACCATTAGAACATTCTCTATTCAACTTTTTAAAACAGGGAACAACATGGAGAATATACAAGGTGCGGCCATTAATTTCCAGGACTGATCTAATAACTCCAGAAAATATTACATGAAAAGCATACCCATTGCATATGAGTTAAAAATTATTGTTATGCCCGTGATTCTAGAATACTAGTACATTGCGTTAAACATAAAAGAATAAAACAAGAATTCACTTACCCCACTTTCTGAATAAATGACACTTTATTAATCCATGAACTAATAAGAGAGCGTATAATACTTTTCACGTGGGCATCACATCTTTCCTCATGTTGCCTGGGCACGGCCCTCTGAGAAACTTTCTTCGCGTGTCTCAAAGGGCCGGGAAACATTAGGATTTCTTGAATCCATTAGCATCTGCGTTAATTCTGTACCATATGCGTACTTGTAGAAACCTATCTACCACGTGCGAATTAAATTTGCTCACAGAATAACGATTTATTTCACCAGTATTTTGAAGATTGATTATATTTTTTGTGCGCCACGTGCAAAAACGTGGTTCAGAACCACTTCTCTACAACTAGATGGATGGGCTTTCTCGCCGAAGAATTCACGAAGACTGACTCCTCATACAGTACTTTAACCGTAAATTCTAAGATCGCAGCTCCTTTTCTGTTGCCATCGTTTTTATCCAAACTTTGTAGTTGGGGAATATCAGTGCGCGTGCATTCATTGAAGCGCCACCGCTTTGAATCGAACGAGCAGGAGAAAGGTTGGGTGCAAACCAGTTCCTGCTAGTTTTAAGTCGATGTTTTCATAACAATTTATTTCGAAGTAACTCCCTGTCGTGACGCACTTCTGTGCTCTGCTGTTTTGGAAACAAATTTAAAGTCCTCTTTCGGAGTGCTCTTTAACGTGGACATCACCGTTTTCTTTATGGCTTCGACATCGTATAAGCTTGTTCCCTTCATCAAATATGTCAGTTTTGGAAACAAGAAAAAGTCTGCCGGGGCTAAGTTCGGAGAGTATGGAGGATGCAGAATCTCCACGACCTCATGCTGGGCCAATTTGCTGAAGGGACCAAGATTTGATGATGTCGAAGCCATCAAGAAAATGGTAACGTCCTCATTAAAAAGCATGCCGAAAGAGGACTTTGAGAGTTGTTTCTGAAACTTATACAGCCAAGCACAGAAGTGCATTACGGCAGGTGGGAACTACTTCGAAACATATTAAATGGGTATGTATTTCATGTAATAATTTCTGGAGTTATTAGATCAGTCGTGGAAATTAATGGCCGCACCTTGTAGCATGGCATCCCAAATATAGTCAATAACGTTAAGATCTAGTGGTCAAGGGAGCCATTTCATATTTAATGTGAAACCCTTTACTTATACAGAAATGTATGGTAGGTAGCGTTTAAGATATTAAAACTTTAACTGATCCTATAGCCCGTACTTTTGACCTCTAAATCGTTTTCATGGAAGAACATTTATTTTTATTTTTAAATCAAGTAACTTTCAGAATATACTGCATAATCTCTTCTTACAGTGGTTTGAGTCAAAAGATATGTTCATATATTCATAAAGCTAATCATTCTTAATAGCATAAATTTTATTTTATGTCATACGTCTCCAAAGTGCAGTTTTATCAAAGTTTAAATTTATAATTTTACTAGCGAATGGTATAAATTATTTATCAGACTAAGAAACTGTCTCGCAAATAAAAATTACCATAAAAAATTACAATTTTTATTCCATCTTAAAACAATGTCATTTGTTTTTATCCCACCAAAACATTTTGACGATATTGCTGAGAAGAAAAACCTAACATCATTCTTAAATAAATAAATAGATTATATATATATATATATATATATATATATACTCACACTGAAGTGCTAGAAAAACTGGAAACCTGTCAAATAACTGGCAGGTCCACTTCTCGATCGTAGAACTGCAGGAACATAACCGGGAATTGACTACGCGGGGTTTCTGAAGAAGTCTGTAGATAATGAACTGCACAATTCTGCATTATCCCTAGGGCGTGGGTCTTTGATTTGAAAGGAACATAGCATGACATCCGAGATATATTCATTAGAGATATATTCCGAGATATATTCCGAGATATATTGATGATGTCGAAGCCATCAAGAAAATGGTAACGTCCTCATTAAAAAGCATGCCGAAAGAGGACTTTGAGAGTTGTTTCTGAAACTTATACAGCCGAGCACAGAAGTGCATTACGGCAGGTGGGAACTACTTCGAAACATATTAAATGGGTATGTATTTCATGTAATAATTTCTGGAGTTATTAGATAAGTCGTGGAAATTAATGGCCGCACCTTGTAGGATGGCCGCACGTTGAGGACTGGTGGTCAAGGTTGCCATTACAGGTTCCAAAACTCGAATGATTGTTCCTCAAAACATAATTAGGTGGCTGTATATGTGTGTAGTTGCACATTCTCATTGGAAAACTCTTGATTCTTGAGAGTGAATGGTAGCAACACATCCCGAAGGATGTTAGCATGGAGTTCACTGGTCAGAGTAGTTGTAGGCGTAAGCGGGGTCCTAATTTATGCTAGCTCAACACACCGTTACTGAGGAATAGGGTGGGTCGAAAAAAATAATTCTTTTTTTCGGAACACTTTAGTGCGGAAAATTTGCCTATTGTGATAAGAAGAAAATCGGCATAAAAATTAAAATCGGTTAACATCTTCCGTTCGTGCGTCGTACTTCAATTTTATGTAAAATAGCAAAAATCACGATATTTTTGTATTTTTTTTCTGTTAGTTAAAACTTTTAAAATAAACAAGCTTTAGTTTTTTATGCTTGTTTAATGGTTTAAATAACCTAAATAAATTAAATTTTGATCAATAGTCTAATTTTTGCCGTTCGCGCAACGCCTTATGCCTCATTTACACATTCGCGCTCGAGCCACCTGCAAGACATTCGCGAGACTTTCATCCCGTTCCTGCATCGACGCGAGTGACCATTTTCACATTCGCGCCTTTTGCTGTGAACAAGACTTCCCGTTGCCATTCGCCCCTTTGACGCGTGCCAGAAAACCGCTCCCGAAGCGTTGACGAGGAGAAACGGCGAGCACACCGTTTACAGATTCGCCCCCCGCGATTCGACGAGCCGCTATTGCGACTGTGTGAATGCGGTGTTCGAAAAAACAAAAAATTATCAATATTTCGCAATTTTCACTGTGCTATTCTTCGTTCGTTTCGCTAGAACAAAACGAACTAGAACTCCCTTGAAATAGGTTGAACTGGTTTGACTAGATTGAACTGGTTTGAACTAGATTGAACCGTGGTGTATCTCCTTCCTCGAGTTCATCAAATGATATAACTCAAAACATTATTTCTCGTTTGTCTATCAATATCACTAGAAAAACTAGAAGTAGCAGGGTGTGATGGCACTGTAACCACTGGATGGAAGAACAGTGTCATCTACGACTAGAAAATCATGTAGGACGCCCGCTACAGTGGAGCATATACCTCCTGTATTTTAATGAGCTTCCTTTACGCCACATTTTCCAACATATTGACGGTCAAAATGCAGGACCGAATTCTTTTAGTGGGCCAATCGGGCAGCAGCTCACTTGCTGTGAAAAACTCCCTGTGGTTCTTTATGATCCCATAGATTGTTCGATTCCCTATATAGACCGGAATTTGTTTATCAAAGACCAACAATATTTGTTGGACATTTCAAATGCAATCACCTTGGGACACTGTGAAGAAGAATTGGCAAATAGGACCCTGGTCCTTTGTCCCATTCCGGATAGCTAACTGTGGCCAACCGAGTCCTTAGGTTGTATATAAATTCATCAGATCCATCCGGAAACTTAAAAGAAATAGTTGGCTTCATCTTGAAATCATATATGCCATAAAAAACGAGCAAATATTTTACTGGCGGATCAAAACATGTCTTTCAAGTAATAAAAACATCACGGTATATATTCGACGAATAACTTCAAGAGCCAAAAAAAAGCCATTTATTATCTATCATAAATAGGGAGAAAAAAATTTAAGTACATGGTTCAAAGAATCGAAAGAAAGTTTTTCTAAGGGATTTATGATTGTTGCTGGTTTTTCTTATAATGTTAAGTTAAAAATAAAGAGAGTGGAAAAAATGTCAAGATTAACTCCAAATACTATCAGGAACATATTTTATCGCCAATTTTTCTGAATGAAATACCATCGCTTTACCCACAGTGCCATCAATCTGTGAGACTCCATCAGGACAAAGCTAGCAGTCACACATCAAAATCCACTGTAAATTTCCTAAAAGAAATGGAACAAAAAACTGGTATCAAGGCCATACCCTTCAATGATATCCCTACTAAATCTCCTGATGTATCACCTATGGATTTTTGTGCTTTCGGACTTTTAAAATCTGCATTATCCAAACGTCGTCCCAAAACCCTTACAGGACTCTGGAAAGCTGTTCAGGAGGAATGGGATAGAATACTTCTTCTTAAGGCATCTTCAAAAGGCATTATTATCCTGGAAATTGCGGTGTCGAAAGATAGTTCAGAATAAGGGATGTCAAATAGAACATTTAAAACACAAACATTTTATGTAATTTAGTTTTGTGAATACAATATACATCGTCTAAAAAATGTGTGAACAGCCTCTGTAGCAAATCGAGCGAAGACTTGCACAGTGAAAATTGCGAAAAATTGTTGAATTTCTGTCTTTTTCAAAGACGTTGCGCGAACGGAAAATACTAGATTTATAACCAGAATTTAATTTATTTCGGTCATTCAAACCACAAAACAAGCATTAAAAAACTAAAGCGTGTCTATTTTAAAATTTTTAACTAACTTAAAAAAATTACTAAAATATCGTGACTTTTGCAATTTTTCATAAAATTTAAGTACGATGTGCGAACGGAAAATGCTAACCGATTTTAATTTTTTATGCCGTTTTCCTTCTTATTTCAATAGGCAACTTTTCCGCTCTAAACCGTTTCGAAAAAATAATTTTTTTTAGCCTGTAATTAAGACTATACATGTACTGTTAATGGTTGTTACGATAGAAATGCATATTTACTACATAGAGCAAACCTTAGCATTTTTTTCAATGTGACTTGCTAGATATTTTCATCATGAAGAATTCAACGGTGGTTTCTATTTTTTGACGCTGATTTACTGTGTACTTGTCTTTGAGGTATATTTCACAATAATTTTCTAACATGTAAACTTTTGAATCTGTTCCCGTTCAGTTTAGGTCTGAAATACGGAAAACAGATAATATATATATTTCCTTTATTTTCGAATAATAAAAGTAAGTTTGGAAATGCACGCAAAGAATTGCAGTTTCCCATCGCAGTTTCGATACTTAATAAAACACTAGGGATAACTCTGTGTTGGTCGTCAGTTATTTTGAAAAGGAACGTGTTTCTGCAGAATATTTCAATGTTTCCCTAGTTGCACATAAAGGCAGAATTCTAGAAAATGTTTCAATTTTTAGAAACGAGTTCCATGTTTCAAAGCAGTTTTAAGCTCAGCTTTTATCTGTGAAATTTGATAAAGCATTTTCAGGTCTTATTCTCTAAACAGTAACGTAACTTCTCTCGCACGTTTCCTGTGTGTTTCGAAAATACCAGTAATTTATTTTATCTCCATGAGATGGTTATGGTTATTTCTTGTAGATGAAATTTAAAAAAAAAATTACATGCTATTTTCTGGAATGAGATAACTTATGTGAAAATATTGCCAAATTTTAGTTAAGTTAAATTTACTGAAATTCCTTGACTAAAATTCGACAATGATATTTTCCTCACAGTTATTTAGTATTTTAACAGTAACTTTTGAAACCATAATTTTTAACAGTATTTTCAACAGAATTTTTGAAATACCATTTCATATTCTGAATTTTTGCCAATTTCAACTTATGCTTCATTGAGTTCCATTGAAAGATCGATCTGTGAGGCGAGACACAAGTTTGTCTGTGAATGATGACTCAGCAGTATTCCCTTTAAGCCTTACTATAGTAGCTTACAAGTGCTTTCTTTTAAATAAAGTTGGCACTACTCTGATAAGTACTCGGAAATCACTCCTTTATTACTTGCATGTTTTTTTGCCGTCTACTAGTTCTTAAAATGTGTAAAATACTGCTCCCAATAAAATTTCTTAAATAAATCCCTTCTTTTTATCTAAAAATCTTTTTTGTGAGATCGAGATATAAATATTTTTGTCATAAAATATAATAACACTATTTTATATATTTAATTAATAATTTTTCCTTAAGAAAATTCCAACCCTGATATAATGAATCAAACCATTCTAAAATATAATATGTCGCATTATAATCGTTTAAGCGTTTGAAGTGCAACAGAGGATTGCAGTATGAGCAGAAAGTTTTTTTATAATTCTTGAATATATGATGTCATTTAAACAAATTTTTGTGTCACTTCATCGTTTCTCGGTAACTGTAAGGTGATAGAGGAATCATACTTTAATGACTCAAAACAAGCGATAGCTTTTTAAAAATTATGTTCCCATTAATTAGTATCACAGAGACAAGTGAAAACACTTTTAATATCGATTATTTACAAAATATGTTATTTACAAGCAGTTTTTTACAAAAGATTTTCAGTACAAGAAAATTTGTTATGGACTTATTGTGAAATTTTTGCTTGATTAAATCGTTAGATGTGCCTGGATAGTATTACAGTATATGCAATGAGTTGATATGATTCTTTACATAAAAGATGGATCAACCATCACTAATGTCAATAAAGATGAAACTTGGGAAATAAGACACATATCATGTTCGAAAGATAATGCCATACTTTTGAAGAAGCTGTCAGCTATAAACTTCTGCATTTAAAGATTTTCAGTATGAGCAAATATGTTATGGACTTATTGTGAAATTTTTGCTTGATTAAATCGTTAGATGTGCCTGAATAGTATTACAGTATATGCAATGAGTTGATATGATTCTTCACATAAAAGATGAATCAAACATCGCTAATGTTAGTAAAGATGAAACTTGGGAAATAAGACACATAACATGTGTGATAGATAATGCCATACTTTTGAAGAAGCTGTCAGCTATAAACTTCTGCATTTGAGTCCATCTATTTACACAAATGCATGATAATTTCCTAAAAAAATAATTTATTATGCTACTATAAAAATCCTTTAGAGACAGTTGGAAACTTGTTGAACATGTAGCATTAGGTCTGGTTTCATGCTAAACAGTGTTTTTGTTTCTTTCATGGTAAAAAAAAGCTTCATTTTTAAAGCACTGAATGCAAAAATAGAAATTCCTTTCGCTCTACTGTGAAAAGCATGAATAGAAATTTAGACATTAGATAAATTCAGTAGATTTCTACGACTATACGAATAGCATTCCTCAGGAATATATTTCTAGTTAATGGCTGCCTCCAAATCGTGATTTGAATTACCCTTACCTTCCTACTAATGGATGAAGTGCTGTCTATACATTCATTTGCTCGTTTTAAGCCTATATCACATGCCCCGCATTTCAACATAACATTCATAATGTACCGATACCACTTCCACGCTTCAATTTCAAGGTATTCGGTTAGCAGTAGAGTTACTATTCATTCAAGTCACCTTCAACAAGTGGGATCAATTATAGTCTCCCCATCGAGCAATTGGACGATTTTACTACATTCTAAGAAACAGTGAAATAACACTATAAGCACTCATTAATAAGCCCTTTATAGGAATCTCTTAAATATCTATCTATCTATCTATCTATCTATGTATATATATATATATATATATATATATATATATATTATATATATTCATTATATCACTGAATCACATGATTTATCATTAGTGAATTTATTTCTATGACACCATACAAGTTTTACCGTTCAGAAAATCTTAAAGTAAATGTGAACGCCCGAACACTAATAGTTGGGACTTTAATATCACTTGTCCACTCCATTGTAATAGTGTGCATAGCTGCTGCCATTTTGAATTGAAAATGTCGTTCTGCGTGTACTTATGAGAGGAGGATTAAAATTAACTAGTGCAACTTTCTCTACTTTCTTGATGCAAGACATTAAAAAATTGATACTAGAAGATCGATGTTATCACTCAAGATTATTCAATCAACTTTAGCGCAAAAGACTAGTATGAGATAGTTAGCAGCTTGCACTGCAGTGTAAAAATCTGCTAGGTCTTATGGGCTTTAGAAAATCCGGACCAATATCTGAATTTTATGCAGATCTTTTACCGATAGAACATGTCACTTAAGTGATATACATATCACAAGCAAATTTGTCATAACTTGTCATGTTAGAAAATTGAATTTTGCCACAGTAGTCCATATAGTAAAAAATCTAATGAATGAATTCAAGACTTCATAACACAGCTTTGCTTATTTGCAAAAGAAGGGAATCACGAATTTGCTAGCTGCCAACGTTGTCATATAATGCTTCCTGCAAAATTTTTTTTTTCCTTTTTAGTGACTTCCTTGTTTATTTTAGTAGGTGGAGAGTGCAAATCTATGAATATGCCAATTTTAAGAGGGTGTATTACCTATTTCTGTAATTCAGGCATTTTTTTAAAAGAAAATTTGTCATCATTAAAACATTCTCCCCAATTATCGCCTTATTGAAGTTATAGTAAAGAAAGGTATCATGGTCTCTAAATAACAGTGACGTCCCCTACTTGCTCTTCAAAAGTTTCAACATTTAAGGCTGCTGTATTAGCCTTAAATGTTGAAACCTATTGGATTGGTTCTCCTCAATGTTAACCAATGGAGTAAATTTGGCTACTATTTACAGCTACATAAATGCAGATAATCCAATAAAAAGGGTATTTTCAGATAGCCCGAAACTTTCTGCACATTGTAACAGGATTCATATTATAAATTTCCTCCATCAAAAAGAATTTATGAGCGTTTAATACATACTATACTATATTTTACCTGGAAAATTTAAGTTATAATATTTGCATATTTATAAAATTATAAAATAAAATTAAATAATATTTGCATTAAATAATATTTGCATTTAAAAAAAAACGAAAAGTGATCCAAGGTGTAAAATTTCTTTGTCTAATACGAAGTACATTTAAAAAAACTTTCAATTCAAGTCGGCAGTATTTGGACAAATAATTTTCTCCATCGGTTAACACCAAGGAAAATGAATCCAGTGAGGCTAGTACACAGCATCCTTAACAAAGATTTATAAGATATTTTTTAAAATCTACATTTTAACTCTTTTATATGTATTTAGTTAACACTCAAGGAATTTTAATTAAATCACCCCCATATTTAACTTCATTTCGATTTATTATAACTAACACGTAACTTCTATAACCATTTACGAAGGAATATTAATCGAAAAAGAAAAAAAAACGAAAAAAACTTTCTTATCATATTTAATTACTCATTCTCCAAGTAAAGATTTAAAATTGCACAATAAATGCAGTCCAACAGCCATTGCTCCAGAGCGTTATTTTGTTTCAAAACTTAAAGATGAGCGAATCCAATAGGGTTAGTACACAGCAGCCTTTATACATATTATTTTAACATTTGAAACAATTATTATAATTTCGATGGTACAATTACATTAACTCAAGAAATAAATAATAAAAGAATTTTTTGATCATGCGTTATTTATATCTTCAACTAGCTGAATACCCTTTTCTTCGCTACGGTGTACATTCAAATTAAATACAACGGTAAATGTATGCAATTAATGCCAATATATATATATATATATATATATATATATATATATATATATATATATATATATATATATATATATATATATATATATATATATATATATATATAATAACGGATATTTTTATAGACAAAATAATGTGGAAGAAAATATTCAAATTAAATTCAACAGTCAATGCATGCAATAAATTTGTATGATTAATATCGGTGAAGCATACTAATTTGAATTAAATTCTTAAAAAACTTCCATCTCAAATTAGTCTAGTGGTTAAATTTTATCATTTACCGTATTTTAATATTTTTTTTGTCAATTTATTTCATTGTTATGCACGTGATGCAAAATTAATTTAAAGTATCACAAAAATAAAAGGAACCATGTGATCAGAATTTAATAAATTAAATTCTAAAAATTAATCTTTAAAAATTCACAAAAACTCAGGAAATGGAGGTAAAGATTCGAAAAAAATTTCATTTTAAAGGAATTTTTAGGATCTTTCTCATGATGTAAATTTTATAATCCTCAGAATATTATTTTAAATGCAAACTTAAAAAAAATTACAAAAACAGTATAAAAATTTAATTTAAAAAAATCTAAGAAGAATTTTAAAAAATCTCTCTTAGTGCAATTACCCCTACACTATAAGAAGAATCGCCTTGCAAAATATCAGACCTTTAGGTCCAGAGATTTGATCTGTGCCTCATATGTCAGTCAGTCAGTCAGTCAGTCAGTCACGGAACTGTTTGATATACAGAGGCTGTTCGCACATTTTTTAGACGATTTTGGTAAGCGGTAATAAAAAATCGTTTGCTGCAAAAGAAATAATTGCAATTGTACTATGTTTTTAAAAGTCAAAATTATCGTCTGCGGCTTGAAAGTTTTGAGTTTATTCAAAATGGCGTTTTTAACAAAGCAGTGGTTCGAAGGCTACATTTATGCTCTTTCCGAAGAGAAATATGCATACTCCGTTATCCAAAAAAGATGTGAGAGTCATGGTTTTGTGATATCTAAAGTGTCGAAAGGTAATATCGTCAACAAAAAAGGAAAAAAAACGTCAAATTGGAGCCTCAAGTGGGACAAAAATTCCAAACAAGTATCCAAGGAAAAAACGGACATCTTCGACTATTGCAAAGGTACGTTGTTTAATGTTAATAGAAAATCCCCCCAGTCAAAGGGCAGTTGCAAAATCCTTAAAATGCTCGGTGTCCACTGTAAACAAAATGATAAACGTTGATTTAAATCTTGAGAAAGCGACAAAACGCAATGTGCATCGTCTTCTTCCAAATCATATCGCTGAACGCAGGACACGCTGCAGAATTCTATAAGAGAAACACTTATCCAAAGAAAAATGGAAAACAATTGTCACAATAGATGAATCATGGGTGTATTTAAATGATTGCAATAAAAAAGAGCCATTTATTATCATAAAAGGGGAGAAAAAAATTTAAGTACATGGTTCAAAGAATCGAAAGAAAATTTTTCTAAGGGATTCATGACTGTTGCTGGTTTTTCTTATAATGGCAAGTTAAAAATAAAGAGAGTGGAAAAAAATGTCAAGATTAACTCCAAGTACTATCAAGAACATATTTTATCGCCAATTTTTCTGATTGGAATACCATCGCTTTACCCACAGTGCCATCAATCTGTGAGACTCCATCAGGACAAAGCTAGCAGTCACACATCAAAATCCACTGTAAATTTCCAAAAAGAAATGAAACAAAAAACTGGTATCAAGGCCATACCCTTAACTGATATCCCTACTAAATCTCTCGATGTATCACCTATGGATTTTTGTGCTTTCGGACTTTTAAAATCTGCATTATCCAAACGTCGTCCCAAAACCCTTACAGTAATCTGGAAAGCTGTTCAGGAGGAATGGGATAGAATACCTCTTCTGATACTTCAAAAGGCATTATTATACTGGAAATTGCGGTGTCGAAAGATAGTTCGGAATAAGGGATGTCAAAGAGAAAATTTAAAACACAAGAATTTTATGTAGTTTAGTTTTGTGAATACAATATACATCGTCTAAAAATGTGTGAACAGCCTCTGTATATAGATTAAAATAAAGCAAGTTATTGCTTTGGCATACTTGCAGCTTCGAACAATTTTAAATACATTGTCGAATTTTACAGATACAGGACATATCCCCACGGATATTCCGGCATGTGCTCTTTCATTTAAAAATACTCAAATTAATGCAACAATAAAAACTCACTACACTGTGAGATAGAAAAAGTGAAACCCGAAATCTTATTTCAGAGCTAAAAAAAACACTGATTACTTACAATTGTTGCATATAAATTTACTAAGAAGTGTAATTAGTATTTGACGGCACAAACTTATGAAGACGGTTAAATTTTAAAAAACTTGGCATTTGCGGTTGCTGATAGCGAGAGGAATGAAAATTTTAAAAATCCGAGTATCGGAGTACAGTTTGATTGGACTCACGAAGAAAAGCAGTCAACAGAAAAATTAACTTTCTATGATTTTTAAAACATCTTGCTTGTTACAAAATTTAGAGCGGAGAGACTTTCTGATGGATAGGAAAATCACTGAATAATTAATGACTTGGGCCGGATTTTAATGGAACACTGAGCTGCATTTAATGGAATTTTAAAGGGTGTTTGTCTTCAGATATGTGCAGCGCAATATCAAATAATTTAAATATTTCACAGTATTTAATGGTAACCATCGCAAAATATAAAAATACGAGACATGTTAAAACAAAATTACCGAAAATACTGTAACTAAATGTAACGTTAAATATCAAAATATATAAAGCAGTTCCGTAACTGAGGGACTCACTGACTGACATACAACTCACAGACCAAACCGCTGGACCTAAAGGGCTGAAATTTTGCATGGCGATTCTTCTTATAGTGCAGGGGCGCACTAAGAGAGATTTTTGAAACATTATTGTTAGATTTTTTAAAATTAAATGTTTAAGCTGTTTTAGTAACTTTTTTAGGTTTGTATTTAAAATAATAATTTGAAGGTTGTGAAATTTATATCACTAGAAAGACCATAAATGATCCTTTAAAATGGAATCTTTTTCGAATCTTTACCTCCATGCTGATCACGTGATTTCTTTTTCTGGTACTTTAAAAAAATTTATCGTCACGTCTATCACAATGAATTAGACAAAAAAATATTTTTCCCTTGCTAATGCGGCAGACGATTGGACATTATACAAAAAAATATTAAAATACAGTAAAAGATATGTTCCTGAAACTGTACTATATTAACTGTACCATATTCTTTAGTATGTCCTATTAGATTTAATTTGAATATATTCTTCTACATTATTTTGTCTATAAAAATAACTCTTACGATTGTTTTATAAATAAATATATATATATATATATATATATATATATATATATTACAACAATTGTGTACATTGATCGTCGTATTTATTATACACACACACATACGTGTATATATGTATATATATATATATATATATATATATATATATATATATATATATATATATATATATATATATATAAATGTAGGAAATTTATCCCCACGGTTCAAATATCACAAATGCTTCAGTTAAAATATAATAATGCGTATTCACAACCAACGTTTAATCACACAAGACAGATTATTACAATTTTAAAAAAATGTCTGTGTCCGTCTGACACGACAATAATGCTCATTTAGTCATCTTCCAATCAGATACGCAAAGAAAAAAGCCTGTAATCTTCATTCCGTCAACATCAAAACATAGCATAACCTTTTAATCAAGCCAGAAAATAAAGATAACGTGCGTTCCCAAGAAACGGTTGAGTTGTAACTCGTTTGCTCCAGTGGCACGTTATCCGTAACTCGTGGCGCGGCGCGTGTCTTCTGACTCTAAAATATCCATGTTGCCCCAAGAATTCTCACATATATATATATATATATATATATATATATATATATATATATATATATATATATATATATATATATATATATATATATATATATATATATATATATACATATATATATATATATATATATATATATCATATATATATATATATATATATATACATATATATATATATATATATATATATATATATATATATATATATATATATATATATATATATAATCATTCATGAATCATGAAAAAAAGCTTTAAAACTTTATATGAGTTGAAATTACTTACAACACTTCACTTTCCTTTAACAAAAATTTTGAAGCATTAATATCAGAACAAATTTTTAATCAAGTCATACTGATTTTCCCTCGCTGTTGATCCTATTCTGGGCTATAGTTTAGAAAAGTACACAAATAATCCCCCTTCCGCCTAATTACACAGGAAATAGGCAACCTAAATCCCAGCTTTTCTTGGTCGCTTGAGCAGGCAGTTGCCCGGTCATTATGAATTCCTTTCATAGTTCAGACAGCAAGTCTTTCGCATTTATTTCTCGCGCCGCAGCTGAGATCGCGATTAACGAGATCAACTGATTTATCCCTGTTTGCTTTTGGCAGCCTCGACGCAATATCACCATGTAATGCCTCCCTTTAAACATTATGGATAAATATCCAGAAAAGTTGGTTGCCATTTCATTACGGCACAATAACTTTATGGACGAAAATACTAAAACGATGAGAATAATTTTACGTAATGAAATGGATGTTGTTAAACATAAATATTAAATTATATATATATATATATATATATATATATATATATATATATATATATATATATATATATATATATATATATATATAATTTTCAGAAATATTGTCATTGTTGCTGAGAATTGTGAAATGGCTACGTTAACAATTACTTATCAGTCTTACTAATATTTCTAGTCTTATCAGTAAAGGAATACAGTATTCTTTATTGATTATACAGTTTTGCGTTTAAGATTTTAGGACCAACCAAAATGTATAGATAAAGTCAAAACTTAATATCACATTTGCCAATCACATTAGATGGTGTTGGTCTGTATGACTGAAAACTAAAATTAGAAATATTATTGTGCGAATGTTTACCAATATTTGTAGATGTATCTCTGCATATGGTATTTAATTTTATTATATATAGGGCGTGGTGGCCCAGTTAGCAAAGACAGCGAGCCAGTGATTAGAACGTCACTGGTTCGATGCCCATCGCTGACAAATCCACCGTCGTGTACACTAATGGCGGCTGGTGCACGAAAATTCTGTCAGGGCTGTAATGTCCTCCAAATTCTCAAATTTAACTCTGGAGGTGTGGGTTCAAGTACACTGATCTCGTCACTTGACGCAATTCTAAATTACATGAACGGATTGTAGGGGCATTGCTGGCCACGTATGCGGTGCCCCCTTAAATGAACGGTCATCAGTTTCGCGATGTACATACAGGCAAATGTATTGCGACAAGGGTCTCCGAGTTCGAAAAAAATATTAAATATTTAGCTCATAAAGATGAATGAGAATGATTTATTGAAGTATGTTTATTTGTTGCAGGATACATGCCAAATTATCACTTAAAAGCATTAAACACTATCCTCTAGTAATTCAAGAGATTATAGAATGTATAATTGGAATTATGTTGAATTAAGTTGTTAGAAATACATATAATCACGATACTCCAAACTCATAATTCTAATAATCCATATAGAGAATTTTTAACTTCTTAAAATTTCGATTATTACGCAATATTTTACGTTTGATTTTTATTTTTCATTCTTCTTGTTAACTGATTATCTTCAAGCACAACTTATAAAGAACATGGTTGGCATTTAAGTTCTATATGTTCAAAAAGTAGTTTTGAAGAGTTTTTTGATGAAAGGATGATAATTCAAATAATCAGATAAACGTTTTCTGTTTGTTTGGAAAACTTAACACTTCTCATAATCAAACACTGCTTTATTTAGGTTATGAAGATACCATCAGTCTGAAAATTTCATGAGACAAAACTTCGAGTGACAAATCACCTCTCACCGTGGAAACGTTTCTAATATTGAAACCATTTGAGACTCATATAAGGACTACACTAAACTTTTAACAACAAAATTGCAAATAAAAACCAAGACTTCAGTGGAATATGGACAGTTTTTTTTTATTTCTGTTACCAAGCAACTGCGGTGTTCAACGTTTGGGGAGAATGATGTATATGCCATTTCCCAACAAATAGCCTCCTAGTTCCCCTAATCTGGCACCTTATTGTTGTTCGTAATGGGATGACCTGAAGTCAGGGGTATATAAGGTTTGAAATTACCCGATTTTTGGAAGAAGAAAATTCTTTATGTGCAAGCGTCATTTAATTTAATATTATTTGCTCATAAACGGCGTTATGAGAAAAAAATATCTACGAGGAAAAAAATACTGTGATAAAGTAAAGAAAAAAGATAAAAAGACTAGCAAAAAACAAGGAAGTAACTGGGTAAAGAACTGTGATAAAGATATTTTTTCTAATACGGAAGCACTTATCGTGAGTCATTCGCCGTTTGTTAATCACCACAAAGTCTTACCGGCTACTTTATTATGGAAGCACCAATTAAGTTGTTGTTGTTGTTGTTGTTGCCTATGCCCCTTGACGGACAGTAACATCAGATCAAGTACCGAAGGCTATGGGCGATGAAGATGCGGCTCCTGTATTGAATTAGCACCACAAGGGTCGGAGTCCGACTTGGCTAAATGATCGGTCCCGTAATTTTGAACCGAGTCAAGTGACGAGACCGGATCCCTTGACCCCGGATCTCCAGCGGTATATTTGAGAACTTGGAGGACATTGTAGCCACGCCCTATTTTACGTGCCCCGACCACCATTAGTGAACACGGCGGTAGATTTGCAGCGACGAGCGTCGAACCAGGGACCAATTAGGTGAGTCAGCATTGCTTCCTATGAGGAGACAACACGGTAAGGACCAAGCCATATTCTGGATCTGAACCCAAGCCCACTGCGTGAAAACTCACGACGTTAAACGCTGCGCCATGTCGGCGGCTGTATGATAAAGATAGAAACTTGAAAAAAAATTAAGTAGGTAAAAGGCAGTTTTTTAAAAAAATTCAAAATAATTAGTAATGAAATGTTGTATGATTTGTAATAAAATATATTTTTAGTTGTTTTTGCTCATAAAGTTATAATTAAAAACAATCTCATGTATTGAATTACAATGGTTAAAATTTATAGTATTCAGGTAAAAAATTTTAAAAATATTTCAGGTAGTCTCTTCTAACGAAACTACCGCGGGATATTAACGTAGGATTACTTATCGTTGCTTACCTCTTTTCTTTTTTTTTTGACGCATTTTGGTATTTTTCTGTCTAACTGTTTACTGCTAGTGGGTTTGACGCGCTGCTAAAATTATTACTCGCGACGGACTCTGAATTTTTTCTTTCCGGGGGACCGTTATTAAGGAGCGTAATCCTACGTTAAAATTAAAAGAAATTTCATGCAGTGAATAGAACTGCTTAAAACATTAAATTTTTCTACAGAAGATTTATACGACACACATGAAGTAAAATTTTATAGTTTATTAAAGTGCACTACAAAGAAACAGATGAACCATCCTCGAAATGATAATAGCTTTAATTTCCGTTGATTTTTCATTTGCTGTCATACTTTCGATTTTGCCTCAATTTATTAATACAATCCGAATTCCTTGAATAGTCTTCAACATCTGTTTACAACTGTTAGGACGCATAATTTTATTGTGAATGTTTAAAAGATATGTTTTATTGAACTTAAATTATTTAATATCTATGTGGAACAAATTACCAATTTCAATTCGTGAAGTCTGTAGATAATATTGTATTATTCAGCGGAAGGTCGATTTCACCTCATTTTACCAGGATTAAGGATTAAAAAATCCATCTCCTACTCCATAATTTACTCTATGTAAATGCTACGTAAATTAGGAGATTTTCCGGCTGCATGCGCAGGCAGTTACCCGGTAATTATGAGTCCCTTCCGCAGTTCAGAGAGCAAGTCTGCCGTATTTATTTCTACTCACCCCAGCTGAGGTCCCGATTAAAGAGGGTTGATTTATCTCTATTCGACTCTGACGGCCCAGCCGTGCAATATGATACCGCTTAATACCCACTACAGCACATTACTGGTAAATATTAGGAAAGTGTTAAGCCCTTTCATAATGGTCTACGGATATGATGATTATAAATATCGGAAACTGCGGGAAAATGTCCAGAAAATTTGGTTTCACCCTTTAGTATATGGGGAGACATTTGCCTAATTTTTGATACTGCTTCAAAATATGAAATAAATAAAAGTTCTAAACTCCATTAAAAATTGTTTTAGATTGTTTAAGGGTTCGAACTTTATTTTTTTTTAAATTTTAAATATTTAACTCTATATGCAAAATTGGAATAATTAATTTTAATTTTTGCACATTGAAACCTTTAGAATTCAAAATAAGGAATTTTTTGCAGAATAATGACTGCTTTTCAATTAAAAAAAAAATTCCTAACTTTTTCAAAATGCTCTATGCGCGTTCTATATAAATTAAATTCTTTATTTTTTTATTATAAGTTTTCCATATGTATATAAATATAAATGTCCATTTAATTTATTTTTGTAGGAATCTAAAGTCTTAAATAATTTTTTTTTATTTTGCCTGTTATTTTTATTCATTTTTTTACTTTATTTTAGGATTTATAACTTTGAAAAATATTTTTGATTTCAAAGAATTATGCACAGTTTTGTGACAAGCACTTCAATTCACAATTCGGAGAAATTTGAAAGATATCAAAAGAAAATTAATACGCATTGAGCCTTTTGAAATATTCTAGCATTTATGAAGAATATTTCGAGTTATAACGATTTTAAATTACCCTACTTTTAAAAATTTTTTAATTTTTAAATTTTTAAAAAACTTTATGAGAAGTTTTATAAACAAGACTAATTCCTCCACAAAATACTTATTTGTGAATTCTAAGTATCTTCAATCTAGTACAAAAGAATGTTAATTATACTTATGTGGTATAGAGTAAAATATTGAAAATTAAAGTGGAACGAGATTGAGAGTCCCTTATTCCCTTAAAAGGGAGAGATAAAACAATTATTAGGCATTTCGGACAATTCTGTGCTCGGATGGTAAAATGTTATAAGAAATTTACGTGACAGCAATTCTAAGATTCAGGATGTCATGAAAAATCAATAAATTGTTTTACATGAGCAAACGTGGTACCAATGTTTCAGAAAAATATTTCGCTATTACTTACAGTAATTACAGTAAATAGAAAATATCGGCGAACGAGAATCCGGAATGGGAAAAACTGAATTGTTTAACAAAATTTCGTATAACAGTTTGCCATATGAACAAAGAATTATTCCTTCACTTTCATTATGTTGTTGTTGTTGTGTTGTGTTGTTGGCTCACCATAACCGGAAGTGTTCCAGATCAGGTCCACATAGGCTTCGCGGTCTGAGAAGTGCGGATCCGGTTTAAATAGCACCACAAGGTTGGAGTCCGTAATAGCTAGGTGCCACCTCAATTTTGAGCGAGCAGTCACAAAATACATCTGGGGGATCGTACCTTCTCCCACCCTCACTGACATCATAGAGGGAGTATCCGGACTGTGGATTTAACGTGCCCATATCCCAGCTAAACATGAAGGTATTTAATGGCGCTTGTCGGGATTTGAACCGAGCTACCTTGGCGCCGAAAGCCGACGCTCTACAATTAGGCTACCTCGGGTCTAATTTTATTCTAAATCCCCTTTACTGCACTTTGCAGCCTTTGAATAAAAAAACACTCGGTAAACTTTGAATAAAAATTTAATTACAGTTTATGGCATCTAACTTGTCCGAAATTTTCGAATTTCATGGAGGGAAATGTTTTTAAAGAAGTAATAAAACGATAGAGTTATATTGGCAAATTATCTTGAAGATTCAAAATTTATTTGCTTATTTTCAGGCAATAAAGTATCAGGTGCATAAGTCGTAAAGTTAGTTACTTAATACCTAAAATCCTAGTCTATTCATTAAAAAAATATTCGTTTGGTATACCTGCAAACATTTCAAGAATTGCAAGCGTTATTTTTTCATATGACGTTTTACAATATAATCAAGTAAAGAAGAGGCTCAGATATAGAAAAGACTGTAAAATTTTTTTAAAAATAAGTAATCTTTAGTAACACTCAAATAATTTAAAATAGTTATCATTAAAAATACAAAAGCTGGTTACTACTACTGCTGATGCACTAAATCTATATAATTGTTAAACTCAAAGAATCTAGGTATACGATTCAGTACTACAAAAACCGTACGCAAGAAAGTAATATTTCTTTCAAAACATATCGGAATTAAATTAAATTATAAGTATAATACCAGTTGATTTCAATTTTTTCAATATCAGAAGATAGAAAGCTCTTGAAAAACTGCAACCAATAGTTGTCTAGGATATGTCCGACATGGATACTTCACATACAAAATAATAAAATCTATTTTAGGGCAAGTCAGAGAGTTGTAAAGGGAATATAGTACCTAAGCTATTATTTCAAACATAGAAGTATTATATTATATTGATTCATTAGATGCTACTCATTTCACCTTCAGTAATTCTAAGAGTTCGTGCACAGCATTCAGCGGTCGTTAGAAGCATGATATTACTTCCAACCATCAAAAGTGGATACGGGTAAATCAGATAATTCTGTTAATCAGTGGCTCAGCTGCAATTCCGAGAATAAATGCGAAAGGCTTACTCTCTGGGTTTCCGAATATATTTAATAAGATAATTGGATTTGTGGTTGTAGCACAGATATATTCTAAACTCTGCAGTTCTTGGGTAATTATATCGAAGAGAAAATTTTAAGAATAGAAACAGTAGATTTCTGCACTAAATATAGGTATTAGTGTTTATTGATTTGTTAGAGCTGTGTTTATTTTTTGTGAATCAGTTAATGAAAATACTCCTAAAAAGACAATTCTACAACTATCTTCAAAATATGAAATTATATTCTATATATTTAAGTTGCAAAGCCAATTTTTTTGGGGCATTCCGTGAGAGAAAACTACTGCATCAGATTACTTCATTTTGGTCTTAAACGAAAGATTGTAATCTGTAGATTTGTCAAATTTGGTTTTTGTAACCAAAATTTCTATTAATTATCGATAATTTACAATTAAAAATTGATTTCTGCGCGTTCTCAGTGGGATGTTTAAAATCTGTCGTGAGAAACTCACTGTTTCTGCGCATGCTCTGTGACATGTTTTAATGGTAAAAACGTTTATTCGAGGAGTCTCTCTAGATCTCTCTCTGCCATTTTTAGTTTTATGATAATTATGTTTGTGAAATATAAATTAAACCTCATGGAAATTGTTTATTTAGTGCTGTTTAATTAGCGAAAATTTACAATTAAAAAACTGCTTTCTGCGCATACTCAGTCACATTTTTAAATCTGGCTTTAGATACTCACTAAGCACGAGGCCGCTTAAACACATTAATTTATTTCTGCGCATTATTATGATTTTTGACATTTGGAGATGATACGTTGAGTATAATTTGTCTATTAGTCCATTTATTTACTATGTAGCCTGAAAGCAGTTACAATGATAAATAAATTCTTATATGAGATATCTTGCTCTAAAATGTGCACAGTTGATAAGACTTTCACAATAAGAGGCGCATTCATCAAAAACAGAATATAAATTAAGATAATTTCTTTAAAGCAAAGTGTGGAGCATATTTAATTTATATGCAAGCTATATTTCCAATTATACTTAATTTGGGTCCGAATCTCAAGTTTATGGGAATCAATAATCTAAAAAATAAAGACATATCATAAATTTCTAATTTATTGGGAAACCCGAAAAAAGTGTATGGCTTATAATAATACCGTCGAAAGTAACGAGCAACGAAAGGTTAAAAACAGAAAAGAAACACGAGTTTCGAGGACAGCGTTATTTTTAGCAACTAATTAGTTAGATTTCGTTCTATTATGGGAGAGATATCGCTCTAAAATACAAAGGTTTGATAAGAGGTTAACAATGAGAAGTGGATAACATAATAACATGAGGTAGACGACGACAACCTCTTCGTAACATAATGATATACGTTTAATTTATGTTCCTAATTACGTTTAATTTTGATTCCATTCTCGAAGTCTAAAGAATTAAAATAAAACATCTAATTAACTGAAACCAGGGTAAGTCTATCAGAATGATATGAATACCATTGGAGTCATCGAGTAGCAGTTTGATAAAAGCAACTTACGCATAGATTATGAGTTTTAGGGGACGGCGATATTTTGAGTATCTAATTAATAAGTTTAAGTGTATTTGGGGAGCACAGTGTTCTATAATTTAAAGCATTATCAGATTTATTTATCATAGGGGAGATAAAAACAGCCTTGTGAAAATTTGAAATATACTTTTGACATTCAAAATACGTCGTTAAGTATAAATACACAGCTCTTAAATAAGTATGTGCATAGCTAAGTAAAATTTACTTATATTAATACATGTATCTATTATGAGCAGCTTCCATCCTACATAATTCTTTAATTATAAAATATCTTAATTTATTAAAATATATTGTCTATTTTTAATTTTGTAAAAATCATGTATATTATCTTCCATGTTCCAATCTTCCAAGTTTAATTATATTCATTTCAAATTGATCGTTTATGCTGTATATACTACGTTAAGTAAATGTTAGCAAAAAGCAAGAGAGATATATAAGTAATTTTTAAAAATTCCTTAAGCAATTGGATGAATGTCAGTATTTTGAATAAATAAAGCTATTTAAATAAAACTGATTTATTTTCAAATGAAATAGATATTTTTAATAAATTTTAAGCGTGTTCCTCGGCAATGTAAGTACTTTTAAATAAAAATATTTGATCTGTGAATGTGAATAAAAATAAATTAATAACAGGCTATTTTTAAATATAAAAATATGCACGACCGGGAAATATTTTCGTGATTATTTCCAAAATATCAACCATGGTTATTTAAGCTTATTACAGTTGGCATAATCAAGTCTAATGTGTATAGTTCGCTTACTTACTTATACATACATACATACATACATACATACATACATATATACATACACACACACACACACACACACACACACACTCATATATATATATATATATATATATATATATATATATATATATATATATATATATATATATATATATATATATATATATATATACCCTGTCGTGCTACACCTTTTGTAGCATGACAAAAGTCTAAACGGTAATCCTGTTCTATCCGTGAGTTTCGTAGCATATTAGGAGTAAGTAGTGTATAAACATAAAATTGAAACTGTGGATGGGTTGAAGAAGCGTACCATTCAAGTAATTTGTCTAATAACTTGGATAGTCTAATAACTTGGAGTCTAATTCGTCACTTGGAGAGAACTGGATTACCGTTTAGACGTTTGTCGTCCTACTAAAGGTCACACACCGAAATCTATTGATAGTAAAACTTGGTGAGATGTTCTTTCTATTTAAATAATTCTTTTTTAAAATTCTTATAGGTAGTTTCGTAAAAGTAAGCCATAACCTTGAGATACTTTTAGCTCGGACACCCTGTGTGTGTGTATACAGGATATATATATATATATATATATATATATATATATATATATATATATATATATATATATATGTATATGTATAGGTACAACATTTGTTAAAAAAGGACCGAATTTTTTGTTAACATTTTATTGCTTATTATACAACATTTTGAAAACTGTTCCCTTCAGAGTAATCCCCTCTACTGCCAATACATCATTTCCAACGTTTCTCACATTGTTGGAATGCTTTCTGGAATGCGCTTTCTGCGATGGCGCGTAGTTTTTCTTATTTCTTTTTCTAAATCTCTTGTGTGGTTTGGTCATGAAGACCTTTCAATAAGATTATAATTTTTGGAAGTACGAAAAATTTTGCTCTGGCGAATTACGGAGAGTAGGATGGATGGGGCATGACGGATGTCTGATGCTTCGACAGATATCTCCATATGAGGAGGTACTCATGATTCAGCATTATGTCATGGTGCAACATCGAAATCTGATATTTTTCCCAGTTCTGCGATTTCCACAATTCTGTCAAATTCTCGGACAGTTAAACGACGATTTCCTTCTAACACAGCTAAACCTCTCTTGACAAGAATGTCGTTTTTTCTGGCCTGGTATCTGCACCAACAGACGTTTTGCCCCCTTTAAAACATTTAAGACACTCTTAGCATTGAGCTCTTCAGCTGTGTTTACTTGGTTAAACAGCTGAAATTTCTCTTCCTAATTTTTACCATGTTTGCATTATATTCATGGGAAAAATCAAAAATTTTGGCTGAGTGGAGAGAGCAGCCCACCTATTATTGGTGTATAGGTATTAAGCTGTGATTTTTTCTAGACGTCCCGTGTGGCAGAGGCTTCCGGACTGTGCTTACAAGACTTGAAAGCGGTCATATCAAGTGCCTCTCATTTAATGAGGGCAGGAAGGACTTTACCACCTGCACCAAGTGCCACAACCACTAGGTTTCTGTAGAGCATATAATGGATTGCATGGGCTCTAGAAAGGATATCTATCGCGATCCTCTTCTTGTGCTCTACTTCCTGGGAGTCAACGGACTTACGGATCTCGTCTGACTTCATCAGACACTGGAGTATAGACAACAACAACAACAACAAACACCATGTTTGCGACAGAATTTCACACATATTTGTTGTTCTTGAACTGCCTTATAGTCATTTATTTGACAAACACCTTGTCCATGTTTTCAGTTCAGAGGATGTAGATCGACGACTAATGTTCATAGAGGAACTTTAAAATTCGCAATTTGCTGTCGAAACGCACCGCTTTTTGATTCCGATAGTCATAGGGCACTCCCTCCCTGTGCCAGTTGCTATTCAAAAAGGCCAGTCTGTTTTTGAAGACGTCTTGTGTATGTATAAATATAGTGAAACTTCTATGTGGTGGCCAGTAGTGGCTCTGAAATAAAAGTGGCCGTTTTGAGGGGTAGCTGTTGTAAATAGATGTCTTCCATAACATTGGCTGTATGGAGGCGTTAATCGGTTCTGAACGATATATGGCCATTAAAAGGGGAGGTGAATAGGGGGCAGGTTAGAAAAGTTTCACGGTTTATATTAATTCAAATATGCTTAACTCCCAAAATCTAAAGGATTTTCTCGGCATATGAAGCACGCATTCTTGAAAAAGCGTCAGTTCCAAAATCTCATGAAGTTTTTATCAATATATAAAACACATATTTTACTCAAAGTTGATAAAATAAAATTAAAACAACTTACGAATGATTATCCTGACTTCGAAAAACAATTTGTTATCTTTTTAAAATCATTTCCTTATAATGGAACAGAAAACCTGTCTTTCGTAAAAAGTCTTAAATATTACGATTAAAATTATTTGAACTTAGTTATAAATTGATTTTCCAGGAAGTAAACCACCGGAAACTCGCGGAAATAAATTAATAGTTATCATTGTTTAACGATAATGTTAATGCAAAATGTCGACTCGGCATCATTTATCACAAATTTAAATACTAGTAAACGGCTATGAATCGTAAGTGAATCATAATTAGAAGGTAATGAAAAACATACCACGGTTTGAATACTATTCTCGAAACCACTTTCCCGTCAGATATTCCCAGCACGATAATTACCAAATTCCATTGATACATTCCAAGAATTCAAGGTAAGAAAGATCAATAACGTCGTCACTGTCGTCTGTAAAAGAATCGATTCTCAACGGAAAGCGATAAAAGAAAGCCACACAATAAACTTAAATAAGTTGCGGCAGGAATTGATCCTGAACATGCTCCAATAATAATAAGCATTAAGTAGTCGTGTAATGAGCTCTGGCTTTAACAATTCCCAGTGCCCAAAGAAAAGATGTGTTTCGAAACAAAGTAACACTTGGGAACAATGGCTGTTGGACTGCATTTATTGCGCAATTTTAAATCTTTACCTTGAGAGAATAAGCAATTAGGAATAATCAGAAAGTTTTTTTTCAGATTAATATTCCTTTCTAAAAGGTTATCGAAGTTTCGAATTACTTGTAATAAATCTAAATGAAGTTATATAAGGGGGCGATTTAGTTAAAATTTTTAAAATTCCTTAAGTGATAACGAAATATGTAAGCGAAATACATATAAAAGAGTAAAAATGTAGATTTTTTCTTTAATATATCTTATAAGTCTTTGTTAATGACTGACATTTACGATTAGTGTTTTCATTTTAAAGAATACAGTAATTAATCTACGTAGTAATTCAGGAAATCGAAAAGAAATCAGATATTTTTCAACAATGCTGGCAACTCCAGGCTATCTCATACAGCAATAAGTTGAATAATTTAGTATGAAATTTAGACTGTATTGCTCATAGATATAAAGCTAATATGCTGATTTATTTCTTTTGCGGTTGAAATCAGTTTACTTGCGTTAAATTTAGGAAAATGTCTCTAACAATTCCCAGTGCCCAAACAATATAAAGATATTTTTCGAAACAAAATACCAATTGGGAACAATAGCTATTGGGCTGCATGTACTGCACAATTTTAAATCTTTACCGTGAAAATAAGCAATTAGGAATGATCACAGATTTTTTTTTAAATTTACAGATTAATATTCCTTCCTAAATGGTTATCCAAGTTTCGAGTTAGTTGTAATAAATCTAAATGAAGTCAAATAACGGGGCGATGTAATTAAAATGCTTAAAATTCCTTAAGAGATAACGAAATATGTAAGCGAAACGCATATAAAGGAATTAAAATGTAGATTTCTTTTCTTTAATATATCTTATAAATCTTTGTTAAGGACTGGCATTTACGATTGATGTTTTCATTTTAAAGAATACAGTAATCAATCTGCGCATTCATTTCAGGAATTCGAAAAGAAATCAAATATTTTTCAACAATGCTGGCAACATCAGGCTATCTCAGACAGTAATAAGTTGATTAATTTGGTATGAAATTTAGAATGTATTGCTCATAGATATAGAGTTAATATGCTGATTTATTCCTTTTGCGGTTGAAATCAGTTTACTTCCGTTTAATCTAGGAAAATGTTCCTAACAATTCCCAGTACCCAAAGTAAAGATGTGTTTTGGAACAAAATTACAATTGGGAACAATAGCTGTTGGACTGCAATTATTGCAGAATTTTAAATCTTTAACTTAAGAATTAGCAATTCAGAATGATCAGGGATTTTTTATTTTTTAATTTTTAGATTAATATTTTTTACTAGATGATTATCGAAATTTCGAGTTAGTTGTAATAGATCTAAATGTTGTTAAATAGAGCCGTGATTTAATTAAAATGTTTAAAATTCATTAAGTGATAACGAAATATGTAAGCGAAATACATATAAAAGAGTTATATATTTATTTTTCTTTAAAATATCTCATAAATCTTTGTTAATGACTCCTGAAATTTACGTTTGATTTTTTTCAGTTTAAAAGATGCAGTATTCAATCAGCGTATTTAGTTTTGGAAATCGAAAAAAAAATTTTTTTCAACAATGCTGTTAATATCAGGATATCTAAGACAGCAATAAGTTGAAAAATTTCGTAGAAAATTTAAACTGTATTGCTCATAGTTGTACAGTTAATAAGCTGAATTTTTCTTTTTGTACTTGAAATATATTTAAAGGGGTTCGGGATACATTAAAAAAATTATTTATTAAGTTAAAATTTAGAATTTTCATGTGATGGTTAACCATATAATTTGTAAACAAAATCACATTATAAAACTTCTCATAAAGATTTTTTAAAATTTTCAAATTTAAAATTTTTAAAAAAGTGGGGTAATTTAAAATTATTACATAAACTCGAAATATTTGTCGAATTTCAAAATATTTTCATTTAATTAAACATAAATATATAAGTTTTAATGCTGAATCAGCGTTTTTTAAAATATTTATTTAAAAAAAAATGAAAATATATAGAGTAAAAATTGAAAAAAAAAGTGGTAACTTATATTTAAAATATCATATTTTCAAAAGGAAATATTTTTTTTCAAATTTTCTGAATCGTAATTAAAGTAAAATAATTGAAAAAGACTTGTTAACGGTTCTTGAATTATAACAATTTAAAGACGAGAAATGGTGAAAACACCCATTATGCGGAAAACGTATTTACAGGTTTAAACAAAGATTGGCTGCTATTAGAATGTTGCAAAATAATAATAATAATATCTACTATTCTAATTAAAATAGAAACATGATTTGAAGTCATTTTAAGAGGGAATAAAGCACAAAATTTTTTAATGCAATAATTTTTTTTTTCAAAATGTTGGAGAATTGTGTGTCTTGGTCCCTCTTATTGGGTTTAATCTAAGAAAAAACCTTTAACAATTTCCAGTGCTCAATGAAAATATGTGTACAGAAATAAAGTAAAACTTGGGTACAATGGCTATTGAACTGCTTTTATTGCTCAATTTTAAATCTTTACCTTGAGAATAAGTGATTAGGAATGATTTAAAATATTTTATTTATTTATTTTTTAATTTTCAGTTTAATATTCCTTCCTAAATGATTATCAGAGTTACGAGCTAATTATTATAAACCTAAATGAATACTTACAATTTCTATCTGAATCTAAATGAATAATAAATCTAAATCTCTTGCGATTGATGTTCTCATTTTAAAGACTAGAGTAATCAATCTGCGTATTTAGTTCCTACAGCAATAAGTTTAAAAGTTTCGTACGAAATTCAGACTCTATTGCTCATAGATGTAGGGTTAATAAGCTGATTTGTTTTTTACACTTGAAATCTGCTTACTGGGGTTTATCTAGGAAAAAGCCTTTAGCAATTACCAATGCTCAAAGAAAATATCTGTTTCGAAACAAAGTAACACTTGGAAACAATAGCTGTCAGACTGCTTTAATTGCGCAAATTTAAATGTTTACTTTAAAAATAAGTAATAAGGAAGGATCTGAAAATTTTTATTTATTTATTTATTTATTTATTTATTTTTAAATTTTCAGTTTAATATCCGTTCCTAAATGATCGGATTTTCGACTTATTTATAATAAATATAAATGAAGTAAAATAAAGTGGCGACTTTGTTAAAAAGGTTTAAAATTCCTTAAGTGGTAACTAAATATGTAAGTGAAATGTGTACAATAGGGTTAAAATCTAGGTTTTCGCTTATAATGACTTGTAAATCTTTCTTAATGACTCTGATATTTATGTTTGATGTTTTTATTTTTTAATTGTAGTAATAATCAATCACCGTAAAGAAAACACACATTTTCTCAACATTGTTGGCAACATCGGGATATCGCAGTACAAGGATAAGTTAATTAATTTCGTATGAAGTTCATAATATATATATATATATATATATATATATATATATATATATATATATATATATATATATATATATATATATATATGTGTGTGTGTGTGTGTGTGTGTGTGGTAACCAATGTACCTCAGGGCAAATGAAGAAATAGACGCAGACAATGAAATAAAATCCTAGACACTAGGTTAAAAACACAACAACAATTATATTAAAAAAATAAGCATTACATAGCCCGCTAGCCCCGAAGCGGGTGGTAAGAGCTAGATCCCGACAGAACCTGCCACACCAATGGCGAAGCTCGTTCTCCTCCGTCCATCGACCTTTCTCTCCCTCGATATCCTGCAGCCAGGAGGTGAGGGGGGGGGGGTCGGTCTGGCCCGATGCGTATGGCTCGAGCGTAGGGCATCAGGGTCCGAGTCTACACACACACACACATATATATATATATATATATATATATATATATATATATATATATATATATATATATATATATATATATATATATATATATATATATATATATATATATATATATATATATGTACAAATTTTTAGATTAGAGAGATCTTTCTAAATTAACCTTCATAATCAGTCATAGATATATAGACATAATCTAAAAGTAAGGTGTTGTACCCTTATAGCTTTGCTATATCTTTGTTATACATCTGTTATACCTTTATAGCTTTGCTTGAGGAATGAAGTTATTTGTCTAGATATAAATTTCTATTTTGGAAAATCTGATAAAAACACATGAATATACAGTAAGCAAAAAATGTTTATCAATCAAAGGAATGGCCGAATCCTGTTTATATACAGTGGAATCTCGATCCATTGTTCTCTGAATCATCTTTTTCTCGTATGTGTCGTTTATTTCACACAGTCCCGACAATCATATTGATTTGTTATTTACTCGCATCTATCGTTTTCACACACACACATATATATATATATGTGTGTGTGTGTGTGTGTGTGTATATATATAATGCTTATATTGTCTGTGTTTTAAATATTATAGAAAAGTTGATAATTTATTTTAAACAGAGAAATCGCATCTATTTTGTTGTTGTTTCTAATCTCCAAAGGCTGTAAGGATTCAAGACCAGGTCCATTTAGGCTAGCCGGCTGAGGGTTGCGGCTTCGGTTTATAATGGACCCACGAGGGCCGGAGTCAGATTTAAGCTGGTGTACCCTCAATTTTGACCGCGCACCCCCAAAGGGCGACATCTGGGGAGATCGTACGTTCTTCCACCCTCTCTAACCTCATGGACGGACATTTCTACGTCTACGGATTTAACGTGCCCATATCCAGCCTAGACCCGGGGGTATCTAATGATGCTTGTTGGGAATCGATCTGAGCACCCTTAGAACCGAAAGCCCGCACGCTACCACTAGACTACATCGGTCCTTTGCATCTATGTTTGTTCTTGCATTTAAAACAGCTTAAAACTCAGTTTAAATCAATATTGTTAGAGATTATTAAATTTTAATTTTACAATTTTCATTGGAACATAATATGTGTCTACTTTTAATAATTTTAAAAGGAATATTTTTATTTCAATATAAAATTCAGTAAAACTTATAAGTGGGTCTTTTTTAAAAATTTTGACGCGTTTATTTTCTTGTGTGCTTCAAATAATTACATTCAAATTTAACTTTGTATTAGCTTCCCCAAACTATTACAATCTGTATTTATTGCATCATTTTTCCAGCGGAAAAACATCATTAGTTAAGTATTTAGTCTCAGTGAATTTTCATTATTTACACTTAATTCCTTTGTATGTTTCTCACTGACTCAGAAAGAACAAATATATATTCTAACATCTCAAACAAATCCACAATTACAGAGGAAGTGGTGGAATGTAATATTTCAGTCAATCTTCATAAGCTATTTCTAAACGCCATGGTATTTGTCCCTGCAAATCGTAATTTAAAGAGAAAACAGTGAAATTAAGGAAGTGGCTAAGCTTCTCCCATAAAACTTCGAAGAATGGTAAGATGAATGATAATGAAGAATTTCGCACGTACACTGCATTTTAATTCTGTTATTCTCAAACATGATTTAATTTTAGATGGAAATGAGTATTAAATTGTTTGCTTCTGATTCGTTTAGCTTAATTTGTTTTGAATTAGCTGTTGTTTCGTTAGAACTTCAAAAACACAATCCTCATCTGAATTTGCATTTATCCTGAATTAATATTGTAATAAACGTTGTGATTCTCTTTATTAATGTAAATGTTTGTAAGTATCTGCATGCAGTGCTATAAAATGCTGTTTAAGACTATATATGATGCGGTTTCAACAACAGCACATTGCATTTTGAGGAAATATCAACCAAAATAGCGTTTATAGTAGGTATTTTCAGACTATTGATGCCAGGGTCTCATGAATAGATGCGCAAGTTTACGCGTGTTATACGTATGTCTAATGAAATACAGGTAGTGTGTATAGTCACAATATAATTTATAATCTATAAAGCAGAAAAAGGGCAGTTCTTGTAAATAACTATCTTAAAATTAGGCAAAATGTAATGTCAATAACTCACATTGCATCAGGGAATCATTGCAGTCTTTATAAGTGACATTCCTTTATTAAACTAAAGGTATAGGCAGATTGCAAAATGTACTCTACTATGCTTATATACGAGGTATATTTTCCTTTTTACTTCAATTCTTTTTTTTTAATTAAAGGTTTTTATTATCAGTTCAGTTTTAGAATTCTTTCCATTTATTCTCGTTCTCAGAATTCAAAATATCAACTAAAGCAATAAGTAGTTTACAAACACATAACTTAAATATTGTATTCAGAAAGGCTTATGTAGCCATGGAGTATTACGCTATGAGGCTCTCACACATAAGAATAAAGATGGATTAAGCTAAAATTTTCCGCTTTTCTTTTTCTTTTTACTGCTGGTGGTCTTTCTTCCATTTCTGTTCTTAATCTGCACATAATTAGCCTTGTTTTAGAGCTTTCTGGAATTTTTGAAAAGACGCCATGTGACTCAGCAAAACCATCAGTAGCCCACGGTACAGGGCTTGGAGACCCATATTTTTGACCCCTATTAGCTAAACCCCTATTTAACCCCTATTAGTTAAATCCCTATATTTTACCCCTAATTTGACCCTAATTTGACATATTGTACCCCTTATTTCATACATTTAAGCGTAATACAAACGTATGAATTGTTGATATAAATTTATTAAGGTGAATTTTGAAAATATTAACAATAAATATGTGTTGCATTCATTTAAATTCAATTCAACAAGTAAAATATGTATTGCCATACTGTAACTTATATCATGAAACAAGAAGCACAAATCATTCAGCTTAACTTTATTTTATTCAATCTGATCTTATTTGCTGTATTATCTAAGGAAAGTTCCTTACAATTCACAATTCATGAAACATCACAACATTCAGTCAAATTTTGAGAGCCCGTCCAAATGCATTGCTACTTCACAAGTATTTAGACAGTATTAAACAGTGCTCGAAAACTATGTGTAACTGTCAGTCGGATGAAAACGTGAGAAGTGGGTTAAAAGCGCGGCTAGAAAACTGCAGAAGAGTTCAATGCGCAAAGTTGCTGGAAAATCTGCATAGATTGTCTTAGCATCCCGTGTGCGTGCCGAAAGAATTAAAAATTGCAAGAAATGAATTTAATTACAGTGAAACTTCTATTGCCGGCCACCCCTCTAAACGGACATATTTTATTCAGAACCGATTAAAGACTTCATACAGCCAATGTTATTGAAGAAACCTCTCATCGACAGCTACCCTTCAAATCTGCCATTTTTGTTTCGGAACCGTTACTGGCCGCTATACAGAAATTTCACTGTACTATATAACTAGCTGCAGGAAGTATTCATTATATGTATGGTCAATTCTTTACACAGAACACTACAAGGTGAATGTGAAAAATCTAAAATTGTATATATATATATATATATATATATATATATATATATATATATATATATATATATATATATATATATATATATATATATATATATATATATATATATATATATACATATATATATATATATATACATATATATATATATATATATATACATATATACATATATATATATATATACATATATATATATATATATATATACATATATATATATATATATATATATATATATATATATATATATATATACAGTCGAACCTCCATATATCGAACTTCCCTATATCGAAATTTTCCATATATCGAACTTCCCTATATCGAAATTTTCTATATATCGAACTCTTAGCAAATCTCCATGTTCATTACATAGAAAAACTGTTTCCATATATCGAAATTTTTTTTCAAGACATATTGGAAGATTTCATTCTAGTTTAGAATAAAATCTCCCAATTTTTGGCGTTTGAAACAATACGTCGTGAACTTCAATACGCGGAAAATGTCCCTGATGAAGTTTTTAGTGGACTGAATAAATGCGAACATTTCTTTGATGAATTTTCTGCAAAACTGGCAGTTCAGCAAGATATTCGTAGTTTTTTTTAAAAGAATGTAACTGTGATCATTGTAACCACTGTCTGGATTATTGTTTTTTAAAGGGTATGTAGTACTCAATAAATTTTTCATATTAATTCATTTTTTAGTTATTAACTTTCATTTAATGTGATTCGCATATAAATTGGAAATGGAGTTTCGTATACGAAAATTAGCTTTAATTTTAATGTTTTAGGGGAATCATGATAAAACTAAGATCAATTCTATATATCGAAATTTCTATATATCGAATTTTTTCCGGCACTTTGCTACTTCGATATATGGAGGTTCGACTGTATATATATACATATATATATATATATATATATATATATATATATATATATATATATATATATATATATATATATATATATATATACATATATACATATATATATACATATATATATGTATATATATATACATATATATATATATATATATATATATATATATATATATATATATATATATATATATATATATATATATATATATATATACAAAGAGAGAGGGGAGGGTAATTTGTCTGTATTTATGTAAAAGAAGGACTAATCGCGATACAATATTTGCCTGAAAGCTCTTTCGTACCAATGCAAATTTGCTATTTAAAATTGTTTGACTTTGACAGTCAGTGACCTCTGTCAATATGTCCGGGTTTTTTTGTTTTTTTTTACTTCTTTGTAAAATATTCCAATACCAAGTTTGTAATCTCTATCCGCTTTCTTACTCCGCCCTTAATTTTCTTAAAAGTTAATTACTGTCTGGGAAAGTAAATCTCCTCCATCCCCCTCGAACTGTGTCAGAGAGAGAGAGAGAGAGAGAGAGAGACGGGGTAAAAGCATTTGGTTCTAAGCCTCCCGTAAACTGCAAATCTACTCCCATATTCTCTGGCATTTGTCAGCTAGCAGGCTGTAATCAGGGGGGACAGCGGTGAAATTAGAGAAGAGGACTTAAGTGCACGAAACGTAATATCGCGCGAGACGATTTCGCCGCAAAATGAGAGGTTTTATAGAAAACTTGCTTTTAGACTTTAGTATTTGCAAATTAGAATGAGTATTTGTGGAATCATTTGTTTCATGTGGGACTTAAAAGCGTGAATTGTTTTAATACGGATAAGATCTTGATTGCATCTACCAAGTGTTTATAAGAGATGTTTTATGTTACTCTCCAGCAATAATTTAAAACGAATCTAAATATGTATAAATTCCCTTCAGTTGTGGATTCAACGGCCAATTATTCCTCAAAATTAGGAAAGAGTATTGTTAGGATTAGAGAACTCGTGGATTGTTGATTACGCAGATTTGATTTTGGTTGCAATGCAATACCATATTAAGCATAGCTAAATAATAAGTTACAATAAACGCAGGAAAGAATTCTTATCTATGAGACTTTTTAATGTTTTACTTAATGTTCACAGGGAACTTATTTAGACTAATTTAATCATTCTTAAGATCTCTAATATACGTATGTATTACATGAGGTGTTATTTATATGGTGCCCGGTATATAGGG
Organism: Dolomedes plantarius; assembly: GCA_907164885.2. NCBI lineage: Eukaryota > Metazoa > Arthropoda > Arachnida > Araneae > Dolomedidae > Dolomedes > Dolomedes plantarius. The sequence goes on along the minus strand of OU015498.1, from coordinate 114,621,747 downwards.
CTCAAGTCAAAAATAGTGATTTAAATATACCAAGTTATTGGCTTTTATACCAATCACAGAAATATAATTTCGACTTGAGTCTTATGTACAAAGAAATGTACTTTTGTATACAAAATTAATAGACTCAAGCCTTTTATACAAGTTAAAAGATTTTTTTTATCAATAAAAACAAATATCTAAAAATCACTTTTTTAAACTTTAGCCCTTTACACCGGGCACCATAGATTTGCTTTAATAGCTCAAGATTTTCCTTAAAATATTATAACATGATGCAACTATTAACCACTGATAAGTAACACCCATAGGCTTAAAAATAACAAATACAGACTGTCTGAATTAAATATGCACATGACTTTTAAAATTTTCAGGAACTTTAAAGTATTGCCAAGGAAACTAATTGGTATCATTGAAGTCACATAAATATCATTCTTTTTCTATTTTCGCTTTTAGAAACTATCACTTACGTACTGTCCACTACATATCCTTTTAACAGATTTTACAAGATCGATTAAAGAATTCTGATTGTCCTATTCATTGGCAAACAGAAATTATGTAGCTCTGTTTTTCTTTTATACCATAAATACTTTATTACATATTTTTCTTCCTTCTTTCTTTCATGTATTTCCATTGAATCGTATTGGAAACATTATTTACATTATCTAATTATAGGTATTTATAGTACAAACTTTTTTTAAATAAACTTTTTAAAAATGAAAAAATGTAATTATTTAGAAAACCCACAACTGTTTATGTTTCCTTTTATATGAGGGGGCTTAAAACTTTCGTATTAGCAGAATTTTTTAACTCTGATATGCCACTCTGATATTGAGTTTCCATATTTTAAATTTAGAAAATCTAAAGCAATAGTCTATTTAGTTTCGCATGTGTTTGTGTATGGGAAGGTTCAATTTTTTCAAACACTATTCAAAGCAACATTTTGAGTCAGTGCGAAACATCTACCGAAATAGTGAAAATAAATAGATTTAGCGACCAAGTATAAGTTCAAAAGAGAGAGCAAAGTAGGAACCAAAAATCAAAATTGCTATAACCGACGTACAATCTGTCATTGTAAAAATTATTTTCGTTTAATGTTGTTTAGATTTTATGAAAATAAAACATTTTTTCCTTTATGTTTTAAACTCATTCTCTTCACTTGCATTAAATTATCTGATATTTAGGATTCATATCTGGAGACGTTTAAAGAGATACAAACCACAGAATTTTTTTTAAAATATTTATATTTTCTTTAATTAAAATATACTCCAAAGAAAAAGTTTTCATAGAGAGTACAGTATAACTTATATCAAAATTTCCGAAGTAATTATCATAGTAAAATAATACGGTGATTTGCCTTATTTCATTGTAAAAAATTTCAATACACAAAAGTGAAAAAAAAAATATGCGTACTGAGCAGTCCGTTCAGCCTATTTATCATACACTAGCTGAATACCCGTTCTTCGCTACGGAGTACATTCAAATTAATACAAAGGGTCAATGTATGAAATTAATGCCATATATAATAAATACAACGGCAAATGTATGCAACTAATGCAAAAAAACACTATATTCATAAAAAAATCGTAATGGATATTTTTATAGACAAAATAATGAAGAAAATTTTCAAATTAAATACAATGGTCAATGCCTGCAATCAATTAGTACGTTTCATATCCATAAAACATACTATTTTGAATTAAATTCTTATAAAAATTCCATTTCAATTAGTCTAGGGGTTAAATTTTATCATTTACCGCATTTTAATAATTTTTTGTCAATTTATTTCGTTGTTATGCCGGTGACGCAAAATTAATTTAAAATATCACAAAACGAAAAGAAACCACGTGATCAGTATTTCATAAATTAAATTTTAAAAATTAATCTTTAAAAATACACCAAAAATTAGAAAACGGAGGTAAAGATTCGAAAAAGATTTCATTTTAAAGGAATTTTTAGGATCTTCGTCGTGATATAAATTTTATAACCCTCAAACTATTAATTTAAATGCAAACTTTAAAAATTTACAAAAACAGCTAAAAAATTTAATTTTTAAAAAATCTAAGAAGGATTTTCTAAAATCTTTCTTAGTGCACCTCTACACTATAAGAAGATTGCGCAGTGAAAAATTACAGTCTTTTAGGTCCAGCAATTTGGTCTGTGCATTATCTGTCAGTCAGTCAGTTATGGAACTGTTTTTATATATATATATATATATATATATATATATATATATATATATATATATATAGATTACAAATGTTTGTTGCAGTTGTCGAGGGATATTAATAAAGACTTACTTACCTTTATAAAATCAAAAAAATTGAAAAATATAAATATATAATTGCCTTTAATTTAAAAACAAAACAAAATTTCGTGTTTTGAACCCATTTAGTCGGTGCATTCTAGCTAAGTAGAAGCAAGACATGATATTCAGCAAAAAACTAATCGATCTACTATGACGTCAAATTTTATAAGGAATGATTTTAATCCAAAATCTGGCCAAAAAAAAAGGTTAGAATATCGCTTGATGATGGACAAGATATATATAATACATACGTTCGCTGTTTACTGATTCAATACAAAAATGAAATCATTGCCTAAGTTTCTGTTTCTTCCGCTTCCTCTCCTCCACAGACTAGCTGCGGACGGCGACTGGTGGAACTCCCCCCGTTTTCCCCTGCAGACGTTATGCCAAGTGCGGGCGGCCATCCAGGGCGGCCTCCGCACCTACATTTGCCGCTGTGTGCTGCCCATCAACGTCTTCAACGAGAAGATTTTCTCCGTAGTCTGGTTCTTCCTCGCTTTCATCCTGCCCCTCAACACGGTCAGCCTCTGTCTCTGGATCTGGCGTATCTTCCCCTGCAACCGTCTCGCCTTCATCCGGCTTACTCTGTGGAGGACACGACTCTTCAGCCTCTCCGAGATTTCCCGAGCCTCGAAAAAGGTACAACACTGTCACTTGCTGCATTTAGCAGTTCCCTTTGGCGATTTTTACCACATCATTGCCTAGCTTTTTCAGAACTCATTTGGGTTTTGTGTCTTTAAGAACATAGCCCACATTTTTAGAACTCATTCTGGTTTTGTGTCTTTAAGAACGTAGCCCAAAATTTTAGAATTCATTTTGCTTTTGTGTCTTGAAGAACATAGCCTACATTTTTTAGAACTCATTCGGGTTTTGTGTCTTTAAGATCATAGCCCACAATTTTAGAACTCTTTTTGCTTTTGTGTCATGAAGAACATAGCCCACGTTTTTAGAACTTATTCTGGTTTGGGTGTCTTGAAGAACAAAGCCTACATTTTTAGAACTCATTCTGGTTTTATGTCTTCAAGAACAAAGTCCACATTTTTAGAACTCGTTATGGTTTTGTGTCTTTAAGAATATAACCCGCATTTTTAGAACTCATTTTGGTTTTGTATCTTTAAGAGCGTAGCCCAAAATTTTAGAAATCATTTTGGGTTTTGTGTCTTGAAGAACATAGACCACATTGTTTAGAACTCATTTGGGTTTGGTTAAGATCATAGCCAATAATTTTAGAACTCATTTTGCTTTTGTGTCATGAAGAACATAGCCCACATATTTAGAACTCATTCTGGTTTTGTGTCTTGAAGAACAAAGCCCACATTTGTTGAACTCATTCTGGTTTTATGTCTTCAAGAGCAAAGCCCATATTTTTAGAACTCGTTATGGTTTTGTGTCTTTAAGAACATAACCCACATTTTTAGAACTCATTTTGGTTTTGTGTCTTTAAAAACATAGACCACATTTTAGAACTCATTTCGGTTTTGTGTCTATAGGAACTAGGCTCAACCATTTTAAGTTAAGAAGAGTAGTGGTAAATGAAAAAATAATAATCGCGTATCGTGTTATAATACTAAGAGATTTTTATCAAGCCGCAACATTGTGAGTAAATTCAAATGCGGATGAAAGACCCCACTACTCTTTCGCATTCCTAAAAACATGTGTTCTATCACATCTAAGGAACAGATTATCCCATCTAGCATAAAAATCTTACTTAGTGATGAAAAAGGCTTTTCCCTGTGATTGACTGCCTTTAGTTATTTGTATTGGTGATTTTTACAGCATCGCGTTCCAAAACTCACTTTTTCAGAATTCATTTCAGTTTTATGTCTTGAGGATATATGCACAAGCATTTTCATATATGAAGAGTAGTGGGAAAAGAAAAAAAACTGCGTATCCTGTTCTAATTCTAAGAGTTTATTAAATAAGTAGCAACATTATGAGTATATTCAAATGCAGAGAAAAAATCCCACTGCTCGATCGCACTATTAAAAGCTAGTATTCTACAACAGCTACGCAATAGATTATCCCATGTAGCATAAAAATCTTATTTCAATACTGAAAAAGCAAAGATTTCATGCGTAACTGTGAGCTTACTTATTAATATAGATGAATATTTTTAGAAACTGAAGAATGTAATATAGTGAACTAAAACCTTCGTCCATTTTTAAAAATAGAAATAGAAATTCGATTTAAAATGTTATAGCATTTAGACAAGTTCACAAATGAAATATATTACAATGTGATCAGATATTTTAGAGAGTTACCCTAGCTTGTAAAATATATCAAACCTTGTTCTTGACTTCTGCCTGATGAAATTTTCAGATATCCTGTTTAAATATTAATTCTATTATATACTTGGATATACCTACGAATTTTATGGTTTGCATAGTTATTCAATTGCGTAGAAGAGTGGATTATGTAATACAACAGAGATTTGCATGTCCTGTGTTTGAAACAGGGATTTTATTCTAAGAAACACAAGACCTTTTTTTCTGTGAACTATCTTCTAATCCAGTGCAAAAAGGAAGAACCTGTTTAACTATGACTTCCTCTTTTCATGCACAATCTGCAGAAGGTTTTTTCATAATGACATTTGATTCTTTGTCGATATGTACGTAGATGAAAATCATTTGTAAATTTTATCCGTAAATTATAAGGAAGCTAAATATTTTACAGCATTCTATGAAGAATGTAGCATTTTCGTCTCGGCTGTAAAAGACTAGTTCTGCACAAAGATTTCCCTTAAGATATGCCTTACTTAATCTCAGCATAAAGGTAAAATACACTGCTGGCCACCCAAATTGCTACACCATGAAAGACAAGAGATATCACAACAAAATTTATTTTGTAGATAACATGTTGACCAAGTATCAAATGATTAAATTTATAGACTTCTGTGAAGTGTGGTTCCTGCCAAAATCAGTAGCCAGAATAGCCGCCATTGTTGGAGATCACCGCTGCCACACGCTTCGGCATTGATTCAAAAAGATTTTGGATGAGTTCTTGGTGTACAGCAGACCAAGCAGCTTCCACACATTGCCAAAGTTGATGTGCTGTGGCAGCTGGGGATGGAATCTGGGTCAATCGTTGAGCAACCATGGACCACATGTTTTCTATCGGCAAAAGATCCGGAGAGCGAGGCGGCCAGGGAAGCTGCCTCGCTCAATCTGGCGATTGACGAAGAACCGTTGGACAATGCGTGCCACGTGTGGTCGCGCATTATCCTGTTGAAATATGGCTGTGGGCAAGCCCTGAAGGTAAGGAAGGACAACTGGCTCCAACACCTCGGAGATGTAGCGCTGGCTGTTTAAAGTACCGGCAATGCGTACTAGAGGTGTGCGAGAGTGATATCCAATACCACCCATACCATAATACCCGGTGCAGGACCAGTGTGGCGGTGCATAACGCAGCTGTTCAGCATCATCTCTTCACGGTGTCTCCAGACTCGAATGCGACCATCGTGGTGTTGCAGACAGAAGCGTGACTCGTCAGTAAAGACAATTTCATTCCATTCTGCCGTCCACATCCTCTGTCATCGCACCATTGGCGGCGGAGACGTCTGTGGTTCTGCGTCAAGGGTAGACAAAACAATGGACGTCTTGCGGACAGACCACTCTGCTGTAAACGGCGTCGAATGGTACGCGCAGACACTGGATGATGCGTTACAGACTGCATGTGCTGTGCTATGGTTCGTGATGTGACTGAGCGATCCGTCATTGCCATGTGCACAATTTGCCTGCCATTACGTGAAGTGGTGCACTGAGGTGGATGCGATCGAACACGCCGGTCTGTCGTACCCTCCTGCATCCAACGATCACATATCCACATTACAGTTGTTTGGTTTCGTCCAACACGACTACCGATTTCCCTGAAAGATAATCCACAATCTCGGTAGGCCACTATCCTTCCTCTGTCGAACTCGGATACTTGATCAAAAGATGATCGCTGTTTTCGAAGAGGCATAATTGATCGTTTTTTTTGAAAAAACCACAAGAAAAACACAATTGACAAACTTGAAATCGTCGAAATCTCCAAGCCTTAAATAGCGCTTTGAAGTGGCGCCACAGGCGCGCGTGATGTGCGTCTTCGCTGAAATTCTAATCATTTGCATATCTCACCTCCGCTAATGCATGTTGTAAATTTCATGTTATTTGCATGTTTCCTTCAGGGTGTTGCATTTACAGAGGCCAGCAGTGTAGTTTGAAGCCCAATGATACAAAAAACTGGAAAGAATCATTATTACAGAATAAAACCTAGCTGATTTCATGTCCAACATTATAACCATACTATTAATATAGATATGGTGTAAATTTTAGCATTATGAAACATTCAAAACGAAAATATAAGTAATTGTTTCTATATATCAATGATGCATCCATTTTACAAATATTTCTTTTACAATCTGAAAGCTAGCAGAGGATTTTCTTGTAGAATATATGGTTTTGAAGTATGACTAAACTTAACATATGACCTTTAAATGAGATTTTCATGTGAATATTTCAAATTTGGACAGGTTCCCTCAGTTTAATATGCATTGTCTGACTTTGTACAAGATATTGTATTGTACTTTACTCTGAATATTTTATTTCATTTCCCGTAAATTTTAACCTTGCAATAACGTTTAAGCAATCACTTCCATTAAAATAACTCTGCTATAGAGTTATTGTATTTTCTGTAAGGGAACTTCTTTAATACGTCTCAAAATTAATTTTAAAAAGTCGAAATGCAGGGATACCATTTTGGAAACTTACAAAAATCTTTTATGGATGATGTGATCTTTTGCGCATCATCATTACAGAGCAGTGGCTATGAAATTGTGCTCCGAGTCATACAATGGCAAGGGATCCCGACGTATTTTCTTTAATAAAAGATTTTCGACAAAGCACCGGGGGAAAATTGCATGACAGTAAAGTGGAAAGTTTTTTGACACGAATCTAGTAAAATCTATGTTAGCAATCTGTATTTTTGAGAAAACATGCTTGGGTTTAAAAATTTCTAGATTTTTCAGCCTTCCATCATGATCATTTTTCCCATTGATCATTTAAGATTATCACCCATGCTAAACAATCTTCCAGTAAATTAGTTTTCAGCTTTATGCACAAGTTACAATTTTTACCCTCTCCATAATGTTTTACATTAAAGAAACGTAACCGGAACTAATATTGAATGGATTTTTTTAAAGTAGTACTTGTCTTTGCTCAACCTTGGAAATTTCTCAGAGATTTTTTTGATCTGAAGAAGTCAGTTTTACCTTCATTTAGAATTGCAACATCTAAATCCACTTTAAATTAATGAAAAGAGTTACTTATTATCCATGAAACGTGAAAAATATCTTGTTTCACATCTATTCCATTTTTTAAATATACCTTATCTGATAGAAATCAGAATTTTATCACAGAACTTTTCTTTGAGACACCAAATTTCGGATCCATGAGGCTGTTATTTTAATATCTCGGGTTACTTGCATTTTACATAACTATGTAAAAATTCCCGATTCAAAAATTTCCTTGAAATGTCTTCTGATAATTGATCCAGTTCTGTACTTATAAGTAACGAGACACTATCTGATTTAACTCAAGAATTTAATTTATACGATATCGGTACATAAATATATTAATCTGTAAGGGACATCCCATTGTTTGCTCTATAGTTCCTTTAACGGTCAGCTAGTCTACTCTACCCGCTATCGGATATTAAAATAAAGACTACCTCCAGTTCGTCGCATTCTGAATCCTTACTACTTAGAACAGCTGGTGTTCACGCTTTATACATTTTGTTATGGAATATTCAAAATGAATGAACCAATGTCATGTCGCAATATTTTATTAAGGCAATGTAATACAAAACTCCTGCCAAATCACAAATATTCTACTTAAAATCAAGTTTTATTTTCTGTCTTGGAAGTGTTCAATGTGTCATCTTCACATTGGCACCTGATGATTTTAGCTTTATTTAATAATAAAGTGCCCCAGCGATGGCATTGTTGAAAGGGGGCCCAAGACCCTAGCTCTTTGTGCTTGAAATGCAAGATCCTCAGACCTCACCATGTGTGACCATTTTTGTGCGGATATGTAAAAAATCGTGTTTATAATCCACAGCTACCCAACAACCTCGATGACATAAAAATCAAGTAACAATAGCGATCAACTCAGTGGATCATGATACGCTGATACGCGTCTGGGAGGAATTCTCTTATCGCCTTGATGTTGCCCGAGCATCAGGTGATGTCCGCATGGAACACTTGCAAGATAGGAAATACAATCATGGGCGAGGTGACCCAGTTAGCAAGAGCAGAGGGCCAGTGATCTGGGCGTCCCTGGTTCGATGCTCGTCGCTGCAAATCTACCGCCGTGTTCAATAATGGTGGCCGGGGCACGTAAAATAGGGCATGGCTACAATGTCCTCCAAGTTCTCAAATTTACCTCTGGAGATGAGGGGGTCAAGTGTTCCGGTCTCGTCACTTGACTCGGTTCAAAATTACGGGACCGGTCATTTAGCCAAGTCGGACTCCGACTCTTGTGATGTTAATGCAAAACAGGAGCCACACCTTCATCGCCCATAGCCTTCGCGACCTGATCTGATGTTGCTGTCAGTCAAGTGGCATATGCAACAACACAACAGCAACAGGAAATACAATGGATTATGAGTAGAATATTTGTGACTTGGTTAGAGTTTCAAATTACCTTTCCTTAATTAAATACTGCGTCATTAAATCGGTTCATTTTTATTATTAATACTCTATATTATCTTGTATAGTAGCTTCTGTTTCATAAAATTGTTTCGACATTCCACATCTTAGCGTCTTTTTGCTTCAGCGATACTTGTTTATAAATTGCTGGGTGCTCTCTCAATTACCATTTATGTTTGTTGATTAATGCAACCATCGAAAACTTTAAAGCAGTCTTACATTCGTTTTATTAAAATCTAATCGCTAGTAACTGTTTAAATCACTTGGCAGAGAAAAGTCGTATGTAGGTGTGTCTATAATTCTCGTATTAAACAGATTACAGAATGTTTTAATGCTTTCAGCGTCCTTGGCGAATGTCTGTCCCATTTTCTGCCACTTTATCATTTTCTCTGCATTGTTAGAATAACCTTGACATTTTCTCTCAGGAAAGGGTTTAATAATCTTTATATATGTCAAAGGAACATAAAATTCTTAATTAACTTTAAATGTTTATCGTTTGGTATAAGCATTCTGTCATATACAAGAAGTTTTTAGTACAAAGGGGATAAGGAAGCAATAGTCATCATGTCGATGCTTTCATAAAATTCGTCGTTTTTAAAGTGTTATTTCAAAATTTTCATTTTCAGTATTTGACATTAAATGTTCATCATATTCTAAAAGATATTAGATACGCATTTTAACTAATTTAATAATTAGATTACAAGTGTCATATAATAAAGATTAATCGAGAAAAATAAAGTTGTTCTTTTACCTCATGGATCATCACTCTTCAGTGATAAATAGTAAAACATTTTCTCAATTTATTTCATGCCCAAAAGTCCTTAAAAAAGTAATTTGACAATTAGTTTTGAATATTATAACCAGAAATGTTAAAAATATCTGATAAGGATACAGCAAAAAATTGATACAATTGTAGAAGACATAAATATTTATATAGATTGTTTGATTGTTAATTAATATTCACGTATTTGTACAAAATAAATGTGATTATGCAGGATCAGTTTTGAAATTTATATAAGAATGCTTTTTGAAAGATAAAAATGCGAAAATAAATCCTCTTTTGAAGTAATAAGAGTTAAATTAGCTTTATCTGTTCTTGTATGAAACATACTGACCCGGCGGGAGCCATGTGTTCAAATCTTCGGATTAAAGTTCAGGAAATATAAAAACAACGGCTGCAAATAATCATCTGGCGTGACGACAGAAAGACAAGGTACTTTATTTTCACACATAAACGTAGATAGAAAATCAGAAGAGCATCGCAATGCTAATCTTAGCACGAAGCTAAATAGAACACAACCATCTTACATCGAATCAAAATTAACTCTGCTGAAAAACAAAACATTACTATGAGTTGCCAATCTATGAATACAAAACTATTCAAAATACAATTACATTTGGCTGACATCTAGGGGCGAAAGAAAAAACTAAATACTTTCAAACATCCTCCCCCGAGATGAATATCCATTCAGCACTCCTAAATCAAATATATCATACAAATTAAACAATTATTAAATACAAATGAGGATTTTGCATGAAAAATTACAAAATAGACAATTTTGCAATCACAAAACTAACTTCATGCCATTCTGGGGTAATGCTAAAGTCAATAACAAACAATAAAAAAATTTCAGGTAACAAATATAAAACACTAAATATTCAAATTACGTAAAGTATACAAATGTAAAAAATCAAAGTTTACAAATACAGCATATTATTATTTTCAGGATATCAATGAGTAAGTAACATATTAAAAATTAAAAGTTAAAAGTACACTGCAATAAGAAATTGAAAGTTTTCAAATATTAAATTATACTTATTCATTGAAGGGTAATGGAGAGAGTTTTGTTATGGGGCGTTTGAGCTCACCATCTGCAGTCTTTAGAGTAACTATTCTCACCTTACCGTCAGTTCCAGGAAAGACCTGAAGAATTCTCCCTAGTTTCCACCTCATAGGTGGTTGATTGTCCTCTTTTATTAGCACCAAGTCACTAATTTTGAGATTGTCTTTAGTCTTGTGCCACTTGGCACGTTGATTCAAAGTTGAAAGATAGTCTGTTTCCCAACGTTTCCAGAAACTCTGAAACATCTGCTGGGTCAATTCCCATCTCTTTAGAGTAGACACTTTCACATCAGCTAAGTCATGGTCAGGAATGGTTGTCAAGGGGGCTCCAATGAGGAAATGTCCAGGAGTGAGGGCAGTCAGATCATTGGGGTCAGTCGACACAGGAATGATGGGACGAGAATTCAAACACGCCTCAACCTGACAAATCAGTGTTAGGAATTCTTCTATTGATAAAACTTGTGAGCCCATCGTTCGTCTAAGGTGATGTTTCATCGACTTCACTCCTGCCTCCCACAGGCCTCCTTGATGAGGAGCACCAGGGGGTTTGAATTTCCAAATAATGTTTTGGTTAGCTAGATAGTTGTGAAACCTTTCATCGGTCTTGAATGAGAGCATCATGCTCTTAATTTCTCTCGCAGCGCCAACAAAATTGGTACCACAGTCGCAATAGATTTCTTGCGGTCGACCTCGGCGACCTGCAAATCTTCGAAGTGATGCGATGAATGACTCCGAGGACAAATCACTCACAACTTCAAGATGTATAGCTTTTATAGCGAGGCAAATAAAAAGACAAACATAGCATTTTGTTGTCTGACCTCCTCTTCCCTTTTTCATCTTTATGAAAAAGGGTCCAGCAAAATCAACACCGATCCTTGAGAAAACTCGGCAAGGAACCACTCTTGCATTCGGCAATTCACCCATCAGTTGAGTGGCTGATTCCGCTCTAAATCGATGACACTTAACACATTTACATATACAGCTCCTGATCGCCTCCTTTGCATTGATTATCCAAAATTTTTGCCGAATCGCAGAGAGTACAAGCATAACCCCTCCATGCAGGTGGTTTTCATGATAATGTTTTATCAGAAGGCTTGTAACGTAGTGTTTCTTGGGAAGAATGATTGGATGCTTCTGATCATCCGATATTTCAGCCTTGGTTAATCTCCCTCCAACCCGCAGTAGGCTATTTTCGTCAAGGAATGGGTATAGAGATATTATCTTGCTACAAGTTTTAAGGGGTTTCCCAGACTTCAAAGCTTTTATTTCTTCAAAAAACTCGCTAGCTTGAACTTGTTTTACTACCGCTTGTAATGCCTTCTTCAATTCATTCGATGTTAAAAATCCCTTCTGTCGGCGAACTGTTTTCTGACAAAACCGGAGGCACCAAGCTATCACTCGAAGTAGCTTGGTCCACGAGGAGAATCTTGATAAAATTTCATTGTTCAGATCTTCATTAAGAACAATGTTAACTGTCTGGTGATTGGATTTTCTTCTTTCTTTTTCAACTTCTTCAAACGGATTCTCAACATTCTTTGGGAAATGTGTATCCCAAGTTTCACTAGATTGTGAGAGCCATCTCGGGCCCTTCCACCACAGCTCGTCTGTCACAAAAGAGGCTGTTTTCAATCCTCTGGTAAGTTTATCAGCTGGATTTTCTGCACCTTTACAAAATTTCCAGTTTTGGGGCAAAGTCTTTTCATGGATCTCCGTGACCCGATGCGAAACAAAAGGTTTCCATATCTTTGCAGTACTCTTGATCCAATAGAGGCAAATTTCAGAGTCAGTAAATAAATAGATATCTTTAGTATCTATATGGAAAGTCTTTATCAAATATTCTGCAAGTCGCGATGCGATAACAGCTCCCATTAGCTCGAGGCGAGGCAATGACAATTTTTTCAGGGCAGCAACACGAGATTTAGCTAGAATAAAACTGGTTGTCCACAGTTCTTGACCTGGAGCTCTAATGTAGGCAATTGCTCCATAGGCTTTTGGACTAGCATCACAGAAAATACAAACTTGAAAAGGGTCTTTAGTGCTTGGTATATCATATGGGCGAGGTATGACGATGTTTGTAATGTCCTTTAGCTCGCTACACCACTCTTCCCATCGAGATTTCAAATCAGGAGAAAGTGTTTCATCCCAAGCTAATCCTCTTTCCCACAGCTCCTGAAGAAAACATTTCATCCGGATAATAAATGGAGCAAAAAGTCCCAATGGGTCAAAGATCTTTGCTACTATTTTAAGGACACCTCTCTTTGTCGCCTGAGCACCATCTAAACTTCGGAGCACCGGTTCCATTTCAAGCCTCAAGCAATCTTCTTCGCAATTCCAAATTATCCCAAGAACTTTCAGGGTTTTACTGCAACTCTCAGCGACTGGTCTAACATTCAATCCATTATCCTTCCAGAGTTTTTTAAGTTCAGTTGAATTAGTCTCCCATTTTCTGAGCTTCATATTTGCTTCAGACATTATTTTCTGAGCCTTTAACGAAAGATTGTGTGCTTCTTCTACAGAATCTACACTGTAAATAAGATCATCGACGTACATTTTCTCCAACATTTTACACGCTTCCCTGTGATTTTGCTCATAAGACTTTAAGTGATAACGAATCGTGGCACTTAAAAGAAAAGGGCTGCAAGAAACACCGAAGGGAACTCGAGTCATTCTGAAACATTTAAAGTTTTTCTCATGTATATCTTCATTCAAAGAATCTTCATTAAACCACAGAAAACGTAAAAAATCACGATCTTCTGGGGCTAGAGAAATCTGGAGAAATGCTTTCTCTATATCGGAGCAAAATCCAATTTGGCCTTTTCTAAACTTCAAAATTACTTCCAGCAAATCAGGATTCAAATTAGGGCCACTTAATAGACATTCATTTAAGGAAACTTCATTTTTCGCTTTAAAAGAAGCATCATAGACGATTCTGACTTTGGTAGTATCTTTCTCATTTCGAACTACAGCTCTGTGCGGCATGTAATACGATGCATCTTCACTTTTCTCAAATTCAGGTTCACACAGCTCGATGATTCCTTCATTTAGCTGCTCATCAATTATTCTTTTGTAGTCTTCAAACAATTTGGAATTTTCTCCATTTTTTCCTTTAACTGTAACAAGCGTTTCTCTGCAATATGAAAATTACTACCCAAAACTTCATGATCTTTTTTCCATATTAATCTTGTCTCGTACCGATCATTTTTCTTCGTGGTGCTCTTCTCGAACTGTTCAAGTACCTCTGAATCTGAAAATGATAATTCATTCTTCTGCTGTATTCCCAGAGCTTCCAATTCCCATAAATTTTTTAAAGAATTGACAATTTCAACTCCTGCAAGATTCATAATTATTGGGGTTTCAATGGTATTTCCCGAATGTCCCTGAACTGTATAACCAAACGTCGTTCCTATAGCTAGCAGCCTTTTGGAAAGGTGGACGCATTTGCCATTCATGACTTCACTCAGGTAGTCTGCCCCAATCAAGACGTCAATATTTTCAACGGTTCCATTATCTGCAAGATCTAATCCATAGGAATCAGCCATCTTTTTTAACCATTTTGTAGGCACCGGTACTGTAACATTTGTAATTTTCTCTATAAGAAACCCTGATATTTGTAAGCGTCGTGAGGGATCAGTTCTGTTTTGCAGTTCGACATTTGCCATTTCGAAAATGTGTTCTTTCCTGATATTTTGACCCCCAAATCCATAAATACGAACTGGTTGGCTTTTTTCTATCTTTAACTTTAGCTCACCTGCAATTCTACGAGTTACAAATGATTTTTGACTGCCAGTGTCTAATAAAATTCGTACCAGTTTACTTTTGTTTCCCGATTTTACAACTGCATTGCCAGTTTGCAAAAATACAGTTCCCGTTCCCGATTGAGATACAGAGCTCACTAAAATGTCGGAATCTTTGCGTTCTTCTACCGCGGTAGCAGCTGAAATTTCACTATTTTCCTTTTCACTTGATGCACAAATGGATTCATGGTGGTTTCTATTACCACATTTCTTGCAAGGAAATTTTATTATCCTACACTGAAAACCTAAATGATTACGTTTAAAACATTTATGACATCTTCTTTCAGCCCTCAATTTTCTTAATTTATCTTCAATCGAAAAATTTAAACATTTATGTTCATCATGAATCTGATTACAAAATATGCAAGTGCTCTTAACGGAAGCTGTTAATGCGGCAGCTGGCTTAGTGTTCTGAAATCTTCCACCCGCAAATTTATTATTTTTAAAATGGTTGTTTTCGCGTGAAACCGAAGTAGATCTTATCTTATTTAAATACATTGTAGACTCTCGAAATTCTATTTCCGATTTCAAGAACTCCATTAATTCTGAAACATCAAATTCTGATTTTGATTTTCGTTTCCGGTTGAATTCCAAAGCCAAATCTTCTGGCAAAAGTTTCAATAAAATACAACATAAAATTTGCCATGACCCAGTTTCGATTTCTAATGCCTTCAATGATCTAATGTTTACTTCGCATTCATCGTACATTTTTCTACGCGCGAACACGTTTGAAGAACTTTTAATAGCATCCAAATTTAACAAGCGAGTTAAATGGGCATTAACCGTGAGGTCGAGTCTGCCAAATCTCCGTGTAAGAATATTAACTGCAATTTCGTAATTTTTATCACTTAATGACAACCCACTAATTGCATTTAACGCTGCTCCACCACATAATGACTTTAAATAGTTAAATTTCTCTATATTGTTTAAAGAGTCATTACTATCAATTGCACTTTTAAACTGATCCCAGAACTCCAGCCATTTAGAATGATCACCATCGTATCGAAGAATTTCTAATTTAGGCAGCCGAAGAACACTAGGGTTACGAACCGAAAGTACTGTGCTAGGTGTCGACGCAACAGAATTCTGCGCGGACGAAAGATTAGGAGATTCACTCGTGCTAGGTGTCGACGCAACAGAATTCTGCGCGGAAGAAAGATTAGGAGTTTCACTCGTGCTTTTCAAATATCGAGTGATTTTCTTGTCAAATTTCAAGGCTCTTTCCTGATAATCCTCACTTGCTAAAATTTCTTCCTCTAAAAATTCGATATCAGTGAGATCTTCAATATCTTTATCAAGTTTTCTTAAATTTTCAACTTTAGAATTCAATTGATCCTGGAGTTCTGTTAATTCAGACATTTTTGTTTCCGTTTCCATAACATCATCATTTAAAATTGTTTCTATTTTGTTTAATAATTTTGTTGTGGCCGTTCTAAACACAATTCTTTTCTTTTTAATTCTATCTATATCGGATTCTGTACCTGTTTTGGCCATTGTTACAAATCAAACTGTTACAAATCAAAACTTTAATTAAAATCTCTCTTACCTTGTCTGAATCTAATTAGTTACAGCCTCTCAATAATCCATTACGTTAATCCATCGCGTTCGTGGTCACCAACATGACCCGGCGGGAGCCATGTGTTCAAATCTTCGGATTAAAGTTCAGGAAATATAAAAACAACGGCTGCAAATAATCATCTGGCGTGACGACAGAAAGACAAGGTACTTTATTTTCACACATAAACGTAGATAGAAAATCAGAAGAGCATCGCAATGCTAATCTTAGCACGAAGCTAAATAGAACACAACCATCTTACATCGAATCAAAATTAACTCTGCTGAAAAACAAAACATTACTATGAGTTGCCAATCTATGAATACAAAACTATTCAAAATACAATTACATTTGGCTGACATCTAGGGGCGAAAGAAAAAACTAAATACTTTCAAACACATACATTTTGTAAATTACTTTTTGTTACATAGAAAAGAATAGTTATTGAAAATTATGAGAGGTGTAGCACACTTTAACATCAAATGATATTTTAAAGATATGTTCCTTTTTTTATTTATTCATACGTTATAGTAGAAAAAGAGTAGTCATGTTTAGACATGATCCATCGTGCCCCATGTCAAATATGATTAAAGCAACATTAGCCCAAATCAAGATTTCTTTTAAGTATATATGCTGATCATATTGAAGAACTAATAAACAAAGTGATGTTCAGTGATATAGACATTATAACTTTTAATCTTATAGTCTTTCCTCATATTGAAGTTAATATTAAATATAATTTGAAACTAACTTAGTCAGGCAGTTTCATAACAAAGTGGAATTTGGTTACAGCAAGGGGCATAATTGAATATTTACCACAAAAGCAATACTGCTCAGTTTGACTTATGCAGGGCAACCAGATTTGTTTATATTTTACCAGTGAATACCATTCTTTGGTTTTATTTGTTATTGTATGAAATACCTATTTTCTAATGTTTCTTTTTATTTGCTACATAGATCAAAATAGTTTTTGAGACACCATCATTCAAGTCTGACTTAAAATTTACAGGTGGAAACAAGTTACCTTGGTTGGGATGGCGTCTTCGTGTTACGGCTCATCGAGCATAACCATGGCAGTAACTTGGCAACAGTTATCCTTGGCAAGCTGTGGGAATTCTATGCCAATCAGATGAAGGCCCAAGAGGAGGGCGGAGCTGTTGACCTCGAGATGGGAAGGCCTGGCGAAATGGGCAGCGTGACATCTGTGGCGCCATCTACCTCGTGGCACTCGTGTCATGCCGGTGCGTGTCACCTTGGACACTTCACCCAGCAGCAGAAGCAGAGGTCTTCTGCACCCCCGCACAACGGCTACTGGAGCAAGTGCTCATGATCCCAGCAGGGACACCCTAGCTTCATTAGGTGCTTTGAATTTTCAAATTGCAGTTAAACTATACAAAACATTAAAAAAATGAGAAAAGACTTAGAAGTTACAGAGAAGGATTTTATTTGTTTGAAATTCAGTTATTAAGACAAGTGTGTCGTCTGTTCATCTTTTTCAAAAACTGACTGATACATTTACTCGACAAGCCCAAGTTGATTGTCTTCCAGTGTGTACCCCACCAGTTGCCTCAGAACAACAGGGATAAGTTGGAATGGATAATTTTGGAAATCGTATTCCATCATACCCTTGACAGCTATACAGCAAACATTAGGTAAGTTCCAAAAAATTTTTTCTACTAGAAATATAGATCAAGGAATCCAGATAACAGAGTTCAAGTTTAGATTCTCTAAGCGTTTACGATAAATATTTTCAGCTAAAAAAGTAATACTGGTGAATAATTCTTCCCTCTATTTCGGCATTCAAAAGTGGCCGTCTAAGACGCTTTTCAGTACCAAACTGGACGATGGAATATTAAGTCACAAACTCTTTTCAGTCTGGATGTAAGTTACAGAAAAGTTCATCTCAAACAGTGAGAACATATGGATGAAGACTTGAAATCACTTCCATCGCCCAGACACTTGGCCTCTCTAGTGGGAATCACTCAACATTAATTTTTTTTTAAAAATTAGATAATCTCCTCTAACGAAACTACCTCGGTTTATTAACGTAGGAATACTTATCGTTACTTACCTCTTTTTTTACGCATTTTGGTACTTTTCTGTTTAACTGTTTACATTTTGCCCAAGCGATACATACACACTGGGTTTGGCCTACTGCCAAAATTATCACTCGCGACGACGGACGTCTGAAATGTTGCTTTACCGTGGAACGATTTGGAGGAACGTAATCCTACGTTAAAAAATGAAATAAATATAAATTTAATTCTGCTCATGCTTATCGTCCAATTATTTTCATTTCATTAACATTCAGTAGAGCACAAAAAATGTAGAAACTGCACAAAATCCTTGTAAATAGAATTTTAAATACCAAATATACACTAAATGATTAAAAAACTTTATAGTGATTTTAGATAACTACCATGATAATAGAAAGTTCAAAATGTTTTATGAGCAATCCACTCTAATTACATTGATAATGGTACGACTCAAAAAATTAGAAATTTCATGCTAGAAAAGTAATGGCTTAATGCAAACAAACTGAAATACTTTTTAGCTTTTAAAGTCAAATTCACAGTGAAGGCATTTTGCATAAATTCATTTACTAAATTCATAATCTTATACTTCAATAAGGGGAAAATCATAATTTGGATGAACTCTTATTTAAGATTTGCTAATGTAATGTAAAAGAATGTGGGTGTGAGCATTTTACTTTAATTTCAAAAGGGGTAGAAAATAAAATAGGTTTAATTGCAGTGCCATACAGTTTAGAATATATATATATATATATATATATATAAATTAAATATGATGTACGTAATTAACACTTCTTAAATTCCTCAATAAATACTTAAAAATATGAAGAACTGTTAATTATGTGGTAGATTTCCACATGTCTCCTGTAAGTCATTAAATATGAAGATTACTACCTTATCCATGGAAAGTTTAAATCTTATATCAAGTATTCAAATTTACTTCAGAATGGTAATATATGGTATTTTTAAATTTTTAGAAAAGTAATAAAATTATTTTAAAAGTCTGATAATTTGGCTTCTTGTGAAAATGATATGGGAACTGGATATGGGAACTGCATGATTAATAAAAGGTATTTTATATAGATCTACCAATATAAAAAAATTCTTATGTCATATTATTGGGGGCACTTTGGCAACATTTCGACAAAGATTAATATCTCTAGTTTATAGATTACTAAGAATTTTACTAAATATTGTTAAATTGGGAAATGTATTAACATTTTAAAGAAGCACAATTCATCTAATGGTCATTTCTGAATCTCTTTTGATGGTTCTTTTACTATGAAAGGAACCTAAAAATAGAAGCTTTACATTATCAAACAAAATATCAAAAAATGAGGGTGAGAGTAAAATACCTTTATAATGAACGTAATAATAATAATATTTTTTACAGGAAAGTAATTCATTCATTAATTAGCTAAATGAAAATATCCTTTGGCTAAAGTATAACTTTGGGAAAGAGGAAAAACCTGTCAGAAACATGTGATAAAAGATGTCTCATGTAAAGACCAATAAACTAACGAAATGTGAAACTATATACAAGTCTCTGTGTTAATAATTAATTTTAAAAGTACGCTTGGATCCTTTTTCACTCTAAATATAATGAGAATAATTAGGAAGTTAAATTTATTCTCTGGAGTTTATTTATTAGAAGATCATTAAAACACGTGACATCTGCGTTCCTTCGAAATAATTTTTGAAACGTATTATTTCACGAACTTTTGAAAGTAAAATTAGGAAATGAAACTCAGTAAAATTAGCATTATTTAGAGAAAGGTCTTCAATTGTTCTTTAACAAACCTAATTAACCTTTAGTTGTACAACCACATGTTGAGGATGATATATACGTTGAATTTTGTTTTATTGTTAGCAAAGTTTTGGAAGCAATGTATCAAAAGTTATCTGGGAAAAAAATGTTAATGGAAGAATGATCTTCCGATTTAACTTTTATTTTAATATTGTGTCAATGATTTGACAGAATATTGTTTTCAAGGATTATTTACTGAGTGTGAAATTACTTATCAGTATGGGAAACTTTATTTTCATCTCTGATTTTTTAAAAAAGAAAATTATGTTATGAATATTATTTTGCTATTTATAGTGTTTTATCAAAAAAGACTTATTGCTTTGTCATTAAGTAAATGTTTATTTGGCTTCCTTTTTACATATGAAGCCTTATTTGAATAGTCGTCCATTCTTGTTCAGTATGAGATACAGAGCCTTAAAGTCGAATGAGTGCTGAGAAATGACGGCTGAAGTCTGATTTGTAATGCCCTCTGTTGGCAGCAGAAATATGCTGGAGGTGTACCAGTTTAAAAATAAGATAGAAAGGACTTGTATGAACATGACAGTGAGGCTAACTCCATTTTAATCTAATTTTCGCCATAATTTTTATTTTTATATACAGTTCCCCAATTTCAATTAATCGTGTTTGCGTGTTTTAATCAATCGCTGAGCACTTAGCAAATAAATATCAACGCTGCTATTTTAGATCATATTACTTCGTCATGGAAAGTCAAATACCTAAAATTCAACCTCCTTCTTAGTAATGTTTAAGCGTTGAAGTCTCTTAATACTGCACCATGCACAAGATTTAAAAACTTCCGACGGTCCTGAAAGCAGTGCATCTTTTTTTAAGGTATTTGCTGCAATAAACTGATTCATGACTTCACCATATAACTAATCATAACTAAACACTACTCTATATTTATGTTACGTGCGTAATAAATTCAATTTTTCACCATATAAACAATCAAAACTAAACACTACCATTTATGTTATGCGTGTTATAAATTAAATTTTTAACAGTAGACTTTAAAAGATAATTAATTATTTAGGAAGCAAAATTGAATGATCCTTACTAAAATGCTTTTAATTTTGTTGGGGACGCATTTATACATCTTCGTAAACATACCGGTTGTCCCAAAAATAACCGACAATTTGAAAAATCCATTAAAGAAAAACGGAAGGCGATAGAAATGTACGGTTTGCTGCATTCTGCTTAGGTAACCAGGGAATATATTCTCACCACTTTTCAAAATTAGTTACAAAGTTCGTCAACAGAAAAGCTGTTGACTGGGAAAAACTATAAAACAATGTTTTCAAAATAACCACCGTTTGCAGCAACAATGTGGATCAGTCTAAAGTCAAAATTAGCACACGCTCGTGCAAACATTTCAGTTTGAATGTTCTGACAAGCAGCAGAGATGTATTGTTCTAGTTCATCTACAGTTTGTGGACTGTGACGATACACCTGGTCTTTCAAGTACCCCCCAAGAAAAAATCGCATGGTGTCAAATCTGGCGAATATGGAGGCCAATCCATGGCACTTTGCGTACGCTTCTTGTTTTGAAAACATTGTTTTATAGATTTTCCCAGTCAGCAGCGCTATCTGCTGGCGAACTTTGTAACTAATTTTGAAAATTGGTGAGAATAAATTCCCTGGTTACCTAAGCAGAATGCAGCAAACTGTACATATCTATCACCATCCGTTTTTCATTAATTGATTTTTCAAATCGTCGGTCATTTTTTGGGACGCCCGGTATGTAACTTGATTTCCATTAAAATTTTACATATAATTGAGCATTTTGAAATTTTCCGGTAAATTTCACTGTTTGCGCCACATGAAACTGTTTATTGCAGAAAAAGAGATATACAGATCTTTCTATATAACATAACGGGGAAAAGTAACTCAAAATTGGTAAATTCTGGTATAATGCTAACAATTTTTATAGGAAAATAAGCAAAATTCCAAAAATATTAGGCTGTCCCTGCAATGCTGTCACGTTTCATTCGTGATCATGCTTTAAAAGACCTATTTTTATGCATGAAAGCAATGATTCAAGTAAATACACTGTGTCAGCAAACCTGCCACAGTGTATTTACTTCAATCATTGCTTTATTGATCTATGTTTGCTTAACTATCGTGTAATATGAATAACGAAATCCTTCCATGCATTCAATTGATAAGCAGTTGTTTTGAGTGTACTAGATTCAACATTCTGACATTTTATTGGCGTTAAGAAATTAGCTGGATAACAAAGTTTATCTTCTGAAGAAAAATTTTATATTGGATATCTATTACAATTAGATATTTTATGACAGAGATTTCTAACTCATGGTAGACAACAAAATCTGTTTTCCTTTTCGAATTTCGTATTACACGAAAAATTGAAAATTATCACAAAAATATTACAGACAACACGCTCTAGGGAATTCCGTGGAGTGCGCACCCCAAATTTTGACATTTTTCCTCTTTTAAAGCTTTAAAGAAATAAAAATATCATCGTCTCGATCAGGGCCCGACTTAGCCTAATTGGGGCCCGGGGCAAAAACATCTTTGGGGGACCCTTCTGCTTCACTACTTCAGTAATGAAGAACCGAACTTTATGGAGGTATTTAAAATTTTCACCTCATAGATATATAACAAGAAAACTGACTAGAACCTAAAATGGCTATGAACTCCCCCCCCCCCCCACCAAAGATATTATGAAATTAATTAATCAAAAGAATATTTGACATTTGTGAGAATTTTGAGAGAATACAACTTATAATTGATTAATGTGATTTCTCAGTGTTGCGAAAATCCAACAGAATCCACTGAACACGATGCAACTGAATTTTTCGCAGTTGCGATTAAGATGACCTAGTTAACAATCATATCGCTGCAGTTTGTGAACTTTTCACAAGTTTCCGAAATGCAGTTTTCTGATTGTTTACTTTGTCATCTAGCTGCGAAATATTCATATCCTTCCTGACATTAGGACGGAATTCAGCTAAATTTTGCCCTAGAAAGCCATGGATTTACGAAATATAGATATTTTGTGTTCATACGATAGATTAATGGAGAAGCTAACATAAAACTGCCGGATTTTACACTGTACTGATATTTTGTTTAAAAAAAGTTCATTAAAGAAGGAAACGTAAAATAAACTTTCTATTTGATTTGGGGACCCCTCTGAAGTGGGGACCCGGGGAACTGCCCCGTATGCCCCTGCCTTAGTCAGGCTCTGGTCTCGATTAAATTCACTTTATGTTGAAAAATTATTTTGGACAGGGAGAAAGTTTTTTATAGAATTAAAGATTTAGCCTTAAGAACAACCTTTCTTAGTTATTTAGCATTTAGCTGATTGTATCAATTTGATATGTTACTCAACTCTATAACTAATGTTTATGATAGATATTAATTAATTGAATTATCCTTGTTTTTCGATTCGTTTGTACAGAAACACAGTTGGTAAGATGAAAAAAATATGTTACATTAGCACTAGAATGACGGGAATATTTTTTCTCACTAAAAATACTTAATGCCGTCATTTTGGCGGTTAAAAATAAAAACAAGAATTAAAAATATTTAACGTTTTTTTAAATGGTTAAATACTTTAAATTTTGAACTATTTCATACCAATATATAATAAATTAATATATATTTAAATATATTTTATGCAGGTATGCCTAGCTGACAACTTGGTATAGTTTATCCGTAAAAATATATGCATGGTTTGTGCAGTCCTTGTTTTTCTCGCCAATAATTCCGAAGAGCGACTATTTCTGTTATTTTAAAAAGGGGGAAGCGACGAAAAGTAACTAACATTTTCAGGTATTATTTTAATTATTTCTGCCTGTTTTCTATGTTTCCCTCAAATCGACGGCTTCCAGTCTTAGTAGGTATACAACACATTTTCTCCCCCTCTTTACTCTCGAATATAATTTTGTAAATATGTGTGCATATTTCGAGTAAAATTAGAAAAAGTCATGAAACTGCAGAAGCCTGAGGACACAAATACAGACAAAAAATATTTGTTCGTATTGAAGCCAAAATGTTATGCCAAGGGGTAGGTGCATTACAGGAGTAATTACAGAAATGTTTATTAGAGTGAAACTTCTCTATGGCGTGCAGTCATAGTTTCGAAAAGTGGTCGTTTTGAGGGGTGGCCGTTCAATAGAGGTGACCGGCTAGATAGGTTTCACTGTATTTTGTAATTTATCGATCATCTTTTTTTTTCACTACATATTTTGAACTACTTATCTGTATTAGACTTTTAGTTCGAAGAAATTTATCTACATGAAATCCATTTTCCTTTAAAAGTAAATTTTTTTTACACATTTTACCATGAAATGTGATATAATTTTTTACCCGTTACTAGGAAGTCATACGCCACTTCATATAATGCGAACGTTTACAATTTTTATTTCTAAATTTTTATGCATATCCATTAAAGAAATTGCCAATGCCTAACTTAGTACTAGAAACTTCGTACATTTATAAAAAAAATACGTTATTGTGTTAATATGAGGAGTTGAACGCTTCGTACGTCCTCAATATTTCCTACCTATTTTCATTACCTATTTTGAACTACCTATCCGTATCAGACTTTGATTCGACGAAATTCTCCTATATGGAATCCATTTTTCTTTAGAGGTAAATTTTCTTTACTCATTTTACCATAAAATGTAATATAATGTTCTACCTGTTAATAGGAAATCATAAGTCATCATATAATGCTGACGGTTTTATATAATGCTAACGGTTCAAAGCTTTGTATATAAATTTTTATGCATATCCATTAAGGAAATTACTAATGTCTTATTTAATAACAGAAAATGTGTACATTTGTCAAACAATACGTTATCATAGTAATTTGGGGAATAGAACGCTTCGTACGTCATCAGTATTTCTCTATAATTTTATCCAGCATATTTAACTTAAAACCATTACAGTTTAGTTCATCCCTACGCTAAATAAACAGATCTAGAACAAAACAGAACACGAAATAAATTAATTTTATTAATGAACTTCAAATTACGGTTATATTTTCATAACAGTTTGTCATGTCACTTTCCATCGATATATCCATTTCCCCCCAGTCACAGCACGTTCACACAGTTACTGGTCTAAAGAGAATTCATGATAAATGGCAAAGACGTAACAGATACATTTCAAATTTAACTTTCACATATGTCACTCAGACCATTCAATATTTTTGCCGGGAACGTGTTATCAGAATAAACAAACCATCGCGGGATTCAACTTTTGCTGCCATAATCAATATTAATTTTCGGAGATATTAACGCTTTCCGGTATGTTGCCAAAAATAAACCAAGCGAATCGGTTTTTAACGAACTAAAATCGCGAATTTCTACGATTTCGTTCATGATGGGATTTGCGTAGTCTTTGTAATTAGTTGCTAATGTTTTGAGAATGTAAAAATATATTTTGCTGTAATTTACGGGGCAGGTTAATACAGAGCTGATTGCTATCGAAAGGAGAAAATGTGGCTATTTCCGGATAAAGATAAGACATAATCACTTGGCTTAAAATTTCTATTATGTTGCTATCCCAGACTAATACTTAGAGGATATAAAAATAATATAAATTCCCTTTATGTTCGCATGCGAATAAAATTATTAATATGTTGAGTTTTAAAAGAGATGTATAAAATTTAATATGCACTGTTTGAATCAAAAACATGTTTTTGGGCAATTTACAGAATATTAATAAATTTAATTTAAATTTATATATATAACTTAAATTTTTAATGTTATACAATTTAATTGTTTTTGGAATATATTAAGTATTTGGTGTAATATTTCCTGAAAAGTTTTCATATATTATTTCATATATTTTCATATGTTATTTTAATATAAATTTATAAATACATTATACGGCAATCTTATTACAATACAACATATTACTAGATTAGTTGCATTTAATAGTCATGAAGTATTATCTGCCTTCCATCCATCATAAAAGAATTTTATCTGCTTTTATTATTCTCGGCGTATATATCAAAAAACCTTTTATTTAGAGGTAAATTTTCTTAACGCATTTTAACATAAAATGGGATATAATGTTCTACCCGTTACTAGGAAGTCATACATCATTTCATATAATGCTTCAATTTCTTATTAGTATCCAAATAAGAAAGTGCAATAATTGTTCCCGTTGAAGAAAATGTGCTTATTGGAATTTAATATCTGGATTTATGTATATTATGCTTTCTTCTGATTTAATAAATACTTGGATATCAAAAAAATAGAGATAAATTATTAATAAGAGTTATTAATCTGATGATAATATAACTTTTAGTGTCCTAAAACTGAACATTTGCTTTGCAAAAAATAATAACTTTTTGGTACATCAAAATTTGTCTTAGCATAATCTATAAATCTAATTTGTTAAGTCTGATTGTCATTATTTATGTAAAGCTGTTAAATAATAAATGAGATTTTAATTTTGACTGAATCAAATTACGACCACGTGTTCTTTCTTAGTATAGCCACAGTTACGAGAAGTCAAAGTCACAGTTATATGATCCTTTTTCCAATTCTCATATGCTATGTTCCCCTTTGCTTTAGCCTTTGCTTCAGAATATCTGCCGATCCCATGGCAATGGAATCTTCAATTATATAGTGTAGCAGCCGGGACGTATTATCAGAAAATTTTAAAAGTACTCATGAATGAATATAACAACTGTTGCACTTTCTAATCAGTCTCTTAGATTTTTACACAAGAGGCCCCAGGCACTCTCAACCCAGACAACATACCACACTTTACGTTTAATTGATCGAAAATAATGCAGTAGGATTTGTTTAGAAATATCCCAAATGTCTTATGTATTGTTAGACGATCGGTGTCAAGTTTAGACGATTTTTTTCTTTGTGGAGGATCTGGTTCCACTAAATTATCTTAAGCCTTGAAGATAGAAAATTTCACAGTCTACAATCAACATATGAATCTTACAATCAATATTTTTCATTATGTTTTGTAATCATAATTTTTTATGGTAATTGACTTTATAATATCTATTTAGAGAGCAAAATCCTCGAATTTAAACATTAGACAATATATGATTTTACTACAGATGTAGTATAATGTACATTTTTAAAAAAAATGTGTAATAGCATATTTTGATTAGACTTCACCATGAGACAAAACATTTCTAAAATAGTCATAAATTGTGGTATCTAAAATAATTTGGATTGGGAAATGCATGAAGAGTTAGTACAATGACTTTGATAAATTTCCCGTTGGCCATATTTTGTTATAATCATGTTCTAATCCCTACAGCAATGTTTTTGTTCCTACCTTATTAAAGAACGTAAACAGATATTTCTAAATTTTACATTTTTTTAACTTTCCGCTAATTTCAATTCTTAAATCTCTGTTTAATCAAAATTTTTAGCTAAATACAAAATGTAAATTTCGAAGAATTCGAAAAACCTAATTTTTTTTTCTATTTATCATTTAGAATTAGAAAATAATGGTCTAATAATTATAGCAGACTATATAACAAATAGATATTTTTCTATGTAAATATCCTTTTTGTTTAATATAATGCTTGTTTAAACTGACTAAAGTTGGTATGTAATGATATTAATAGTTTATTTAGTTAATTTTAATCTTGTACTAAGTTATGTTTAATAAGCCAGTCAATTGAATCTGCAAAATATAAGTTAATATAGCTGCTACAATTACCTCCATACATATTTTTTTTATTATGAGACTTCAAGGTTTATGACAAACTTTTTATGAATTACATTATATCCCCATTACATTTTATTCCATTTTGGATCAGATTAAAAGACAAATACAGCCAGAAAAAAGCACAACACAAGAAACACAAAAAACGAAAAGATCTGCAGCAAATAGTCAATGAATTCAGAAGTCCCCTGGCCTCCCAGTAACGGTCCACAAGAGAACGTTTAGTCAATGGAGGGCAATGAAACAAATGTTCACAGTTCATGACCCGTCCCAAGTCACAATGTCTGCAGAAAAGCACTAGAAACAATGTTGAAGCGGTGTAAATGTTACAGGAAACAGTCATGGCCAGTGGCTAGCCTAAACTCGGCCACCATTTTATGTCTGGGCCATTAGAGACACCAAATAATTTTTCTCTTGAAGGCTTTTGAGAAGTTCTAACGGGGAGACACTTTTTGAAGTCCTCTCTGACAGTATTTATGATTATACACTTTTCAGTACTGTAAGGGACACTGGAAGGAGGTGTCTGCAAGATCAAAGCACCTTTTTTTGGCCAGAAAGTCAGCGATTTCATTGTCATAGACACCACAGTGATCAGGGTTCCACTGTAAAGCAATTCAGCAAGGGAAGGGAAAATTATGATTTATGAATTGAATGAATTACATTAATGAAGGAAAAATTATTATCAACCTTAAAGAATTTTTAACTAGTATTTAAAAAAGATGAAGCTTTCGTTTTATTATTAAAAATATTTTATAGAAAATATTTAAAACATGTAGGCTGAGAATAATGATAGCAGTTAAAATTCCTTTATGATGATGGAGGGCAGATAATACTTAATGACAATTAAATGCAACTTATGTAGTCGTATGTTGTGCTATAACAAGATTCCTGTACTTATAAATTTATGTTAAAACAACAAATAAAAAAATTTCATAAACAACTACACAAAACACCTAATCTATATGTATATAAAACAGTTCCGTGACTGACTGACTGACAGATAACGTACAGACCTAACCGCTGGACCTAAAGGGCTGAAAATTTTGCATGGCGATTCTTCATATACTGTAGGGGTGCACCAAGAAAGATTATTGAAAAATTCTTCTTATATTTTTTAAATTAAATTTTTAAGCTGTTTTTGTCAGTTTTTTAGTTTGCATTTAAGATAGTAATTTGAAGGTTATAAAATTTTTATCACTAGAAAGATCATAAAAATTCCTTTAAAATAAAATCTTTTTTTCAATCTTTTCGTCTATTTTTTGAATTTTGATGAATTTTTAAAGATGAATTTTTAGAATTTAATTTATTAAAGCTGTTCACGTGGTTTCTTTTTATTCTGTGATACTTTCAATTAATTTTGTGTCACGTGCATAACAACGAAATAAATTGATAAAAAAAATTAAAATACGGTAAAAGATAAAATTCAACCACAAGACTGATTGAGATGGAAGTTTAAGAATTTAATTCAAATGAACATGTTTTATGGATGTTAAACATACAAATTAATTGCTCACATTAACAGTTGTATTTAATTTGAATATTTTCTTCTACATTATTTTGTATATAAAAATATCCGTTACGATTTTTTATAAATTAATATATATATATATATATATATATATATATATATATATTTGGCATGAATTGCATACTTTGACCGCTGTATTTCATTTGAATGTACTCCGTAGCGAAGCACGTGTATTCAGATAGAATATTCCATAAAATTATTAAACGTTAAATATGCATATAGCTAGGTATTTTTATTCTGAATGTAAAAATTTCTCGCTTTAAAAAAAAAAAAATTGCACTGCGTACAGAATGGATATTCACATCATGGAAAAAAGTTCCGCCATACATAGCCTCAATATTTCCACGGTAAAAAAAAAAGATAAAAGCTATAAACTATGCCTCCAGTGCGTAAATTTGGTACGTGATCCTTTGCATAAAGTTTTAAAGAACGTTTACTTTACATTTCCCTGAAAGAATAAGGGGATACGCAAAATTCTTATCCTAACACAGTAAAAAGCGTTGTAACATTTATTTACTTTTGTAGTGTACCCCCCCCCCCCTTTTTCATTCTTTAGCGATCTTGCTCGGCGCTCTCTGGAAGGACATTCCTTTTGCTATGAGTCGATAAAGAAAGCACCCAGTTGGGGTTGCTGGAAAAGTTTTGTTTCACGCTGGTTTTGAAAAGCGTTACCCGTTTTATTGTGCTCTCCGTGTGTGTAATTTATGAGCACAGTTTTATCAAGCAGAAATTTTGCCATTTTCTTGCTTCTCCCTCCCGAAGGTAATAGAAATAAAGCTATCTTTTAGAAGTAGATTTCCTTGTTAAATATACTGGAGGTATTCAAAAAGGAAGAGGGGAGATATTGAAGAATATATTTCATTTCTTTGTATTACATTTTTCAAATACTTGAATCTGTATGTGGATTCGTACAATACATAAAAACGGATTTTTTTTTTTTGGGGGGGGGGGGATGCATGATCAATGTTTTGGAAATTGGAACATATCATGGTAACACCAAAGGTAGATTTATATTCACGTCATCTTACAAATATTTATCTGTACAAGGTGTTACAGTGAGGTTAAAGCCTTGGCTGAGATCAGGCTGAGATAGCTTAGAATAATAACTTTAACTGCAATAATAACAATAATTTTTCAATACAATTTAGATTAGAAGATCATCTGAGATCGATCTCTCACTCCCCAACAGATATTCTTTGCTCTATCTGCAACTATACGTTACATACGTTTTAGCCATCCATTTAGAAACTTTTCTTCGTAAACATTTAAATCATATTCTTCAAATAGATTACACAATTTTAAAGTTTAATATCATCCAGGAACTATCAACAAATAAACAAGTAATATCAAAATATTACAGAAATTAAAATAACCTTCAACTTCAATCAAAGGCGAATTCACCATTTAATCCATCACGTGTAACGGACGAAAGTTCTAAATATTATTTGCAAAGAAGAGCATCGAATGTCTTTCAAATAAACATGGGAAAAAATTATTTTTTTACTCTTTTATTTACGAAATATTATAGTTATGTCCCAATTATATTGCTGTCGAAGAACTCGCGATATTTCTTACATTCATCTTCGCCTGATTCAAAAGAATTGCACATGAGGTTGGTTGTAAATGCTGTACAAATATGCTATTGTTAGGATTCCAGTAATCCGAATATTAATTCCCATAACTTAAAATTTCTATATACCTTCCATATTATCTGAATGTCAAAAAATTATATTATAATAAAATGTTTAATCCAGGTTGCAAATCGCATATATAAAACTACTAAAATAATTAGAACATCTTGATATTATTTTCCTGCCTGATTAGCAGTTTAGTGGTTTAAAATAATGCATAACAATAAAAAGAAATTCTTACAGTTTGCACCTTACAATCCTCCTTAGAAACCGGTACTGTTTTTGTTGATGTTGTTTCTTATGTTCTCTGGCCGAAGGTATTCCAGACCAGGTCCAGATAGGCCAGCGGGCTGATTGGTTCGGCTCCGGTTTATAACAACACCACATGGAACGGAGTCTGATTTAGCCAAGTGCCACCTCAGTTTTGACGAAGCACCCCCTCCGGGGGTGACAATTGGTGGGATCATACCCTCTCCCACCCTCTCTGGCTTCATAGAGGGACCTTTCAGATCTACGGATTCAACGTGCCAACATCCGGCCTAGGTATTTAATAACGCTTGTCGGGATTCGATCCGAGTACCCTCAGCACCGAAAACCGACTTACCTCAAGTCCTAGAAACCAGTACTAACAGAATTAATCCGCATTGAGCTACAGATTCAATACCGACTTATAACTGCTGAAATTTTAGCATAAAACTAATCTGTATTTAAATTAGTATTACTTTAATTGATATGTAAATATTAAGAAATATAAATAACTCATGCTGATAATTAATGAGTAAAATGTAATGTCTACCTTGTTTTCATTCTGCTAATTTACTAATAATCAGTTAATTCATTTGTTTAGTATTGTGGATAAAACTACTGTTTCGCATCAGCTGTAGATAAGCAGCAGCTAACTGCAATTATAGAACAACAATAAAATAGAGAAACATCATTTATTGCTGCCTTTATTTTAAATGTTGGTTCGTGAGGTTTATTTTCCGATTCGTTCCTTACCCAGCATGTTCAGTAGAATGTTAGTGCCTATTAAACGAGATTACTGAATTTCCAAGTGAATTAGTCGTTTAGATAGCAAAGTACTAAAGTTAGATATTCAAAGCTGCGGGCTGATTTGCCGAATATTTATGGAATGTTTCAAATAAGTTCTTACAAATGGTCTCGGGCAGTTCATGAATAAGTGTTTAAAATAAATACAAACGGCACTGCTGTTAAAAGAGTAATATTAGAAAACTGGCACCGCAAATTGTCAATTAAATGATTTGAAATATCTTGAAGAGTTTTATTTTTGCTAATAATTGTTTAATAGTCAGCGCTATAACGGTAATTCGATAAATTAAAGAAGTCAAAATTTAGTAATACAAGAGGCAATCATATCATTAGAAGACATTATAATATAAATCACAAACATTATATATATCACATTATGGACATTATAAATCCCAAAGTAAAAATTGTAAATTGATACAAAAATATAATTAAACAAATAAAAAGGCATTGATAATTTTATGGGTAAATCGTAATTTTAGAAAATGTAACATATAAACAAAGATTGTGAAACTTTAAAATATAGATAAAAATATAAGTTACCTTTAAAACTATAATTTTCAATTTTTCTCCGCACTTCTAAACAAAACAATACAAAAGATTTAAACAAAAATTATTTATAAAAGCATACACTTTTATTTATATCTTTTACCCTTCTTTAGTATTTTCTACATTTGTTTTCTCTAAAGTTATCAATAGTGCGCTTGAAATTTCAAAGCCTTATTTTGAAAATGTTTGTCGGATTTATTCATATCATTGTACTCCTTGTTCTGCTCATATAGATATGTGTCAAAATCATTCGACTTTGAAATAGTAATATAGGTCCGTTCAAGTATTACGTAAGCACAGATTTAGTCTTTTCAGACACCCTTCCTCCTTATGTAAGCAAAAATAAGAAAATGACCCACTTCCCCATTCCTCAAATGTAAGATTTGAAAAATTTCTTGTACTATTTCGGTGGTCAAATGATTTTTTGAATCATTAAATTCATCCGGCATTTCTAAGAAAAAGTGTAAGGATATTAATTCATTAATAGTAAAAGCATTAAACAAAAAATGAAGACAGTCAGAATTACATCGACGTTTTACAGGTCTCATTAATACTTTGCAAGTAAATAGGGGAAAATACAAAATAATATAATAGCATAATACAAGAGTAATTAATTGCAAATAATCAGGAGGTCATCACAATGAAATCTATTGCGTACATGTTTTCTGTCTTATGTAATCATTGCCATGAACCCAGCTTCCCCCTTGTCAGGAAGAGTAAGTCAATCTTTAACCGCGCCTCCCCCCTAACGTAATTCTTGAATATCCACTAACCGATATGACATTTATTTGTATTCAATGCCAAGTCTCAATAAAAATCTTTCCTTAAATATAATCGCATCTCCCAGGAAGGATTCCAAAGCATTTCGTGTAGGAAAGAAGATAAATAGTCCTCTTCCTATGTGACTGCCAAATTCTGTCTCTTTTATGCGCATAAAATGAGCTACCCGGGCCCTAAATTCCAATTATACATCTGTTTATAGACCCTAACTTCATTCAGGTCTTCCCTTACTGTGGATTTTATACACGATCCTCAACCATTCCCTGATGCAAACCCCTATCGTAAACTGAAGGGGCGTGTTTTATGTACACATTTTACTTTTGTTATCTTTTCTCTTGAATATCTTATGACTCTTTGAATACAAATATTCCCCCTCTAAAAAGTAACTGCTACTGATAGAAACTTTCATATTTGTTTCACGTATATTATTTATGATTAGGAATTGCAAACATTTCTAAATATAGTTTCTAACATATATTGAATAGCACGGCTTAACGTATATATATATATATATATATATATATATATATATATATATATATATATATACGCAAGCACATATTAATAGTTTTTACAAATACAATGAAGCTAAAAAGGGGGTTATTGCAAATCTTTGACTAACATCTATAGATGTTAGTCAAAGAATCAACGTAAGTGATCAATTTGTACTAGAAATCATTTTTTCGTGATAATCAAGCACTCTGCCTATTCGATATCACGTATGTAGTTTATTCAACGCCAATGAATTTTAAATCTCATTGATATAAAATTTAAGTAAGTGCTTTGGGCAAGAGAAAATTGTCTCAAAATAGATTTTGCAGTATAAAAGTAACATGTGCAAAATATGTACTCTAAAATAATTTGCATAGAAGTGATTTAAAATAATCCACCTCCATAATTTTCAACACAATTTAAGAAAAGCTGAGCAACCCTTATCGAGATTTGCATTAAACCCTCCATAAAGAGTAAAAGGGAAATATTATATGCATCAGGCCTGACAATTTTTAAGTCTCCAATAGCCTTTTAGCTAATTAGTACTGGCTGGAACTAATTAAGAACGCAAATTTGGTTGCAGCTGTTCATTAAGAATAGCTTATTGCTGCCACCAACGTCTGCTCTCAGAAATATATTTTTAAACCTAACCCAGTTGTTTTTACAGCTTAAAAGTGACACATGAGAAAAATACGACATTTACATTGAAACAAATAATTTAATTAAATCTATTTTATACAGTAGATACTAATATTTAAATAAAAAATATTTGCATAATAATAAAAACTATTAAAATTCAAAAGAACATCTGTTTCTCAATAAATGTGAATTTTTCTCTGTGGGTAGTACGTTTTTGTTTCATATTTCTATTCAACGATTCACAAATGTAGATTGGTTTCACCATTGTATGAAATGGTAGAAATGTTACCCCATGTTAAGGTTGCTGTGTACTAATCCTGTTGGATTTGCTCACCTCAATGTTAACCTATGGAGAAATTTTTTTTATTATTTATAGCTACATAAATGCTGATAATATGATTAAAATGGCATTTTCAGATAGCATGAACTGTTCTGCACCGAATTTATGAGCGTTTAAAACACACTATACCAGATTTGTTTTCTCGAAAAATTTAAATTTTAAAATATTATTTGCTTTTTTTTAGAACGAAAAATACCCTAAGGTGTAAAATTTCTTTCTCTGTTAAGGATTAAAATTTCAAAAATAAAGCTTTTAATATATGTCGGCAATCCTTCGTCAACTCCTAAAGTTAATTTCTTTTATGCGTCATATGTTAGACTGCTACATAAGAGACATAGACTACATATCAGATAGTTTTATCGAAAAGTTTAAACATTACTCGCAAAGTGAAGGAAATGTTTTAATAGTATCTGCGCGTTCTCTCTGTATTTTCACCATTTCTTTGCTTTTCGTGGTCTGCCATTTATGTTTTCTTTATCAAAAGCTGGTTTAGATTAAGCAAAATCAACTTCATGAAAGCAACTAACAGAAAGTTATAACTAAATAATTCAAATAATGATATTTTGCATTAAACATTCATCTGTAATATGAGTAAACATTCTAATATCCCCAGTCGAAATTGAACATTCTAATCGTCCCAGTCGAAATGGAACGCCAGGGCCAAGGTATTCTGAATTTACTAATCAATGAATAGCATTTGTGTTATGCCACAACTGCAGAATGAATGAATTGATCACGAAAGTTGAAAATAAAAACTTAATATAACCACAACATTTCTAATTTTAGAACCCTGGGTGTGCGATATTAGGAGGGAATTTTACTTCTATTGTTTCGATATTGTTATTTTATGATATGTTATTTGAAATAATGAAATGTTTATGACTCATGAAACTAACCGTTTGAAAATACGTCTGAAAATGTCTTTCATTTCTACAAGGACAACGTTTTAGGGAAATCTCTGTAAAAATAAAATCTAGATTTTATTGCAAACAAAGGTAACATATGCTAAAATTTAAACATTGAAAAAATCTCGGAGAAAATTTCTTAATTTATACAAACCTCAGCTCATACTATTAAAATAACTTAAGTTTTTGAATGCTATGAAAAAAGTTAGTTATACAGCGACAATACTCAGTTAATCTATAAACATGTATAATCAATCTACAGAAAAATAACCTAATAAATACAATAATAGAACAGTCATACTGTGTCAAACCAAATATTCAAAACTAAACCAAAAGGAGATTTCTTTAAAATCTTGATTTTTATTTTGACACGATTGAAAGATTTCTTCATTACAAATAAATTTTAAATAATATAACTATTAGAAGATTCTATGACATTCTGGCTTTTAACTAACTACGGATTCATATTACAAATATATATGGACTAATTATTTTATTTCGGAGTTTACTTTTATACTGAATATAAAAAAAGAGACAAAAGGGAATAAATTTTCAAAACAAGAAATTTAAAAGAAACGGATTCTAGTGTAAATATTAAAAATCGTAATAACATTGTGGAGCTTAAAGTGTTCAAATTATGATAAATGAAAGATTAATATGTGATTAAAACTCGAAATTTATTAAAAGTAGATATAGCACTCTTAAGTTATATCAAGTTAGTAGCAGTATATATTACGGTTCTATTTTAACTCAATATGAGAAAATAAGGTAATGTAAAGTATCATTTTTGTTGCCTTAAAGAAAATTAAACCATTAGATCCTAGTATAAAAATTCGAACATTTAACTAACACCTAGTAATTTTGTTCCAATTTTAAAATGAATTTTACATTGTTGAATAATGATTTGAGATTAACGTTATTAAACTATTCAGTTTTTGTTCATGGTAAGAATGCTAGATATCAAGATTATATCGACACTGAAATAAACTAAAGAACTGCTTACTGAAAGATAGTTTGGATTTAACTTTGAAAACTTTATTCATTTAAGATATCTGAATAAAGATTTCCGCGTAAACGTAATAACTTTATTCAGAATTTTGACAAACTTTGAACTTTTTCTAGAAGTAACATAAATGGAATTTACCAAAGTCATTTATTTGCTTTCTTTTTGATCGAAAACACAACATTTATTGTCGCTATTTGGACATTTTCGTAGTTAAAAATACGTTATTTTAACGTAAAGGATAAAAGAAATTCCATCTTTTTGAAAAGTTTCTTTTTAAGTAAATGGATGCAAAATGATTTTTCTCATAAACAATAAAATGGGCAGTTTTAGTAATTTCATAGAAGTATATGCTCAAGACTCTACCAATCCTATTTCGTAGGGGAAATTTTCGTTTTAGAAGGGAGTTCCTTACTATTTATTCTAGCGTTAGTTAAGGTCATACGGTTTGTTTTAGTTTGAAGAAAAGAATGTGTATGTCTTTTCTCGATACAAGCGTGAAACAATTTCTTTTAAGAACCTTTGTTGTATAGAGCCGAGAAAGTTACTGCACAACTAAATAGCTTAGCTTCGGAAATTTCGCTTCTAGAAAATATATTTTAACTCTATACGAATTGTTATGCTTTTACAAGTAATCCTTTTTTCTTCCTCTCAAGGTTTCAGATGCCATGAAACATTTCTGATTCTTTAATCCTCTTTCTTAGATGTGACTTTCTGTGACTTTTTTTCATCTGCCGAAATAGAAACGTCACACACACAAAAAAAATCATTCAAAAGTTGGCTTTCTCTATAAATGAAAGTTGGGAAGCTATGAGTACCTTTTGTTGCTCAATAACTATTGAACGAATAATTGATCAAAACGTCGATTATATTACATTATTACAGTTTGCATTAAAAAAATAATATTTCCCATTTTTGTAAATTATGAAATCTGAGAAATCTGGGTACAACTACAAATTGTTTACTACAATTTAAAATGTAAAAAAAAAATAAACTTATTAATGAAACATTTTGTTTAAACCTTTCCGGTAACATAGTAAGCCGGCTCTAATGTCTTCTCAAATATATTTACCAGGTGTGTAATTCCCAACACTATTTACTGTCGTACCTAAAACAAAGATGAGAAAAATAGTTCACGCTTCAAAATTATGCTAAGTGTATTTTTAAAAAAAATTCTATCAAATGCTGAAATAGCCATACACAACCACTCGCAAGTGGTTGTTGCTGCGTAGGCTTCAACCAAAAAATTCTTATTTTTCAACTATAAATGTAAGTATTTGTGTTGTTTTGTCCTTTATACTTTATTTATATATCAAAGATCTATAGTATTAGTTATACAGATTAGTGAAAGAGTAATAATTTTTAAGAGTAATACACTTACTGGCCATAAAAATTGCAACACCAGGAAGAAAAGCAAATAACAGATCTTTACTTATTGTACGTGTACAACATAGTAGAAAGAAAACATGATTAAATTTGATGGCAATTTGGGGATATGCAGAGTCTGAAATTAGTACAAACAGCTGCTGCCTCTTGCGGCTAAAACGGTTCTAAGACGGTTAGGCATCGAGTCGAACTGGGCTTGGATGACAGATAAGTCCTTCCCTGCAGTCCTTCCCTGCTGTTTCAAGTCTAGCCACACTTCATCAATCGTAGAGGCTGGAAAGCAGTGGCGGTCCAGTCTCTCAGCAATCCATGACCAGATGTTTTTATTGGGTGATAGATCTGGAGAACGTGCTATCAAGGGCTACAAGTCGAACACCCTATGTGTCGAGGAACAACAGGACACGACGGGCAATATGCGGTCTTGCTTTATCTTGTTGAAAGATGACGTCTCCAAGGCCTCGAAGATAGGACAAAGCCACCGGTCTTCAGATCTGAGAAATGTAACGCTGGCTGTTCAGGTTACCCACGACGCTAACAACAGGTGTTCGTGTCATGTACCCGATCGTTGTCCATACCATCACAGCAGGAACAGGGCCCGTATGACGATATCGAATGCAAGCAGACCACGTGCGTTCCTCTCGGTGCCTCCAGCCACGGATACGTCCATTATGAAGCCGCACGCAGAACCAGGAGCCGTCTCAAAAGATGACGTGGTGCCACTCCTGTATCCAGTTTTGTTGTTGGTCACACCACTGTCGCCGCGCGTCTCTATGCTGCAGTGTCAAGGGAAACTGCAATAATGGTCGCCTTGAGGCCAGTCAGTACTGCTCCAGACATCGTCACACTTTCCGTGCGGATACTTGTCGTATTACAGACAAACCCATTTCCAGACTCAAGGTCCGTGATGTGGCTGTACGATCATGCAAGGCCGACCTGACAACATGTCTGTCCTCTTGGGCGTTAGTGGCGGGAGGCCGTTGAGATCCCTCATGACGTTCAGTATGATCCTCCTGAACTCATCGATTCCATATTCGCATGACAGTCATTGGATTCCGAACAATGGAAGTAACAATATCGGGGAACGATTAACCACACTCTTGATTGGCCACGATTCTGCCACTATCGAATTCCGACAAGTACTGATAGCCATTTCTTCTTCTAATTCAAGGCATAACACGATCTTCTGACAAACAAACAACATTCGAATTTGGTTTCTGAATGAGAAACCCGCTGGATAACGTACCTTTTATACAGAGTTTGAGATGCCATTTCTCCCTCCTTCGTTGTTCGATTGAGTTTAAAAGCTAATCATTTGCATATCCCAGCATCTTCTTTCTTTCATGCGAATTTGACGTTTGTATCATACCTCCTTCATGATGTTGCAATTTTAATGGCCAACAGTATATATTAGTCAGCAAATGGGTCCTGGGAAGAATACTTCCCACCTTCCATATTCTTACGTAAGCATAAGTTTTTTTGATTAAAAATTGTTATCTTAAAACCCACTGTCTTGTTACTCAGAATCTTTAAACATCACAGAGCAATTCCTTAGAAAACAAAAAGTGGTCCACGAAAGGGTTAAAATGCTTGAAACTCCGAGAGATATTCCTAGTAAATTAAAGTTTTAGGCCAGAGAAGATTAAAAGCACACTTGTAGTAAAAAAATGTCACCAGTATTGTCAATCCGGATGCTGATTATACATCTGTGTATTTTAGGAAACTCGTGGAAAACGCAAACGGGAAAATCCATCTTCTTAAAATCCATAATTATTTTGTGTATTTCACGAAATTTCTTTGTCCCCCTGTGCATCTGTGCGTATAAAAACCGGCAGATTAATTTATTCATTTCAAACATGAAATACATTCCACCTAATTTCAGAACATATTAGAATTTCAATTCGTCATTTTGTGTTTTTTATGCTTCTATAATGTATTAATATGTAAAATTATGTTTTATAAGCGTAATGTAACGTTTTGAATGTGGACGATATTCATACATTACCAGAAGTTCGTTCCAAACTATATTATCGGTTTAATATTACGTTATTAATTGAAAAACTATGATTTCACTGTAATGTACAACGAGGGAATTTATAGCATCTACAGTGTGCGTTGAATCAATAAATCCATTGGTCATATACGATAGAGTCCGGATATCATTGGGGAGGATGAATGGCCATTTTATATGCATATGCATAAGTATACGCCTATATAATGCACCATCAACCTCTGTGAAGTTTAGATATCTTCATGATCTTTCCCGTTAAAGAAAAATAAACACTTTTCCTAATAATTTTGAACCCTAAATTCAAAATTTCGTATCATATGATAGAGTCTGAATATCATTAGAAAGGATTTGTGTGTATATGTGTAAATACGCGCCTATATAATGCACACTAATCTTCTGTGAACTATAGATATCTTTAAGATTTTTTGTGTTAAAGAAAAAGAAACACTTCTTTTAACAATTTTGAATTAAAAATTTAAGATATCGTATCATATGATATAATCCGGATATTACAAGAGAGTATATATGTGTATATGTGTAAATATACGTCTATATAATGCACACTAACCCTTTGTGAACTATAGATATCCTCTTATTTTGTACTTAAGAAAAAGAAACACTTTCCCTAATAAATTGGACACTTAATAATTGTGAGTTAAAAACGAAACGTGAAAAAATATAGTTAAAGCATAAAATCAATTGTTGTTTACCTAAAAAGAAAAATAAAACAAAGCGCAGTGAAGCAAAACTTTAGTTCATTATTGAAAAGAAAACGCAATACATAACAAACACTTTTGATCAAGAGCTTATTAAATTTACAAATGAGTTCCTTGATAAAATATTTCTTGATATCCGCATGATTTTTTGTGTTAAAGAAAAAGAAACACTTCGTCTAACAATTTTGAACTAAAAATTTAAAATTTCGTATCATACGATAGAATCCGGATATTACTGGAGAGTATTTATGTGTATATACATAAATATATATCCTTATAATACACACTAACCCCTTGTGAATTATAGATATCCTCATCTTTTTATACTTAAGAAAAAGAAAAATTTTCTCTGAAAATTTTGCACTTAATATTTGTGAGTTAAAAATAAAACATGAAAAAATATAGTTAAAGTATAAAATCAATTGTTGTTTACCTAAAAAGAAAAACAAAGCTCAGTAAAGCCATACTTTAGTTCATTATTGAAAAGAAAACGCAATACATAAGAAACACGTTTGATCAAGAGCTAATTAAATATACAAATGAGTTCCTTGATAAAATATTTCTTGACATCCTTATGATTTTTTATTAAAAAAAAGAAACATTTCGTCTAACATTTTTTAATTTAAAATTAAAAATTTCGTGTCATACGATAGAATCCGGTTATTACTAGAGAGTAATTATGTGTTTAGTCGTAAATATACGTCTATATAATACACACTAACCCCTTGTGAACTATACATATCCTCATTTTTATTTTGTACTTAAGAAAAAGAAACACTTTCCCTAATAATTTAGACACTTAGTTATTATGAGTTAAAAATGAAGCATGAAAAAATATAGTTAAAGCATAAAATCAATTGTTGTTTACCTAAAAAGAAAAACAAAGCGCAGTAAAGCCGAACTTTAGTTCATTATTGAAAAGAAAACGCAATACATAAGAAACACTTTTGATGAAGAGCTAATTAAA
This sequence comes from Dolomedes plantarius, assembly GCA_907164885.2. Lineage (NCBI taxonomy): Eukaryota > Metazoa > Arthropoda > Arachnida > Araneae > Dolomedidae > Dolomedes > Dolomedes plantarius. Next base: position 114,580,060 of record OU015498.1, on the reverse strand, counting down.
TATACAAATGAGTTCCTTGATAAAATATTTCTTGATTCTCTTAGAATTCAGCATAGAAATTAGAAATTACTTCGAATGATGAGATGGAAAAAGCGTTTCATCGGAATTAAGATCCACCTATTTCTTGTTTAAGCAATACACGCCTCGCATATCTGGGATTGAAGGTATATTAAAATAGTTTTACGCGGAATTAATGCACAGAAAATAAACTGATAAAGCGATTTGTAATTACGCTTTAATTAGATCAACTAATTATTGATCGCTCGAGCAAGTGCTACGTAATTTTAATAAGGAAAACTGTTTACATATATTTTGAAAGGTATTGGTTCGTAACTAACGATAATTGAGAAAAATTAAGATGAAATTTTTTTCATGTCAATAACTGATTCCTAATATTTTTATATGAAAAAATAATGATTTTCCAAATATATTCATAATCTTATTTTAAAGGTTTTATATTTGATGTTAGTAAGACTTAGTATTTATTAGTAAGACTGAATTATTTTCGCAGTTTTACATGATTTTGAAATATCATGGTCGAAAAAAATATTCTAATCCTGTTTTTACACGGTCGGGTTTTTTTACAAGATAAAAAAAGCTAACATTTTTGCTTTTGCAAAAAAATTCAATCAGATCTGAAATCTTGTATGGCACGCTACAAAGGAATTTACAAAGTGCTATCCAAGACAGGTTCACAGCGAGCTGTTGCAGAATTTATGACTAAACGTATCCAAAGTCAGTCATCAGAAATTTTGCCTGAAAAGGCCAAAACTCATGAAGCTACTGAACAAATACTGCGATTAGGCACCAACGCAACACAAAAGAATGCGATTGGCTATAGAAAACGAATTTGAATAATGCAGCGTCTAATCGTATATATATTTAATTTTATACCTGAACTTATGATTTTTTTTATTTAAAATAAAGCTTTGATTAACTTGAAGTTCAAGAGACTGCAATTTTTTATGGCATTTTTAGATTGTTAAGAATATAATTTTCTTTATGTTTAATGTAATTGCCTCTGGGGTTGCTGTGTCAGGTGGTCTGGTCTCGCCACGTGACTCGGTTCAAAATCTCGGACCATCAAACGGGTGCAGTGTGGACCCACACCCTGTTATGTAACCGGGATAACGCATGCGCCGAAGTGGTCTCACACTTCTGGCTCCCCCTCGGAGAAGAGCCTAAGCTCAGTTCTCCCAGCCATTAGGGAAAAAAAGTGTTTAATGCATACAATTTACACGAATGTCGAAATGAATAAATAATTCTATTTAATTTGTCATTTATTTATTAATTTATTGTGATTTTTCATATGTATTTTATATACAAAAACAAGTCGTTGATCATATCCATTATTTTACCATACACCCTATGATTATTTTTACAAGATACAGTCAAGAACGCATCCTCCGTGCAAAAAAAAAAATATTAGGTATATTTCGAAACATAAAAAATTGTGTTATTTTTTCTTATACGATAAAAAAAATAAATTCCCCGTATGATTGTATTTAGTTCGAAGTTAATTTTAATTTAAATAATAAAATTTCTACAATACCGCATTCATTTTTTACCATGCTTTTATTAACTCGCTTTCTTGTTTGTGTGTGTGTTTGTCCAGTACAAATCTTGCAATCGATTTTTAACTAACTTCCCGACTAGCTAGACATTTGAAACTTTTAGAATAGCTCAGAGCACGATGATAATGCATTATTTTAATACTTTTAGCCATCTTTAAGCAGCATTGAATTCATTTTTAGCTAAATTTGTTTTGTAGACTGGTGCAGCCATATATCAGCCGGGACGGAAACGAAAAGTTAAACGCAAGTTAACTTCCAATTAACTTCATTTTCTTTCAAGTTGATAGGATAATTCATCAAAAAAATGTTACCTCGAAAGCTTCAGAGCAGCTCATTTCTGAATTTGTTGAAAGGAATCTCTTTACGCATAAATGAAAAAAATAATGTTGACAAATGAGTTTTCTTCCATTTTTGTAAATGTGGTCAAAGGAACAACAAAGGAGAACAAGCATCGATCTTCGTCCTGAAAATATTCATGTGATGTGTTGTTGTTGCTTGTATCCACTTGACCGACAGCAACATCAGATCAAGTCCCGAATGCTATGGGCGATGAAGGATCGGCTCCTGTTTTGACTGTCACCACGAGGGTTGGAGTCCGACTTGGCTAAATGACCAGTCCTGTGATTTTGAACCGAGTCAAGTGACGAGATCAGAACATTTGACCCCGCACCTCCAGAGGTAATTATGAGAACTTGGAGGGCATTGCAGCCACGATAGATTTTACGTGCACCAGCCGCCATTAGTGTGCACAGCGGTAGATTTGTCAGCGACGAGCATCGAACCAGTGACTTTCAGATCACTAGCCCGATGCTCTTGTCATCTGGGCCACTGCGCCTCTCATTACATGTTTTTGTAATTAATTGTTCGGAGTGAAATCGAATTACTTCTTTGCTTTTCGAAATATTCCTCTATCCTAAATTATGTAACTTGTATCTATTCTGTTTTCAAAAAAATCTGAAGCTCATTCATTATAGGGTTTACATTGTTTTAACATCCGTGTACGGACATGTAGGTTTTAAATATAGTTTGGACTATATATCTAGAAGTAGGCTATATCGCACATATCTTCTATTCAGAAAGTTTTATAGCATAGTGTTGAACTGAATCTATTAACAGCTATTTTAAAGTCCATTACAGAATCATGCCTTTGTATTTTTTGGAAATGTGTAAATCACTTAAAACGTTCACATGATGTCGATGTAAAAAACATTATTTTAAGTCATAAACTTAAAAATACGTTTATCCGATCTGCAAGTAAAATAACAGATTAAAAGACTTAACTAAACTATAAGAATTTTAAAGTTTATATCAAAGAACTTAAAATCGATTATGTTATTGAAAAGGAGAAAATGTAATATCGTGACTAGGATTTTAATCGATTGTTCCAAGCCTTTGCATAGAACTAAAATAGCCTACATCGATGAAAAAGAACCTAGTGAAAAAATGTTTTGCATTCAATAAAGAAATCTTACTTGATTGAATTCGAAGGATCTAAATAGTAATTAAAATTAAAGTTGAAAGAAAAAAGTTTTATTCAGGCGTCAAGGTCACCTTATTTGGAATTAAAAAAAAAGGTTTTTGATGTTTCTTTTGCTCAGCTAAAAAAGTGAATTAAACTTTTGTACAAAAATAATTAAGCAGAAATTAAGAAATAATTTGTAATTATGTTGCACATGTTAAGTATTTAAGGCCTTTTCATAGTAAGATTCTAAATAGGATATTTGAAATCTCGGGTTTTAAATCCGTTAATTTTAACCATTATAATTTCCAGAAGTTGGCTGCTTAATATATAAGATGTGATATATAATGATTGAAAGAAGTATTTTGGGACATTTTACAGCAGTAGTAAGTTTAAATGTTAATCGATGAACACAGTCTCAAGAATTAGCAATTACGATTCCTTTAGGCCTAAAAGTTGCTGTTGTATGTGTTACGTTTGCAATACCCATGATTACTATTTAAAATATTTTAAATTTATATAGAAATTCGAGTCCTTATCATATATCTCAACTAAATTATTAATATTTTCATATTAAGGAGATATTCCATAAACTGATTGCAGTAGGGTGAGATTCAAAACTTTTTTAACCGGGTGCATAAACAATCCGATGGAGGCTTTAGCAAAGCGTTTTCTATGCGAGTCTATGAAGGAACTGGGAATTGTCACAGGACGTTTTGCTAAAATCACTCTGGGAATGACAATTCTCCGTTCGTAAACATTATTCCAATACCAAATGGAAAAAAATTCTGATTTCATGATTTGTTCTTTGATTAATTGGGAAATAGGTAATAGCCGTCTTTACGTGTCCATATATTCACAATGAATCTTCATTGTATCTCTAAAGGATGACAAGAACATGTGTTGTACAATATATAACACCGACACAATTTTCATATTAAGTTCATCTACTTTTTAAAGATTCAAAAGAGCTGATCAGTTCAAGAGCCTTTTCGAGGTCCTTTCAAACTTTCTAAGCATATACTTTCTACAAAGGGGCGTTTATATATCATCTTTAAAACCTACACTTTTATTTCGTTGTTGTCTTAAAGTTATGATTTCTTGGATCACTTTAAACCCTTCAGGGGGCGCGCCAATTTTTGGAACACGAGCAGGCGCGTGTTGCACAAAGTGCAACGTCTCTTTCAACCTTGATTATTCCTTTTGTAATAATTTTTTTTTCAAATTGAAAATATTAATTCTGCATTTTATAAAAAGATATAAAATGTTTATAATATTGAGATATATTTATAATTAAAAGCCAAAGAATACAGATACAATCACGTTATTTCAAAACTGTCCGGTTTATTGAATTTAAGGACAACTTGCAAATGGATTCCTGTTATATCCAAATACCAAAAAAACAATGAGACTGTCCATCTTCATGATATGCAGGATACCGTGTAATAAATGCACATTTTATCGAGCACATCAACTCCTGATTTTGTCGTATTGTAATCCAGTATAATCATTGGTTTACCACGGTTAAATCATGACTACCAATGAATGGGGAGGAATACAAGGGTCAGAAAATCAGACCTGCATTAGAAAGGGTGTAGCTATATATAGAAACTGCTTAGAACATTCAAACCTTACATGTAAAAACAAACCATTCAAAATTACGAAAATGTTGCACTCTGTACACGGGCGCGCTCGCTGAAGGGATAAATACAACTAGTTAGTGCGGTTTATCCAACGCCTACTCTTAGCAACAAGATCATTTGGCGCCGAGCAGACCACTAGGGTTTTGGATAAACTAAACTAACGTCGGATCGTTGTTGCTAGTCGAAAGACTTTATCTAAGATTGTTCTAGAGCAGCACAAGATAAAAGATGCTTTCAGTTCCCAACACAGAGCGGGAACTGGTCGGTCGTGGCAATTCCGATTCTAAATAGGTGGGTCTGAAGACAGTGTCTACTAAAAAGTATGTGCAGTATAGTATCGCTCAGATCAGTGGTGGGTCAATTTTATAATATTGATTCATTTAATTAAGTCAATTTATATAGTATTGAATTATTTATTTAAAAAATATGCTTTAAATTTTCCATAATTACATATGTTTAATGCAGGGTGTTCGCGCTATAGGTATCCAAAAGTCATGACTTATTTTTACGGAACTACCCATTAGAATTTTTAAAAAAATTTAAATAGAAAGAACATCTCCCCAAGTTTTAATATCAATCATATATTTCAATCATAGTATCAGATTTCGACGCGTGTACCTTTTGCACGACAAACGTCTAAATGGTAATATAATTCTCTCCAAGTATTTCGTGGCATATCAGGCGTTATTACACTAATTGCTTGAATGATACGCTTCTTCAAGTCATCCGCAGTTTCAATTTTTTTTTTATACAAAACGTATTTAATGAATCCCCAGGCAAAAAAGTCTAATAACGCCTGATATGCCACGAAACACTTGGAAAAAACTGTATTACCATTTACACGTTTGTCGAGTCACAAAAGGTGCACACATCGAAATTTATGATACTATGATAGAAATCTATGATTGATGTAAAAACTTGGGGAGATATTCTTTCTATTAAAAAAAAATTAAATTCTAATGGGTAGTTCCGTAAAAATAAGACATGACTTTTGGATGCCTTCAACGCGGACACCCTGCATTTTTATTTATATTTTTATATTATAAAGCATATGTGTTATGATATTGTTAAATTAGGTGTCAAACAGTCTTAAAATAAAAACTGTACTGCAAAAGGCTACATTTCCATTGCTTCCTTTCTCATTTACCTATCTGTGTGAAACTGGGTTTTCAAATCTGGATTTTTAAAATGGTTTGTCAAAATTTGATTATTTCTTTTATCTATTGTTATTAAAATCTTCCTAATTGTTTAAAAATTTTGCTTCAACCAAAATTTTTTTATTGGAGTCGAGTGATTTTTTATTGGAAGATAGTCGGTTGCGGTTGAACAAAATTTGGCACTACTGGCTTAGAGTGTTGATCGTTCAGTCTAGAGAAGCGGACACCACGTGTTGGTGATTGACTTTATCTTCCACTTTTAAATAATACAACTAACGACTAAGGTAAAAATTGAAACACACAGCTCTTTAATATACACAAAAAATAATAACGTTTTATTGTTGATATTGAGAACCCTTTGTTTATGTTTGGCATTAATCTCATATGATGCAAATATCCATATACATGTGTCTGAATTGTTGAATTTGACCTAGCAGAACTACTGTGAAATCATACTTAGCGACTTAACTTGAAGTTGAGAAAGAAAATAAATCAATGGATATATGAAAATTATAGTCGAGCTTGCTAAATAAATTGCCGGGGAACTTGTGATCTTATTTGTGATAAGATAATTAATAATAAGTCTTGGCTAATGAATCCCTTACCAAGAATAACTATACACCTTTGGAAAAGAAAGGTTTTAGCTTGAGGTTATGGTTTTTAAAAATTATAAAAATGATATAAATAGAGAATATTAACCGTATCCGTCTGGATTGTTTACAATACATATACGAATTGTATAACATAAGTATTACATATTCTCCTAAGGAACCAATGACGGCTTTTCTATTGATTCAGAAGGATATAACATTGACTTATACAATGCTTACAGGCGTTCATTATAATTATTGGTATGCTTTCTTGACACCGATCCGTATCTACTGTTCTCAAATATACAAGACTATTTATGGTTTTATTCATATATATTTTACCAATTGTCAATATTATATGCTAGAAATATGCCGGATGCCAAACACAAAAGAATGAAATTCCGGAATTAAAAACACACTTTTCTTTAACTTTAGAAAAACGTCTGCCGTCATTTTGAAGGTTTCGGACATACTATTGACCGCTATGTATGTATTTATGTCCTCAGGCTTCTGAAATTTTATTACGTTTTCTAATTTTACGCGAAATATACACACACATTTACAAAATTATATTCGATAGCAAAGAGGGGGAGAAAATGTGTTGTATACCTACTAAGACTGAAAGCCGTCAATTTGACGGCAATATAGAAAACGGGCAAAAATATTTTTAAAAATACCGGAAAAATGTTAGTTACTTTTCGTCTCTTACCCCTTTTGCAAATAATAGAAGTATTGCCTCTTCGGAAATATTGGTGTTTAAAAATAAGGACTGCACAAACCATGCATATATTTTTGATAAACCATACCAGGTCGTCAGCTCGGCATACCTTCATAAAAACAGGGCCTGATTATGAACGCTGGGGGACCTTGGGCAGATGCTATTTGGGCCCCCCCCCCTTACGAACATTTGTAAAAATAAGAACTTTCCATGGGCTATCCATACTATTAGAAGTACTTGGTGCATACACCAAGGGAGTTTTGGGGCCCCCTAGCATCAGGAGGCCCTGGGCAAAGTCCCTATTTGCCTATGGAATAAATAGGCCCTGCATAAAAATATATCTAAATATATACTAATTTAAAATATATTGGTATGAAATAGTTCAAAATTTAAAGTATTTTATCATTAAAAAAACATTAAATATTTTAAATTTAACTTTATTTTAAACCGTGAAAATGACGGCGTGCAGTCTTTTTAATAAGAAAAAAAGTCCATCTTCCTAGTATTAAATATACGCACATACTATGAAATTCTTACAGTTGTAATCTAAACGACAAATGTATAACAAAATGTATCATAAGTTTATATAATTTATTTTCTTCTTCCATTAATTAACCGTAAATCATAATGTTTGACTACAATGTTCAAACTATTACTCTTACCTTAATATAACATACCATTATCTGAATGATAATTACTGAGTTTACAAATATAACTTATTCTTAAAATAAATCATGAGACAATACATAATACTTTACGTTTCTTGATTTACGTATTCCGTTGAAATTTTGATGAACGACAAAAACGTTATGTGTTTAAAATTTCTCTTCATATTTTAAATTATTATTCGACAGATTAACATGTATTATGATATGTTTACATCCTAAGGATAAATCAATTAGGGAATAAGTTATTTACAAAACAGAAGGTAATTATTAAAAGTTGTTTAACATGCTTTGAAGGATAAGATTCTAATATAAAGTTGTTTTACAGAGCGAAATAGTAATTGTTCCATTCATTATCAAATCCAAAATGAACTGATATCCAAAAACACGTAAAAGGTGTTTCCTATCAACAGAATTTTCGGTCCTTCTATTGATTTTTCATATTCTTCTAAACTACAAGTGGATTCGAACAGTAATTAAAGAAGTGAAACTGAGGTTTAATTATTCAAAATTTATTGAGCCATGACATTAATCAAAATCTTCGAAATGCTAACAGAGACATGCCTAAACACTTGCATGTCATGTTGATTATAGTTAATGAGATTTTTTTTTGTACTGAACACTTGTATCAGAACCCTAATAACGGGTGAAAATTAGAAGTGGGTATTGTTCGCGGTAATTTTTAAAAGAAGATTTTCCTTTAATTCAGAGAATATCTATAAATTATTTAGCAATTCGAAACACATGCTTATATTTGATTTAGAATTTCAAATTACATGCAGTAGAGTCGTCGTTTTTCATATTTCTGGAGTAAGTCTTTTATGAAATCTCGAACAAAAGTAATTACGAAATATTTATATACCTCTATTATTAAACATGCGTTAACAACATATGAGTAATGAAACATAGGTCGAGGAAAAATATCAAACTGGTTCTATTACAAATCATAAAAATCTAAATTAAATGGAAAGTGAAATGATGCGTAAAGCAGACATATAATCGTTTCAAATGGCGAGACATATTTTCCGCTTCAGGGCTTTCCCAGATTAAATTTAGAAATTCGGTGAGAGACCAAAAAAAAATTGAATTTAGTTCTGAAAGATAATTTATTCAAAATTAAGAGGAGCACCTATCTGCAAAAACTCATTGAGCCGTAAGATAAATCAAATCCTTTGATGTATCCACTGAATACCTGGGGAAAATGCATGACGTATGTAATTATGGAAAGAAAAATCCCTTTCTAATCATTGATGCTATTTCTCCGCTAAAGAATGTTATTAAATGTAAATCGGATTTGTTCAGTTTACTGCGTGTAAGTCAGGCATTTTTGTAGGACATTAGACGTAATTATACTTATTTTTGGAGTAACTAAAATACAATACTGAAAGACGGTATTAGAATTTTAGACATTGTAAGAATTATAATACAGCCTTGAAAACAGCTTTATTAAATGTAAGCTTTAATTTTAAATGTTCCTCAGCGTTTCTTTTCAATTATGTGTGTACGTATGTATGTATGTGTGTATATGTGTATGTATGTGTGTGTATATGTGTATGTATATGTGTGTGTATGTGTGTATGTTTGTATGTGTGTGTGAATGTACGCGTGTATGTATGTGTGTGTATGTATGTGTGTATGTATATGTATGTGTGTATGTGTGTGTGTGTATGTATGTATGTATTTATGTGTATGTGTGTATGTGTGTGTGTGGGGGGGTTGTGTGTGTATGTGTGTGTATGTATGTATGTACGTATGTATGTGTATGTGTGTATGTATGTGTGTATGTATGTGTGTATGCATGTATGTATGTACACACAATGAAATTTCTCTAGCCGGCCATCCCTCTAAACTGTCGTACATTGTTAAGAACAGATTTAAAAGCCTATTGAGCTACTATTATGGAAGAGATCTCTTTTCGACGTCCACCTCTGAAAGCGGCCACTTTTTTCGGAACCATGAATATATATATATATATATATATATATATATATATATATATATATATATATATATATATATATATATATATATATATATATATATAAATATATATTTATATCTTTTGAAGTTAATTCTTATACAACTATTGCAGCAGTTTCTGGCATGACAGCTTTCATTAGCAAGGGAAAGAAAAAAAAAGGAAGTAGTGTCACAAGTATTTATCTTCCGGTCCACGAAAGAAGTGATCTAAAGTGTTTAAAGAACTGATATCAACAGAAAGAGATTGTTGTAGTTTTAGGTTTATGTTTCATTTATTACCCTGTAAAAGCGAAAGACATGGTACAACAGCTGGATGAAAAACAGCTCAGGTGAATAACAGTTTCTAAAATGCCGGAGTGCATCGTTAATAAATCCTTTTTTAAGTACTATCATAAATCACGGTAGAAACGGTGAGAACAGTTAGCATTAATTTAAAAACACTAAACTACATTGAAACTTTACACTGTTAAACACTGAACTCGCGAATAATGTGCATTGTTGATATTTATGCAATAAGATTCTGCATTAGTTATTATTTTACCTTCTTTACCTTCTTTGTACGCTCGAATTAATCAAACTGCGAAAATGAATTTGCTCTTTATATGAAAAAATCATGTATAATAAAATGTTTTATTTAATTCCTTTAAAATACAGCACTTATAGTAAAATGAAAATATATTTCATTGTATAAAAAATATTTTATCAATATCTTCATTAAAGTTTTTACTTAATTAAGTTATAAAATATATCTGTCATAGTTCTTGAGAGAAGGTTATTAATTTAATCTCATAGTTGTTATGTATACCAGAATGTGTGGAAGCTAGAATATGAAAAAGCTTCTAAAGTCTACAGTAAGCAAAAGATCGGAGAGTTATTTTGTAAAAACCACTGCTGTTCTTTGTTTTTTATGATAGCCTTCAATGGGCAAATGATTCAACACTTTTACCTCCAAAATGTGATGCAGAGCTAAGAAATATAAGTAAATTAACCACATCTAGTTGTAAACCTTTTGTTTTTACTGGAGGATCAAAAATTATCTATAAATTTACATTACTTCCATTTTTTCTCTTTTTATCATCATAGAAAACCATTTATTAAAAAACTAAATGTATTCCATAATCTTACTTATAAAAGACAAATATAGAGACCCTTTGTTTGTTTCTGATTTCATTGTAACTTTTGGACCTGGCCTAGCCTACGGCTATAGTGGGTGGAATAAGTCACACACACACTAGCTTTAAGTAACCCAGAATCTGAGAAGTAAATTACATGATGAAAAAAGAATTATTTATGTTGTTTACTTTAGTGTTTCTTATACAATTCTTTGTAAAACGTATGCTCTTCATTGAGCTATTTTATTAAAAAGAAAATTCAAGCTTTTCCAATTAAATTAGTCTTGATACCTAACTTTGTATCTCAAATGTTTAATGGAGTCTCTTAACGAATTTTAAACAATAGTAAACTATCAAGACATTTTTCCAGTTGAGGTTAAAATTTTAAGATATTTCTGAAATTCAACTGGAAATTCGTCATAAACAGACTTGTGACTAACCCGCCAATTCAGGCATATTCTAAAACAGGATATAGTCCTAGAGAAAGTTAGAATAAATAAAAACTATTTTTTTCTCTTAGCTATCGTTTGAAATAAGGGAAAAATTATAGAAACCCAGGCACATCTGAAAATTGCCATAATGTAGTGGCAAATTATTTGCAATTTACCAAATATATTAAATAAACATGATGTAATATTTTCTAAATTTAACTTATTTTTGGATGTTTCCTAATGATAATATTAAAAAGGAAGCCGTTTTGTTTCAATAATATTTTAATTGTCAAAAAGCAGCCTGTTTTTGTATGACTGTTTTTCCCTTGAATGAATTCAACATTGCTTTAGAGAAACGGTTCCAACTCTATGTTTCTAGGATTCGAGAGGATATACCATATTAAAAAGGGAGAGAAAAAATTGAAAATTTGAGTGCAAAATTAGTTTTTTGAAATCAAAAATATCTTCGTCTTTTGACTTTAAACTCAAACTTGTCTAACTTGCCATTGCATACCTATAAATATTTTAAATAATGACACTAAAAGTATAACTTTTACATTAAAGCATTTGCTGGATTTGTTTTGAAAATTCAGCAGCATTTAAAGCATCTTGATACTCAAATGAAACCTCAGACTAGGTGCAGAACTGATTTTTATAACAAACACATGCATTCATTTTTATAGTTCGTTTAAAATCCTGAGACCCTTTGATGGCAAGTGATGAACAAATAACAAGAAAATTTCATGTATAGTCTTAAAATCGATTCCGCAATATACAGTGGCTGATTATCAACCAGTTACTTTACCAAGCTCTACATTAAAACATCTGACTGTGCCATCCGAAATAATAAAGGTGTAAAAGAAAAGTGTAGAAGGCAATCGTCCTTTCGACAAATCACGTACAATCCTGAACCCCTTAGATCGCAAGCGATCATCAAATAATAAGAAAAAAAATCATGTCTTGAAATCACATCCATAATTTTCCCGATTGGCTTATTATCAACCAGTTACTACGTTAGCTCTACAATAATACTTTTGACTGAGCCACCCGAAATAATAACGGTGTAGAAGACAAGAAAACATTAACTCAAAAGATAATGAGGGAATAATTTTAAAATGAAATAAACTTTAATTATGCTAATGATGTCACTAATGTTTAAATAGCAAATTTTAGAGGTATAATGTGATAAAATAGATAGGACTTAACATTTTACTTTAAAAAGTACTTTCTGCTACTTACGTAATCGTAAGCCTCTTACACCATTTTAACTCTTAATGTATTTTATTAAGATTTTCTGGCTGAGGTAAATATTAAATGAAGCATAAAAGGAAAAAAAATACAGCCTTAACTTGCATGAGATATTAACAATTTAATAAATGTCAGTGCTTGCATTACATTAACATCTTCTCTTCAACTTAGTGAAATCTTTTTATAAGCCTTCTTTATAAACATTCATTAAAATGAAGTTAGTATAGTAGAAGTATTTACTTGCGGAAAAGTTTATTAAGTAAAGAAAAAAAAAGAAGCAATTTTGACTAGCAGTTATAAACATCCTGTTTCCTGTCTCCCGTGAACCCTTTTAATAATTCTGGGTATGGCAAATAATTTTTGCGTCTTAAAGAGAATTTTTCCTATCTTTTGATGTGAAGCTGCTTCAATTAAAAGTAAATTAACTAGGAAAAGGAATGAGCTTTGTTAATTGCTTGTTTTAAATTTATTTTGAGGTATACAATATTTATAACTATTAACAAAATTAGACTTATTTATTAGTAATCATTGAGATACATGATTATTTTCTTATCCTATAAATTTTACAACTATGCAGATGTCCCAAAGCTTTAGCACAACTATCATGCAACTAATACTTTCTTTAACCTTTTCTGGCTTAAAAACTTCAATGGGGTGTGGCGCTGTAGTTTTGCTACAGTGGCTTAACTCATAGGGTATAAAATTGGCTGCTCTTCTACTATAACCGTTACTCACGGGTTTAGGGTGAGGGCACCTTTTTTCATTTCTGTCTTTTCATTTGTGTTCTTTAGGATTGTATGTGCACTTGCATTTATAGTACATTGAGCCCTAAGTGTAGGATGTATGTTTATTTTCTTTTCATTTGACTATCTGTTTCAACGGGAATCTATGGGCCTTGGGATGTCTTTTGGTCAGACCTGCATCCTATTCAGAAAGTTCCCCCTTGAGGTAACTGATTTGGTTAGGCCTCCTGATGACGAGACCAGTTGATTACCTCGATATATGGTTTATTTCCGTTACTGCTACATAATCTTGCATTATGATGCGTTGGGTAATAAGAGCGTGATTTCTGTTTATTTTTGTCTACATTCTTCCTGCTAATAATTATCTAGCATTGTTGAATTATTTACTTTTAATAATTATCTTGCTTTGTTTAATTATTTACTTTTAGTTATAGATATCATGCAACTAATACAAGTATATTTTAACCTAATTGTTTTTCTTAAAACTTAAATTCCTTTCTGGTAAAACAGAATAAAAGTTTTTGTTTTTGTTTTATCTGAATTGAACTTATTGTAGATTTTATTATATTGAAAAGAAAGAGTTGTAATATTTTTATATTTTGTTTAAAAGTCTCTGATGATCACAGAGTTGTTGTTTTAAAAGACAATGGGAATGAAAGTTGTAATTTTAAAAAAATTGTGTAAAATCTATTGAAATAAATTAAGTTTGGAAAAAATTATTCTTAGGAACAATTGTACGTGACTGTTTGAATTATGCATGGATTCTTTTAATTTTTTGGTAGCTAATTTACGTTATGGTATTCCATAAAATACATAAAACAACTGCTGGGTATTTATTTTCTTTCTAACATGGCATACACTTGTCTTTTCGACATTCGGTCCTTCTACAACACGAATATATTGTTCCCTATATATTATATAGAGATTATGAATATATTATACGAATATATTATAGGGAATACGTATATTATATAGGCATACACAAATATATTATAACCCTACACGTTAACGAACGGTATATTAATTGAAAGCTTCAATAAAGTCGCGAACTGATTAATTTAGATTGGACAACGAAATTCAACATTTACATTGTATCATATGAGCAGGCAGAGTGAAAATAATTACATCCTGTTTCCTTAACTTTATAAACTGATGAGTGCAAACATCACCTAATCGTAGTTTCTAAACATAGTTTGTAACTTCTAAACACTCGTTTATGTCAGGGAAATTTAAGTCTGCCGTTAAAACAAGAGAGGCGAAGTGATAAATAATGAAATAAACAAAGTGTTTTTGATAGATATGTCATTAAAATGTACATTTTAGTTCTGTCTGTGATAATTTGGATACTTAATACATATAATTTATATAATCTTTCATAAATTTTAGTGTTTCGCAAAAATACACACACACACACACACATATATATATATATATATATATATATATATACAGTGTGGTTATAAAATAATGTGAAGTATTCAGAGCTCTCTAGCGAGCAAAGTATTGGGCGAACATAACCATATTTGATTAACGTACATACTGGACCATGGGATTTCGATCTCCAAAAAAAAAAGAAGATAAATATAGTACTAAAAATCGCCAACAGGGTATATGTTGGCACTGTAAATTACCCCTTGTCAAAATAGACCCGATTTTGACGAATGGCTAAAAAAAATATGAAAGTTTTGAAATTTGGTGGAGATGTTTGTTTCGGCATGCTAATGAACATACTAAAAGTCCCCACCGATCAGACTTGAGCTTTCGCCGCCATCTTGGAAAATGTGTACACTTTTTTGGTTTTTTGGAAATATCTTTAAAAATATTGATTTTATAAAAAATAATTAAATACAAAAATTAAAGAGCATTAAATTATGAACAAAAATCATTCCTAACATTTTTTTATATGTCTAACAGGAACAAAGATAATTGACTTTGAAAAGAGCGCACTATCGCACCTGGGACGCGCAAGCGCGGTTCCCCATCGCGGTGGGAGGAAATACCCGCGCATGTGCATACCATAATTAGCCAAATGAGTTTTACACTAAATGGGAAGGTTTTTTGTATTTTTTCAAATAACTAGGGAAATATTAACTTTACGTAAAAAAAGTTTATTTGAAAAATTAAAAAACATTAAATTATGTGCAAAAACAATTTTATACATTTTTGTCGTAAACCTAACAGGAACGAAGATATTGACTATAAAATGCGAGTTGATAATGGAGGCAGCTTCTACACAAAACATATAATATATTTCTTTATAAGTCTAACACGAACAAAGATAATTGACTTTGGAAAGAGCGCACTATCACACCAGGGACGCGCATGCTTGGGTGCCCATCGCGATGGCTGGAAGACACGCGCATGTGCATACCGTATACGCCAAATCGGTCTTACCCTAGTATTTTCCTAGACAGTTAATAGTTAGTCACCGTTCCGTGTGCGTCTGTGAACAATGACTGATACGGAACTATGTTTTATATGTACAAAATTAATGTCAAATGATGATTTCGTGAATGTAGGAGAAAAGGGGATCGACGCTTTAAGAGAGCTAGTGTCCAAAGAAAAGACAATAAGCATGAACAGTTGGAACATTTAAAATATGTTTCGGTTCATTCGTTGTGTCGGAGAAATTTCACCAGACCAGGAAGTATAAAAGTTTATTTAAAAAGAAATGCAGAAATCGCGTCAACATCCCAAAGTGAAGAGCGCGCGGTAAGTTTGCGATCTTCTTTTAACCTCAGTTCGATTTTCGAACAAAATGTTTCTTTTGTACGGCAGTGATAGACGAAGAATTCAAAGCAAGACAAAAGAAAAAACCAACTGAAAGGCGAAGAACTATATACGAAGTTAGGAGTCTCGAAATTAAAAACAAAGTTCTTGAAGCTGCAGAGAATAGACATGACCAGTGGGGAGAGGAAGTTCAGTGTCGTATAATAAACGTTGCTGATTTAGTTGCAGCTGATGCGATTTATCACCATGATTGCTTCATGACTTTTTTTCTACACACTGCACCAATCAGAAAGAGAGGGCGGCCTGAGTCGGATTACGTCTCAGCAGCTGTAGACGAAATATCCTTCTTCCTTGATAATAATGACGACTGTCAATTCTCACTACCCGAACTCAAATCTCAAATTACAGGGCTAGTTCCAGACACGACATCACTTTGAGAAATAAGTTGAAAAAAAAAATACGGGGATGGGATTATTTTTGCTTCAAACTCCAAAAATGTTACTGTCATATGTTTACGTAATACTGGAATGAAAGTCTTATCAGACTCTTGGTACGACAAAAGGATACGAAGTGATCACGAGGAGCGTCTACGAATAGTACAAACTGCTGCAGCCATAATAAAAGAAGATAGCCAGACACCAGTTTATGACAATCATTGCTACCCTCCAAGTGATAACTTTTTCAGAGATGTGAACAAGGGTATTCCAGAAAGCCTAAAATCTTTTTGGAGCACTTGATTATTAAATAAAGACTGCTAAGGCGGGAAAAAAAGTCACTTCAATAGCTCACGTCATTATACCAGCGCTAAGGCCACGATCATTTATGTCTCCTCTGCTCAATGGTCTTGCTTTATTTTTGTACAAAAAGTTCTGTTCCAAGAATTTAATAACAATGCTCTTGAATTTGGGATTTTGTTCTTCTTCTATGAAGCCCAAACACGTGAGATGTCAGCCATAAATAATCCGCAATCCCAAATGCGCGAGGGATCATTCTGCCAATTCGTATTTGACAATGCAGATTTCAATGTGTCGACAATCGATGGCCTGAATACGTTTAATAGCATGGGGGGGGGCATTGCTTTTTTTACTCCAGAGTCAGCAGTGGAACCCGGGACGAAGATAAAAAAATTAACCGAACTTACATCCGCATCGACCGTAGGCAAAATGGGAATCATTCCTCTGGAAACGTTTGAAAATTTTCGAGGGCCTGGGTTAAAAACAATTACTATCGAAGATTTGAATGTCTTAAATCCTTTAGCGGAAGATTTACCACTGCCTAAGCCATCTGATATGTCCTGGATGTGTGCTAAGTGGTTAGGTCTTCCACAGATACCTGAATTGAATTCCATTGTATAACCAGAAACCAGCCTTGTGAAAAGACCAAAGTAATACCCCTTTCTTTTGTTAATTCACCACCAAGCAAGTATGGCACCATTTTCACTGTGTTGAAATATGCTGCCCAGCAGAGTGTTAAAATGCACCAAAAGTCTTGCATACTCACGTTTGACCAACCACTGTATATTAAAGCTCGAGAGATAGTCGCAGCAACATCCAACCCATTATTATCAAGTTGTATTGTGAGGCTTGGTGGATTCCATCTTTTAATGCCATTCTTAGGCTGCATTGGGTACATAATGGCTGGAAGTGGGTTAAAAGAAATACTCACTTTGATTTATGCACCTACGTCAGTAGAAAAATATTGCCTGGCCATGCATACGCTAGGGCCGTCCGAGCTCATTTATTGACCCAAACAGCTTTAGCAAAAATAATTTTTAACGGCATGGACATATCGGATTTGAAATGTAAAAATCTCCGTGAGTTGTTTCGAGATTTTGCTACTGAACCACCATCGCAAGAAACCTTAAACACACGCAATCAAATACGAGCCATCGAAATTAAAATGAGGAAGACTTTGGAGCACCTGAAAAAGAAATGCCCAACTGCCTGTGGGGCTGGAAGCGTCAAGAGAAAATTCTTGTGCCCATCACAACTATGGATGCAGTAACTCCCGATTCAGTTTTAAACATTGTGTTTTGCAACTGTAAGACTGACTGTGGAGTAAGATTCGGATGTCTGAAAGCAGGCATCAACTGCACAACGGCCTGCAATAATTGCAATGGGGTGTGTCAGAATGGCAACAGCCCTGTTGATGATGACGGTCGAATGAAAGAAGTTGATGAATGGGCCGATGCTAGCGGATCCATAGACGATCTATACATGCCTGACGAAGGGGAGAATCCCGTACCGAAAAAAACACGTAAATCCTGAAGTAGGTAAGCTTTAAGAATTATTCGCAATAGAAATCTGATAGTGAATACCCCCAAGTTTACTACATTCATGTAAAAAATTAATAATGATTAATTATCTACATAGCCAAAAACATTAAATTCTATTTTCTTATGTTTAAAGAATGCCGAAATGTGGGAGAGGTTAGAAATTCAAAGAAGAGCGCCTGCAACGAGACTTTAAAGCTACCTCCATTATCAACGCGCATTTTATAGTCAATATCTTCGTTCCTGTTAGGTTTACGACAAAAATGTATAAAATCGTTTTTGTACATAATTTAATGTTTTTTAATTTTTGAAATAAACTTTTTTTACGTAAAGTTAATATTTCCCTAGTTATTTGAAAAAAATACAAAAAACCTTCCCATTTAGTGTAAAACTAATTTGGCTAATTATGGTATGCACATGCGCGGGTATTTCCCCCCACCGCGATGGGGAACCGCGCTTGCGCGTCCTAGGTGTGATAGTGCGCTCTTTTCAAAGTCAATTATCTTTGTTCCTGTTAGACATATAAAAAATGTTATGAATGATTTTTGTTTATAATTTAATGCTCTTTAATTTTTGTATTTAATTATTTTTTATAAAATCAATATTTTTAAAGTTATTTCCGAAAAACCAAAAAAGTGTACACATTTTCCAAGATGGCGGCGAAAGCTCAAGTCTGATCGATGGGGACTTTTAGTATGTTCGTTAGCATGCCTAAACAAATATCTCTACCAATTTTCAAAACTTTCATATTTTTTTTAGCCATAAAACCTATTTTGACTGGGCTAATGTGTATTAGTGTGAATACTGAATAATTAAATGCCAAACGACACAGTACACATCAATTTTATTAACAACAAATGATTATTACTTACAAATGAGGTTCGCGCAGTACTTTACTCGTTAGAGGTCTCTGAATACCTTACGTTATTTTATAACCACCATACATATATATATATTTATATATATATATATATATATATACACATACATATATATATATATATATATATATATATATATATATATATATATGTGTGTGTGTGTGTGTGTGTGTGTGTATAAGTAGTTAAATAAAAAGAAGCCAAGTAATAAAATAATGAAATATAGAAAATGATTTTCATAGTTATGTCATTAAAATTTGCATTTTTAAAATTACTTCTTTGATAATTAGATGCTTAAAGAATCTTTCATAAATTCGTGTGTTGCGCAAAGATTCAAAATACATTATCTACCATTTCCAAAACTAAATAATGTTGTTAATATTTATTCGTAACATTGCAATTTATGTATTAGTAACTCTTGAGATATATATTACGGAAATCATTTTTTAAAAAAATTAAACATTATCACTTTTCAATTATAAAATCAATAAAACACCCCCATATCGCAATACCCGAAATAGCACACTAGTCTATCCCTTTTCATTTTTTTTCTTAGATTTCGCTTTTCCAATACTTGTTCCATATCGCTCCATAACCGTATCTGTTGGAGTGTGGCAGAGAAAAAATAATTCAATTCTTTCCGCAAAAACCAGATGGTTCTTTTATTTGCCTGTCCATCTGGTTGTTCGTTTATTTGGAGAAAAAGAATGTAATTTTGTACTCTCATTCGTTCAAACAATGCAAGATAAGAAAATTGCTCTATCGACATGTTAAGTGCCCTTTCGGGTTTTTTTTTCGATACCCTCCGTGTGTAGATAGTATTATATAAAGGAAAATGCCGGGTTCCTTTTTCCGTCTTTTCCTTTCTTAAAGGTACTAAATTTCTTCCGGCATAAAAAGGTTTTACCTTTAGAGATGATTTTGCCATCGACCTTTCTAGACGTTTTTCTGTGAATGTATCAGATATATATATATATATATATATATATATATATATATATTGTTACAAATTTTACGAGTCTATGGAAATCTAGCCAAATATGAGAGTTATCGCCAAATTGGCGATGGATTTGGTAACTTAATTTGGTCACCAAGTTTGGCAATATGTCACCAAATGGTGGACAAATTGCCGTCTAGACCTTTCTAGAAGCTTCTTGAGATATATAGCTGGATGACCGATAGGGGGCGCTTTGGAAGTCTATAAATATACCTGACATTGGTATTGAAACTCAGTTTTCTTTTCTACTGAGAATTGAATGTGATGGAATTGCGTTAGGTGTGTATTGTATTGAAAAGACTCTGGTATCCTGATTTGTGCTTTTAGAGTTTTCTGCTGTAGAGAAAACAGTTGTTACGTGTTTTCTGCTTGAATTTGTGTATGCGCCTGAAGAATTTACAGAAAAATAAATTTTATTTTGTGTGTAGTTTCTGAAGATATTTTATACAATCCTAACGAACTCAGAAAAACGGAACAATACATACACACACATATATATATATATATTTATTTATTTATTTATTTATTTATTTAAGTATAGAGACATATGTAATGTTTATTGAGAATGGCTTTGCAGTTTTATTGTATGACTGTTCTTAAACATACGTTTTATTGTATGACTGTTCTTAAGATGCATGGAACTGTTTAAGAAATGTGTTTCATAAATAATATGATATAAATGTTCAATATCATTTAAAGTTCGACCTGAAACATAAAAGCTGTTTTGTGTAAGGAAGATGCATTGAATGTCTGATTTTGTTTAAATTGTGTTCGCATTATCGATCTCCATTAAAATTAATGGATCCTTTTCAAAGAGGAAGAAGTGGCCGTAGACTTTCGTCTTCGATCATTTATTTAGAATTCAACGTGGAAGGAGAAAGTTGAGATTTCGAATACTTAGCAGTAGGTGATTCCATTTTGGTTGTGTAAGAAGATTACGGTGGACGTTTTAAAATTTATCGAGCTACCATGGTTATTTTTAGGGGTTATCTGTGAACATTTATACCATGTAAAAAATGTGTATAAAAGAAATCAAAAGAGAAGAGTTTGATTTCTTTGAAAAATCTGTGTTAAGTTTTTTAACTTGGAATAATTTGTAAGAGGGATTTTCTAATTTCTGTCTTCGATAGATTTTGGCTTTACATATATATTTCTAAATTTCCAGTAAAGTTTCATTTTTGTAGTTTTAAATGTGTATATTACAAAACTGATGAACTTGTATTTAAATACATTCCAGAATATATATATCAATATATATATATATATATATATATATATATATATATACAGGGTGTTCCAAAATTCGACTGACAAATTCAGAGGATTGATAGTAGGCATTAAGACGAGCAATAATAACATAGGATTGTATGACCGGAAACACAAACCTGACTCTGGAGGGAGCTGTTTACTTTATAGGACCGTACCTCTTACCAACCCCACTAGATAGCCGGAAATATCGCATTTTTCTGGTGGAGGTAGAAAACTCAAAAACAAAATAGAATCACAGAGGAATGTACGACTGGAAACTCAAACCTGGTCAGCTAGAGGATAAAAGAAGATGCAGAAACGGTGCCTTTTCATTTCTACGGTCCTAATAAGTAAACAGCGCCCTCCAGCGTCATTGCTCGAAGATTGTTTTTCTTTAATGCCAACTATCACCCCTCTGAATTTGTCGGTCGAATTTCGAAACAACCTGTATATATACATACACACACACACACACACACACACACACACACACACACACACATATATATATATATCATAACATCTGATAGTTAAAGATGTTATATGTATGTCATTGTTAAATATACATGTAGTATAAATTTATCAAACACGACAGATAGTTGTCTTTTTAACATTCCCTCATTTCATACCGAGAATTCATTGGCTTCCTCCTTTTAGGAGCTCCATATAGGTGAACCAACATCACTCCCTAACCGGAAACAGAAAAAAAATGGCCATACTTTAGTAGGAAATCCAACTCGACCCCACTCTGGAGAAGCCCGTGACGCTGACCACTGTATAACGTGGGGGATTCTTTTTTTCAAAGAAGTTTCTTCTACAAATGAACACAAAAGATGACTGAGTGTACCTATATATAAATTATAACAGAAAAATCACAAACTGTTTACGTCCTGATTCTAAACCAGTAATTTTGATGCATTAGGACAGTGTATTATGTCTGTAAATATGCTATAAGAACTCATATTTTAAGCTATGTAATGGGAGAAGATTTTTGTTATTATTATAAAAAACTATTGTACTTTGTTTCTTTAAACTACAGGATTTAGATTTGAATAATTGTATGTTCAGTACCCTACCGCTCTGTATCTCATCTCATTATTGATCAAAGATATAAGTGTATCTACCTCAATACGGTACCAGTAATCCCTAAATATCTCCCGGTATTACACATTTATTCTACTTATTTACTTTAGTTTTAATAACATCACTTTTTTAGTATTAGAACCTGAAGTTACTCTTATATTTTTCTCAAGTAATATACAGAACGGAAACTGCATCATAGGAGATACATAGTGCTTGGAATTCTTTGGGAAACCTTAGAGATTATAAAGGATGCCTGGAGTACATGAATGCACTTGTTCATATTTGCTAGGGTATATCACTGAAGAATGAACGTTGAGTGACCTAAAAAAGGGTCCTTTCTTTATTGTATGAAAGGTAACTCTATACAAAGACTCTAAAGCGTATCTGGAATAAAAAATATATGTTGGGAAACCTATGAGGAGGGAATTATAAACAATAATTATTTGCTCTCTTAATATATCTTTCCTTTCTTTTACACCCCTTATTTGTAATGCTATCATACGAGAAAAATGGAAACATGCTTCAATAGTATTTTCCCCTTTTTTAAGGGGCTGGGGGTGCCTTGTGTGGATTGCAGATCTGTACTGTATATCCGGCATCCTCCAGCCCCACAGTAATGGAAGCATCGGACCGCGGAAATTAACCTTTGGCTGCGTATACAGGTTTTGCTACGCAGCGGCTGGTCTACAGGTGAATCATGGTTGATCGACAGAATTGTCCGGGGGACCGGTAAAGTTTTAGAATTTCCCCTTTTTTACTATGAAATTATGTATTGATTCATTACCGTACACTGAGTGATATATTAAGTAACAAATATTCACGTAAACAAACACCCGATATTTAAGGTTTTCCTGAAATTTTACCAACATTACATTTACAGTCAATATGTTTTTACCTTTGAAATCTTCCAGTGGACTTTTATTGTTTTGTGGGTTAATATGGAAGAAATTTTACACAAACATTTAACCAATAATGAAATAAAACTTTACTAAGAATACTTCATAACTGTTGAAAAAAATTAAATTTTACATCAATACACTCCATTCCCCCCAAAAGAAAAAACATAAAAAGAAATATAAAGGAATTAAATAAATATATATATATATATATATGTTCAAAAATTTTGCATTTATTACAAGAAATCACAATTTTACTTGGTTAGATAAGTATCAAAGTTCTTAGTTAAAGGCTGGCATTCTAGTAGTCTCCACATTCTCTTCCTTATGTCTTTAGCAATAAGTAATAAGCAAATTTTAAGAGTGAGATCTCAGTTAAAGATCATGGATGTCTTAGATAAGCAATTATGTTAATAAATTATTACTATTATCACCTAATTTCACTTAAAAAAAATATATATATATATATATACTCTTTACTCGTACATCTCCATTATTGTTGAACATAGAGAGAAATATAAGAATATACTTTTATTTCAAAATTCGTAATAATATTTTACTTCCGCTTAATCTTGCATGATCAACGACAAACTGCTTCGCACGCCATTAATTAAATTCTTCATCTATTGAGTGCAAAATCATTCAACAAATGAATTATTAACCGACTGTGTAAACGCAATTGAATTTCTGTCTTTTGCCAATAAATTCTGCGTTGAATTTCAAATACAAGTTTCCCCAAATTGCTAATTTAATGAATTTTACGCGGTAAAGACAGGTTATTAAATTATGGCAAGAAAACAATTTCGATTAAAGAAATTTAAGAATAAATCGATATTAATTAAATATGAATGAGTGCGGAGGACAAAGATTTATGACGATAACTATTGAATACCTTAGCATCTCTGAAATTCATTGCCGTAACTCTTTTGAGATGAGGTAAAGAGAATTTTAAAAAATGTCATTAGCTTCATTAGAATTCACAATTTTTTTTCATTAGGCAGGGTCTGATGCTAATTTAATTTTATGGCCATTTTGTTAATGATAAAGCTGCACGACTTGGCAATAAAGGAAACCTTTAATGGCGATTGATTAGTAATTGGTAGCATCGGGGTGTCTCGTTCAGTTTAATTGCGTAAATAAAGGTGTTTTAAAACTTCAGACTTTTACACTCAAAAATCCTAGAATTTAAAGTCATTTCATCGTTGAGATTTATAAATGC
Organism: Dolomedes plantarius; assembly: GCA_907164885.2. Lineage (NCBI taxonomy): Eukaryota > Metazoa > Arthropoda > Arachnida > Araneae > Dolomedidae > Dolomedes > Dolomedes plantarius. Next base: position 114,555,414 of record OU015498.1, on the reverse strand, counting down.
TATCAACGTAGTCAGGGAGGGAAAATTTAAATTTGGCCTTATCAAAAGTTTGCTTCTTGAGAAACAAACATGAACAAATGTTATCTTAACGTATTTAATACCTAAAGCTGTTGGTTTTTTTGTATTTAAATATTCAAAGTCGTTTACAGTTATTACACTTACACTAACTCTATTACAAATGAAACATTAATCAATGAATAAATTAGTAACGTTTTACATATCTGATTGCAGCGTATTTCTTAATTATGCTAATGGTGTTTAAGAAAGCATAAAAGAATTTACCCTCTAAGAGTCTAAGGTACATATTTCAGTCAAAAATTCATTTTACAAAGCGTTTACGACGAAATATTGCATCTTCAACTTTGATGTTCAAAAGCCTCTGAGGCGGAAAATACGATGCCACCTATTCTACATAAAGAGTGTTATCGATTTAAAATTCGTCTTTATTTCTTTCTTTATCAATGATCGTGATTTTTAAGACTTTACTTGGTATATTCTCTAGTGTGTTGGAGTACTTACGATGTTTTAAAATGCACTAAAACTTTAACCCTTTAAAGTTAGACTCCGTTTAAAATTTCAACTCCCACATCTACAAAGTAAACTTCCCAGCTTACGCGTACCAACGTCAGTGTAGTTAATTTCTTGAAAGACACTCCAGCGTAATATGTTTTATATTTTATGGTCCCGATATCAAATACGGTACTTAGCAAGTAAAATTTTATTACATGTAAAATTTATTGCGAGCAGTTTATGTGTTGTTGCAGGTATTAGGAATACTTGGTATACTTTTTATTTAACTAATGTACATAAATTTGAGTCATTAGCGTTTGTCACTGGATTCTACACACGTTGTTCTGTCAGAAAATTTATTTTGATTTTTCTTTTCTGTTGTTTGTAAAATATCTATTTGTTTAGTATCAATTTCAGTTTCGAATCTTATTCGTTGTTTCTAGATATAAAAATTAACTCATCAAAGAAAAATAGTTTAGTTATTGCATTTTATGTTGTTACCGGGAAGAGTTGAAATACGTTATAGACCATCTATACAAACTTCTCCTACTTAATAGTAACAACATTTTAAGAGACAAATCGACTAGAGGGGAAAACTTTTCATTAGCAGTTTTACACTACAACTTGCAATCTTACATTTCTGTTATTTGTCTACAGCTAATGTGTTAATTTAGAGCTTCCCTTTAATAATAACAATAACATTCATTTCAACTTAAAATGATGTTAATTGATTCAGCAAGCCTCAGAAAAATAGTCTAAGGCCACCAATAGGCTGACAGAGTCGGATTGAATATTGTTGTTCAACACGAAGTGTGGGATATAGACTTTTCTTACACTATTTTCAGCTTTAAAAGCTAATTACTTCTTCTAATTTGTAGTTAAAAATTCTGAGATAGAAAACTACATGTCGTTTTTTTCATTGAGGAGTATAGTCGCTGTAAAATTATTCACTATATTTCCTAATATATATGTATGCTTGACAGACTTCTTCATAAATGAGATCTCTCTGAACCAGACTAAAATATAAACAGCAGTCGAATGCATCCCTCACCATCATTCTTTGTTTCCTTGATCGCTAACTAAGATTTAAAACGACGATTTCAGTTTTTTTCGAGTGCCTTTCGAGTAGCATATATTTTAAAGCAGCGATTTTCTCAAACGATTCAGAGATACTTTACAGATACCTTTTTCGGACAGCTTTGTTCCTGACCGCTCAGAGGTTTAGGGTGATTAAATCTATGTTATTATACTCTTTTATAATAATAAGAAACATAATTAAGATAGCTAGATATTTTTGAGAATGCCAAAAAACTTACACCAAGTTTCTTTCAGCAACATTTTTGAAATACCATTCTCTGTCACGTTAACAAGATAGTAGGAAATAATTATTTCACTAAAAGAAGAGGAGAAAAAAAATTCTCAAAGGCCGAATGAACAGAAAATTTTTCCTACGTCTTCATGGTGATCAAGAGTTTGATCAGCTATGAAAAAACCTTATATGATTACACAGGTTTGCATTAAAAAAATTTTAAGAATTGTTTTGGTTATTCCACATATTCCTTATATTTTTCTGTACGCTGAATCTGAAAATGACTTCTATTTTGTCATAGGACATCATGTTTCCTGACAATTCAGGTAACTATGTTAAATAAGACAATACTTCGAAATAAATTAAAATATATTTAAACAATTAATTTTTAATTACGAATTTTACATGAAAATCATTTTTGAACTGAAATGAACTCACTAAAATACACTAAAATCGTTTCTTCTTCCCCGTGAGACTCCTCATGGTACATATACGCTTGTGAGTAGCATCTGGAATATCTCACTGAAGCATCCAACAGTAGTCTGCCATCATTGTAATGCTCCATTTTCCCTGATATTTTCTTTGCATCTCTTTAATGTTCTCGTGGAAACATTCACCTTGTTCTTCACTCACAGCTCCCAAAGTTTCAGGAAAGGTCCATGTGGGATTCGAGGAAATGCGCTTTCAAACTCATCAGACAACCTAAAGCTTGAAATGCTTTCAGCATTCGCCCGTCGATCTTTTTGTAGTCAGGATCTTTCTTATTGCCTAAAAATCTATCTATGGCCTCTTTAAATGCAATCCACCCTTCTTTTTGAGAATCCGTCATGGTATTGACAAACTCTTGATGAGCTATAAGCCTTCTAATATCTGATCCAACGAACATACCTTCCTTCAATTTTGCCTCCGAGAGATCTGGAAACTTGGTAACCAAATATTTGAAGAATTCTCTATCACTTGGAAGTCATTTCACGAATTATTTCATCAACCCCAATTTTATATGGAGAGGTGGTAGAAGAACTTTATATGGAGGTACCAAAGTTTCTCGGAGGACATTATTTTGACCGACTGGGAGCACCCTTGGCTGCCAGCTCTTCTCGGCCCAGTAATTTTGTCAGTCTCGAATGTTCATAGACACAGAAAACAAGGGTATTTGGTATATCCAGATTATTGCCCGAGAAGCATGCACAAAACCTTTAAGTCCCCACATATTTGCCAACCATGGTGTTCATATTTAAGTTTACGAAGAACCAATTCCAAGTTCTCGTAGCTTTCCTTCAAGTCTACGGAACGGCCTACATGGATGGAAGCGTAAAAACCGCCGTTGTGGAGCAAAACTGCTTTGAGACTTCTTTTTGAAGAATCTGTGAAAAGACGCCATTGCATGGAATCCTATTAGGTTTTGAACTGACCCATCAAACCTTCGACATCGATGCAATAAACCAACTTGTCTTCATGGGAAAAGTAAGGAACGAACTCCTTTTCACGAAGTATGAACCATGAAAAACACACTCCTGGCAACAACCAATTCCTGCTTTTGAGCCTTGAACCGAGTAGCTCAGCGGCATTTTCGGGATGATTCAAGTCTCTTACCAAATCATTCATCACCTCCTGGGGAAAAAAAAATTGGTCATGTATCATCTCCAAATTCAGACCTTGATTCGTCTTCTGGTTCAGGTATGACTTCACCTTCATAGGAGATAGATATCTCTTCCAAGGTAACAGGGGGCTTGGGTACTAGTATATCTGTGCCGTGGAGGATGGGACGAATTGCTGAGTGGAGATAGGGGTATGAAATGGAATGTTTCCAGTTGGAATTATACCCCTTCACATTGCCTGAACAAAAGTAACAGACTTCACTATGGTTCTTTTGCTCTCACCATACAATAGGAATCCCATAACGGAAAGCTTTTTTCTTACCCTTGAACCAATTTCAGAGGTCCTCAACACACCGTTTACACATTTCATGAAGCGCCCAAACTGTATCTGGATCGCCAGGTAATAGAGCCTGCGCGGTCAGCTTGCAACATGTAAATTCTGGTTCCCATTAGCTCACTCTAAAAGTTCTTTTCTTTGAAAGTTATGTTTCTTTGGCATTGTATATCTTAAATGCACTAATGTGAATTAATTAATCTTAATTTTGACTTTAAATTAAGTTACCCTTGAACCAAAAACCCTAAGATAAAAAATACTAAAAATTGAGAAAAAATTGCTGAATTTCAAGAGAATTTTGCATTTTGTGTTAAATCTCGACGTCTACTATTTTTTCAAATTTTTGTTCGTATTCAGCACACCATAATACATGGAAATTAGTTGAAAATAATCAAACATCTTTTTAGTTGCAGATCTGTGCTATTTTAGATACCATAAGCGACCTTTTGGCAGTTATCTATCCTTAATTCTGTAGCAAAATTGAGCCTACAGACACAAGTAAGATCCAAAGTCAGTTTTGGAAGAAAATTCCCCCTTGGCGGTATATCATTCAATCATCCACTGTCTTTCATTGTTAAATACATTTGTTCAATGTCGGAAAATTACATAAATATTGTAACAACAAGTAGAAATTTTAAACTGCGTAACAGAAAAATAATTTTCGGAAATGTCTTAACAACAGAGGTGAGCTGCTATTGGAATAAATCAAAAATAAAATACATCGATATATTACGATTTTCATAATTAAGTTAAAAATCCTAAGATAAAAAATACCAAAAATTGAGAGAAAATTGCTAAATTTCAAGAGAATTTTGCATTTTGTGTTAAATCTCGACGTCTACTATTTTTTCAAATGTTTGTTCGTATTCAGCACAACATAATACATGGAAATTAGTTGAAAATAATCAAACAACTTTTTAGTTGCAGATCTGCGTTATTTTAGATACCATAAGAGACATTTTAACAGTTATCTATCCTTAATTCTGTAGCAAAATTGAGCCTACAGACACAAGTAAGATCCAAAGTCAGTTTTGGAAGAAAATTCCCCCCTGGTGGTATAACATTCAATCATCCACTGTCTTTCATTGTTAAATACTTTTGTTCAATGTCGGAAAATTATGTTAATATTGTAACAACAATTAGAAATTTTAAACTGCGTAACAGAAAAAGAATTTTCGGAAATGGCTTAACAACAGAGGTGAGCTGCTATTGGAAGAAATCAAAAATAAAATACATCGATTTATTACGAATTTAATACTCTCTTTAAATACACAGTTAGGCCTCACTTCATAGAATAAAATTTTTTTGTATTAAAAATAATATATAATTATGTTTTTTAATTATTTATAATATTTTCTAATTTGTTTCTAATTAGTAACTTTCAAAATTAATCTTAATTTTAGAAGTTACTTCAAAATTACTTCAGTTATTACAGGTTGCCTACCACTTTACATTTTATAAATAACATTTTAAAGGACAAATGATTTCATCTTTTAGTAAATTTAATAGATTTTGACTTTTATATTTTAGATATAAAATCCAAATTCAGATTGCATTTTTTTTTCAATTTCAGAATTTCAGAGTTTTCGGACGTAAATTAGCATGCTTTCTCCATTTTTATCATAAAAAAAAGTTTTTGAGAACACCAGTTCATCAATGGTTGATATCTTTTTTTGAAATTTTTTGATGATGTAAAATAAAAAATATAAAAAATCGTAGAAAAAAAAGTTTTTGATCATCAAGTAAGACAGGTGGGAAAAAAGCGGAATAAAAAATGTAACGAACACTTGATTGAAAAGAATAATCCAAAATTACTTTTCGAAACTTCCTTAATTGAATATCGCTTTGATTCGAGTAACAGTGGAATATGAAATGATTTTTTCCTTTTTCATCATTTACTCTTGCATCTTTGAAATTTATATGTGAATATATATTTAAATATATAAACTTAAACTTTTTATTTATTGTTTTTACAGTTTTGCGATAAATATCATTCAATAATAAAAATAATAATTATGAGGACAAAGTAGGCTAGATTAATCTGAGAAACTATATACATCTAATAGTATAAGAAACAATTTGTTACACGTCTCGCTTTGTCCTTCTACTACCAATTTTTTTTAAAATTTTAAATTTAGTTTTAAATTTTAATACAGTGAGACTTCTCTATGACGGTCAGTGAGGGTTCTTAAAAAAAGTGTCCGTTTTGAGGGATGTTTGTCGAATAAAGGTTTCTTCAATAATATGGGCTCTATGGGGTTTTGATTCGGTTCTGAATAAAGGGGTTGAGCTAGACAAATTACGCTGCATACACACACACACACACACACACACACATATATATATATATATATATATATATATATATATATATATACTGTGGTTGTTCTGAATTAGTTGTTGGAATTGCCAGTATGGGTAAACTGCCTGATATAGACGCCTTCGATCGCGGACAAATCGTAGGTGCGCGACGCATGGGCCATTCAATGTCCGAAATCGTCAGACAGCTAGGATTTTCAAGGTCGACAGTGTCAAGAGTATACCAAGAATACATGGATGGTGGAAAAAAAACTAGCGATCGGGCAAACTGCAAAGGACAATTAGCCTTGACAGTGCGTGGTGACAGACGGTTCAGGCGTATTGTACGTAACCAGCGAAGCCAAACATTAGCTCAAATTACCACCCAGTTTAATGACGGTGCCAGTCGTACAGTCAGTAAACGAACTGTACAACGCTCGCTTCACCGTATGGGTTTCGGGAGCCGTCGACCTACGAGAGTACCATTGCTCTATATTCGCCATCGGGCTACACGTCTTGCCTGGGCAAGACAGCACAGAGACTGGAGTGTAGAGGACTGGAAACGAGTAGCATGGAGTGATGAGTCTCGATTCCGACTACTTAACGCCGACGGGAGGCTGAGAATATGGCGTCAGGCTCATGAAGCCATGGATCCTGCATGCCTGGCTGGAACTGTACAAGGGCATGGTGGCTCAATGATGGTCTGGGGTGTTTTTTCGTGGCACACTTTGGGATCTTTGGTGCGTGTACCAACCTCCCTCAATGCAATTCGGTACGTAGAGTTGCTGGGTGATCACCTCCATCCGTTTATGCTGTTCTGTTATCCGCACGGTAATGGAGTTTTCCAGCAAGACAACTGTACCTCTCACAAGTCCCGGTTGGCTACTGGCTGGTTGGATGAGCATTCCTCTGACTTCTCTGTCATGAATTGGCCACCTAGAAGCCCAGACTTAAATCCTATTGAGCATCTTTGGGATGTTTTGGAACAAGGCGTGAAAGGCCATCACACAGCACCGAAGAACCTTACTGAATTATGGACAGCTTTAGCCAATATTTGGCAAGCCATTCCCGTGGAACGTTTCCAGAAACTTGTTGAATCTATGCCTCGTCGTGTGGAAGCCGTTATCAAGGCCAGAGGAGGCCCAACTCATTTCTAGGTAGGTATCCCTAATTCAGTGGCACTTCAGTGTATATATATATATATATATATATATAGATATACAGGGGGATTTTTTTGAAACTGATACTACTGGCAGACATCTGTATCGCGACCTATCAGTCGGAATTCCACCAAAATTGATAGAGGGACTAAGGGCGACATGGGAAAGAGTTTACGTGAAAAAAATTAGTACCAAGAGTCGCCGATAGGAGAAAATATGGCGCTGTTGTTGTCGGCGCATCCGAGAATTCGCATAAAAAGCAAGTAAAATATCAAAATACAAATTTACCACTATGTAGTCGACAGCAGCGCCAGTATTTCGGGCTATAAAAATAAGGGATAAATATCGAAAAAATTATCAGCAGACAAATGAATAACAAAGGAAATGCACTTCAACACCACTTTATTCAGCAAATTCACATCTCCCTCCTTCAATGTGACCACAGTCCTGGTGGACGACACATTGCATCCTGAACACCATGTTCTCAACGGCCAAGCATAACATATCACCAGGAATGCTCATCAAAGTCCGAGAAATGTTGTCCTTTAGGACCGCCAAGTTCGAGACTCCACCAAGATAGACCTTAGACTTTAAATAACCCTACAGAAAATGTCACATGGGTTAGGTGCGGGGATCGAGGTGGCCATGCAAGTGGAAAAAAACGACTGATAACCCTTTTTCTGTAAAGTGAAGGCGCAGCAGATACCGCACTTTATAGCCCAAAATAGAGGCACTGCTGTCGACTATGTAGTCATGAATATGCATTTTGATGTTTTACTTGCCTTTTATGCAAATTCTCGGGTGTTCCGAAAACAACAGTGCCATACATTCCTCTATCGGCGACTTTTGGAACTATTTTTTTTTTCGCGGAAACTTTTTCCAATGTCGTCTTAAGTCCCTCTATCAGTTTTGGCGGGATTCCGGCCGATAGATCCCGCTACAGATGGCTCTGAGTAGTGTCAGTTTAAAAAAACCACCCTATATATATATATATATATATATATATATATATATATATATATATATATATATATATATATATATATATATATATATATATATATATATATATATATATATATATGAATGGGAGGGAATTTAACCTGAGTCTTAATTTAATGAACGAGAGGCTGTAAAGTGTTTTTCGTAAGGAGAGAAGTAATTGCTAATTTGTTGCAGTTATTGATATCAGGCATTTAACCTTTACGGTTTTTAAAGCCTACTTACATAACGATTTCCAACGGCATACTTTTTTTAACGTAGGATTATGTTCCTCAATAACGGTCCTGTGGAGAGAGAAAAGTTATCCGGCGTCGCGAGTTATAATTTTGGTAGCGTGCTAAACTCTTTAGCAGTAAACGGTTAAACAGAAAAGTGCCAAAATGCGTCCAAAAAAATCAAGTAGTCTCTTCTAACGAAACTACCGCGGGTTATTAACGTAGGATTATTTATCGTTGCTCGCCTATCTTTTTTTTTTGGTACTTTTCTGTTTAACCGTTTACTGCTACTGGGTTTGGCGCGCTTCTAAAATTATAACTCGCGACACAAGACAATTTTTTTCTCTTCGAAGGACCGTTATTGAGGAACGTAATCCTACATGAAAAAAGAAAAGAAAAGAGGTAAGCAACGATAAGTAATCCTACGTTAATAACCCTTGTTAATTTCGTTAGAAGAGACTACCTGAAATATTTTTCATAATTGAAGAAAACACCCGCTCAACTGCGATGCACACTTAAATTTAAGCTACATATTTTATAAAATTTTATTTATAAAATGTGCTATTTTACGTATGCAAAATATTTCATTATCAGTGTTGAATTTTGCTTATTAAATACTCATTGAGAACTTTATCCTTAAAAATGCCTTTTTAATGGTTCTCTTTGCCCTATTAAAAATGCTTTCCTATGTAAATTGAGCAAGGCAACTCAGAACACTTGTCAATAGAAAACACCTTGGAACCTACTTGTTTATTAGAATAGGGAATTATGACTCAAAAAAAGCTTAAAGACATAGTTTTAATATAAAAAATTACATGAAATAGTTCATTGTCCTGAGTGGGATAATTAACATGTTAAAGAATAATAAAAGTTCCAAAGGCGTTTCTAATATGTTATCTTTCATTTTATGCTATTTTAAGTGAATTTATTATACATCTTGGTGTCCCTAATATTCACAATCTCACTATAGAGGTTTTACAAATTACGATATTCAGTATTACGATATTCAGTTTCACAAATTATTCTTGTAATAAGATTTCAAAGTGCTGTGTCAAAATAAGTTTTAACTTCCTTTGAATATAAATATTTCTTTCTATTATTATCTACAATCTTGTTACACGCTTTATGTTATCTTTTAGAAGTGTACTTCCTATGTTTTCTCCTATCTAGATTTAGTCAATATCTCTAATAAATCGTTCCACGGCGTTTATCCCAGAAAGGTGACATTTTTGTCCTTTGCATTATCAGGTTGTCCTTTTTACATTTTACTTAATCTTCAATCAATCCATTGATATCGGATAAGTGAGTCTTTTCTTCGCCATATTAAGTAGCTGAAAGTTTAACGGAAGTATGTTTTGGTTAAAGTTACGTCCAGTTCAAAGATAAAAATTTATAAGCTCAGAAGGGGGATTTAGATATATGAACTTGTATGTGGTTTGCATGTCAAGATGCATATAACTATTTAATCCTCGAAATTTCTCATATATTTAAAAATTTTTATAATGTATTGTGCAGCGTGCCTTTGAAAATGTCAGTATGTCAACAATTTTACAGTGGTAAAAATAAAATCACAGATTTGCATGAAAATGTATATTTCAAAAATTTTATTTCTCCACATATACTATTGTTAAGAAATTTAAATGATATCTAGTCAAATTTGATGGTTGCAAAATATATTTATATTACCTTATGCAATGTATTTGGTAAAACTAGAGCTTATGAGGGTCAGATTTTGAAGCAAATATTTTACGGAACTTTTTAAATCAATTAACACATCTCTTTAAAAAGTTCTGCATATTGTTCAAAATTCAGAAATAAAAATTTACAGTGTCTTTAAATTCAGTTGTTCTTCTTTAAGCAATTAAAACTATTATATCACATTTTATAAATTTTTTAAATAATCAATCAAATATTTCTATTAATACTTTTATCTGTAAAAATGTTTAATCTTCGGATAGAAATTTCTGAAAATTAATGATTTGAATGAATCTATTTATAAGACATTAAGCCTTATTATGTCAATGAAAATGAATTTCACATGATTTTAATTTTTAAAAACAATATTAATTTTTCAAAGAAATATTTATTCATGCATGTTTTTAAATAGTCAATTAAATATTTCTATTAATACTTTTATCTGTAAAAACGTTTAATCTTCGGATAGAAATTTCTGAAAATTAATGATATAAATAAATTGATATATAAGACATTAAGACTTATTATGGCAATGAAAATTAATTTCACATGATTTTAATTATTAAACAGAATATTAATTTTTTCAGTCATTCATACTTTCCGTAATTTTTCAAATAAAAATATATCGATCCAAACCTTATTTAAAGCAGAAAATGATAGATAAAGTTCTCTTTTGGAATGTAGAAAATTGAGATGTAAGTCTTAATTGACTTTTTCATTAATTTTGTAAAAAAATTACGAGAAAACAGATATTATTAATGTTTTAGATTCGCCAATAAGAGGTAAAAGATATAATTTATTCCTTTTATCTTAGTTGGATGTAGTAATTAACTTCAAATATTGCAATATTTATACATGTGATCAAAACATGCAAGTATATTGCATGAAACAAAAAAAACTTGAAGATAAGCAACGAAATATTATTTTAACGTTATTAATTGTCTATGATTCATCAATTACTATATTTCTATTAATCGCTTGTCATCTGTATAATTATTTTATTGATTTACTTTTTTCTTCAAAAAAATGGTAGATAATTTAATGAAAGATAAAACTTCTTCATAAATTAATACTTTACAATAAATAGAAAACGGTTTCTTTTTAAAGCGTAGTTTATGAAAAAAAAGACAGTGAAACTTCTTCAGCAGGCCACCCCTCTAAACAGCCATATTTTGTTCAGAACCAATTAAATACTACATAGAGCCAGTTATAGAAGAAACCCCTTTTTACAGGGCATATTTTCCGAACCATTACTGGCCGCCATAGAGGTTTCACTATAAATATGTAAAATAAAATTATATATAATGACATACATTTAATTTTCTTTTCAAAAGCAAACTCACTTAATTTATGATATTTTGCTTTGTTTAATGGTTAACATCAGACCGAAATGTTTTCTTTTTGTAATTCTATCTGATATAGCTGTAATTGACCTTTGAACAATAAATGGATTTACTGAATAAAGAAAAATATTGTTATGGTGAAGTAACTGGAGAAAAGATTTATCAAATGTTATATTAAAAATAATTTCATGGATAAATATGAAATGTTTTACTGCTGATAATTAAGTAAATGTTTTTTACCACTGTTCCATTTTGTATATTTTTATGTTGTTTTATCTTAGATTTCATCGAATACATACAATGACAGTGTTTCAGTGCATAAAAGTTCAGTGATTATACAGCAAATGTAACATTATGTAACATTATAAATGAGATTTAATAGTTGCTGTATACTTGATCAATTTCGTCCGAAAAAAAATTTGGAGTAAACTTCACTCTTGTAAAATTGAACGCGAGTTTCTTGTTAGTTGAAACTTAATAATTCTTTTGAAAATCTATTGCTTTCTATAAGAAGATATAATGTTTTGTAAGCTACTAACTCCCACATATAAACATAATAAAAAGTTTAATTTTAGATGATAATTTTTGGTTTATGAGAAACCAATATTACTGAAAATCGTAAAAATAAATGAGGTCGATATTGCTGTTCAAGTCATTTTAAATTTACAATATGGTGTTATTAAATTTATACATCAATGGCTTCATTTTCCTACGGTGTTATGCATAACAAAAAATACGTCTCATGAGATACTATCTGTATATGAATCATATGAATGCATCATATGCCATCATAGCATGAACATGGAATATAATGACATAACTGTCTCTAATATTTCAAAGCAAACGTACAAAATAAATTAATGTCAAATTAGATTTCTGGTACGGGAAAGATGTTTCATTGGTTAATTACAAAATTTATAAACTTACCGTATTTATAATACTCATTAAGAAATATGATTTTTTAAAAATATTTAGAAATTCAGCATACAAATCACAATAAACTCTCATTTTGAATATCGAAGGAATAAAGTACCTTTCATCCTTGTAAGACATGTAACAAATAGACTTGTTACTCGATAAAAAAGGTCGCATATGTCTTGAAAATTTGAATAGAGATCTTTATCTGCCATTCTAGAGAATGGATATGTTATATGTCTTCCGAAGGGGAAGAATGCTCAATGCCTTCTGAATTTCAATAGAGTATTTTATCTGCTTATTATAGTGACATTTTAGAAGGTTTTATCTTTTCCGTAAAAGCCTACTCTAGCTTTGGTGATTTGAACTATCTTCATTAAGCTATTCGCATGTATTAATAAATCCTAAACTTTAATAAATATTTAGGAATATTAAAATATAGTAAAATTTACAATAATTAATATATATATATATATATTATATATATACTACCCTGCAAGTATGGACCGAACGGCAGCGGATTTCCATAAAATCCGACTGACTGTCGGATTTTATGCAAATCCAGTGCTAGCACGTGACATGTTAAGGTTAAATACGATACGCGAAGTGGTAACGTCGTTAGTTCTGTGTGAAATTTTGACAATAGGTCGAAACGAAAGGAACTTTGTGACTTTGAAACAGGTGTTATAGTTGGTTGTCACAATAGTGGCGAGACTATTCACGCAATTCCGGTATAATTATCACAGCCACTGTCAACTGTTGGGGATTTCGTGAAGAAGTGGAAGACTACGGGAGTTGGGACACGAACTACACACGTTGGTTGTCCCCGTAAACTGACCGAACGCAATCGGCCTGTCCTAAAGCGTGAGGTTCGTAAGAACCGAAAGAAACCACTACAAATGAGGAACACTGACTTTCCACAGGCAGCAGGGATTGCGGTGCACCCCAATGCTTTTCGGAAAGAATTGCACACCCTCAATATCCACCAGACGTGACGCACACAAACCAAACATCACACCATCACACAAAGCTGGAGACTCGCTTGGTGTTTGCAATGTCGCAACTGGACTGTGGACCGCTGGAAAACTGTTTTATGGAGCGACGAGTCAGGATACATGCTCTTCCAGTCATATGGGTGTGCTTGGGTTTGGCGAATGCCAGGCGAACGTCTGTTACCTGAGTGCATCGTTCCAGCTCTCAAGTTCGGTGGCGGTGGTGTACATTTTTGGGGGGTTTTCGTGGTATGGCCTGAGACCTTTGCATGTTGTTCCTGGTAAATTGAACGTCGATGCCTACATAAACATTTAGAACAATCAGATTCTTCCTATGCTCTGGCAATTTTATAGAGTGAACGAATGTTACTTCCAGGCCGACAACGCTCCATGTCATGTTGCAGCCTCTATCAAACAGTGGTATCAAGATATGGATGTAAAACATCTTCCCTGGCCAGCTCAGAGTCCCGACCTAAACTCCATAGAACATTTGTGGGACGGGCGATGTGGTTAGAGCGATGCTTACGAACCAGGGAACCACGTCCGAAATCTACAGCTGAGCTGGCGACATTCTTGCAGCAGGAATAGACACAAATGCCATAGCTGTATATCAAAACCTTGTTGAAAGTATGTCCAGAAGGGTTGCTAGTGTAATTGGACCATTCCCCTACTAAAACATGTATTCTTTCCCTTATACCATCATATCTTGATGTGCGGTCAATTATTGTAGGGTAGTATATATATATATATATATATATATATATATATATATATATATATATATATATATATATATATATATATAACATTAAAAACCCCATACCATTTTAAAATTTAACATTATTCTAAATTCCCTTGGGCGTACGAGCTAACTTTCGTTTTCAAATCTAAGTCCTAAAAGGCCTCTAATGGAAATTATTAAATGGCTTCCTTTTCCAAACATGCGTAGCATCAGTCAAGATTTCATATAGGCTTTGCGCAGATTACATAAAACCACATGTGACTTATCGACAACAGCAAATCCCTAATCGCTATGATGATCACATGACAAAGTTTATATAAACCGCCTGAACGGAGACCTGTACGCTTTTTGGATCATGTAATTGCCTTGGGAAGACGTATTCCCCGACGAAATAAAAACTAGTATAATGCTGTAACTTGCTGCGTCGATTATTATTATAGCTACGACTACACCATCAGCCCCTGTGATGTGCTGGACGCCCATTCTCTCCTTGGGTTGTTCAGTATGTTACACACATATATATATATATATATATATATATATATATATATATATATATATATATATATATATATAATATATATATATATATATATATATAATATATATATATACATATATATATATACATATATATATATACTATATATATATATATATATATATATATATATATATATAATATATACATATATATATTTATATGTATATATATATATATATATATATATAATATATATATATATATATATATATATATATATATATATATATACATATATATATATACATATATATATATATATATATATATATATATATATATATATATATATATATATATATATATATATATATATACATATATATATATATATATATATATATATACATATATATATATATATATATATATATATATATATATATATATATATATATATATATATATGTATATATATATATGTATATATATATGTATATATATTAGAGAAACAATCAGGGATATATTTAAATAATTAAGGGAATTTCTCATAAACTGTGTTAATCTTACCATTTTCTTACAAAACAAATTGATATCTTAGAACACTATTTATTATGTCTTCTGATTCTGGATCTTAATGTCTAAATGAGTTTTCTAATACCTCTCAAAGCTTTTACGAATAAAATATTCCGTAGTTGTGGTGCACTAACACAGAAAATTTCCATTCTTTTTCCAAAGCATTATATTAAAAAAATGATAATAGAAAAGAGACTGTGGAAAAAGCTATTACCTTAATGATTAAATAGCATTCAAGTTTCAAACCATTGTCTTCCATTCATAATATATCCGTTTAATATCCTAGCTGAATAACATTAAAGAAAAGGAAATATGAGTATGGCCGAAGTTCTAGGGAACTAGGAAATATCGGTTATATTCCATGAGTTTTGCATAAAATGTTAAAGCTGAGGGAAAACATTAAGGATTTGATAAGGTGGAATAGATGGGTCAGGGAGTTATTACAAATTTAAAGCTAAAAGTCAAGGCTTTATACAATTTCTTTCCTTTTATAATGTAATGGGTGAATTGGAATTTTATTTTGCTGAAAATTTCAGGATGTAAGAGGAAATTTATATGGGATAAGTTTTCAGTCAATAAATTATTAATAGCGACACTGTTATGGTAAAATATTTGATTTAATGATTTTAACATGTAATTTTATATCTTTTTATTTTGATTCAGAAAAAAAACATCAGGAATTCATTTTCTAAATTAGATTTTAAGCAGCCTAAAATAAGTGTCATATGGTACATGCAAAATAGAAAATAACGTTGGTTTCTTATTAAATATTTCTCATATCCATGAAATCATATACCCTACATTAGTTTCCTTTTATAAGGCCGTTCATATGTTTATTCCTTTGTTTCGTACCATAATTGTTGATTTATTTAAATCAGTGATGAACAAATGACGGTACAATTATGGTCTACAAGTCATATCCATTCCCTAGAGCAGGGGTTCGCAACCTTTTCCAACCCATGTACCCCTTTCTGTGTATCATTAACTTTGCGTACCCCCAACAAAAACACTTTAGTTTTATTAAAATGCATTATATTAGTTAAAGTTTAACTGTTAAACTGTTAAAGTTTAATTGTGAATAGGTAATTTAAGTTAAAAACAAGAAATTTTATTTTAATGGACATTTTATTAAAAAATTTTTATTAATCTCACATAAAATTTTAAAAAGTCTCGGTAAATAATTAGTGGGAAAGCTGGACTTGTTTTTTTAATAAAGTTCATCAATATTTGGCTCCAGCTTGGGTACAGTAATAACTAGCGAGGTGTTTACTTGCTGTTTTACTGATAGTTTTTTGTTTTAAATCATTATCCAAACTTTTGCCACAATTAAATTCTAGCATATATCAATATAATTTTGTATACTTTTTGGTAGTTAACCGCGTATCCCTTATAGATTTTCGCGTACCTCCAAAGGGTACGCGTACCACCGGTTGAGAACCATTGCCCTAGAGTCAATGTTTTGTGGATGACAAATTGCTCTGATTTTATAAAAATACATTTACTGGTGAAATACTTGTTCATTTCTTTTCTCTTTGTTAATACATACATTTATGATCCAAACTGTTTTAGCATGGTAACTGGCAAATTTCAATCTCAGCATCTTCTAAAGGTATTTGGAAAAAAAAAATATTAGTGATGAGTTAAAGCGTAATTGGTAACATCTGAGAGGGGAAAAAAATTATACAGCCCCTTCAAAGGGGTCTTTTAATATTCCATTATCTTGAATTCTTCATTTCTTAATTCCACTCCATCATTTCATATTCTCGGTTCTATTTTTCCACTTTCCACTCAGTCCTATTCTATTTGCTTGCATTTTTTTTAGAGTTGTCTTTTCACATGGGCTGAGTTAATTTAAACAGACAATAAAATAAATTCATATCTAATGTAGTACTGTAGAGGGATGCATTTCTGATATTAGTTCTACAAGCGTATGCTCACTGCAGAGTGATCTGAAGTCTGCGTTGCTTTCAGCTTAGCATTCGGTGAATCTACAGACATTCTAGATATCCCTCACCTAGTAGTTATATTTACTCCCTATGTTACAAACAATGGGAATGTAAAAGAAGAAGAATTGGACTTAGCAAGCTTAAAGGAAACCACAAAAGGTACTAACATCAAAAACGCATTTAGAAGAGCTTTATTAAATTATCAACTACCAATTCATAAATATTGTTAGCATTGCAACAGACGGAGACCAGCTATAGTATGTCAAAATACTGGCCTCGTTGGGCAATGGACACGCGATATCAAGAGTTCTGAATGTCTCTTTTCTTTGTACTATTCACCTTGAGCATTTCGTAAGCAAACACTTCAAATTCAATAATGTCATAAGTTGCATTTTAGAAATAGTTAATTTTACTTGGACAAGAGCAAAAACATACACTGAATTTTGAAATTTTAATATTTTATTGAATTTAGAAATTTTCTTAAGAAAAGCCAAGTGATCTTTCATTCTACTGTGCTGTAAGATGAAATCAACTGCTAAACTCTTGATAAAATGTGTTGTTCCGAATAAGTCATTGCTTTCCTTAAAGAAAAAAAAGAAATATCCACGTCTAGAAGATTATGAAAGGGTAGAGGATCCGCTGTTCTTTACAGGCGTAATGCAACACCTCCAATATTTTTTATCTGGCTCTTCAATATAAGAAAGAAAGTTATTACAGTAATTGATCAATTAGTTTTCATTTTTCGGAGTAAAATCAAACATTTTTACAGAAATCAGGCAATAAAGAATTTTGACCACCTTACCAAACTCAAATTAAGAATAACTGCATTTCCTGATGCAGTTATTGCAGCATAGTAAATTGAAATAATATGATGGAAACTTTAAAAAAAAACTTTATAATGATTCTATGAATAGGTTTTATAAGCGAAAATAGTTAAAGAAATGTTTTGAATTTCTTTTAAATTTTTTTGTGATTGATGTCATCAACAATGCATGCCCTATTGTTTCACCTTTTACCACGAGTGTTATTCCAATAGAGACAGAACTTATTCTTCTGAAGGAAGGATGTGGGTTTGAAGCTAGCTCGTCTCTAGTAGACTGAAATGCCAACCAACCAACAAACTATTTGACTTTTGGAAACATATCCCAGAAGCAAAGTGTCTTCATCTTCAGGAAAACTGGCTTCCGACAACTCTCTGTTTTTGGGGACAATTTACTGCTTCGACATTTCCCCGTCTGTTATGGACTTTATGAATTCAAAACATTGGACTATCCTTACTATCAGCCACCGATCTGAACTTCTTATCACAGCTCTAACATTCTAACAGACAAATTTTAAAATATTAACTGCAAAAATGAAGTCTCAATCAAAGTATTCAACGAGTAAAGATAAAGTATATTCTGCTTTGGTGAGTAGGACTGATATAGAGTTTTGCTGTTTATTAATATAAATAATATAAAGTAAATACAATTTTAAAATGATATTTCCTGCGACTTTTGAACATTCAAAATTAGAAAAATAGTATTAGTGGTTTTTTTTAATCAAAGAGCTTGCCCACCCCTTATATATTCAGTTGCCATGCTTAGAAAGGAAACCAAAGTATTTGCAAATCATGCGTTAGCTTTTAATATGTATATCCCAAAAGAAAGCAACTTTTTTAGCGAAAGATAGCCGAAGACTTTATATAAATCAATTAAACTCCAAGTAGAGAGATTTGGAAGATTTTTTGAGGAGTCAAACTGTTTTTAATGAATATGAAATTTTTTCGTACCCAGATATTAAATATTAAATAAGAGAAACAGTATGCAGCAATTAAAATAATAGTGGCAACATGAGAGAGAATTTTAAGTTAATGTTGATGTGCGTTTTAACGATTAGATTCCCCAATAGGAACCGACATAATTATCTTCGTTCGACGTACATGCTTCATAAATTAAAATGGCGAAATTATAATTTTTCGATAAAGGAGTATATAAAATGTATTTTGATCTTTAAAATTATGATTATAGATCTAATCAAAATATTAGTATTACTTTGAAATGTTAATCTATATCATTGTATATATTACATGATGTAAGATAGGGATATTGATATAATGCTTAAACTCATTATATCAATATTAATATATTATGGATTCGAAAAACAATGAAGCGTTGTTGAATATTTTCATTTAACAGTATTAAAGAACATTAAATGATATTTATCAATTGAAAAAACCATGAATTTTATGTACTATGCAATCAATGTATTATAATCCTTTTCAACAATTACATAACACTGATATTTAATCATTGAAGGATTTAATGTAACCAATTAAAACCATGGTCATTCAATTTAAAAGAGATGTATCATTTGTTGGAAGCTTTTGCCCTGTAAAGAGGTGGATTTAATGATACACCAGTTAGCAGATGTTATCTTTATAATGTTATATCATTAAGTTTATTTAAACACAAATGGATATTAGAAGAATTTTAACATCGAAATTGCGTTTGACATTAACTTAATTTGCTATATTAATCGTAAAAAATGTCAAATTCAGATAAACGAAATGCATAATGTATCTTTTTTTCCTTTTTTTCCTTTGCAACGTAATGGAAAGTAATATCAAATTGATAATTATTGAAATGCCTGAAAAATATTTTTGGATTAAAGCTGCAGAAAAATATGTGAGATCAATTTGAAAAATAGTGTAATCTAAGGAATCAAACTTCTGTCAACATATAGTAAAACAATAAAAAATTCACAGGAGGTCAACAATAATTTAAGTCATTGAAAATAAATGACTAATATTTAAATGATTCTTATACCTTAATTTCTAATTAACTGATAATTTCTCGTTAAAAAGGGCAATAATTTTTTTAACATTCATACGATATGGAAAAAAATTAAACAAATGTTTTCTGTTCCTTAATAGAAAGAATATTTTTTATTTTTTTACTTTTCTTTGTAACTGTTTGAGAACTTTTTAAATCTTACTTACATAAACGTACCTATTTCGAGCTGCTTGATAGAGTTATAAAAAGTAATATTTCTGAAAATAAAGTTTGTTTGCCATGTAATGTACCTCCTGAAAAATTTTCCTACGTAAACACTTGAAATTTTTATAAAGTTATAAAAAAAATTTTATAAATTTTAATATCCAGGGCCCTTTGAGTCATCTGTGCACTTCTGGAGAAAATATTATAGACCTTATAAATTTTTCTTTCGCAACAGTTTGAAAATGTATGGCATATTTTGGTATGTGGCAGTAGACCAAGCAATTAAAAAATAAAGTGGCTTGTGAAAACATCTATGCTAAGAATCAGGGGGAAAATATATCTACTTTTTCAAATTCTACAAATAGTACATCATTTATTGCACAACATAACATTGGAAGTGTAGGAGTTGGTGGAAAAATTCACTCTACCATTAGGATTATTTCAGAAACGTGTTATAATATGAATAACACTTCATACCAAATTTATGATTCATGAAATTTATGATTCACTATTAGACAAGTGATCTCATAACACTCACGGTGTGAAATATTTTTCTGTAAACAGATTTAGGTAGTTTATGATATGTTTCAAAGTAAAATATTTAATAACAACAATAAGTATAATCTTTTGAAACACATGTTTTATCTATTTTTATGAGATACTGCACTCATTTCAATGCATATTCGCATCATATCCACTGGTCAAACAAAAAATTGTTGTTACATTTACTGCCTTTTCTGCGTATAATTATTTTTGACAGTTTAGTTTCTTTACATCCACGCGATAAGTCTAGAAATGACTGGAGTTATGTCACTTTTTGAAATATTCGTCTTAATAAATCGTGGTAACATCTGCCTGGAGACCTTGTGTAATGCAAGATAAAACTTGGACGAAAAAATCAAAATTGCATGTTTCAATTTACTACTGCTTTATTTATTCAGTAATTAGTTCATGCTTTAATTGTAAAGCATAGTATATTCATTTTGCAATATTGATTTCCTTATTTATTTACGTTATTGATTTCTTTTTATAAAAAAACTAAAACTGCCATTAAATAAGTGTACTGAATTTTTATTTTTGTCATTATGATATATTTAAGAGGACCCGGCACCCTTTCAAAGATTGTTTTTGCAGAAGTATATTTACCTATATTATACACATATTATTATAGATAATACTTGAAATTGAGAAAAAATTGAGAATTTTAAATTTCTTTTAAAACAAAAAGAATTTTAAAAAATGTTTTTCTCCTTTAGTTCTCAAAATTCTAACATGATTTTTATTGGATATGTATGACATTATACTTTATAATTTTATGAATCGATTTTACAATTAATGAATTAGTTTCTGAGTAAAAAATAAAATATATAAATATATGCAAAAACGCAGCAAAAAAAATTTCCTCAACATTTCAATTTTTCTTTTTTTACCTTTTTATTATATTGTAAAATCCATCTATAGTTTTATTAAATACATTATAATGAACATAAAAAAATAATGGAGTCATTTGACATATATTTGTAGATGTAATCGTGTTTTAAACACAGTAATACGTCAAAAACAGTAAACTGAGAAAAATCAATTTAAAGATTTTATGCACTGAAAAAACACTTAAAACCTGTTCCAGTTTTCTTAATATTAATGTCATTATGTTACTATTTATAAATCTTTAAATTTATAGACATTTTCTTTGAATAGGTGAAACTTTAGTTATAATTAGAGGCTTTAATTAAAAACTTATCCAAACAGAAAGGATGAGAGAACTGGATAAAAATGTGAATAACAATTTAAACATCTTTCTTAAAGTGCTTTTAAATATTTATAAATATGCATTACAAGACATTTATAATAAAGATTTATAGCATTAATTAACAGTTTCGTTCAGAATTTGAAAATTTAAGTTGCAATGTTTCACCATCAATAAAGTACACAAACCTCACTCATAACACTTGGCGATTTAAAAAAATCCTTCTGATTATCTAACGTCTTCTCTCTTTCTGGAAACAAAAAAATCCTACCAGAAGCAAATAAATAATTTACTATTGAAATTCATTCCACTTTTAGTAATATAGAAAATTTTAAATGTTACTTGCTACATATAATCTGTAAATATTTATAATTCATTGTTGGCTTGACCAGCTTGCTCCTCAGAGGAAATTAGAAGACCTTTTCAGAAAGATACAAAGACAAAAATGTTTTACTTTAGATTTCATGCAAGTATAATATACTTCAGGATCTTACATTCTTTTTAATTATTCAGTTAGTATGTCTGAAATGTTTTTAAATTTCCAATGGCCAAGGTTACAAAAGACCACTACACCACAAAAAATAGGATGAACAAATACAAGCAAAAAGTAAACACAAAAAAGAAACGTGGCGAGGAAAGTCCATGAACACAATAAGTCCTTTGCACGCCAGTAACGAGGAGTACAAAGAGGTGTCCCCCAGCGCCAGGCAAAGACGAAGGTGGTCCGCATCCATCTCCTCCCGAAGGTCACAGAGTGTGCAGAAAGGATCTGACACAACATGGATTCAATGTAGGTGTTTGAGGAGGCAG
The DNA here is from genome assembly GCA_907164885.2 of Dolomedes plantarius. Classification (NCBI taxonomy): domain Eukaryota; kingdom Metazoa; phylum Arthropoda; class Arachnida; order Araneae; family Dolomedidae; genus Dolomedes; species Dolomedes plantarius. The sequence continues at coordinate 114,532,760 of OU015498.1, read as the reverse complement.
TCATAATCAGTGGCCATGCGAAACTCGGCAACTCCTCTACGTCTTGGCCACTGAGGAACATCTTGGAGATTATTTCACCAGATCTTTCCAGAATTTCTCTCTGTGTATTGATTTAGAGTGAAGTCCTTTATCTTTTTCTTGATTATCTGCTTGGCATTGGTAAGAGGGACATCTTTCCTTGATGACTGTAGAACAGAAGCTCCCTGTTTTGCAAGGTGGTCAGCTAATTCATTACCAGCTATAGCACAGTGTCCCGGGATCCACTGCAAGACAATTTCCCTAGAAAGCCCAGACAGACTCTGCAGGAGTTTTTTACACTCGAGGATGTTAGAGGAGGCAGGAGTAGTATTTGAATTCAGAGCAAAAATCGCCGCTTTTGAATCACAGAAAATAACGGCCCTCACAAAACTGTTCAGATGACAGTGCAACTGCGACAGGGCTACACGAATGGTAGCAACTTCACCATCGAAAGCAGTTGTGTATTTTCCAGTCGAAAAATAAAAGGAGAAAAAAGGGCAATAGACCCATGCCCCTGCGCTATCGGTGTCCCTCAAAAGACTTCCATCGGTATAGATATGCACCCATTCGGGTTCAGAGTATAGGGTGCTTATCGTTTCCAGAGCAAGCCCTCTTAAATTCGCAATGTGTTGCTCTTTTTTGAAAACCGCTTGGATGAGTTCAGTACGGATCCGAAAACCTTTGTCAATCGTTGGATCCAAAGGTAGGGCTAAAGTCTCGGGATCGAAATTTATATCAAGCAGTTCTTTTAGTTCCATAACACCATGCACAAAACCACGCTGCGACTTCAAACGCCTCATTGAGCTCAAAGAGTCTACGCTCAAAAGAGAGAGATCATCATGTAATCGTATAATTTTTTCCCATAGTAGCAGGGCCCTCTCTTGAAATACATTCCTCAAGGGTTTGTTTTCTGTCATCACAAGCATTGTGTCGATCGGTGGTGTTTTTACGGCCCCCGTAATGATCCGCAGTGCCTGATTCTGGGTCCTGTCAAGTAAATGAGTAATAGAGCCAGAAGCTGTAATCAGAGGCTTACGACAGTAGGTTATAATGGGCAAAATAAAAAGCTTATAAATTAAATTTAAAGTATGGCTAGAACAGCCCCATCTAGAGCCAGTCAGTCGTTTCAAAAGTATCATTCTTTTAGAGACACGATTTACAGTGTTTTCAGTGTGATTTCTCCAGGATAGTTTCCGATCAAAGGTTACACCCAAATAATTGAAACTATCAGCAACCGGTATGATATGTCCTCGATACAGAAGATCGATATGTAAGGGTTGATGTGTCAATGAGAAAGTGACTGAGACTGTTTTCTCCAGGTTAACCTTCATATTATTTTCATCACACCATTGCTCCAAGACCCCCAAAGCCAAATTCAGGCCGTGACTAATTTTTTGTGTAGCTTGTCTCCTGGGGGATTCCATCCAAATCACAAGGTCGTCAGCGTAGAGTAGACATGTAATTCCAGGAATCGTTTTAAGTTGGTGGACAAGATTATTAATGTAAATATTGAAGAGGGTGCAACTTCATACTGCACCTTGAGGAAATCCAGTTTTTAGAACACCGTACTTGGAAAAGCCTCTACCATATCTTACCTTACATATACGCTGACAGAGAAAAGCACGAAACCATCTAAACATGTTGGACTCAATACCAAGATTAACGAGTTTTAGCAAACGTTTATCAGTCCATACAGAGTCATAAGCCAACTTGAGGTCAATGAAAATGAGGTCAATGAGGTCAAGTATTTGGCTTTTAGTATGTCTAAAATAAGAATATGAAATATCGAAGGAAATATAATGTTTTTAAAAGTCATATACTTTTTATTAAATCAAAACAAATTTTTGTATTTCGACAACACTGTAACGTAACACTCGTAAAATAGTCTATTTTAAAATTGTTCAGTTGCAACATTTGTAGGACAATAACTTGGATTGCTGAGTCTGAAAAGCTATAAATAATTCTTGAACTATAAAGATGAAGTAGTGATTTAAACACTTACATTATCGACCAACTGACCTCCGAGTAATCATCGTTAAAAATACATGTTTGTCTCCCTTAATTATAATATACCAATCAGTTTAGATTAATAGTTTGTATCAATTCTAATATGAATAGTATCAGGGTGGAATAATTGTATATCTAAAACTGGCTAAAGCCATTTGAATATACTTTAGGAATAACATAGACATAATTAATAAATTGTAGATTCAGGACATGTTACTTTTGATCTAAATATAACTTTTGCTTTAAAATAACACCAAAAATAGTTTTTCAACGTACTTATAGTTAAGTACGGAAAGTTTTGTGATACTGAACAAAATTCACATTTTTCCCTTTCGGATCAAAATTTCAAGCAGCTACTGGATTTACAGATCACGAAATATAAATATATATTTAGATTTTTTTTAGATTCTCGCCTGTTTGTAACTGCATACGTGAAAAAATATTCAAGAATAGACCATAAAAGTAATGAACAATTTAAGGTACAATATTAATTTGTGGGTAATTTCGACTATGTCTATATACAGGTTGGTCATAAAAAAGTTTGCCAATACATGGACACTAGTGGCTGTTCTGTTCAACCGATCGATTTCAGATATAGTTATTCAGAGGTATGAGCTCAAGATTCTGTGAACGGCAACAAAGTGGCGCTCACGGTTACGGTTGAAGGTATAGAAACTCAAAATTTTCAAATGGCAACGGCCACTTTTTCCCATCGCAAAATGCTCAGTGCATGCGAAAACCCTTTATAGAGTTGGAACGGTACGCGTATCACAAAAAAATGGACGCGTTATGCACTCACAAAAAACAGCTCTACGAACGGCCAACAAAAACACGATGATGACTCCCATGTGGAAAATGTGTAATCCAAATAAAAGTTTTCTTTTGTCCGATCTGTTTGTCATCAGTGATTGGTGTCTTGCCTCTGTCATATGCAAATTTCCTCCGTTCGCCCCGATCGTGTTTTTGTAGGCCGTTCGCAGAGCTTTTTTTTGTGCGTGCATAACACGTCCGATTTTTGTGATACACGTACCATTCCAAAGCTCTTTAGGGTTTTCGCATGCGCTGAGCATTTTGAGACAGTAAAAAGTGAGCATTGCTATTCGAAAATTTCGACTTTCTGTACTTTATTAATCGTAACCGTGAGCGCCACTTTCTTGCCGTTCACATGATCCCGAGCTCATACCTCTGAAAAACTATATATGAAATCTCATCTCATCAATGGAACGCCCGCTAGAGGTCCATATATCGACAAAGATTTTTTATGAGCACCCTGTATAATGCTTATTATGTGTACAGTCTATTATGGATATATTGTGTATGCCTATTATGGATACAACCTATTATGTATACAGTCCATACATAATAGGTTGCGAAATAGGACTGTACTAAGTTTGTGTATAAGAATTCTGCAAAAAGTATTGTCAGATTAAGTAGCTGAAATACTGTACAAGTCACACCCCACATAAATTCAACATACCACTTCTTAGAAGAAAAGTTTCATAAGTAAGCACTTTTAGAATATTTTATCGACATTGAATAATGAATTTGCACTTGATTCATTTTAAGGACGAATTGTATGCAAAAATTTTATTTATCGTGCTAAGAAATGTTTGTATGAAAACACAACAAAACTCTCAGAGGAGAAATTAATATTCCCTTAATGGTTATATATGAGCCTAACATATAATTATTCTTTTCCCTTATGTCTTACATATATTTGAACTGTTTGACATTTATTGAGATTCATGTTCTACAAGTTACTTGATTTATGTCTTACAAATCAAATCGACCTCTTCCAGAGATAAATTCCGACTTTTGAAAGTCTAACAGACATTCAAATGTATTATTTAAAATTCCAGAACAAAATTTACATTCAACATCACTTGAGAATAAGTCTTTTATTTTGCATGATGTTAAACACGAATGCCTTTATGTTATTGAAGAACAATGTATCAGTCTGAAGTTGGGGATTTTACTGATATATTATGTTTAAGTTCCGAAACAGCATACATTTCCGAAAGTATTTTAGGTTGTTTCTTTGTTTGATGGGAAACAACGTGTATTTAAATGAAAATAAATTTCAGTGTCAAACACAGTGCCTAAAAATATTTTTTAAGTAAAATATAGTTTCAAATAAATGGAAGAAATAGGGCGTAAGATATTTATACTGTCTGATACATGAGTGGCGAACAGGTCAATAAAGATGGTTTATGAATAAACCATTCCGAAGTTTTTTTTAATTATAAATCTACAACTTATCTTTGAGATGATTATTTACAAAATTTCGGTTTTATGAATTATTTTTACAATTTTTCTCCTTGCTTTTCAACAATTAAGGAATTAAAAAAGGAATTCAGATTATATGTATATCAAAACAGCTAACTGTAAGTAGTTAGGTAAAGTATTTAGCTATTAAATTGAAAAGTAAGTAGGTGAAATTATTGAACCCTTACAACTTTCTTTCGAAAAGAAATTAATAAAAAGATGAACAAACAGAGTAATGTGGCATTTTATTTTGTTAATTTAAATTATAGCACTTTAATTACGTACTTTACAAAATAAATATTAAAAAAGGGTTTTGTTAAGCAACAATAAATTCGAGTGATTTTTATGGAAATATAAAGTTGAACATTTTAGTCTTCACAGGGAATACATAAAATTGTGAAGTAGACGGTTGTTCACTCGGGTCTTTACTCCCAAAAAGCCGTATAATTTTGGAAGGGGAAATGAATTCAAGCTGTCACCTAAAAAATACTGTATACAGCAATAATCCTAGAACTATTCAGTAGCAGAAAAAACATCTTACAAAGAATTTGAAGCAATAAATACCAACATGCTGAAGCTTACACCTGACAATATTCAAAGAGTTGATATGTGTTTCGATGCCAATGATGGCCATTTTCAGCAGCATCTGTGATATCGAAGCGATTGTGAAGAAGTAAGGCAATTTGTATTCAAATTTCAGCTTGCAATAGTACAACACTTTGTTTTGGTATAGTTCCAAGTGAATTACCTTGTATTTTTGAACACCGAGATTTTTAAGAACCTTTTATTAAAACGCAAGTCTTCGAAATTAGGAAAGTACTATATTGTCGTTGTCTGTCAGACCAATTAAAGTTGATTGTAACAATTGACAATTGAGTTCAGTGAAAGAAATTAAAGTTGAGTGATCTTCGAATAAATGCATAGTGAAAAATCTTTATTCTAATTGAAGAAATATAAAATTTTATTACTCGATCCAAAAGACTGTTTAATATCATGAAATTCGATACCAAATTATTTTAGAGAATGTTGATTTCAGTTTTCGTTTTAAGCGTAAAAGCCTAAAAAGCAGGTGGTTTTGGTTAAATAATAAGTAAGGGAGAGTGATTATTAGGAATATTCAAAGCTGAAAATAATCCCTTATAGAGAAAACATCAAACTGACGATCTATTGGAGAATGGATGTCGATCACATCGGTTGGCAAGTAATTTAAAATTAAATATGATTGAGGGATTCCCTTCTAAATTTAAAGAGAAGATGATACAGGGTAACTGTAAAATTGTATGGAGATGGTTTTATTGAATGGAGAGGATTTTAATGAGTGAGAAATTTAATCGTTGTGTTTTGGGGAATGGGAAAGTTGATTACAGTGGTTTTGAAGTATGAAATTCTATCGCGGCAATTGGCAAGTGTTTACACGTAAATGGAAATTGTGGTATACATAAAAAAATTAAGTTGAAACTTTTAATAGTTCTCTATACAGAAAATGCTAAATGGTTTACAATTACTTCATAACAGAGAATTTTTATAGCATGTTAATCTATTGCAGATGTGTTTTCGAGGAATGAATCTAATTACTGTGGTCTGCTAGAGCTCGGAATTTGATTGTAGAGGTTCACAGGGGATTTAAAAATAGGTAAATTAGTTAGTTTGAAAAGGGTTCATTTCCACTTTTCAAAAACTCATCCCCACTTTTCTCCAACTTTTCTGGTTCCCCCCCCCCCCAAGTTAAAAAAAATATTATCGAATTATATTTTTGCATCAGGATTGATGCTTATAAACTTAAAAAATACCAAATTTAGTTTAAATAATAATGCATGAAGGCAAGTTATAATATTTTGCTTCTCACGAAATAATTTTAAAAATGGAGAAGACAGTTTTTAAAAATGACTAATTCAAGTATGATTGAGTGATGTTCATGTAAATTTAAGAATGAAAATTTTAATCTTCTGTGAAAACATAAAACTGCATACCAGTACTTCATCAGAGATTTCTTTTCAGGCATAACATTTGATCTCACAGGTCTATTAGAGAAGAAAGTCAAATGCATTATCTATATGTCGTTACCCTTGCTTTGAAACAATGCTTGTAATTTCCATTTTTTTATGAAATTATAATGCATAATTTGTAACTGAACCTATTTGAAAACAAATTAGATATTTTTTTAACCAAATAAAACTGATCAAACCTTATAAAGGGTATAAAGTTTTACAATACATAACTTACTAACATTTAAAACCATTGTTTCTAAAAAGTAAGCATACACGTAGAAGAAATCATTGAGATTTTGACTGCGCAGTCCAAACCTTGACGATTTCCCTTTCATGTGTGGGAAGCCATGATACCAGTGGCGAACTGTACAGTCCCCGAAATCCCGATTGGAAAACATTTCACAAGTGTGCGGGAGAGTTCAGTTGAGGAAAACCTGCAGATACTTTCCTTGAGGATTTCCTGCACGTGTATGGTCACCTTAAGATGCAGGAGAATTTTTTTTCCAAAAACCATTAAACTTTCGTTAAATCTGTGCATCTTTATTGTAGCTAATGTTTTAAAGTGAAATTAAACAAACGAAAAATATAAGTTGTACAAAACTTTATTACATTTTAAAGAAAGTATGCTTAGGTAAATAATTAAATATAATACCACAGGGATTAGTAATTTCTTTATCTGCCCAGCACACTGTTTCATCAGACATATTTTTATTGAATAATACATCAGCCAAAAATAATATGTACTATTAAACGATATTTTAAATCATCTCATTTTAACATTTTAAATTAAAACAAAATGTTTTACCTCGGCTTATATGCCATAAACCCAAAAATTATAGTTTTAGATTGTACAATATTTCATAAGTTTCTGTGTATTGTAAAACATTTTTTGAAACACCATTAAGTAATTCATAATTAAAACTTGAAAATACATTAATTGCGCTTTATTTTTCCGTTACATAAATTTATACGTTTCAAGTATATGAGGATTTTTTAGGGCAAAGTATTTTTTTAATTATTAAGTTAAACTGAGTCCAACTTATTGTATAATGAAAAATAATGGATAATATTATAAAATACACAACAAAGTGTCTGTTTAAAATTATCTGAATTTCACAGATAAAGGATTTCAAATACGAAACATCTTGTTTCTTTACCGCTATTCTGGATTGTAACACATTTTCTTTCACGGCACATTTAAGAATAATAACACACTTAGACAATGACATCTAAGACATATATATATATATATATATATTAGTGTATGTAACAAAACGATTTGTGGTTAATCATTTTTCAGCAATAATTGTTAGCAAAAGAAAGTAGTTAACTTTCTTTTTCATCACGATCAGTTGAGAAAATTATTACGTACCAAATGATACGCGAAGAGTACAAATTCTTTATAAAAGAAACGTGAAAAATTACACTTAGTATTTAAAAAAACGTAAGTGCATTGTAACATTGTGGTTCCTTTACTCCTGTATGGATATAATGTACATAAATATAAACTTTAATTTAATTTCCTACCTTCCAAAAATATATTTTTTATTAAAGTCATATTTTAATATATAGTCAAAAACCATTTATTCTTATACAAACAGTAAAATCTATAGTATAAAATCATTTTAAGACGTATCTTTAAAGATAATCATGTGGTTTTCCCTGTTTACTATTATGCTTAAGTTATTCAGCAAAATAGCTGATATTAATTATAATAGTTGGGCCGGTGGTCACCTAGTTATAGCGCATCGGCTTTCGGAGCCGAGGATGCTCGTTTTGAATCGCGAAAAGCGTCATAAAGTACCTTCGTGTCTAAGCCGGATATGGGCTTATTAATTACGTAGATCGGAAAGTCCTTCTATGCGGTCAGAGGGTGTAGGAGAAGGTATGATCCCTCCTGATGTCTCCTTGATCCCTCCTTGCTCGGTCCCTCCTTGCTCGGTCTAAATTGTGGTGGCACTTAGCCAAGTCAAACACTGACCCTTATGGTGCTATGGTAAACCGGAGCTGCACTCCTCAGCCTGCAAAGTGTGTATGGACCTGGTATGGAAATGCCCTCTAGGAGGCATTAGCATTGACAACGATAATGATAGTTTACTATGAAATTTATAAATAACATCATGAACAATTTTAAAATGGAATTTTTAATATATGTTTTAATAAAAGGGTATATGTTTTAATAAAAAGGATCAGTCTCTTCTGTAATGTTGTCTAATATTCAACTTGACAGTAATTCCTAATTCATAAGTTAAGTTCTATTGAATTTTGTAAGGCTGAACTAGGAAATCCGTTCAGTGTAACGTATCTGGATCTTAATGTTATATACAAAATTTTAGAGTATTTTTTTTCCATTCCGCTCAGATAAATCACCTCTTATCTGCAGTTATGAAACACCGAAAGCATTATTTTACCATTCTTAACTTGATAAATGCAGCGAATTTCTTCGCGGCTCAAGAAAATTCAAAATTGCAAAAACAAAAATCTCGCTTTATCTCCGCTTCTTTCTGATTTCAAAACGTCTGTATTATCCGGCATTTGGTACAGACACGAAGGCGCCGGCGAAGATCATTCTTCTAAGTGAAACAAAACACTCGCTTTAGAATGCGTTAGTTCTTTTGTGAGTGGGCATACATGGTTTGAAAATATTCAGTAATATGTTAATTCAACAGAAATGTTACTTTTTGAGTGAAGTTTACTCTATCGAAATATATTATTTATGTACCCTGGGTATTATTTATGAGTGTCTGGAAAAATTTCTTCAAAAGTAACTTACATTTTTTTTTTATTAAATAAAGAAACATTTCTTAAACTTATATACGATGATACTTGTATTAAAAGCCCCCCCCCCCAAAAAAAAAGAAAAAAAACTGGGTGCCCTACATTTCATTTGTAAGTTTAACCATAGTAAAAATGCTTTGTCAAGTGTCAGAAGTGATTAGACAAAGAATTTAAAAGTTAGTAATATATCACCTATAGTGAAATTGAAAACAAGTAGCTCAGTAATTCGGTTCAAGTATACACGCGCTGAGTATAAGGTACCAATTGTAATTTGAATAAGTTTTTAATATATAAATCATATTTATTGATTTACAAGATCTATTACAAGATAAATTTTAGACTAAAACTGTTTCCTAAATTCTGTGACGCATGCAAAATGCTAGAGGATAAAACTGATATCTCATTTATTTCATTAATTTAAGACAGATAATGAATGTATCATTAGTCCATAGTTTTCTCATTAGACCAGTAGTTTTAAAATGCATTCTACACTTGTTTTTTCTATTGCGGAGACACTTGTCGTGATACATTCGCCATTTTTTATTTACCTTACTTTGTTCAAAGTATACATATGCATAGTTTGAAAAGTACACAATGGGAGATATATTCAATTCGACATTTAGATGAGGGAACAAATTAGCTTGCAAAAAAGAATAATATATTTTTTTATCATAAAATTTCAAGATCACCAGAGAAATTTACCCTCTAACAATTACTCAACGGAACACTAACTTTTTTTACATCTTAATTTCTTACAACCTTATATTAAATTTTAAAACTTGTGCACATTATAATCATCATAAAGTATCATGAGTAAATACCTAGATAAAACATAAGATTCCCTCGACTTAAAAAAAAATTTTGAACTACAAAAAAAACAGAATATTAAGATTGTTTTCTTTAATTTTAATGTGTCTAACGTAATCCTCTAAAATTTTAAAAACTTCGAATTTTCTGCGACTAGAAATTTTAGAAATTAAAACAATAATAGTACGGTATCTCAGAAATTGAACAATTTGTTTCATTAGATTTTTTTCACGTAAAATATGCAATGCATATTACAAGAAATTACGTATATTTACAAATATTTAAATATTCACATTTTAAATGCTCAGAAATCTTCAAAATGTAAAATATGCTATATAATAAGTGTTAAAACGCTTTACTTACAGAAATATTGATGGACTTTAGCCAGTTTCAATGGTTTTAAAAACTTATTTTTCTGTATACATTTTTAAAACAAAATCTTTTGAAAAGTACAGAAAAACATTTCAAAAACTCTCGTAACATTATTCCCTTTTTTTTAATAATCTATATTATCCAGACTTTTGGTTCAGAAGCAAATGTTCTAAAGATTGTTTTTTTTATGGAAAATAAAGCACTCTGCATGGAATTCTCTATTTTTATAATAGAACCGAAACAGAAAAAAACATGATGTAATATAATGCCTCTGTAAGACAAGCAATATTTTTTCCTTGAGTTCTCCTCTCTTTGAAAGAGATCGTTGTGTACAACATGCTGCTGAAAAGGTTTATTGCATATATATATATATATATATATATATATATATATATATATATATATATTATCAGCGTTTATATTTATCTATCTATATGTGGTTGTGTGAGTCTTGGGGTATGAGAGAAAATGGGGAATTTTTGTGTCATAATTTAAATTTAAAAACTGTTTTGGTTTTATTTTTTATTTACAGATTCTTTATTTATTATTATCGAGTGGAATCTGGATAGATCGTTCCCCGAATCATCGGTTTCCCGTATGTGTAGTTTATTTCACCCATTCTCCAAGATCATTTTGTTTTGTTATGTTCCCGCATCTGTCTTTTTCCCACATTTATCGTTTAGTTCAGTCAGTTCCTTGAAAAACGTTAGATCGATATTCCACTGTATATGAAAAAAATGTTTTTTCTTTTATGTTCCAATTCGTAGAGTTCATTTATGTTTATATATATTCTAATGTATATGAATTACATGAAATAATTTATGTAACGTGTGAGCGTTTTAATGTATCTGAATCTATTCGTATTTTAAAATAATTTGAATGTCAGACAAACAAATTTGCAAAAATCAAATTTCAATAAACTTCTGATTTTTAAGTATTATTTTAATTTATTTTTCTAAATAAAATCAGTTTTTTTAGTATATGAAAATGAAAATTTAATTCACATTTAAATACTTTAAACTCACTGATGCAAAAGGAAAATTCTAGCTTTCTAAAGAGTTAAAACTATTCTACATCTACTTTGCCTCATCAATTTTCATTTGAAACTTCTGAGATTATATTTTTCATTCCATTTTTTACTTTACAAACAGAAAGGGGAGTTTTACATCAAATCGAAAGCAAAATTTTGAAAAAAATCTATTTCAAAAGTTAGAGAAATACATGACAAAATAAAGAATACAGTTTTTAATGTATAAAGTTGAAATGGAGTTTGACGAGGGGATTACAATGATATTCATTGTTTCGATGCACATTACTCTCAGTTTTACATTGTTATTTCTTTTCCGGGTGATTATTCAGAATATTTCTTCTGCTTTGAAATTTAAATGAAATATCCGTGCTTAGCATTTTATGAATAAACTGGTAGGAAAAATTCTCTTAAGTCACTAATGTAAGGTCATATCGTTTGGATCTGGCTTTCTTAGAAAGTAAAGTTTTTGTCGTTATAATTTTTCAAAGTGATTTATTCTTTTAACCATTAAGTCTGGATCAACTTTCAGATACATACTCTCTCGAAAAACTTCCTGTGTTTAATTAGGTAATTTGTTTCTGAATACAGAAAATATATCGTCATTCATTTATTAAATTTTGTCACAAGGTGTTTATCTAAATTTATAAAACACTTCCGTAACTGACTGACGGATAACGCACAGACCAAACCGCTAGACCTAAAAGGGGTGAAATTTTTCATGGCGATTCTTCTATAGTGTAGGGCTCCACTGAAAAAGATTTTTTAAAAATTCATCTTAGATTTTTTAAAATTAAATTTTTAAGCTGTTTTTGTAATTTTTTTAAAAGTTTGCATTTGAAATAATAATCTGAGGATTATAAAATTAATATCACGAGTAAGATCGTAAAATTTTCTTTAATACAGAAATTTGTTCGAATCTTTACGTCCATTTTCTGATTTTTAGTGAATTTTCAAAGATTACATTTTAGAATTTAATTTATTAAATGTTGATCCTGTGGTTTATTTTCTTTTTGTGATACTTTAAATAAATTTTGTGCCACGGGCATAACAGTGAAATAAATTGACAAAAAATATTAAAATACGGTAAAAGATAAAAATTTAACCCCTAGACTAATTGAGATGGAAGTTTTTTAAGAATTTAATTCAAATTAGTATGTTTTATGGTTATTAAACATACAAATTCATTACATACATTGACCGTTGTATTTAATTTGAATTTGTTCTTCTACATTATTTTGTCTATAAAAATATCCTTACGATTTTTTTATAAATATACATTTTTTTTGTTTTTTTTTCATTAATTTCATACATTGACCGTTGTATTTAATTTGAATGTCCTCTGTAGCGAAACACAGGTATTCAACTACTGTTAAAAAAGTTTTAGAATCAGCAAATACAGACAGAATACAAGCATGACAAGAAAAATTTATCTAAAGGTAAAAATTATCATGAAGGTTTTTGGACTCATTTTATAACAAAAAATGTAATATAAATAAATTATTCTTACAGTTCTCTTCTTACAATAGACTTCTTACAATAATGCTCAAATCTACTACTAAAATGTCACCCTATGAATACTAAAAAGAGATTCAACAGTAGAATCTCAGTTTTTACTGATGTTAAGGTTTGATAAAGTGATTATTGATATCAATTGAAGTATAGTTTTTTGTCAGCTCTTGTAAGGATTTAAGACAATTAAACCCTAACAGGATATACGTCTTTGGATATCTGAAAATAGACTGATTGAGTCCATTTCATCTACCAGGAGTTAGTTGAACTTTTTCGTAAATGAAATGAGGTACTTTTACAGAGGAAATAATATCAAATAATGAAAGTGGATGAGACTGAATGAAAAATGAAATTGTTTGAATTTTGATAGATTAGGCTTGGAAATTTTTTCCTTAGAAGTTCAACTAACCATTTCATCGACCATGAGTTAGTTGAACTTTTTCGTAAATGCAATGAGATACTTTTACAGAGGAAATAATATCAAATAATGAAAGTGGATGAGACTGAATGAAAAATGAAATTGTTTGAATTTTGATAGATAAGGCTTGGAAATGTTTACCTTAGAAGTTCAACTAACCATTTCATCGACCATGAGTTAATTGAACTTCTTCGTGCATGCAATGAGGTAGTTTTACAGAGGAAATAATATCAAATAATGAAAGTGGCTGAAATTGAATGAAAAATGAAATTGTCTGAATTTTGATAAATAAGGCTTGGAAATTTTTACCTTTGAATCATGTCTCAATAAATATTTAATTTTGTATTAGTTTTGTCCGATACAATCTAAATTTACTGTACTGCAATTTTTCCTATACTGTAATCTGTACAATGATATTTTAGTGATTACTGTTAAATGTATTGTCCTGGCGTAACTGTGGTAATTTTATAATAATTACAATTATCATATTCTATTATTTCAGTTTGATACACACGAATCTCTAGCGACAAAGTACCTCCAAAAAAAAAAAGGAAAAGAAAGTTTTATAAATAAAAGAATGTTCTTTTAACATAATTTCATCTGATCTTTTTTGTACTAGGTATTTATTAACGTGTTTGTATAGTGTGAAAACTTTATATTTACTGTTACTTGACGTGTTCGATTGTATTAAATTCATAGAGTCTCCATTTTTTCCTTTCTACCCCCTCTTTTAAATATTCATGATTAATAAAAAACAATTCTCAAAGTTTAAGAACATACTGGGACTTTTGTTTTTTTCTCTTATGGGATGTGTATTTAGATAGGATTTGAAATTAGATAATACATTGTTATCATCTTTTAATAGCTCAAATAACCAAACTACAGTTGAATATTAAAAGTTTTTATTCTACCACGATTTCTATTTTCTTCTAAAATAACATTCAAATTATTACCGATTTTCGATATGAGATAAAATTGGTCTTAAATAAAATAGTAACTTTATGTTTGTGTAATATAAGTATTTGTTCGCCCATAAATCATTTTCTTGATATTATATAAGTGCTATTTTTGACAAGGACATAAGGATAATCATTTGTAGCAATTGCTTATTTGTCAAAACACAATGGTGTGTAAGGATTATACAAAGCCAATTACAAAATGTCTTGCCTCAATATTAGACTTGAAGCATAAGACAAAAAAGGGGGAGATATGTACACGTCAAAATAATTTTCTAGACAATATTAAAAGTTAAACATGACACAAACGCGCGGACAATGTAATATTTACATTACAAAAGCTCTTTGTGGACACTATTTTTCCATGCCGCTTTGAAGCAGCTAGGGAAAGAACTTTAGGGGCAAAAGTCAATTTTTCTCTTCGATTTTTAAACAAACAATACAATGTGTTATTCTGAGGTAACAATTCGTCAGAAGCGAAAAACTTAATCTTTAAAATGGTACCTCATTTATCGATTTTGGTTAAGTATTAAGGGATCGTTACAAAAATCACCCTCTAGAAATAATATACTACATGGTTTTTCCATGCAAAAAGAATAATGAACACCTATGTGGATGTTGCCAATAAAGTCACTTATTAATGAAATCACAGCATGATAACATAAAAGCAAACGATTTTTAAATTTAAAAGTTCATTGCGTTTGATAATGGTAAAATTTTAAAAAAAGCTGGCGCGCGCCATCTAGGGAAAGAAAAAATGCTTATAATGTTTATACTTCGATTTTTAAACAAACAATAAGAAGTGTAATTTTAATTAACAATTCGCACGAAGCGAGGATCTTAATCTTTAAAATGCTACCTCATTTATCGATTTTGGCTAAGTATGAAGGGAGAAAAATAATAAAACAAAAAATACCTTTTAGAAATAATATAGATATTACAACTGTTATATTTTTATATATATATTGAAGCTGGAAAATATAACAAAAATATTCGGAATGAAAAAATATCTTTGCACCAGAGCTCTCTTTACATTTTAAAATAAAATTGCTCCTAATTGAGTACCTATGACTAAAATAATTAGAAAGAATTTTGAAAACAAAATAGAATTCTGAAATCCTGTTATGCCTTTTTCTTCAGCATATTTTCTGTTTGCAAGCACTTTGTGATTACCAATTGAAAAGTACACTGATTAAACTTACTGTTTTTTATTGATGCTGAATTTCTGCATCTGGAACCGGATTACAAGAAGGATTAAATTTTATAATAAGTTATTTGGATGTTAACATGAAAAGAGATACTGTTTCCACCCTGTAATCTTTGCGAAAATTTTCATGCTCAATAATGTACTGTAAAATAAATATTTGTACTATTCCAAGGAGCCGAGAAAATGTCAGGTTAAATACGAAAATATATAAGCTTTTTCTATTTTCGTATTTCTAAAAAAAAACGGAAAAGAAAACGAAACGATGATAAGTAGCTCATTTCGAAATATTTCAAGGAACCAATGAACATTTTTCAAAGGCTAATAACTATTTATTTTTGTGCCAAACAGTAAGGTCATTGCCTAGACAAGTTTTCTCAGTTTCTTGGCTTTTTTTTCTGTTTCTTGCCTTCGAGCTGTGTTCCTGGTGAGAGTCTAGGTGTGGATATTTTTTCATTAAAAAGCGAAAAGTTTAGTATTTTCTAAATATTATCTATTTTTATGAAGGAAATAGCTAAAAATTAAGACATTAAGAATCAGAATTAGTGTACAGTCTTTCCGTGACAGGATTGTGTGTGTAACCATGGTAATAAAGAGCCATGTACACCAGATTCCATGTATATTTGCCTGAAAATAATGATTGAAAATATTTCTTCGAGAAAAATACTTTCGTTTAAACTATGAGTGAAATATGATGATATGCTCTCTGAATGAAATATGATTTTCTAATTGTTAAGAGATTAATTTTTCCTCCAAAAAACTAGTATATTTGAACCCCATTATAACGAACTTCTTGGAACCAAAGATTTTGTTCGCTTTATACGGTGGTTCGCTATATCCGAAACGTTAAGAAAAATAGTAGAGTTTACAAAATGTATAACTCATTAGTTGAAATGTGTAATCAATAATGATGCATTAAAAATGATCATTAATGAATTAAGTCAACTAAAATCGATTCCATTAAATTGACACAATACAAATTAAATATGTTCAATAAGAAAACAGCGGGACTAAAATTTTGGTTGTTATATCCGTGAGTTCGTTATATACCGTGTTCCCTCTATTGGGGTTCGACTATACAGGAAATTTTTTCTTACAACAAAATATATTTTTTTATCTACTCAAGAAGTAATCATGTTAGTATTATTTTACTAGCCATTTTCGATCTATCATAGCATTTTTATCCTGTTGACTGGTTATGTCATATCTCTTTGATGTAAAGTCATGGGGTGCTTTCCCTTTTCGACATTTCATGTATGTTAATTGTAGTAGTGACTTTCATCTACAAGTAAAAATTATTCATAACTTAAACTCCAGAATTAGTAAATTTTTTTCCAATTAATTTACTTTATGATAATTTCTTAATTTTTTTCTTGCAGATGTTCTATGGCCTCCCTCTACAACCGAATGTAATCCTTGGTCGTCCCACCCTCACGAGTGCCTATGCAACAACTTATTGACCAAGTGAACAAGTGCCACTGGAAGACTCCTTTTCAGCTCTCCTGCTTTCTGTCCCACATACTCAAAAAACGAAAGAAAATCTCAAGATAATAGAAATTATGCCTTCTAAAATTTCAGTAAAATATATCCCTTATAATCTTTCAGCATAATTACAAAGCTCTCAATGAGCTGAACGGATATAATATGCACGAGTTTCCCTAACTTTTACTATCCCTTTGATAATTTGCCAGTATAGGAGCATTTTAATTCACGCATAATACTATTTAAAAGGAATTTACAAACTACAAAATTTAAAGATATTTTAGTGATGTCTATAAAATATGCAATGAAATTAATTTTGTTTAATACATGGATTAGTACACGAAGAAAAATATACATTTCTTTTTAAATATTTTCCAGTAAAAAATAATTCAAATAATTTTTTTTTAAATTCTATTGATTGTTAGGTAATTTACCGAAATTTTGTTTCGCAAGCTCCTTATTAATAAATTTTTGTTTTAAACTGTAAAACGCTTATACATAAGAGATGTGATACTTACTTTTCGATCAATAACTATTTAAGGATGAATAAGGATTCCTGTTTCAATTTTCCGAAATAACAGATGAATAAATTTTTAAATCGATCAAACATTGATAAAAAATTGAAATTAAGTATTAATTTCGAAATTAAACGTTTTTTATATGTTTAACTTCCATATACGTAATCAGTAGATAATTTAATATTTTTATAGTTTTCAAAGGATGAACAATATAGGATTTTATTCTGACTAATCATTTTCGAGATTCGTAAGAATTAAATTTAGGAAATTTTTTTTGTATATCGTAAATTTTCTTGCAAAATAAAAATATTTGCAAATTTTTCGAAAAATTCAACGGATAAATTTTCATCTGTAATAGTTCTAGAACCATTTTTCCTTTTATATATTTTTAAATCCCAGCATAAATTACGAAGTATTTTCAGTGCTTAAAAATTATTGCTTAATATGTGTTACAAAAGGTGTGTTTCTTAGTTAAACAACATAATTTAAAAGAAACAGTTCCTATATACATTGGTAATATGCGAAGAAAATGTGTTTCTGCAGTAAAATCCACACGACAGCCGGATGTTAACGATGCACTGAGGCAGGTGCTTAATAATCTCTACATTAAGCATTGTGAAAGATAGAAGGAGAGCCAAACAAAGAGAAACAAGTTCTTGCAAAGAAAACCGCCCACTCCAATTAAGTCGTATGTAATACATGTGTGCAAGAACTTCGTTTCATGAGACATCTTTTAAAGAACTGGACTGATTAAAATTTTTAAAAGTTGTCTAAAATTCAGGTAGTTTATGTAAAAAGATGAGAAAACTTCCTTTTTCCCTCCCCTTACTAATTGAACGTTCTTCTTGTTGATTGTAACTGTAAAGTAACTCCAGCAATTTTACAAAAAATTCTGTCATATATAACACATATAATTGGTACACGTGTCGGTGAACTCTTGTATATGAATTTAATTATTTATTTTTGTATTTGTAACACAATTTCACGTAAAAGAGAGGTAGATAATGATCCGATTTTACACCTTTAATTGGAATATTTCTGTCAATTGCTTTACTCTTCAATACCGTGCTAGCTGACAGGTAAGATGTGTTTTCGTAAATGTTTTAATGAAGTGTATATGGCAAACTCATAAGTTTAACTACTATTCTGCACTCATATTTTACCCATTTTCTGATGCATTCCAGCAGTAAAAATAATTAATTTATTTTTATATTTAATTGTAATACGTAAATAAATGAAGAAATATACATAAAAGTAAATAAAAGCTTAGTATATATATGCATTTAAAAACAAAGAAATATAATGTATGAATTTTTTTTTGTAAGCTGTAATACCTAAACACCGATATTCTATTTCGATGTCATACTAAATTTAAAAACTGCTTTCCTAAAGAATTATGTAAATTATTTGTTAACTCCATAACCCCAAACAATAATATAAAATGAAGTTTTAAAATATAATAATCTATAATTAATCCAAATAATTTCATCGGAACTATTTTCTGAATGAAAGTTCACCCACTTAAATATTATAATAGAAAAAGCATCTACTTACATTTATCTTAATTCTTTTGAGATTTAAGAACTGAACAAATTTTAATAAGGTAATTTTTGAGCATATAAATTCATATTAAAAATTTCCAGATTTTTAATGTATAACAGAATTGAAAAGTGTATTAAGTTTAAAATGTTTAATATTATAAATTGTCTTAAGTTAATAAATTAAATAAACTACGAATATGTAATTACATTATTTCTCCGTAAAACGAAATAATTCATTAAGTTATTCTAATACGCCTACTCTTAACTTTGCATTCAAATGAACATATGATTGTGTTTAATTTTTATATAATGTAATACCTGTAAAGTATGATTGATTTTTATTTGAATAATTAAGTGCTCTTGTAAGAAACGCTGTTCAGTCATATCATTAATAACAGAAGTTTCAGAATGCTCAGTGCATTGCCTTTCGTAAAATTATCAGTTGTATTTTAATTCAGATTTTGAAATCTTTATTTATATTTACTTAAAAATTATGTCAGTTTGCGTTGAAAATATACAAACAATGTTTTATATGCCGACTATAATGAATGAAAATGTAATATTTATACACAGATGAAAAATATGTATAGTTATTCTGTTTAAATTTAAAGTAGTTATTTTTGAAAAACAAACGTGGACTAACAAATATTATTTTCAAAGAGAGTAATTACAATACTTACATTAATTTAAAAATAAAGATTTATTATTTACCTGTCTCCATAAAGGAGAGAATTCATTTTAAAATTATATGTTTAAAATTTATTTTACCACATTTAATTTCTTTATAATACGGGAAAAAATTATAAGTACAAGCGTTTTTTTACTAAGTATTATTAATTATCATCTAATTCATATGTATAAAACTTTATGTATGTTACAAAGCTTAAGGAGGCATAGATTACATATTTTTCATTCTTAATAATTAATTAATATATTGTTGATTAATGTTTGATATTTTCAGTAACTAATAATTGGAAATTTGTTAAAAAGGTAAAGCTTTACACTATAAGCAATAATGTGAGCATATCTCTAATGTATGTATGGAAATATATCAACGTGAAAGTTTTAATTCATATTTACATATTAGCAGTTAAAATATATTACTTACTAGATTACTCATAGACTCTCAAAACACAAGTAGGAAACTCAAAGATTTTAAGTACACTTTACGTTCAGTATTTCGCTTCCAGTAATTTGCCAATAATTATTTACAAGCACGACAAAGTGCTTGACAGAATACTTAGGGATCAGATACTGCATTTCAACTCCTTTGCCTGCCTGAAAATTTATTTTACTAAGCAAATTTAATTATTACTTACTCTTTAAATAATAAACACACGATATATTTTACAAACTTGCGAAGAAGAATAATATCTCTATTTTATCGTACCGTGTAAATGTTTTCATTTCGATGTCTATTGTGTGGATTGTGACATGTGATTTTTCTGTAACATTTCAAATGACTTGTGCAGTGGCTAACAAAACTGCCATTTTATGAAAAATATTTCGTCACTATACACATTCATAAGGCAAAGATTTCATATAGATTTCATTATAGTGATCTTGTAATGTACATATTTTTATCTATACTTTCTTGACATTCGCTCTAGAAGTTCATAAATGAAAGTTAAATTCTATTCAAATAGGAAATATTATAACATGGAAATTTCACTGTAAGAAAATTAGCCATTATGAAAAAGTAAGTTGGTAAGTCACAATTGTATTTATTGTTACAAAATAGCTCATTCGCATATAATTAACCCGTGTTACTACATCTTGTGTAAATTCATTTATAAAAAGAAAATTCAATGTTTATGTGCATTAAAAATTAAACTTTGGATTATTGTTTTCAATGCATAAGGACGGGTGCTTAAGAGATTAACATAGACTCCGAAATAAAGGTTTCTGTTTTTCCACCATTTTTCCTTCCTTTAAATTATATAAAAAGCCTTTTTCGTTAGTATGGTCGTTAGTAAAAAATGAATATTTATAAATGAAACAGTATTTCACAAACAAAATGAGGTAAGTCACTGCTTGGTCAAAAATAAGAGACATTTTAATATTTCATTAGATACCCTTACAGAGAGCATTTATAAAGGCTTTGGGTTGACAAACTCATGTAATATCTAAACCTTTGTTTTCATCCTATATCTGAGTTAAGATTTTTCGAGACCTTCTATTGAGAACGAGAGAGTCGAACATCCTCGCAAAGTCATCTGTAGATCCTCGAGACTCTTGGAGGGGCATATATCTGTTACAGTTTAACTTTGTTGTGGACTATTAAAAAGTAAAAATAATCATTTGTCATTCCCCTCTATCATGACTGTAATGCATGACCCATAATAAGTCTTATGAATGTCATCCTGGAATATGGCTATATTATCAGACAATTAAAAATAAGTATACGTACTAAGATAGACTACTAATAGTAGATTTAATCATTCAATAAATTTATACTCCGCTGACGTGATTTTGTTTGTACTTAGACAGTAACAGAAGCAACTTCGTACATTTTTGCTGCACACAGACACATACATTTGATGCAAAGCATGATGAATCATACCTTTGTATGTATCTCTTCTAACCTTGCTATGAACATCACTGTGGAATAGTACAAATCTGGGCTAATATGATCATATATTTTTCTATTACTCCTCTGTCCAATTTCGAGGCTTCAATATTAGTCCGCGATTATGTGAAAGTGGAACACCATTATTTGTCAGAGGCTTTTTATTGTGGGGCATTTTGATGAGGCAACTCATGAAGTACGTTTGAGTCAGTCAAAAGAGCTGAATCGATTAATGCAAACAGCTGGTGAGTGGTTGAAGACTCCCTTGCCCTTTTAATCCAGGAGCAGTAATTCAAAAGCATTATACTTGATGATATCAAGTGGCTTTAAATGTTATATGTTCAGTTAAATGCTATGTTTAGTTCAAATCCTGTTCATTCTGCTCATATTGTGCGATTAAATATATTATAAACACACTTTTGAGTTAGATTGCAAACGTTTATTGCATTTTTACCTTAATCAAAGGATTTTATTATTTTCGGTCAGCAAGATATCTTTCGGCCTCCTTCATTCCCCGAAGTTGATACTTTATCTCTTGAAAATTCAATTACATGCTTGACATTACTTAGCTTAGTAATGTCAAGTAATTTATTTTAAATCAGTAATTTATTTTAAATTTTGCCTGATTTTTTTCATAAGTAGAGGAAAACCCATAATTTAGACTCTATTTTATGAAAACTAGTAACATCTTCTCCACGACAGCATAAAACATCATCGACTATAGCATATAGCAGGAAATGCTATAGACTAGATATGCGTTGCACTAGTGGCATTTTAATGGTTACCCTCCGCAGAAAAATCCAAATTAATGCAATACCGAAACAAAATTTAGCCACTTGGGAGGTAATTCTATAATCAGGGAGTGTATATGTAAAATTACACCTAAATCTGAATCATATAATTTTACATTAATGGGATATTTAAAAATAAAAATTTTACGAGGAAAAATAATAATATTCAAAAACATTAAAATACCATATGATGATGACAAAATGTCATTTGTGTGTAGTAATACTTCAATTCTAACATTGAAGTATTCATACAAATATTGTTATATGTTTAATTACTAAATATACCTGTGTTAAACACTATTTTATGCATCCCAGCTATATGCACAGTTGTTTTCAGTTTATAAGTACAACACCCGTCCTAAACTATAATTTTTTAAACGCAAGATTAATCTTCTTTTCTGATGCTAGTGAATACGGCTGTATTCGAAAATTTTTCATGGTGGCATGAGGTTCATGTGCTTTGTGCTTCTTGCAGAAAGAAAGGTAATTAATATTTCCTATTGTATCAAGTGAACATCTTGTAGAAATGAAGTATGATATTAAAATCGTGAATGTATTTTGTAACTATAAAGTCCTGAGTGTTTCTCAGCACAGAAATTTAACTTACGATAAAGAACAAGTTAAATTTTTTCCAGAAATTGTAAAATATATTTCACTGAAGTGTTGTTCAGATTACCTTATTGTTGAAGAAAGTTTATGAATGTTACGCACGTAAGTCAAACTTGAGCAAACAGTTTCGGGAAATTAAATAATCAGCAAGATTAATTGTTGATTTTTTGCCATTTATTTTGTGCTCTTTTTTAATTTATAAAAACTATTTAATTTTTTATATATTTGTCTATTGCATAGTATGTTTGATACAGTAGACTAATTTTTTATAATTTTACAATTTTACTCTGTTTAACTGTGACTCAGGTATAGGTTTTGTAACAATACTAATCATTTTTCTGTATAATCATTATTTGTGTAAATATATTTCATGACGTGTAAACTTTGTATTCTTTTATAGCCTATTCTTTTTTTAGTTTAACACTTTTTTTAGTTTTGTTGCTAACTTAATCATTACTTCATTAAACAGTTTAGAGTGTATTTGTAAGATTATATTTTAGCAGTAGCTGCTACTTAATTTTCTGAAATCTTGGTTATGTAAATAGAATATATCTTAAACTGTAAATTTGGAACTAACATGGATGAATTATATTATATGATGTAGAAACACCAATTTAAATGAATTGCTAGAAAAAAGGATTTATATAGGTCTATGCACATTCTATATTTCGTAGTGTTATTTCTTAGGTGTACATTAAATAGTGTGACATGCTACTTTATGGAAGAGAAGCCTTACATTTTTAGTGCCAATGTTCCATTTGTATTCTAAATATACTTTGTATAACGTATTTCCAATCATGTTATAAATGTTATAAGGTACGCATATTTACTTCTATTACAATGTGTAGCTCATTTTTATAAGTTCAATTTTTTATTTCATTAAAGAGCCATATCAGAAAAAGTTCCCTTAATTTGATTAATAAATTTTAATTTTAAAGCAAATGATATTTTTAGTTTGTAATCCTATTTAACTGGCTTTTAATCTGGCAAAAATCTAATGGAATAATCAACTTCTAGCCACGTAGATTTTTTTAATGAAAAAACATAATTTCATATTTCTTTGTTATTGAACATAGAACTTATAAGAGATTTTTGTATTAAATAATAACAGGGATACCAATGATAAAGGACACACGTGCCAAAAACTCAATCTCAAATCTTTGTAACATAATAACATGATTGTAACAAACAATATATTGAATTATTTCTATACGTGTTTTGTACCTAAAGCATCTATGCATCAGTCAGATATTTACAAACCAAATTAATAGGTGACATGTGGCCTCTAATATCAAGCTTTCCTATATTTTAATTTTCTGTTCACTATAAACTCTGAAATCTGAAAATTAAAAAAAAAAAGTGGAGACAGAAGGTCATGAAAATAAAATGGATTTAAAAGTCGGTTCAGCGAATAAATATAAAAAATGTCATACAAAATGCAAAATTAAAAGTTTATTTTTAAAGAAGGAGGTCCAAATAGTTTACCTAATTTTTCCGATTCACTGCGACACTATTTAATGCTTGTTAGTGATTTATTAGCTTAGTACCTCTTGCAATGCTCTACTTAGTATTAATTATTTAAATGAGTCTTAATTAGGTTATCAATTAAATGAAGCATCAAGACATAAACATAGAGGCAACAGAATGATAACCAGTTGGCACTACTTTGGGATGTTAGTATAATGTGTGAAATATATTTTAAATAATTCAGAAACACAGAAAGCTTTTAAGCTCTAAAGAACATATCCCAATGGCGTTTTATCTAGAACCAAGAAGGTCAGGGATCTATTTCGTAAAAAATAAAAATAAATATCATTGGCAATAGTCTTATCCAATTAAGGAAGAAAAAGTTACAAAAGAAAAAGTTAAACTTAGAATATTGACCATTTTGTATGCGTATTCTTAACCACAGAAATTTATACTAGTTGCAAAAATTCTTTAACTTGAATAAAATTTTCCATGCAAACTAAAATGGCATTTCTCTCCTATGAACGACATATATCCCTTGTCCAGGTATATCAGAACAAAGGCTATAAATAAAAAAACTGGTGATAAAGAATCTAGGATTAATATATGTTTCATCACGTTAATAATAAGTTAAAATATGTTTTCAATATTAACTTTTTCTGGTTGAAGCAAAGTTGAGATACTTTAAACGGTGATATATATATATATATATATATATATATATATATATATATATATATATATATGCTATGTTCCAGTTCATAGTAAAGACCAATTAAGTTATTTTGTACTATAGCTTTTCTTTGAGTCTCTGGACGGATATGCATAAATGTTTTAGAAAATATTTTGTGTTGTTTCTTAATAGATACATAAGTGCTGCACAAATTTCTAAGCATTCTAAAATAATGTTTGTTGTGATTGTTTCAACTTATACAAGTTTTGGATTTTGTAGCATGATTATTTGAAATCGTGTGAGAATGCGACGTATGTAACTTCAATTATTTGAATCCATTATTTCTGTAACAAATTTTGTCTATTAAAAAGCGTATTTGAAATTTTAATTAAGTCTCCTACTTAAAACTTCTTACCACTTGTTGTTGTTCTTGTTGTCGTGTTCAGGAATAGTACAGAAAAAAGAATTGTGCTATCCATAGAAGAAGGGTACCATTACCTCGAAAGAGGTCGGAATTTCTACATGTTGGTTAGCGAAATGCATTTTATTTTCCTTCTACCACCTAACGAAAATTCCAATGGAGGCATTCCCCGATCCGCCACCTAGAGACGCGCCCTCTAGGGGTTACAGGCTCTCCCGAGAGATCCCGAGGGTGGTGGGATTCAGCCGGTTTGCACCGGTTCTGTAGAACCGATACCTAATGTAGCTATCAGTTCTGCGAACCGTTTGCT
Source organism: Dolomedes plantarius (assembly GCA_907164885.2). Lineage (NCBI taxonomy): Eukaryota > Metazoa > Arthropoda > Arachnida > Araneae > Dolomedidae > Dolomedes > Dolomedes plantarius. Next base: position 114,507,027 of record OU015498.1, on the reverse strand, counting down.
AAAGAGCACCAGCTGCATCATTCACAGGACAAACATTAAAAAAAAATAAACCTACCCTACACCGGGCGGCCGGTCCTGTCTAATCGTAAAGAAATGGACTCCTAATTTCTACAGAATGATAACCAGTCCTAGAGTGTAAACATTGTTAAGACTAAATCTCATAGCCTATGATAAAAGCAAAGAAAATTGCAAGCGAGGACGCGAATTAAACAGCAATATGAAAATATCTTTAATAATAGTTTGTCATATGACACCGCGGTTTTGCTGGCTATTTTTCTGGGAGCACCGTGTAGATAGACCAGCATTACCCCCCTACGGGCCGGTCCCGTAAATTTGAACCGAGTCGAGTGACGAGACCGGAACACTTGACCCCGCACCTCCAGATGTAAATTTGTGAACTGAATCTATAGACTCTGCGTGCTGACTCCATATGGAGTTAGACAGAGGTCACAAACCCCTGCTCCTCTTATCCTGGACAAGGAACAATTACCGGCTGGAACCACGTGGAAGTGGAGGCAACCGACGCCGAAAATAGTGCCATTCTGCAACTCCCACAAAGAATACTACTCCCCCAAGAGAGTCATATTTACTCTCTCTATTACCTGCACTTAAAAGAAGAGTAAATTATTTCGGGTTGAATCGTGGACGGAGCCACGTTGGTGGACCACGTGACCACAGGCTCGCAGGTGGAACTGTCCCGCAGATGTACACTTGTGGCTAATGTTAACCTGTATTATTTCCTGTCTTGAATCTTGAGTTGAGATACGCGAATGTCACGTAGGTCTAAAATCTTGGTGTAGAGATTTGTAAGTACATCTTGGTACAAGTTGTTTTACCGCCGTACCATGCCCACGGTCAATTCAGTGTGCTGGGCAAACTTGCAATTACTTAGAATTATTTAATAAAGTCTTTGAGTTCCCAAGAGTTTGTTTTCGTGTGAAATAATTCTATATATTAAAAGAAGTTCGTCACTTTTGAACTTTAGAGTTCCGTGAAGGAGTCTTACTGTCCTAACGCCAGAATCTGTATCCACCTTAACCATTCAAAGCTTAGAAGTAAACCAAGACAACGTTTTACTCATGCATAATAAATAAAAATAAAAGGAAAATACATATTAATTACAAAACAGTAAAGTTTCTATCAGTGGTAAAATACAGTAAAGATTATTTTTGAACGAATGCATATTCAAAATAGTAGAACTTTAGGGCTGATAAAAGCTGCAGTTAATTTTCTGTCAGTTAACACACAATCTCCAAATTTTTGAAACATCATAATAGATGCTATAAATTTCATTAACACACATCCCCGAAGATTCATCCCTAAATACACTCTGTCACAAAAAAATATATGCACCCAGAAGGAAACGAGCTGCTATCACGAAACTTAACATGCATATAGTGTATGAGGAGATAAGCAAATGATTACAAATTCAGAAGAACAGACCGTTTTATTAAGAATATATGGCATGAAAAACGTTACAAATCAGTAAGTAGATAATCCACCCCTGGAAGCTATACAAGCCGAAACACGGTGTGGCATCAAATCAATGAGGTCCCCTTTGACATCCTGCGGAAGATCATGCCATAATCATTGCAACTGGGCAGTTAATTCACCAGTCTGCCGGGGCGGCTGCAGTTGCTTTCCAAGCACGTCTAAGAAGTGCTCTATTGGCGAGTGGTCTGGTGACCTGCCAGGCCATGGGAGTACGTCATATCCTTGAAGACATACTTGGGAGAGTCGCGCAGTATGAGGACGATCGTTGTCTTGCTGATAAATGGCACCTCGAAGACTTGATAGCATAAGCAGTGCAACTGGCGTTAAAATCACGTCCACGTAACTGGGTCCCGCCAAAGTGCGTTGAAGGTTGACTAGAGGTGATCGTGTGCCCCAAAAAATCGCTTGCCACACTGTCACACCTTGTGTAATTGCTGTATTCCTCTCGACAACAAATGCCAGATCGGATTGGTGGCCTGGCCGTCTCCACACGCGTATGTGCTGGTCATCAGCATTGAGACTGAATCAGGATTCAATTCTGAAGATCACACACCTCCAGCTGATCACACTCCAGCTTGCCCGATGTAGGCAAACATGCAATCGACACTGCCTATGATGTGGGGTCAGTGGTAGGCGTCTTAATGGACGTCGGCTCCTCATACCTGCGTCGGCCAGTGGTCTCCGAATGGATTCCCTTGACACCATCGGATGTCTGGAAGGTGGTAAATGGCGTCGAACCGATTCGAGTTACGTTGTTGGTGTGGGCGTGGCCGCTCTTACGATTGCGCGATTCTCAAGCGCATTTGTATTCTTGGGACGCCCTGACCCACCACGACGGTAGACTATCCCTTCCGTGGTCCATTGTTGCCAACACCGAGAAACTACCATATCGCTCTCATGGAGGTGGCGGCCGATACGCCTGTTCGACCAACCTGCTTCTCTGAGGCCTACTATACGCCCCCTCTCAAAGTCCTACTATTGTTCGTACTGTCGCCGGTTACGTATCAGAGGCATCTATAGTCACAATATCATTTTTCCAAGTCGACATATTTGTTTGAATAACCCTATGGCACGAGCAATCATGCTTTTAAACTCTCCCAGCTGCGCATCTCATATGCACATAGCGCGCTTACCCTTGTCTCATTGGAGTCGAAATTTTAATCATTGACATATCTCTTACCAGACTACATTCCTGCCAAGTTTCGCGGTAGTAGCTCGATTTCTTCTGGGGGCATATATTTTTTTGTGACAGAGTGAATATATATGTATATATATATATATATATATATATATATATATATATATACAAAGTGGTCATAAAAAAACTTTGCCGATATATTGACCTCTAGCGGCTAATACGTTCAAGCGATCGAGATGAGATTTCAGATATAGTTATTCAGAGGTTTGAGCTCGGGATTCTGTGAACGGCAACGAAGTGGCGCTCATGGTTACGGTTATAGGTACAGAAACTCGAAATTTTCGAAAGACAACGCCCTTTTTTCACCGTCTCAAAATGCTCAGCGCATGCGAAAACACTAAAGAGTACGGTGCAGGTGGAATGGTGCGGGTACCACAAAAACGGACTCGTTTTGCACGCAGAAAAAAAACAGCTCTGCGAACGGCCAACAAAAACACGATCGGGGCACATGGAGAAAATTTGCTTGTGACAGAGGCAAGAAACCGAGCACTGATGACAACACAGATCGGACAAAAGAAAACTTTTATTTGGACTACACATTTTCCACATAGGTGCCATCACATGCCGTTCGCAGAGCTGCTTTTTGTGCGTGCATAACGCGTCCGTTTTTTTGTGATACACGTACCGTTTGAACACTCTTTAGGGTTTTCGCATGCGCTGAGCATTTTGCGATGGTAAAAAGTGCGCGTTGCTATTCAAAAATTTCGAGTTTCTGTACCTATATCCGTAACCGTGAGCGGCACTTGGTTGCCGTTCACACACTCCAGAGCTCATACCTGTGAATAACTATGTATGAAATCACATCTCGATTCGTTGAACGGAACAGCCGCTAGACGTCCATATATCGGCAAAGCTTTTTTATGACCACCCTGTATATCGATCTATATATATATATATATATATATATATATATATATATATATATATATTTGCACCGCTTCCATGCTAAGAAATATTTGGTTTCAAGACTCTGCATGGTAATTGACAGTGAATTATGGGATGAAATGATGCATGTACCAAACTAATACATTTACTTTTTGCAGTTGGCATGTAACAAATATTGATTCCCAGTGAAGCGTGTAGAAAATATGCGCGAGATTTATGAAGGATAAAGAAGATTCACTAAAAATTTACTCTGAACGTCTATGGGAAATATAATTCAATAGTTATTCTACTTAGGGTATGCATTTCCAACAGGAAATTGCACTTAATTCATAATTACTATGTAAGATCATTGTGCATTGACACTTACGTAAACTGTATGAAACATCCTGTAGCAGAGTTTAAAAATCCTAGTATTGCTGTTTATTTTATGGTTCAAATGGACTGATAATACAAGAGAATTTTACAAGACTCTCCTTATTTACTTGTAAAATCAATGAAAATGGTTTTATTGTGTTATATATATAATTATGTCAAAAACAATTTCATATTCATAACGGTAAAAAAATTATAGGGTAATTATTATATGTCGATTAAATATATACGTCCTAATGCAAAAATACTCTGAATTTCCTTTTCATTCAAGTAGTTTCTGAATGGCAAAACGTCTACTGTAAGAACATTTAGCTTTATATTTTGCCCAGAATTTTTAATTTATTTTTAATATCGCGTTAATGAGATGATGATTTAAATAGTAATTTTAATGTGATGTTTAGTGAAAATTAATGAAGCATAAAATTTCAATATTTTCGCAGAATCAGCATATGTTTTCTTATTACAAAAATATAAATATACAAATTTGAAATTGCACTATTAGTGGCTAGTAAAGCCATTTAGAAATTTGAGGAAGGTAAGAAAATCGGTACGTTTAAGAGATTTTTAAATTTTTTCTATTTACCCCCCATATACAATTTAATGAATTTATTTTTAATAAATTGAACTTCTATGGTATCAATTTAATAAAATTGAAGTATTAAAGTATCTATTTAATTATACAGTCAAACCTATTTGTGTGTGGTAGATAGGTAACACGTCTACTGTAAGAACATTTAGCTTTATATTTTGCCAATAATTTAAAATTTATTTTTAATATGGTGTTAATGAGATGATTATTTAAATAACAATTTTAATGTGATGTTTAGTGAACATCACATTAATTGGATAATGTCCAATCGTCTGCTCCATTAGCAAGAAAAAACAATATTTTTTGTCTATTTCGTTGTTATGAACGTGACGATAAATTTATTTAAAGCATCACAAAAAGAAGAAAATGGAGGTAAAGATTCGAAAAAAATTCATTTTAAAAGAATTTTTTGGATCTTTCTCGTGATATAAATTTTATAACCCTCAGATTATTATTTTAAATTCAAACTTTAAAGAGTGTTTCAAAAACTGCTAAAAAATTCAATTTTAAAGAATCTAAGAAGAATTTTTCAAAAATCTTTCTTATTGCACCCCTATACTATAAGAAGAATCGCCATGCAAAATTTTAACCCTTTAGGTACAGCGGTTTGGTCTGTGCGTTGTCTGACAGTCTGTCAGTCAATTAATCAGTCAGTCAGTCAGTCAGTCAGTTGCGGAACTGTTATATATATATGGATTGAAATCTTGATATGATACAAACATTTTTCAAATCAATTTCTATTTTTTTATCTATTTTTAATACTCAAATTTTATTTGAATATTTCCTATAGAAGCATGAAAATAAATCTTGATTCTATGTCTTTTTGCCTACAAAAAGTCAAGAATGAAAAAAAATCATGGTTTTTTTTTTATACCTTTGATATATTTCCCGTGTTTGGGATTTCGATACGGATAAAAGGTAAATAATCCGGAAAAAGTTGCAGAATATTTTTAGAAGTCCGTGACCCTTTATTTCTGCGATCTTCAATATCTGAGGAATGCGAGAAATATGATAATCATTGATCTATCTTAAGGGTAAGCTGTCACCCCAGATCGACCGATAGTATAATTAATGAACATCTTTTCGGAAGAGGTAGATAAAAACTTTCAACGATCGATGTTATGGTGGAGGGGTAAACAGAAAACACAAACTACATATCCCGTAGAAATGCATCTACACATGAATGCCTCTAGTTTCGATTTCTGATACGAATTTCGTGTAAAAGGGAAGCTGGCAGTGAAATTATAAACGCTTAAATTCATTACGTATTTATAATCGCAATATTTTTTTACATTGTTCTAGGAAAGTTTATCATTCCTTTTTCACTTTTATTCCACTTTAGAATATATTTTAGTTTATGCTATTTAAATTTAAGAGAAACTTTTCCTTCATATTTAACTAGCTCAATACCCGTACTTCGCTACGGAGTATATTCAATTTAAATACAAATATTTTTATAGACAAAATAATCTAGAAGAAAACATTCAAATTAAATCTAATAGAACATACTAAAGAATATAGTGCAGTTAATATAGTATAATTTAAGGAACATATCTTTTACTGTATTTTAATATTTTTTGGATAATGTCCAATCGTCTTCCGCATTAGCAAGAAAAAAAAATTGTCAATTTATTACGTTGTTATGACAAAATTTAGTTTAAAGTATCCCAAAAAGAAAAAACCACGTGATCAGCATAATAAATTAAATTCTAAAAATTAATCTTTAAAAATTCGCCGAAAATCAGAAAATGGAGGCAAAGATTCGAAAAACATTTCATTTTAAAGGAATTTTTTATGATCTTTCTCGTAATATAAATTTTATAACCCTCAGATAATTATTTTAAATGCAAATTTTAAAAAAATTACAAAAACAGCTTAAAAATTTAATTTTAAAAAATCTAAGAAGAATTTTTTTTAAATCTTCTTAGTGCACCCCTACACTATAAGAGGAATTGCTATTCAAAGTTTCAGCTCTTTAGGTCCAGCGGTTTGGTCTGTGCGTAATTTGTCAGTCAGTCAGTCAGTTACGGAACTTAGAGAAAAATAAAGAAAGAATTTTTTTTTAAATGCAATGTATAATAATACAATAAACACAATTTTATTGCTTGAAAATTAGATGTTTTATATACAATCTATAATTTAAACACCTTTTACGGTTGATTCTTTTCACTCAATAAAATAAGAGTTTAGCACAGAATGTCCCAAAACATCTTCGAACTGAATTTCCTTACAAATGTTTCGAAATTAGGAAAACACTTGACAATTTTCTTTGACATTGTACATCCATATTAGCATAGTTAAACGCAGCGCGAAAAAATTTTAACCGTAAAATGTGAGTCTATATATATCCAGGTTCCGTTGAAATGAGTTTTGGAATTTTCAGATAAATTATGCCTGCAGTTTTTCAACTTGTTCCGAAGATTTTTTTGTCTAACCAATATGAATAAATATCGTAAGAAGTGACAACACTTCCACTGAGTTGAATTGAGACGTACGAACAGCAATTTCCTAATCCAAAACGGTTCTTTTGGCATTTTTCCTCGTATCACGCACTTAGCGAAAGGTTATCTTCTTCTCAGTGAATGCTTAGGAATGTAAGGTTTCTGATTATTGGACCCCGGGAAGGGTTTAGCAGGTGCACCGCTTTAAAGGCTTCCCTTTCTTGTTAATAGTTCATTCACATTAGCTTTCTTCTTACAGATAACAGGAAATGATTCATTACATACTGAGGTACAACATTCAAGTTTTTTATATTTTGTTTTACTTGAAGAAGGTGAACACATAAAAAACTGCATATAACGAAATTTTCTGCAGACTTTGAATTGGATCATAGTTTTCATTCAAATGAGTACTCATAGCAAAAAAAATATTTCAGGAAAACGAATTTTCATAAACAAAAGATTTTCACTTTCAATATCCATTTAATAAGGGACTATCCGGAGAAAAGATCGAATTCCAAGTTTGAAACCTCCAGCTGGTTTTCTTATTAATAAAGCACCCATTCGTGTGAGAAAAGGTTATATCCAATCTCTTTTACTGCACATTTCCGTCACTGTCATTGAATCCAATGAGTCTGAATATTTTAGCCATTTATTTATTTTTGATGATGTTGATTTGTTTACTGTATATAATGGATATATTTATATCCATATTAGAATTATCTTTCTGAAAATTAATTTTTGTGCCCATTGTATCTATAACTGCAGTTTGAAGAAATAGCTGCGAGTTATTCGCTCTGCGATTTCAATAACAAAGTTATAAGTACTTATATCGGAAAAATTCTGCATATATATATATATATATATATATATATATATATATATATATATAATATCTTAAATTTATGCCCTCCATGCTAGCATTTAAATTCCCTTTCCTAAATCCAATCACCAACAATATTAATTTATCGTTTTAAAACCCTTAGCCACAGAACTTCCCATGAATCGCATGCATTTCTACACGAGTGTGTGCGAAGTCAAGAGTGGGTTAGCATCACGAGCCCGAAAATCTGCTGACCCTACAAATAATAGTCACATGTCTACCTCACACCCTTGCGCTTAATGTTGAAAGGTGATATTATTCCGGGACGTTCTTCTGGAATGAACGGTTGTACTTTTGTCATTCTAATAAACGATTCGGCCCGACTGCTTCTAAATTTCATTTTATTCCTTTCAGGCTGAGTCTAGCTCCAGCCATATAAATAAGAGCTAGTTTTACCTTTCAGGTTATGATTTAAGGACGTGATGTAATGGGTATATAAACATATATATTGTATTAACATATTGTATATACAATAGGGTAGTTATTTAATATCGTCTAATAACAAAATTATTTCACTTATAACACCATTTTCAACTCTTTATAACATTTCCAGTATCACTCGTATTCGGGATCAATTCTTGTCATGATTTATAAACTTAGTACAAAGGCCTCATAAAGCCATTTCTCACATCAAGGTACTTTTAATAAGGTGTGTCTATGGAAAAATAATATATCTTGTCTACGTCCTACTTAAATTTCTATGTCTTCTCATTAGTGATGACGTGCAAAGTTTTTCACGTGCAATGCTTTTGTGGCTTCACATTTGTATGCGTATCATATTTCAGGGAAATTTAATATTTTTCATAGCTTGGGGGGGGGGGGAAATGAAACCCAGCAGAGGGAGGTTTGTATATCTCAATATTTTCCTCGTTTTCAATTGTATTTAAACATCTTGAAATGCTATGAATTATATATATTTGTAAATAAAGAAATAAATTAAAATGCTTCTGTACGTTTGGCTGTATTAATAAGAAAAGTGTATTTTTAAAGCTACTTTTTGTATTTTTATGAAATATGTACAATCGTGGTCATGACATTAGCAATAAGCTGAAAATCCCATGATTTACATTTAGTGTTGATGCAAATAGTAAAATTTCTGGAATTGAGTTGTTCAAATTAAATTTATCAATATATATATATATATATATATATATATATATATATATATATATATATATATATATATATATATATATATATATATATACATATATACATATATACATATATATACATATATACATATATACATATATACATATATACATATATACATATATATATATATATATATACATATATATATATATATATATATACATATATATATATATATATATATATATATATATATACATATATATATACATATATATATATACATATATATATACATCTATATATACATAGATACATACATACATATATACATATATACATATATACATACATATATATATATACATAGATACATATATACATATATACATACATATATATATATATATATATATATATATATATATATATATATATATATATATATATATATATATATATATATATATATATATATATATATATATATATATATATATATACTTTATTTAAAATATCCACAATAATCTTTTAGTCCACGTAGGAGATACGTTTATTAAAAGATTGTTTACACACACAAGAATATAACTTAAGAGTTATTGAAAAATTACTAGTTTTATAAATTGTGATTTGTTTCAAAACTATCTTTCTTTTATTGAAGATAAGATAACCTTTCGAAATGCATATAACACATATTTTACACAAATTATATTATTAATTTCCGTGGACATATGGGAGTAATTTTGAAATTGATTATATGAAATTGATATTTGAGAACTTCTATTACAAATTTAATATGTGGTAACAAGTATCAACTTTTAATACCTCCAAAATGCCCATGAAGCATTAAAAAATTATGAAGTTTATGACTCCCTATTCATTTTTTATGAACGATGCAATTTGAATCATAAATAAGAATAATTTTATAATATTGTTGCATAAAGTTTGATGTAACAGAGGAATGCTGTACATTTTATATACAACTATAATACTTAATAATTCTTCTAGTTACACACGTAATATATAGCACATTTTGCATGTAATAATTGTATACACATTTTAAAATTCTACAGTCCTCTGAAGGGCCACTGTCATATGTATTTCAGACAATCAATAGTTTGACAAATATCCGATAATTCCCCAAAAGTTTACAATTCCTCTCTAAATACATAGTCTTTTAAAAGTGCAATTTTATAGTTAAGAAATATTGATAAACTTTTCTTAAAAAGTTCTAGATATAAAATGATGGAGAAATTTTTTAATGCAATTTACACATACTTTATAAAATTTGTCTTAAAATTTAAGCAATATAATAATTTGAATAATTTAATAAAAAGCAATCTACATATGCTTATATTGTTTTCAAGGTCTCTCTCGCTCTCTTTCTATATATATATATATATATATATATATATATATATATATATATATATATATATTGTATATATGTATATGTGTGTGTATGTATATGTATATATATTTATAAATACTTTCATAGATAGATAGATTGATAGTTAGATATGAATTTATATTAGAGATCAAGACTAATTTCATGTATAATAAATCTAATGGAAAAATTTTATGTTCTCTTCTGTTACAATCCACTTAAAATAAATTCGAATACAGATTTGCTCTATCATATAGGAAAAAATGTTAATGTATTATTGTTATTCAGTGAACAATAATTTATATTTTAATGAACATATATAATTTTATTAATATGATTACACATACTAAATGCGTCCAATAAAGAAACTGAAATGTATCTATCATCATTGTTCCAACATTTTTTTTTCATTAAGTAATAAGCTTCAAAAAAAATTTAAACAAATTAACCATATTTATAATACGTTACAAATAAATAGTTTATTTTTTATAAAAACACCATTTTCAAATCACGGTCACGTCCTTTTGGGCATTAAAGTGTTTTTTTGTGGTCAAAAATCGCTGTCCTTTCTGAAAAATTCAAAAAGAATTCGAATCAACCATTTGTTTTAAACGACTTACTTTGTGTATACATTCTTGTTTTCTAAATTTTCTAAATCCTACCTCTCATGGCAGTCACGTTTCTAAATGATATATTTGAGATATTTTAGATGCCGTGTTTCTTTGCATGAAAATCACGTTCAGTTTCGTTAGATTTCCTTTCAGTCTCGTTCTGGAATAGAGTAATCAAAATACCTTTATGCTGATTCCTTTTTGTATATTTGGATATACAATTCACTTGTGATGTATTCGAGAAATGAGTTTCATTTCTTAAATTTTCACTGACCCTAGGGCTTTTCCTTTATTTACCTTAACGTAAACAAGCTAAAACTACTTCAATGTTGTTTGAATCATTTTTATAAGTTGATTACATTTAGGCTTTCAAAAGGGACTGAAAATGTTGAATTATTTGTTTATGTAAATATACATTGAAATGGTGTATTTTCAAGTATTTGTTCATGATTTCAAGGACGAAAAATATATTACTGAACGTGCTAGGATTTTCCATTTTTACTGATAAACATAACTTACGTCAAACTGATAAACGCATACGATTCTGCTTACAAAATCAAGCATATGGCACTGGATCAGGATTTAACGTTTCTATGCATATAGATAACTAGTATTCATTTTAACTGTTAAAAATGATAATAATAAAATTCTTCTAAAAATTTATAAATTCATAATTAAGAAAAATAGATGTAGTATAGACATACTGTCTTTCAAATTAAACTCCAATGTTGCACATTTTCTCATGAGGAGTTTATACAAAGGTATTTCATCAAAATCGTTTTCTAGTACAAAGAAAAGTCCAATTATACGCCATGAGATTTTTGAAACAAGAAAAATATATTTTCTAATAATTTTAGCAACGTGTAAGTATAGGTTAATCTGCAATTCAAGTGTATTTTTGAGAGTATTATTCTATGTTTTTCGGGGTGAAATATTAATTTAGAAAAAGAAGTTTATCATACCCACAGTTCTTTAAAATCTAATCGTATCCGCATCCGTCTCTTAAATCAACAGAATGCCAAAAAAAGTCAGTAAAAACTCCATTTCTCACGACTAAGAAAAATCTGATTAAGCTCTATACATTTTCAGGAATCCGGGATATTAAACTGCATGGTATCTTGCTAGAAAACATGCTGGGAAAACAGAGATTGCTTTCAAAGATTCATTTTGAATTCACTGTGTAATTTGTGTTTCATTAGTGATGATGGCGGGTGGTAAGGGATTTCACCTCCTGAGGACGATATGATCCGTGTTCCCTTTTCTGCTAATTTATCAGCCGCCCAATTACCCGGTATTCCACAGTGTGCCGGTATCCACCGAAAAACTACAATATTTTCAAAAGAAGAAAAACCTCAGTAAATGGATCTACAGTCCTGGATCTTTCGAGAAGCAACGGCTTTAGAAAAAATTACGATAGCCGAAATGGGTAACTTTAAATCTGGACACTTTGAATCTAAATTTAAATAAATATATCAAATACTAACAGCAAAATTACTGTATTTAATAACGTTATTTAATCAGTACGAGAAAGAAAAAGGCAACGTGGTAAGAAAGGGATAAAAAATTTACTTTCATTAGAAATTTAAGTTAAGCGTAGGCATTTATGTAGTCACAATGCAAAGAATAGTTTTAAAGCTTCAGCTGCATAGTTGTAATGCTGAAACTCCTGCTGCAGAGCAACCATGCTAGCAAATTGTCTCTCTGATGTTCTATAACCCACGAAAGTTAGACACAATTTTGACAAAATTACTGTTCCATATTTGAAAAAAAAATGCAAACAAAATTTATGCTTCGTTGTACACCGCTGTGGGGTAAATAATAAAGAATATGATACGGTTTACAGCCAAGCCATTTTTTTACGCTAAATATTTGGCGTGCTTAGGTGTTTGCTAGAAGTATTACTGTTAATTCTCACCACATGGTTCTTCAATTGTAATGCCATATTGGCGTAATATCGCCACCAGTTGGCGACCGTATCATATTCTTCTTATGGGGTAACACAAGGTGATTTCAAAACATATTATTTACTACTTTATTGCCATTTTCATCATTCATACATTTCTTAAATGTGATTGCTAGGCTACAATGCTATGTGACTTTTCTGCAATTATCATAGCTACACTTTTACTTCATTTTACCATTTGACTTTTTTAGACCGTTGAACTTGTTCAACAATTCTGTGAAGAAAGATCAGTTGTGAACAATGGCCAGTTATACATGTTTGATTAGCAAAAAATAGTTATCCTAATTCACAGTTACTCACAACAATCTCTTAACAGCGGATTATATTATATAATGTAAAGGAGATATTGCTAATCCAAATTCCCTCACTAGAGTTCATATAATGATTTAAACATCTCTGCCACTAAGCAAAAGGACAAGAATATTGAAAAGTTATCAAACGCATTAATAATTTTGAAAAAAAGAGAACAGTTCATCTCAATTTCAATAAAAAAATTCACACATAAAATCATTTTTAACGTGTAAAAATTAAATTTTTAGATTAGAAGTTCATTTTTCATAGCATATCTAAAAATACTAGTCGTCAGCTTATCTGTAAGTTAAATATTCAGAAAAACAAGTATGTGCTCACATGGTATGATACTTATTTTATGTAATACTTCGAGACTATTTTCTGCTCAAAATTTATTATTGTTTCACTTCTTTCAGTTACTCTTTCTCATACGGGCCAAACAAATGGAAAAAATCTTTTATTTTTGATTACTGTCATAGCCATTTCATGAAGGCTAAACACATTTCACATATGAAGTCATTAGAGTGACGTGAAAAATCAGCTGCTTATCTATTTTTTCATCGGATTGTTTTGATATATAATCGGTTATTTCGAAAAGGATGACTGAGAAAAGGATTTTTGCCGATGGATTTCAATGTTGAAAACAAAACATCAAAATGAGTTCTTCATATGTTTTTTTATAAAATATTGTGAACAATACTTTTTCATGTTTCTGAATCATTATTAATGTCCAAACTTTAAGCTAGGTATTTCTCTACTACAATTTTAGCGATTTCCTGTTACACAGGAGCATATATACTAACAACTTGTCTCCTGTTATCCCAGATTTTAATAATTTTTTCCCTAGAAGGAATATGTCTCGTTTCTTAAGATTATTTTATTATAAATCAACTATTCTGAAAAAAAATTCATTAGCTTGAACTGAAAGTTCCGAATTGAATAGAAAAGTAAAATTGATGCCACACATAAAAATTGAGAATATACCAAAGATGGGTAATCGACATTTGCTTAGCAGTTAATGAAAATCAGAAATACTGGAATTTAAAACCCCAACCTTTTAGCTTCCTTGGGCCACACTGAAAGAAGGCAAATTGTTTTGGGCCACACAAAAATATACCTAACATTGAAAATAGTTGATGAGTATAAAAAGTATAATATAAAGTTAACATATTTAATTCGTATATTTATAATTATAAAGATAACTATTGGAGTCATAAAATTAAAGCGATATTTGGTATTGAATTTGAGGAACTAATGCATCAATATTCAGGTAAATTGAAGTGGTTGCAATTCTCAGGTAGTTCTCAAGATGTTCATCCGATATTTTGGTTTTAACTTGACTCTTAGTGAGCTTCACTCTTGAAAATAGTTGTACACAGATGTAAATGCTTCCAAACAATGATGACATGAATAACGCATGACTATGCAGTGAGGGATATTTATTTCTGGGCAGTTATGATTTACAAAAGTCCAACAAAGAGACTTGATTGTATTTCTCTTTAAGTTGGATGTCAGATTGCAACTACAGGCCTTCCATTTGAAAATTTGCTGGCAGCATATCTATATCGACTGTGAATGGAGTAGCAAATCTGCAAAACAATTGACTGTTTTTCCAAAAGTTCTGAAATCTATTTTTAAATTCTTGTAATAAATAGGAAAGCAAGGCTGTGTATTTTTTACCATTTCTGGAATTACGCTTGCGCAGCGTCTCGAAATGAGAAAATTGTGAATATTTTCTAGGGCTTGCCATAGTTTCAATTCCCTTTGGATTACACGTTTTATCGTTTGAAACATTGTACTGAAAAGTTGGTATTTACCCTGATGGCGGGTATTTAAGTCATTTCAATGGATAGTCAAATCTATCAATAATTACATGATAAAAATATATTTTTATATACCATATTTTTAAATTTTCTGTTGAATCATATAAACTTGACAATTCTATGTATTAATAAATACTTTTTTAAAATATGTATTGATTAATTATCCCATCAACTTGAAAGAAAATGAAGTTAATTGGAAGTTAACTTGCGTTTAACTTTTCATGCCCGTTCCGGCGGATTGATGGCTGCACCAGTCTACAAAACAAAATTAACTGAAAATGAATTTAATTCTGCTTAAATTTGGCTAAAAGTATTCCTGGCCCGCTAAGGACTAGAGCAGGATAACACCTTTTCAACCTTAACAACAACTCCCCTTTCATTAATGACGCTGCGTGGTATTTATACTAAGCGCGTATGCCAAAATTAGCATATCTGAAGCAGCTTCTTTAATTCACTCAAAAGTTCGATTCTTGTGAATCGAATCTTGTGTATACCTTACACTGGCCTCCCTCGAAAAAAAAAATTAGGTAACTGAGGTCTGAACGGCTTCAGTTAACTAATTGAAAACGCGTGCTGGTCTGACTTTTTACATAATGGGTGGCAAAGCCAAAAAACCTTCCACACGTTGTGTGGGGAAAAACGCCACTACCATTTTACAAAACTAACCCCGAAGGGTCCAGGTGACACCATTACACAGTGGATTTGCAGAGTTGCGGATACTGGGCTGGCCAACTGCGCCCTAAAATATCTATTTTAATTAAAAGTGACAACACAATTGCACAGCATGACATTTCTTGACTGTATCTGCTCTCCCCCAATTTATAATGTACATGCTTATGATTTGTGAAGTTAGTATGTTAGTTGTTTGTTATCTGTAGTTAGTATGTATTTTTTTTTTCACTACATGTCCCCTTCAAAATTTATAAAACAACAGTATACCGTTTTTTTTTCAGTGCCTCACCACTTCCCCTCAAAATGTTTACACAGTATATACACTGGGGAACTTCAAACCAATTTGGTTCGATTTATTAAAGGGTGGGAGTTAGAATAAGAAAGTTGATACAAGACTTGTTCCTCATGAATGCAGCAACTTCACTGCACCAGTTTGTCCAATCCGCTGAACCTCTCTTGATGGTCGCAGTCCTAGTAAAGGGGTTCGTTGACCGTGTGGGCATCCTTCGTGCAGCAGGTCGTTGGTCCTGAGGCGCTGGTCCGGCTTGACGATGGACAGGAGGTCTCTTGGGAGGAGGCCAACCTTGCTGGGCGGCTGATATCTCGCGTTCCCTGTACTTATGCAAAGGAGCTTTAAAATTGTCATTCTTCCTTTTTATAACCTTGTGTACCTTATGTGTGCCACGTTCATCCTTAGATGGAGGTTTGTAGTGCACACTTTACTTTTCTCCGTACCTTTTAGAGTATAGACATTAGATTTTAATGCAGATTCTATTTTTTCAACAACCTGACTCTGCTTTTCGTATTTGTGCTTATACGACTTCTTGTTTACCTCCTTAATTACTTCAGTATTAGCAATTTTAATGCTGGAACCTGAAGGCGCTTTTTCACGTTTTTTATCCCCCTTAACTTTAGTTTTATCCTCTTTTGACGAAAAAGTTTCTTTGAAACTTGCGACATCAGAATCGTTATCATTTAAATTCTTTAACACTGCTTCAGTTTTAGGAAGATTAAGCTTTTCGTACTCGTGCGTTTTATTGCAAACTTTCTCTATAACTTCCGAAGCATCAGCTAAACTACCTACAGTATAACTCTGTGTCAACTTTTCATCCTGATTCTCAGTCTGGTTTTCATGTACTTTATTTAAAACCATATTATCAACCTGGCCTACACAATCCCCATTCGGCTGGAAACTTGAAATAATATCATCACCTAGCAAGTTCCTACTATCGTTTAAAGAATTTTTATTGTCGTCAACTAATAAGTATTCACTAACTTCCGTAACGCATACTTCGTCATCTACTAAATTTCCTTCATTAACAGATGTGTGAATATCATCTAAAATATCAGGTATAGCATCATAATATCAGGTATAGCATTAATAGAAGTGTCAGATGATTTATTTTCTAAACCACTAGCATTAGTATCGGCCCTATTTTCAGAAATTTGTACTGGAATTACCGCATTATTCCAGCTAGACTCACTTTCTTTATAAGCCACAAAAATACCCTGACTTTCACTATTCTCAAATAATGATTACTGCTCGGACAAAATAATACATTTGACCACACAGTTTCAACAGGTTGAACCATATCATGTGAATCAACTTGCCAGTGCAAGTAAGGTGCTTGCATATTTTCTTTAAGTGCACTAATTTCATTATAACGCCGTGCGCTTCTATTATTTTGCCTGCGGTACTGCTTACGCTGCTGGTTTGAAACTCGCGAAAAATTTTGGCGCGGCTGTATAAAACTTCTCGTACCTGAATGACGGTGAGGGGTAGCGAAGAAATGTCTATTGTCATATTTAGCTAAAGCTTGAAGGAGGGTAACCTTGCTTGTAATTGTTTGATTATCTAAAAAATCTTGAACACTTGGCTTCAAACGTTGGATAACTATTTTTAAGATTATCGCTTCCGTCAACTCTTCTAAATATTCCTCACACTTGGAAATCTTTTCCATAGCAAAATCTAATGCAGACTGACCTTCACGTTCCTTAGCGAATAAATTTCCGCTTCAATTTCACTTTGATTAAAGGTCTTTGGAAAAACACTAAGAAACTGTTGCTTGAATGACAAATAGTCAAAAATCAGATTACTGCTTTGCATACACGTGTACCACTGATATGCACTACCTCTTAAAGCGGCTAGAGCAATTTTAAGTTTATCCACCTGGGGTGCATTGTTGCTGAAAGTAATGCTCAATTTTCTTTAGGAATTGGCTTGAGGGGCCGCCATTGAAGGTGGCTTCGAATGGCGCAAAATGCTGAACCATAATTACCCGGGGAAAATTTCCAGCAGGATTTTGCTCTACAACACTCATTTTTTAAATAGTATATAAGTACTTGCAACAATTTTATATACGTACACAGTACACAGTTTTTAATTTCAATTATGTTCTTCGTTACAAATTTAACGCTAACTACCAGGGTATATATATTTTTCGGGCGCCAGTATAGAGAATCTATGCTCACTTCTACCCAGACTTGGGTGTATATAATTTGAAGTGGCACTCTATTTGAATTATATACAAACACAATTTATACATGAAACAATGTTTATTGGATTCATTGCACATATAATTGGCTTTTACAGCAATAAGCATGCGTACTACTTGTACGGAATGTAAATACAGCTTTTTAAAAAAAATGTATTGTCATCGTGCTATGAGCTATTCTAAAAGTTTCAAATGAATAGCTAGTCGGGAAGTTAGTTAAAAATCGATTGCACGATTTGTACTGGACAAACACACACACAAACAAACAAGAAAGCACGTTAATAAAAACATGGTAAAAATGCTAAATCTGCAAGCCAGTTGTCGTAATCAATTTCTGGCACAAGTTTTTTTCAATGTCTTAAGCAATTTGATTTCATCAAATAGGCTATAAAATCTTTTCAACATTTGCCCTCAATTGATCCACCTTAGTTCTGTTAAGTATACGATATCACCCTACTCAGTATCCAATCTTTTAAGAAATTCCTGAAACTGGCGATGATTCAATCCCCGAGTCCTTATAAAATACACCGTTCTGACGACGATTTGCGTAACATGGTCCATTTTTAAAGCTTTTCTGCATGAATTTTCTTGGTGTATTATGCAATGGTACTTCATCAAACAAGAGTTTTCAACAGCAATGGCATCATCTTCCATTAATTTGACAAGTCCCTCTTTTTTGCCTATCATAGCTGGGGCACCATCTGTAACTATACCAGATATCAGCAGATATCAGATATAGCAAGAGTTAATTAGAATAGAATCAACATTTTCTTCACTGCTTCTTATAAGTCTGTCGTGTTTTTTAACGGCTATAACGAAGCCATTTCTTCAGTTACAATAAACTCGTCATTTAATCCTCTAATAAAAATGGCAAATTGAGTCACGTCAGTAGCATCAGTTCTTTCATCTATCTACAAACAATAAAATTTAAAACTAGAAGTTTTACTTTTTAACTCATTTTCGATATACTTCCCAAGTTCGTCAATTCTCCTAGAATTAGTTTCATGAGACAAACTGATTTTATATATCGCCTTCCTTATCAGGGCAAACTATATCTGCCACGCTTTCCATGCATTCCTTAATAAACTCGCCATCAGAAAAGGGTTTCGATTTTTTTGGCAATTAATATCATTACAAACATAAAATGTTAAATGTGCAAAAACTTCACATTTCATTTTTGTAATGAAATTAATACACAGAAATTGCATATGGAATAATGTGTAAAATTAAACATATTTCAAATGATGTATTGTTAATTTGTTGAATGAACAAAGTAGGATCTGTAATGGCCGCCTGCCATAATCTCCGAGACGGGCTATTTTTTTTTCGCTTTGAGCTCTTTTTCTGGGCCGCACTAATACATGCTTTGGGCCGCATGCGTCCGATATAGACTAACTGAATCATATAGACTAATAAAAATTCATGTTTAAAATCTCTAATTCGCATGTGTGGTATTAAACTAAGCCTTATATTTTATGTATTGTATTCTTTCAACCACTTATAAGCAGATATTATAATGTCAGTCTTCGTGCATAAAGTAATTGGAATGGCGGAATCCAATGTTCTTATCCTCGGATTAATGTTCAAGAAAAATAAAACAACGGCTGTAAATAATCATCTTGCACGTGACGACACAAAGACAAGGTACTTTATTCACACATATAGACAGAAATCAGAAAAGCATCGCAATACAATTTTTAGCACGAAGCTAAAAGGGACACAACCATCTTAATTTCGATTCAATACTAATTCTACAGAAAAACAAAAACATTACTAGGTGTTGCCATTCTATGAATAGAAATCTATCAAAATTACGATTACTTTGGACTGACATAGAATGAACTATAAGTACTTTCAAACAGTAATAACATTGAAGCATTGGAAAGAGGAGACTTGCAGGTCAAACTATGATGTCTGTAACTTTCTCTCATGAATGATTTCTATTCCAACTTTAGAAATGTTCTTAAGAGTTAATGTAATGTGGATGTTATCTTAATGTATACGGTCATACACTGATCCCCCTTCTCGCACCATATTATACTTTATTATATTTGTTATTGCATTCCCGTTCATAAGTGTAAACAATCCCCTTTTCGAGTTAATTTTCTAAAACTACAATTGCTCATTACATGTTATTCAAAAGTTTATTTGTTTGAACATATTAAATCCTTTTTAAAAGTTCTTCATTTGATATCTACACTATCTGTCAGATGCTCTATTTAAATATTAATAGCTAAAATAATCGTAAAATTTACTTCAACAAAATCATTTCTAAAAGTCAGATTTCATAAATACTCAATACAGTTTTCATTTATGGAATTAGTCATTAGATAAATGTGAAATTTTGTTGAAATATCACGAGGGAGCTTAATAGTTTTAAAATTTAGCATTCGGCAGATCGGTACATTATGAACACAATAAATAAAGGCTATTTTTCTGTGCAGATTTCAATCCTACAAAGCTGGGAATGGTTTAATTTTAGTATATTGTGCACTGAAATTTCAATATTTTGTAGATTTAGCCAGAGGCAGTTGCATTAACGGTTGATTTAAACATGATTTAGTAATCCTCTCATTGAAATGGATTAAACTGCGACAATATCCTGGGTCTTTAACTGCATGCAATAGTTAATTGGACATTTAGAATATTAATGTTTGATTAATTGCGAAAGTCATTAAAGTTTTAAGCCTTCTTTAGGCTTTTCAGCAAGCAAATGTTTGACATATACAAGAAAAAGTTAATTGGTTTTCTTCATTAGGTTTTCATGTATTGCTAATAAGACTTGGTGCTGAACTATTATCATTATCCATTGTAACATATTATACTATTACTGTTATCATTGAGATCTGAACAATACATTATGCACTCAATACCAAATGTTAATCTTCTGTATTTAAATATTTTCTCTACCAAATCTTACGCACTGTTGACAATTTTTTTTCCTTTGTCACCTATGTCACTTGGTTTGAGATTTTAATATAAAAAGGCTTTAGCTGACATTCAGATATTCTCTGTCCTTTGAATTTAATCCAAAACTGCTACTGAGATTTTCAATAAAAAAACCTTAAGGTTGCCAGTGAACTATGAAATTATGTCTTAATGCATTTTTTTCCTGCTTTTGGAGCATCAGTACTTACCACGGCGGAAATGTTTTTTTTTTTAAACTCTTCATTATATTCGATTTAAATGAATAGTAAATATTTTAGAGAATTTGTATCGTATAATATATGGATACTCGAACCAAAAGAAATATGCATATAAATCTGACAAACGACCTTTCATCTTTGCTTTCCTTAGATTGCCTTTCTTGAAACCAGTTGGTAGCCAGGTGATGGCCGAATGGTTAGATCGCTGGCATTCGGTTTAGATCCTGTGAGTTCGAATTCCACTGTTGGCATGGATGTTTGTAGCCGTTCGGAATCGGCTTTAAACTGTAGGTCCCGGTCTAATTATCTCTCGTGTAGCAAAAGTTGACCGTTGTGCTCCAAACCAAAACAAAGCAAACCAGTTGGTAAATACGTCAACGTTTCTTGGAGAATATGACAGTAAAAACATATAAGATCGTCTTATTTATTTTATCTGGATTCCAGTACTAAAATGTAATCAATGAATATAAATTAACGTAATGTTTATTTCTTTTAGTGTTAGTATATATATGTAACAAGAAAACGCATCTTCCTAAATTACTTTACTTTAAAGCATATTCTCTTGTTAATAAAGCACGACCCCTTTTCCAAAAATTGCAACCTAAAAGTAAAGTAAGTAATTTATATTAGCCATGCAGATCATTAAGCAGGCATGTGAAGTATCTGAACTCAATAACATCCCCAGATATGAGTGTTAGAAGTTCATGATATTCCGAATGTCAGTATAGTGTCAAAATTCTTGAAGAGCCCTCGAATCACTCTAGAGCTATGTCTTTTTAACGTCAAAAACCCCACTTTGCAAGAACTTTATGGCCACTTATCCTACGCCAAGGCCCTCAACAGTTAGCAGCTCTAACAAGCGCGGTATCTAGCAGTTAAGTCCCCGTTAAACTTAAGTGGACACGTGAACTCCACGAATCTAAAGTCGCCCAATTAAAAATTAAGTAGTTTAGACCCTCTGGCGTCAATATCGCAAAACACCCATTTAATATTGCATGAAAAGAAGACTTTTCTGTCTCTTCGGTTCTAACTCTTGTGGCTGTCGGACCTACTGTCCACAGTTCGGTCGTTACAACTCTCTTCGTTTCTAACTCTCCAATGTAAGCACTGCTGTTTTTACGTCCCGTCCTGGCATGGACGCCGGACAAGTCCAGTGGCCACTGCAGCTAATGCCTTCTGATAAATAAAGCACGTCTTGGAATTTGTGCATTTCATCAATGGCTCTATGTTTGTTTCTCCTAAATCTTGTAAGTGCTTCCCTGGATCAACACTACGCCCGACTGCATCTCTCCAATTTGTGCGCAGCGATTTACTGAATGATCAACACCCTCGTGCCGACTGCATCTCTCCGATAACTTCTGCGCATCAATTCAACTTGTGCTAAATTTTCCAAATGTGATTATTATCACATATATATATTTTAAAGATCTCTTTGTTTAAAATTTATGCTATTTATGAGATATGATATTTAAAATTCTATAAATTTATATAATTGCAAATCTGGGCTTGTTGTGGCCCTGTGGTACAGCGCGCTGACTTTTGGGTACTGAGGGTGCTGGAATCGAATCCCGGTGTCGCGCTACTAAAATACCTCCGTTTGTGCCGTCCCTTCATAGTGGGTAATGCTGGTCCGTCCCCATAATAAAATGGCCAGCAAACTGCGGTGAAATATAGGCGAATGTCTACACGACAAGTGCATCCACTAGAAAGAAAAAATAATTGTAAATTTTACTTCATTAAGATTGCTTCTGTAGGACAAATTTCATTATAATTTCCTGAAAATTCTGAGGTATGTAACTTTTTGATGATTCCTTATCTTATTTCACGTATCTCTTATAAATTAAACGAATTTATTAGCTTATTTTATAATTAATACTTATTTTTTCAAACAAGGAGAATTTATCTATATCTGTAATCGTAACATTTCCTGCAACAATATAAAAATGGTCTTTTAAAGAATAGCATGAATTAATCTTTCTTCTTACCAAAAAAACATTCCAAAGATTTTTCAAGTATCACATTTGTCAAAAATTAGGATAAATTTAAAACAAATCAAAAACCGTAGATCTAAAAGTGATTTTGTTTGCCTCAGTTTTAAAAAAAATAAATAAAGCAGTTATATCCTATACCTATTGTCTGACATAAGCCATGGAAGAAGCTTCGCGTCACATTTAAAATTGCCGTAAAGAAAGAAAAATAGCTAACACCGTAAAATTCATTTTTATGTATGACGTAGCTAAAATTTATTGTTTTAATCACAGGTTTTGTCAGATCTGCTTGTCTCAAATTTATATATAAAAATATTCATGTATATATATAAAAATATTCATGTCGCTGAAAGATGGTCTTGAAACATTAAGAAAGATTTTAAAAGGGTTGAACATAAATTACTGTTAGGTTATTAGGAAAGATGACTAGCAGAGTTGTAACATCAAGCTTTATTTACAGCAGCGACTATATACATTTAGTAAAAGGTTTAAAACAAGGAGCGCATAATTACTGACCCCTCGT
Source organism: Dolomedes plantarius (assembly GCA_907164885.2). Lineage (NCBI taxonomy): Eukaryota > Metazoa > Arthropoda > Arachnida > Araneae > Dolomedidae > Dolomedes > Dolomedes plantarius. The sequence goes on along the minus strand of OU015498.1, from coordinate 114,483,171 downwards.
GTAAACACATCCGCACGCCAGAGAGACAAGAGGCGAAGTGCAGACATAAGTCCGCCAACCTTGGCGGACGGCCGAGCTCTATCGCAGCCTTGGCGACAAACGGAGAATGAGCATTGAATATTCCAACAATGCCCCCTTTCAAGGCTCATTACATGTTCACACTAAATTATAGAATTATAGAACATCGAAATACAAATCAAAATAAATAACATTTGAATTTTTTTTTTAAAAATGCAAGAACACAACTTAACATAAAAAAGCTTAAGATAAAAAAAATATTATACTAAAGAAAAGTTAATCCTATTAATTTACAACAATTTTATGCTTAATAGAATTCAAACCTTTCGTGAGCATATCTGCAGGCATGCTATCAGAACGTAAATAACAAATATCTATTTCGCCTTTTTCAAAAATTTCGCGCACAAAATGATATCTAATGTAAATATGCTTTGTTTTAGCATGAAAAACAGGATTACTCACAAGTTTTTGAGCAGATTGGTTGTCACAAAATATAATGGTTGGTTCATCAACAAGTTTTGTTGAGAGTTAATTCAGGAAACGTCTGATGTGAAGAGCTTCCTTCGCAGCATTGGCCAAAGCCATGTATTCAGCTTCTGTAGTAGACAATGCAACCGAGTTTTGTTTCCTTGACTCCCACGACACAGCAGCTCCTCCAAAAATGAAAACCAGTCCAGTAAAGGATTTTCTGTCGTTAACATCTGAAGCCCAATCAGCATCGACAAAAACTGTTGCAGCTTTTCCAGTTGGCTGGAACAGGAGACCATGGTATTTGGTTCCTTTCAGATACCTCAGTATCCATTTTGCAGCTTTCCAATGAGCTTTGCCAGGGTTATTGTTAAACTGACTCAAAAAATTAACAGTGTGGGTAATATCAGGTCGTGTTGCCACAGAAAGATACATCAGTGAACCAATTAAAGAGCGATAAGGAATGTTTTTCATTTCACACATTTCTTCATCATTTTTAGGACACATTTCCTTGGAGAGTTTGACACTGTTATCAAGAGGAGTTGATACAGATTTTGCATCTTGCATGTTGTAGGAATTTAACAAGTCCTCAATGTACTTTCTTTGATGCATCAAAACACTATTATCGTTTTGCATAAATTCAATGCCCAAACAATAATGCAATTTGCCCAGATCCTTCATTTTAAAAGATGCAGCTAACTTGTCTCGAATAGAATCGTAATTCTTCTTGCTATTAGTGAGCACTATCAGATCATCAACATACACAAGAATAATGTTTTCAACAGTTGAAGTCTTTAGATGATAAACACATTTGTCAGCATTTAGACGTGAAAAATCCAGAGATTGTAATTTCTCATCTAGCTTCTTATACCACTGGTGATCTGATTGTTTCAGTTCATACAGTGAACGCTTTAATAAACACACTTTATGATCGTCTTCACTTTGAAAACCTTCAGGAATTTCCATATAAATTTCCTCCTCTAAATCACCATTGATATATGTCATGACGAAATCTAGTTGATAAGCACTCAGTACATTTTCAACAGCATAAGAGATAGCGGTTCTTATAGAGCTTAGTCTAGCAACAGGAGCAAAAGTCTCATTGAAGTCGACCCCAGGCTGTTGAGCACACCCCTTGGCAACGAGACGTGCTTTCCGTTTCTCCACGGTTCCATCAGCCTTGTATTTGGTTCGAAGAACCCAACGACATCCAATAATTTTCTTATTTGATGGTCGCTGTACTAATTTCCATGCTCCATTTTTAACTAGTGCCTCATATTCGTCTTTTATGGCTATCTTCCACTCTCTGGCATTATTTCCATGTAATGCTTCATCCACGTAATGCTTCCACGTATGCATTATTTCCATGTAATGCTTCATTCCAAGATGCTGATCACCTTCTTGAATTATTGGTTTCTTCATCATCATTGAGATTTTTATAATGATATTCTTTTCTTGGTCTTCCTGGCAATCCAGTCTTTATTTTCTTAGGCCCCTTTTGGGCTGTAGGGTAAATTCCCTTCTCTCTTCATCCGTCTCAGAATTAGCTTCAGTATTTAGCTCTTTATCGCCACTTTGCTCATCAGGAAATTCATCTTTTTCTAAATATTCTAGCCCTTTATCGGGATCCTTATCCTTATTTTCTTTTGGAACGAAAATTTCTAGTTGATCATCCTCATAATTAAAGCAATTTTCGAATTGGTCGATGAACTTAACATCTCTGCTGACGAAGTATTGACTCGATTCAGGATCCCAGAGTCTATAAGCTTTAGCTTCATCAGAATATCCAATAAATATGCACTTTTTCGAGCAATTGTCAAATTTTCCTTTTTGCGGTTTCTTGTTCAAAGTAAACGCTTTCTGGCCGAAAGTACGTAAATATTTTACACTTGGCTTTCTGCCAATAAACATTTCATATGGCGTTTTCGCTTCTTTCAAGCTCCGAGTAGGACAACGATTTTTTATGTAGACTGCAGTGTTTACTGCTTCTGCTCAGAATTTATGAGGCAAATTAGCTTGAATCAACAAACACCTCGCCAGAGAAATGATGGTTTGATTAGCCCTTTCCGCGACTCCGTTTTGCTGAGGACAAAAAGGCGCCTATCGCTCTCTTCCAACTCCAATTAATTTCAAATCGTTATCGAATTCTTTTCCCATATATTCTAGACCGTTGTCAGTTCGGGGGGCTTTTATTTTGCAATTCAGCTTGTTTTCAACTGATACTTTGAATTTCAGGAATGCGTCCTTGACCTCGTCTTTCGATTTGAGAAAGGCGACATGTATGAACGTGATTTGTCGTCAATAAATGTTGCAAAATAAAGTGAATCACCAAATTATTTTATTCTCATGGTACCGCAAAGATCTGAGTGTATAATATTTAGCAATTCGGTGCTTCGATATTCGGATTCCTTGGGAAAAGGGGATAGCTTTTTGTTTCCCAAGAATACACACTTTACAATCAGAAATACGATCATTTTGTTTAAAAGACAGTCCCCTGACCATATGTTTAGACTGAAGTTTCTTTAAATCAGCTTCATTTAAATGCCTAAATCGTTGATGCCATTGTTTAATTTCACTCACTATCTTAACAGATTCGAAAAAGGGATCTACATAAAACAGATCTTTTTGGCGATAAGCAGTAAAAATTACTTGGTTGCGAGAATTAATTACTTTAGCACAGTTCTTGAAAAATTTTACAGTTAAATTATGAGCAGTGATTTTTGAAACAGATATTAAATTATGTTTTAAATCAGGAACAAACAGTACATTTTGTAATTTTACAGCTTGTATTTCATTTCCTTGAATAAATTTAAATTTAACAGTTCCTATACCTACAGCTTTGACAATTTTATCAACAGCTAATTTAATATCAACATCATTTACTTTTTGTAAATCCAAAAACAGTGATTCGTCATGACACATATGCGATGTCGCACCACTGTCGAGGCAGAAAATGTGTCTATGAAATTTTGGACAGTTTACGGGAGCGGTAAACATGGTCGCTTCACCTTTATTTTCGTTTTCGGCAATCATCCCAGATTGAGGATTGTTCTTTGGCATCTTGTTTCCAGTTTTCTTACGGCATTCTGAAGCTTTATGGCCATAGATGTGACAGTAATTGCACTTGAATGATTTTGGAGTTCTCACCTGATAATTTCTGCTGCTACTTGATTTCGGGTTCTCAACTTTCGGTTTTGGTTTGAACCTGTGAGAAAAATATGCCTTTTGAGATTCAGGAACGTACTTGTTTTTACGGGCATTCCATTCCTCTATGAACTTGATTTTTAGTATTTCTGGTTTCGGAAGCTCATCTCTCGATTCAATTGAGCATCGGAAATTTTCAAAAGTTTCTGGAACGCTGTACAGGAGGATTATCGATATTAAATCATCGGTGATTTTAATATCCATTTCGTTCAGCCTATCAACAGTCTCGAAAAATTTGTTTAGATGGTCTGACATATCGTCGGAACCCTCCATATTTCAGAATAACAACTGTTTCAGAAGAGTAGCCTTTTTCGCAGGCCCTTTCGATTCATGCAGAGCTTTCAATTTATTCCAAACATCTGCTGAATTTTCGCAGTGTTTAACGTGACAGAGTTCGCTGGGACTTATGGAAAGAATGATATCGGCTTTCGCTTTCTGGTCTATTACAATCCAGGTTTTCAGGAGTTGTTCCTCAGCGTCTTCAGCCGGTTTTGTTTCGATTCCAATAACATAGTCCCAGTGATCGTTCTTCACAAGTATAGCTTGTATCTGCTTCTTCCAGGTGCTGTAGTTGCTTTTTGACAGCTTCTCGATTTTTATCATTTGCGTCATTTTATTTCCGATTGAGGATTTTTTCTGAGAACAGGAAAACGGAACAGAAATCCAAGGTTTCCTTTTTAGCGCACTAGATACTTTTTTGGGCCCATAACCAATGTTAGGTTATTAGGAAAGATGACTAGCAGAGTTGTAACATCCAGCTTTATTTACAGCAGCGACTATATACATTTAGTAAAAGGTTTAAAACGAGGAGCGCCTAATTACTTACCCCTCGTGTAAACACATCCGCACGCCAAAGACATAAGAGGCGAAGTGCAGACATAAGTCCGCCAACCTTGGCGGCGGCTGAGCTCTATCGCAGCCTTGGCAACAAACGGGGAATGAACATTGAATATTCCAACAATTACTTTTGGTAATGCTTCTATATCGTAGGGAAGGAAAAATGATCTAGTAAAAATTTAAACAGACAAACGCGGTAGATCGAACTATATTTTTATATATTGCTCATTTAGAGTACAATATAATAGTATGATGTATGCAAATCGTTAAGTGTATATTAACTACTTTAAAAGGGAAATCGAAAAAGGTCTGTAAGATCTTATATGTATTTATTTATATCTGCATAGAATACATTTATATCTGAATTAGATACTTTATAAAGTTTTAGGTAACTTATTAAACATTATTCATAATTTATTCAACTGTACCATTGAAGGCTTTTTCATATATGCATAAGATGGTTTGGTTTGAAGCGCTACGGTCGTTACACGAGGGCTAATTAGACCGGGACCTACTGCTTAAAGTCGGTTCCGAATGATTTCAAATGTCCATGCTATGAGTGGGACTCGGACCCATAGACCCTGGTACGGAATGTCAGCGCCCTTGTCATTCGGCCATCGTCCGAAGGGAAGCATGAGATATACAACATTAAAATAATGCTTAAGTCCGTATCATACCACACTTCGAAGAACATTGGCAGTACTGAAGTATTAATTTCGTGATAATTGAAATTAAAGAGAGACCCTGAAACTAATTTTTAAACACCCGGTAAAATTTGGCTGCATTGCATTTTATTTTTATTTATTCCTTATTTACTAAAAAGTTTTTCTTGAAAATTTTAATGCGGTTGCAAATTTTGAAAACCTTCAGTAAAGCGTTATGGCATTAAAACCCGGAAAAATAGAATTTTTAATTTGCGAATTTTGAAAATGTGGAGAAAAATTTGGAAAATTTGGAATTGCAAAATTTGGAGGAAGTTCATAGAACAGCAGCAACGTACTATAGGAAGTTTTTCCCGCATAGTAGCCATTTCCACAGCTGTAGGAATTAGTCCTCTGTCAATGACACTATGTGTTGACAGACATCCAAAAAAGAATTAAATTTTGCTGTAAGGGAGCAATGTCGAGTGATTATTATATTAGGAAATTATATAGAGTGAGGGATGTTTCTTTTCTAATAATACTGATTCCAAACATAGCTAGAACTTTATTGTAAACTCTAGAAATATTTTAATAAATAGTCACTTTATTTTGATAAGGACCTTTACATTTACCTCTGAGGCCTTATGAAAGCACAGTAAAGTTTTCTTTTTCATTTTTTACTATAAGTCACTGCTTAACAAATGCATGATGTTCACCCAGCCATTATTCTGTCTTACATTTCAAAATTTCGCTAACAAAGATTTATTGTATAGAGACCAATTTACACATTATGAATAAAATAAAATCTTTAAAACATGGTATGCATTTCATTAAAATAAATTTTTTTTCTAGAACATATTTGAGTCTTTATTTTTTCATTTAAGTTTCTTACCTACCTAAGAGATTCCTTCCCAGAAAAATGCCCCACTTTCATATGTTCGATCTCTTTTTTACCTTTTTGCTTCCAGAAATTCTTGAATAAAGGATCACGTATATCCCATTTTAAATACTGAAACATATAACAGGTCGCCTCTTACAAAAATAAATCAAAGAATAGATTGATGTAGAAGTATCTACACTTAAAATCTTGTCTAGTATCTTAAGCCTTCAGAATCTAGGGCTATCAAGTAAAGTCGACCCATCAATCAACTGTCTCGAGAGTAAGTTCTTGTAGGTCAGAACACTAACAACATATTTGGGAAAAGTATCAGCTTTGGAAACTTCCAAAATCTGTATGTATATCTGAAGTAAAACTCCATTTATTAAGTACATTTTTGGCAATATTTTAGTGTACCTATATTGTGTCGCCGTTCATCTGATGCAATTAATGTCTGACAAAATTTTAATTATTCAGGATAATTTTGCTTTAGAACTTCTTTTTAAGTTGTCTTATATAAAAACACTGCAAAAACATCACTTTGGCAGTATTTTAGTGAACGTGTACTGTGTCGCTGTTCATCAGATGCAGTTAATGTCTGATAAAATTGTAATTATTCAGAATAGTTCTGCTTTATAACTTCTTTTTAAGTTGTCTTTTAAAAACACACTACCAAAACATCACTTTGGCAGTATTTTAGTGAACCTGTACTGTGTCGCCGTTCATCAAATGCAATTTATCTATATATATATATAAAAGACCTTGTCTGTTTGTTTGTCCGCTATAGAATCATAGACTGTTTCACCCACCGGGACCAAATTCGGCAGAGTTAATGTTTAGGACCCGAGAAACTTAAATCAGGAAAAACGAAATTTGGGGCTCAATTAGTTTTTTTAAATTAATTTTTTAATGATTTTTGTGCCCCTAAGCGCACCTCTTAAATGTGGATACAGCCCCTTCACCACGACCAGTCAAATTCGATACGGGGGGGAAAAGAGGTTTGTTCTGAGGGGCGATCTGGGGGTGGTTTGAGAGTTGGTCTGGGGGTGACGGAGGGGAGAGCGAAGTGTTTATTTTATTTTTCTTACTTTTAGGGGAGTCGTGAGTCTAAAAAGGTTGAGAACCGCTGCTTTAGACAATTTTAAACAATGGCGTTCAAACTAATAGAACTTAATAAAATTTGGAAAAAAAGGAAGAAAAATTAAGTTTTTCCCATGGCCAGTTTTTGGAAGCCTTCTGTTGATCTAAATATATTAATTGTTTGAGGATCATAAAATGGGAAGAAATTTAAGAGTTCTACAGGATTTTTCCCCTAAGTTCGCGAAACAGAGTTAACATACGATATGTATTTGAATTACGTATTCCTTGAAATCATATAAGATAAATCTTTTAGAGTTTTGGGGTTTTTTAAGCAGTGGGAGGAAAAGCTCTTTAAACAGAGAAACATAACGACACAAAACTTTCATTCCGAACTATTAGTCCATTAGTTATATTAAGGCATAAGAAAATTAATGAAATTATTTTTAAAGAATGATTGCCCGGGTAGATATATAGATATGAAATTTTTCATGTTTTCCATCAAAAAAAAATACTGGGCTGCACCCCCCGCTCTTCGTGTTCATCTGGTCAGACAGAATGTGCTTAGCTCGTTTCTACTGAAATGATATACAAACAATAAGAAAGAAAGAAACTTTGAGCCTAGCCTTCATGCGAAATCCCGCCTTACTTTGATTAAATAAAGGGAATAACGCATCTTGCACTTTACCTCTTGGTTGATGTAGAAAAAAGGGCGTCGCTTGGGTGATGTGAAAAAAACTGCGTTTTTAAGGGAAAAATAAAAAATAAAGGCAAATGTAATTATAAAACTTATTTCTAATTAAACAGTGGATAAAACAAATCTAATTAAACACCATCTAACAAATATAATTAAACAATAATCTTATTCAAAGCAAACGTGCGAATCACGCAACACTGTGCTATTAATTCTCAATAAAATCAGACGTATAATCAGAAGAAGGTCCGCAGCCTCAAAGTTTCTTTCTTATTGTTTGTATATCATTTCAGTAGACACGCGCTAAGCGCATTCTGTCTGACCAGATGAACATGAAGAGCAGGGGGTGCAGCCCAGTATTTTTTTGATGGAATGCATGAAAAATTTTATATCTATATATCTACCCGGGCAACGCTTGGCAATAATGCTAGTGTCTGATAAAATTGTAATTATTCAAGATAATTTTACTCCATAACTATTTTTTAGGTTGTCTTGTATAAACACACTGCCAAAACATCACAGTGTTGTACACTAAACACACATACATGAGTATTAAAAACAATCGTAACTGAATTACAGATAGTAAACTAAGATTTTCCCCAACCACTCAGTTTAAAAAACTGCATATTTCAATAATTCTGAAGTACAATGTCATTATGAAGTGATATCTAATATTTTTATTCAAAGTATTGATTAGAACAGTTTAAGATCACGTTTTAGTTTCAAATAATTTAGTCGTCAATTTTTTATATTCTTCACCTGTATAAACCACTTACAATTTCTCACAGAGGATCATTTGCAGTTATTTTTTGGGAAAATTAACTGCAAATGATCTGCATTACTTTTAAACTTTATTAGAATTTTTTTTCCAGTTGCGTTTTAATTTGTGTGGTCTCATGTTTTCACTCGAAATTTGGGATGGTAATATCGATTTTAAATGGTGACGCATTTCGTATGAAACTGAAGCTTCAAATAAACATTAATGATTATTTTTCTGATTTGGACTGACTCTTAACCCTGTTAGATTCGAAGCCTCATTGTTCACCTAAGGAGAAAATGTGTCTAAAATGGACACAATTTCTAACCCTATTGGATCCGATCCCTCAGTGTTAACCTAAGGAGAAAATGTGTCTACAACTGACAGCACCATAAATGCTGAAAATCCAATAAAAATGGTATTTTCAGATAGCCTGAACTTTTCTGCACCTTCGAACAGGATTCATTTTTATAAATTTCGTCTACCAAAGGAATTAATGAGCGTTTAAAACACACAAAACTGAATTTTTATTCCCCGAATAATTTAAATTTTAAACAATTATTTGCATTAAAAAAAATCCCAAACGTGTAAAATTTCTTCCTCTGTTACGGAGTACAATTAAGAAAAATCTTTCAATCCAAATAGGTAATTCTTGGCCAAATTTTCTCCATAGGTTAACACTGAGGGGAGATAATCCAATAGGATTTCTACACAGCAGCCTTAAACTATTATATTATTTAATAACGAATATGAGTTTGTATTATTACTAAGCAAAAGGGCGACACTGAAAATTTAATTTAATTTTTATATTTTATACTAGCTGAATACCCGTACTTTGCTTCGGAGTACATTAAAATTAAATACAACGGTCAAGGTATGCAATGAATGCAAAAAAATATATATATATATATTTATAATAAATACAACGGTCAATGTATGCAATTAATGCCAAAAAATATATATATTTATAAAAAAATCGTTTTTTATAGACGATATAATGTAGAAGAAAATATTGAAATTAAATCTAATAGAACATACTAAAGAATATAGTACAGTTAATATAGTACAGTTTGAAGAACATTTCTTTTACTGTATTTTAATATTTTTTTGGGATTATGTCCAATCGTCTGCCGCATTAGAAATAATTTTTTTTTGCACGGGAAGTTTGATTCTAGACGAGATAAGCAGGGCTTGGAGCCGGGGTTTACGTTATGAGACAATACTCTTTGTATACAATTTATGGCGGTCAGAGCGCGGTGCGGAACTGCAAACAACTTGGGAGGTATTGCGTGGGGATCTGTTGTGGGCGTACGTTGGTTAAGATTGGCATCCAATTAGATGAGAATTGAGATGACCAGGCAAATTGAAATATTGCAGGATCTGGAATGACTGAAGAGTTTTATGAGAAGGAGGGATCACGGAAGAGAAAGAAGTGAAGAAAGATATATATAAAAAAGTTTGAGTTGGAAGATATTGAGAGGGTATGTCGGTGGAGCTGAGAAGCCCCCGCATCCCTGGAAAATAGAGTTTTTGTTGAGAGAGCGTGCCGGGTGGAGCTGAAAAGCCCCCGCATCCCTGCGAAGGGTCAGCTAGTTTAGTCGGGTGGTGCTGAAAAGCTCCCGCACTCCTGCAAATATATTAGAGTTTAGAGAGAAAGTTTTTGCTTGTCGGGTTGAGCTAAGGTTCCCCGCATCTCACCATTTAAAATAAAATTTGTCGAGTTGATCAGAAGATTCCCCGTAATTTTAAATTGGAATGAGTGTTGCTTTGAGCTACGAGAGTCCTAAAATACTGAGGCGACTGAAGAACCGTATGAGTCAAGGTTGTTGTGGTTTGAGAATTAGAAGGCCTGATCCCAACGAGAAGCAAGTGGTGATTGCTCCCTGCCTTGGAAGGAGTATCCCAAGCGAGCCGAGTGGACGGAGTCAACGATCCGCGAGTGTCATCTAAATTGAGTGAGTGGTCCACGTTATTTGTTTAGCTCACCTTTTGTTTTTGTATGAGTTTCTTTATAGTTAGAGCAGGAGAATGTAGGAAAGAGATTGATTAAAATAATTAATGAGCTTTGGTTAGTGTCGTGCGCTCCCTATTTCCTCGTTAAGTAGTTTGAGATAAATGTTAAGATAACGATAAATGAGTTTATATATGGCTAAGTGTGCCCATTAAAGGTATGATAAAAATAACTTGTAAAAATGTATATGTGTAAATAAACTAAGATTTAATTTAGTTTTAATTAGTTGTTTTTAATTGTTATTAATGGTTTTAAGTCTTTCGAAAGAGAAGTTTTTTTTAGTTAAGGTCTTGGTATGACTCAACTTGTTCATTTTCCAATTAATGTCTAGGGCTTTCAGTTGGATTCAACAAAATAAACATAACACAACGCAACCGACTACCATACTATATGTACTAACCCAAATAAATACGAATCACGCCCAAGCCCAATTAAATAATAACAGGACAGGCAATACGACAATAAACTTTTTAAACGTCAAAGAATAATAATTGCAGGATAAAAAGAACTTTTAAGTATACCACGTTTTTAAATTGTCTGTTCAATCATATAAAACTGACAACTCTATGTATTAATAAATACATTTTTTTGATGAATTATCCCATCAACTTGAAAGAAAATGATCAAATGCGTAGTTAAAAATCGATTGCAAGATTTGTGCTGGACAAACACACAAACAAGGAAGCGAGTTAATAAAAACGAGGTAATAATAATAATGAATTCAATTCTACTTAAAGATGGCTGAAAGTATTTCAAGTATGCATTGTCATCGTTTTCTGAGCTATTCTAAAAATTTGAAATGTCTAGCTAGTCGGGAAGTTAGTTAAAAATCGATTGCAAGATTTGTACTGGACAAACACACAAAAAAGAAAGCCAGTTAGTAAAAACGTGGAAAAAGTAATAGCTTTTTCTTATCTATCTATATGAAAAAGTTCTGTAACTGACTCACTGAGTCAGTTACAGAACTGTCAGTCACTATATATATATATATATACTGACTGACTGACATACAACGCACAGACCAAACCGCTGGACCTAATGGGCTGAAATTTTGCATGGCAATTCTTCTTATAGTGTAGGGGTGCACTAACAGAGATTTTTGAAAAAATTTTCTTAGATATTTTTAAATTAAATTTTTAAGCTGTTTTAGTAACATTTTTAAAGTTTATATTTAAAATAATAATTTGAGGGTTATGAAATTTATATCACAAGAAAGATCATAAAAATCCCTTTAAATTGAAATCTTTTTTGAATCTTTACCTCTATTTTCTGATTTTTGGTGAAATTTTAAAGATTAATTTTTAAAATTTAATTTATTAAATACTGATCATGTGATTTATTTTTCTGGTACTTTAAATAAATTTATCATCACGTGCATAACAACTAAATAGACAAAAAAATATTTTTATTCTTGCTAATGCGGCAGACGATTGGACATTATTTTGTCTATAAAAATATCCCTTACGATTTTTTTATAAATATTTATTTTTTTCTACATCGATTGTATATATTGATCGTCGTAATTATTATAAATCTATATATATAAAACAGTTCCGTAACTGACTCACTGACTGACTCATTTACATACAACGCACAGACGAAACCGCTAGACCTAAAGGGCTGAAATTTTGCATAGCGATTCTTCTTATGGTGTAGGGGTGCACTAAGAAAGATTTTAGAAAAATTCTTCTTATATTTTTTTAAATATAATTTTTAAGCTGTTTTAGTAATTTTTTTTAAGTTTGCTTTAAAAATAATACTTTGAGGCTTATAAAATTTATATCACGAGAAAGATCATAAAAATTCCTTTAAAATGAAATCTTTTTCGAATCTTTACCTCCATTTTTCTGATTTTTGGTGAATTTAGATTAATTTTTAGAATTTAATTTATTAAATTATGATCACGTGACTTCTTTTTCTGGTACTTTAAATAAATTTATCGTCACGTGCATAACAACTAAATAGACAAAGAAAATGTTTTTTTTTTCCTTGCTAATGCAGCAGACGATCGGACATATTAAAATACAGTAAAAGATATATTCCTCAAACTGTACTATATTAACTGTATTATATTCTTTAGTATTCTATTAGATTTAATTTGAATATTTTCTTCTACATTATTTTGTCTATAAAAATATCCGTTCCGATTTTTTATAAATATATATATATATTTTTTTTTCTTACATCAATTGTATATATTGATCGTCGTATTTATTATAAATATATATATATTTATTTTTTTTGGCATTAGTTGCATACATTGACCCTTGTATTTAATTTGAATATACTCCGTAGCGAAGTGCGGGTTTTCAGCTAGTCTATACATATAAAACAATTCCGTAACTGACTGACTCACTGACTGACATACAACGCACAGACCAAACCGCTGGATCTAAAGGGCTGAAATTTTGCATGGCGATGCTTCTTATAGTGTAGGGGTGCACTAAGAAGGATTTATGAAAAATTCTTCTTAGATTTTTTAAAATAAAATTTTTAAGCTGTTTTAGTAACTTTTTTTAAGTTTGCATTTAAAATAATGATTTGAGGGTTATAAAATTTATATCACGAGAAAGATTATAAAAATTGCTTTAAAATAAGATCTTTTTCGAATCTTGACCGCTATTTTCTCATTTTTGGTGAATTTTTAAAGATTAATTTTTAGAATTTAATTTATTAAATGCTGATCACGTGATTTCGTTTTCTGGTACTCTAAATAAATTTATCGTCACGTGCATAACAACTAAATAGACAAAAAAATATTTTTTTTCTTGCTGATGCGGCAGACGATTCGACATTATCCAAAGAAATATTAAAATACAGTAAAATATATGTTCCTCAAAATGTACTATATTAACTGTACTATAGCCTTTAGTATGTCCTATTACATTTAATTTGAATATTTTCTTCTACATTATTTTGTCTATAAAAATATCCATTACGATTTTATATAAATATATATATATATATATATATATATATATATATACTTTTTACATCAATTGTATACATTGATCATCGTATTTATTATAAATATATATATATATATATATATATTTTTCACATTAATTGCATACATTGACCGTTGTAGTTAATTTGAATATACTCCGTAGCGAAGTGCGTGTTTTCAGCTAGTGAATCATAAAGTTACAAATCACCATAATTAAAAAGAAAAAATACTATATTTGTGGAGAAAAATAATGAGGAGAATTATATTCCAGAAGGAGAAGTTTCATATACACATGAGAGGAAAATGGGGAAACACAGAAAGGAGAAAAAGAAAATCTAAACCTAAATAAAATAACGAAACAGAAAAAAAATCTTAATACACAAAATACTAGAAAATTCAAGTTACAACGTAATAAATAATAAATAAACAAAAATACAATTAATACAGATTTGTTTCACTAATAGGAGGAATGCATGTCATAAAAGGACTGTGAATGGCAAATTCATAGGCAACGGAAGACATAAAAAAACTTTGTCGAAGTCTCTTTGTCGAAAAAGTATCTGTCGAAAAAGTCTTTGTCGAAAAGTCTTGAAGTCAAATTGGAAGCGCAAATGCTACGCGCATTTGAAAAAATACAACAAAAATCCCCAAGAATTGCTAGTATTTTTTATAGTCAGTAATATACCTAACATGCTCACTGGTGGAACTAGAAAACTGTCCATTTTTGTTTATTGTACACAAAAAAAAGAATATAAATGCTACATCCACGACATTAAACAGAGGTAGATTGCTTAAGAAAACAAGAATTAAATTTATTGACTTGATTTAGGACAACGTTGAAACCAAAATTAGTAACACATTTAGAAATGTTTCAACAAAAATATGGGGGATTAAATGTAATATAAATTTTTTTTGATCCTCCAATTATTTTCTCCTTATTTTTATAAGATAATTTATACAGCTATACCTTGGGTATTTCTTCCTCTTTACAATATTTCTATAGAGTGAAACGACAGCTTTCTCGCCGAATACTGCGAGACTTAGCACTTCAGCACGATGTTACTTGATGACTGTGGAGGAAAAACACAGCTTTGATTTTGAGAAATTCCAACAGGGGGCGATTGCCCTTCTATAAGTGAATTTTTAAGTTCCTTTTCGATTTCTCTTCATCTATTGAGCTCTGTACATAAAAAGGTCAAAACTTTTGTACTCCTTTCAGTAAGCCTTAATATTGTAAGTTTAATAATTTATAAGAAAAAGTATTCCAAGAACAAATCAGATTGAATAAAATTTAATCTTCATAGTTCAATTAAAGTAAATTTATTCCTGTGTAGATGACCTCCCAAATAGAAACTAAACTTAATAAAGGTTGGAATTATGTATTTTCTAATCCAAGAAAATATTTAAATACTTAAATGTATAAAATTACTTTTTAAAGCGAAAAAGAAATTGAGCCTAAAAACCTGATCATTTGATTTCGATTACTAGTACTAGGTACTATTGACATTTTAAGTATAATAATTTTTCCTTTTTTTATACCTAACAAAAATCAGAACATAAAAGATATGTATTTATTTTGTAGTTCATTAGATATTTTTATTGTTGATTCAGACATTTTATCACTTATTTTAGCCAAATATTCATTGTTTACGCAGAACCTAATGCTTAAGTTTGAGACTAAGTACTGTGATTCTTAATAGGTAAAAGAGCGTTTTAAAATTTTCTTCTTTGTGAATTCATGATTTTCCATGTTTGCCCTTTAGAGCTTCTTAGTAATCATTATCTCATCGAAACTCTCATTTATAACACAAATTCCTCGTTTTCATTTACTTTTACGAGTAGTATTTTATTAATAAATGGATAAAGGGGCATACCAGTCAGTATCTTTTCATGAAACTGGGAGATAATGCAAATCTAATAAAACTTCTTCAGAAGTACAACGTCAATGAAAAAATAGAGAAAGGTCAAGCAATCTCTACAATAAATCTCCTATTGATGGACTAACTTTAAACGCAAGTTAAGTAAATCTAGTTATAACGCAAAAAAATAAAATTGATACAAGGTTCATAAAATGTACGCTCTACTGTAGAACGCTAATCATAACAAAATTTTGTGCGATTAGTTACCATTATTACAAAATTAATAAGTGGCATGACTCAATATTTCATTCTCCTTTAACTCAGCTTATATTTTGAAACTAAATTAAGTGAAATTTAATTTAATTTTGGATACTTTAAAGTCTTCTCGTAAGATATCTGCAGGTTATGACTTTGATATTTAAAGAATCTAACTCAGCAACAACTAATAACAACTGTAAATCAAATCGGCACAAGTGGTGTCAGGCACTTTAAGTGACCGCGTAATATTCCATTTATCTTCCCAAAGTAGAGATAAATGGTAAAATTTAAATTTTTGTTTGTTTTTACACTGTAGGAATATACAAGAAAAAAATATTTAAAATTTAATGTGTTAAAATTTACCAATTTTTTATTTTTTTTTATTAGTTAAAATTTAGCAATTGATAGGTACCAGTTATAGTGGTAAATTATAAAATTATTCCTTAAATTTATTGATTAATTCGGTTGCTACTCCGGGAAAACATTTGGTTAGCAAAACCTTACATAATGTTCAAATTATAATGAGAACCGAAAAAAGAAGACAAATCACGTCCATTAAGAAATCTGTCGCAATCCGCGATCGAATTATGAAGATAACGATGGACATTTCAAAACAGCTGTGAATATTTTACTCGCACACTTTTCAGTGGGAATATAAGTACAAAATTAGTCGAGATTCGTTAATTTTCAAATCATCCTTCATGGCGAAAGTTCTCAAAAATTTTCCACAGACTTACATAATAGTACACGAATCGCAGAAATAAGGGCTTTTTAATTAAGGAGTTTTAGGTGATCAGTGACTGCGTTTTAGTTTAGGAGCTGTAAAAATGAGCAGAAAATTACACAGTCCAGTCATATTAATGTGACCACCGCGTACTTTTGACGTCAACGCTAAATAACCAATCGCAGAAGGCACGTGTCATCAGCAAATTTGGTGGATATATAAAGTGCGTTGCAGGCATTCGGAAAACATTTCAGTTCTTGCAGTCATGCAGAAACGGAGCGATTTATCCGACTTCCAAATGGGCATGATCATTGGCTTTCGGGCCAAGGGTGGAAGCATTTCCGAAACGGCTAATTTTATAAACTGTTCACAGGCTGCCGTGGTAAAAGTATACCATGCATGGCAAAATGGCACTATCCAAAATCAGCGACGTGGCAAATGTGGTGCACCACGGGACATAGATGGCAGATGGGAACGACGGCTGAGGAGATGCGTTCGGGTGAATACACGTGCAACTGTTGAGCAACTGACCGTCCAGATGAACCAAGGGGCTACTAACAGTGTCTCCACAATGACGGTTCAGCGAACATTGCTGCGTATGGACCTCACCAGCAGACGCCTGGTTAATGCACCTATGCTGACTGCTGTTCATCGGCGACGAAGGCTGGAATTTGCACGCCAGTACCGCAACTGGACTTCCACTGAGAGGAGACAGGTGGCTTTTTCCAATGAATCACGTTTTATGCTCCATCGGACAGATGCACGTTGGCGTATACGGCGTGACACGTCTGAAAGCAAACACCCTGCAACAATTGCCGGAAGGGTCCAAGCTGGAGAAGGGAGCATTATGGTCTGGGGAATGCTTTCGTGGTATTCTCTGGGTTCACTTATCATTGTAGAAGGCACGGTGGATCAACACAAGTATGCATCTATCCTTGCGGACCATGTTCACCCCATACAAGATAATTGTTTTTCCTCAGGATGATGACATCTACCAGCAGGACAATGCGAAGTGTCATAAAGCTCGCAGTGTACGTGCGTGTTTCGAAGAGCACCAGGACGAGTTTACCGTAATGCCTTGGCCAGCAAATTCCCCGGAGAATCTGTGAGACCACCACGATCAGGTTGTTCGCAGAGCTGGCTACGACACTGGAGTCGACATGGCTCAACATCCCAGTGAACGCCTTCGTGAACCCAATTGACTCTCTTCCTGCACGTCTCGCAGCGGTCCGCTCTGCGAAAGGAGGTTATTCTGGATTTTGACAGGTGGTCACATTAATGTGACTGGACTGTGTAGTTTCTCCCTGTCAATGTCAGTGGGTATATCGAAAGTTCAGAAAACTTTTAAGTTGTCAACTAATCGAGTTGATTTCCACCCAGCCTAATCGATTCAGAGAGAAAATAAGATTTAATTTAGATTTTTTAAGACCACACTACGGCTATACTAAATTGAATAACTTTGTTAATATCCTATAACGCATACGGACATACACACACAACTTTCCTCTCCCCATATATATATATATATATATATATATATATATATATATATATATATATATATATATATATACACACACATATATATATATATATATATATATATGGGGAGAAGTGTGTGTGTGTGTGCGTCTATGTATCGAAGAATATTATACACACACACACATACACACACACACACACACACACACACACACACACACACACATATATATAAATATATACAGGGTCTGTCCAGAAAGTAATGAGACTAAATTTTTTTAGCCAAGCAGAAGGCCAAAGGGGCGGAATTTGCGGACGGTACGGGTGGCGGGAGCTGTGAGCTACAGAGTCTGGTGGAAGGCAGTTGGCCTTGAGCCTTTGCAGCGTCCGGATCGCTCGCGAAGCAGATACATGTCTGAAAGTCGCGTTAGGCTTTCAGAATGCAGCGGAGTGTCGAGCAGCGACATGCCATAACGTTTTGAGTTAGATTAAACAAATCGGCTAGTGAGACGCTTGTCATATTACAAGAAGCCTACGGGAAGGATTATTTGCCCAAGGCTCAAGTGTTAAAGTGGCACAAAGCCTTCAAAGTCGGAAGAGAGGACGTCGATGACGAACAACGCGCTGGGCGTCCATCAAATTCTCGAACTTCAGAGAATGTGGTTAAAATTAAAGCGCTTTTGGACTTTGATCGTCAGATGAGTGTCTCAATGATTGCGGAGACGTTGGGACTAACTAAAGGTTGAGGAATCGAATCGCGCACGTCCTCCCGAAACTCGCAAACAATTGGATTCTTCAGCACGCCAATGCGCCGATCCCCACATCCTCCAAAGTGACTGAGTTCCTGGTAAAACAAAACGTCTCAACGCTGCCCCAACCACCGTACAGCCCCGGTCGATCACCGCCGGGCATTTTTCTATTCCCTCGGTTAAAATCCAGCTTAAAAGGTCATCGTTTTGAGAATCTGGAGGACATGCAGAAAAACATAATGCGCGTTCTGAGCAGAATTCCAGCTGAAGCCTTCCAGGTGGACATCAATGAGTGGCAGAGCCATTGCCAACGGTGTACTAATGCAGTAGGATGCTATTTTGAAGAATATTAAGTGTCTGTAAAATTATCTTCCAATAAACAAATTTTATTGAATCAGTCTCATTACTTTCTAGACAGACCCTGTATATATATATATATATATATATATATATATATATAAGAACTTCGATTTTACGTTGTCCGTTTTGAACGTTATCCCGATTCTTACGTCATTTTCTGCTGGTCTGTGAAAATTGTCTATACCGATAATGTTAAAATATCCCAATATGTAAACCGAGAAGGAAATTTGCAAAACATTGTCAGTACTGAACGTTCTGTAGTTGAAATTGTATCTAAAAACAAAAAGATTACACATTTTTTTCCAATAGTCCATCCGGCATGTGTCAATTTTTGAATATTATGCTTAGATTTTTTTTAACCCCAATTTAAGTTTTCCCGTTTCGAACGTTTTTTACCGCTGGTCCCAAGAAAAACGTAAAGTCGGGGTTTCACTGTATATATACATATATATATATATATATATATATATATATATATATATATATATATATATATATATATATATATATATATATATATATAAATATATATATATATATATGTATATATATATATGTATATATATATATGTATATATATATATATATATATATATATATATATATATATATATATATATATATATATATATATATATATATATATATATGTATGTATGTATATATAAATATGTATATATATATCGGCCAGATAAATCAACTTTTTCGTATATACGAGTATATAACATTTCCTACGATATTTGTTGTATCAAATGAAAAGAGGTTAAATTGTTACCTATCTTTGAAAATTCCTCTATACTGAAAAAGATTACTACTTTTTTTTATAAAATATACATAAAATATTTTGTTCATAAGTTCATCAAAACGGATAGCATTCCATAAGTGACGAACATGATATCAGAAATTTTCTATTGTTGAGTTCAATACTCAAATTCAACATTTTTACAAACCTTTTAGTTTAAAAAAACTTTAAAAAAATTTAAATAATGCTATTTTCCCCGCCGACGAAAGTAGTACTGTGAAGATTTTGTGCCTGATGAAAAATTGATCGAATGATACATCAGACCTGACCCCGCATTTCTGGCGCCAGAATCCCTCCCCCTTCTTGAAACGAACATCTCTTTTCTATTTAGACATATATTTTCCCTTCTTTGGAAGTCGTCCAAATGTGATGCTTCTATGGGGGAGCTCTCTCTTTCGCTTGCCTTAATGACCGAGAAAAGACATTTGTATATGGTCAGCAACGCGTTTTCAGTGGTACTACAAACCAAAGACAGCCATTCGATATTAATTTGGCATGGCACAGAATTCTAATTTATTGCCTTAATTGAGTATTAAAACAAATTGCACCGCTCTGACTTTAATTTCGTTAGAAACGGAACGTTGTGCAGTTATCTATTGGTATACATAAGAGTAAGTGTTATTCAATGATAAATGCACTGTTACACGAGAAGACATTAGCGAATTAAAATATAAGAAAAATTCTTAATTAAATTCCTAAATGTAGGGATGAGTTGATCGAATGAGTTGATGGAATACAAGGCATCAGTGCAGGCACGTGTTACATTCATCATATAAACACAAGGTCTAATTCCCGCTTAGTAAGTGTTATTCAATGATAAATGCACTGTTACACTAGAAGACATTAGCGAATTAAAATATAAGAAAAATTCTTAATTAAATTCATGAACGTAGGGATGTGTTGATCGAATGCAAACCATCAGTGCAGGCACGTGTTATATTCATCATAAAACACAGGGTCAGATTCCCGCTTAGTAAGTGTTATTCAATGATAAATGCAATGTTACACGAGAAGACATTAGTAAATTAAAATATAAGAACAATTCTTAATTAAATTCATGAATGTACAGATGAGTTGATCAAATGAGTTGATCGAATACAAGGCATCAGTGCAGGCACGTGTTACATTCATCATATAGACACAAGGTCTAATTCCCGCCTAGTAAGTGTTATTAAATGATAAATGCACTGTTACACGAGAAGACATTACCGAATTAAAATATAAGAAAAATTCTTAATTAAATTCATGAATGTAGGGATGAGTTGATCGAATGAGTTGATCGAATACAAGGCATCAGTGTATTCACGTGTTAAATTCATCATATAAACACAAGGTCTAATTCACGCTTACTACTAATAGTTAGGATATAAATGTCTTAATGTCGTGTAATTTATAAATATATGTCCTGATAAATTTTAATATTATTTTCGATAAGTCTAATGATTCCTGTTACGAGATATAAATTCAGTTTCCAGGTACGGGATCTCCTGCTATATATCATAAATATTAATACATAGGATGGAACTTTAATACTGCCAGCGAGGTATGTACAAAGTATACAGAAGAGATACAGGGGTGAAACTTTTATGGCCCTTCAGAGTAGTAACCAGCATTGTTTACCATCCATTGCTAACGTTCTGGTAGCTGCAGGATGCCGTTGTCAGCACCTGACTAGTTCATTCTTCGAATGGAGCGGTGTACAGCCTGTAGAATCTCTGGTGGAATGCTCGGAGTGGTTTCTTAATATTTGAGATGAGATCAAAGTCACAGGGGCTTAACTCAGGGAATATGGGGCATTGTAGATCCCTTCCCAGCCCCAGCAAGCAAATACATCAGAAACAAAGTGCGAACGAGCATTTTCCTTCCATCAGTAAGATGCAACAAAATATTTCGCACGACAGCCTGCTAAGATATGGCTGTGTACATCCTGCCACTGTGCAGACGTGTGATGTCTGTGGGGAAAGCGCATTCGCTCTGAGGTGAGGCAGGTATGGGACGAACGTGTAGTAAAATCTGCTTTCCTGGGTTCTGCAACTGGGTTCTGCAAGCTGCTGGGGGCTCTACAACAGTGTTGCCACTATTAAAGTTCCATCCATCGTAGATTAAAAAAGTATTTTTTACGAATATTATGTTCTTCAATAATCTCTCAATTCATAAAAATCTTTACTAAAATAAACGAAAATACAAAATACCTTGCGATTTGGTTTGTGTTAAGATGTACTAACTAAGGAAATGCTTTTTCCTACATTATTTGTAAATATTTCTCCCCGTTTATTAGGTAAGATGATATATATTATATATATATATATATATATATATATATATATATATATATATATATATTGTTGGATTTTGATTTTCTATTTTTGCGTTTTTTTGTGTAGAAGTTTAAATAACTCGTTTAATTGTCACAAGATGGCAATACTGCTGTAGTTTTTGCTATCGCTAATCTTCTTTCCCGCGATCTAATGAGTTGCATGTAGTCTTGGAGGGAGGAGTGTCGTGTTTTTTACTCGCCGTTCTATGGGTTGCAATGATGTACTGCGAGAGCACCTTTCATGCCAATTTCTGTTGGAATGCTTCTTAAAGTTTTCAAGCTTAGAAATGCCGACATTCTTCCTCGTGAGTATCTAAACATTGCCTTGTAGTAGCTGAGTTTTCGCATTTCAATAAAGTCAGTTTTTTCAACATGCTTGTCACCATTAACAAGTTTGAGCATTGTCAAGTTGTCATCATTGAAGGTTTTCAACCTGTTGAACATTGAATTCTTAGTATCCAGAATGCAGTCATGGGAAAAAACCCAGCGACCTTATGAGCTGTCTTAGAATCTTTTATCCCATAACTGCTGTGTGGTTCAGTTAGTTTCTACTAGTAAGAGTTAAGTTTAACGTTAAGTGAACTGAGCCACACATTCTGTATTGGTCCGTCGTGCTGGAGACTGCATTCTGGTAGATTGCGGATTTAGAAGTTCAACAAAAGTAAGATTGTTCTAGAGGAAATAATTCTCGTGAATTGTTCATTTCTGGCTATTTAGTATCAGTGTTATCTTTGAAAGTATTTTTATTGCGAAACGAAAGCGGAAGTAATCTATACTTTAGTACAGTGAATTTAGTATCAGTAAATACAAGGACATTTTCATGTGTATATTTGAATAGGGGATGCAGAAAGTGTTTATTTCAATAAGCGAGGAATTGACACTTTGACTTTGAAAATCTAAGTTGTTTGGAGTTCACATACAAATAAGAACGAAGTAAATTTTGAGGCATAGCATTGTGACGCATGTTGGTTTTAGATATACATATTGTAGTGAATTTTTACTTCGGTTTAATTTAAGTATTGTTTTTATTGTCATAGTTTTAGATATACATATTCTAGTGAATTTTTACACTTGCTTTGGTTAAGTATTGTTTTATATTGTAAAAATGGAAATGTTGAAAATTGAAAAAAGGGTATTAAAATCCTCTGTTACAAAATTGAAAGTAACGTTAGAATCAGAGACTTTTGGCTTGGATAATGCAGAAATCACATTGTTTAAAGATAAAATTTCTGACTTAAACGGAAAATGTTCAGATATTTTCGGCAAAATTTATGAGTCATGCAAGGAGGATGAGTATGGTAAGTATTTGTTTGAATCACAAAAGATTGAAGATATAATTGATAGTTATAAATTAATTGTTCTCCGTGCCGAAGATAAACTAAAACTTAGAAACAGTGAATTAGTCAAGGGGATTTCTCAAGGGGATTCAAAAGAGATTAAGGAACCTTCAACCATAAGTTTAAAACTGCCGGAGTTACGTATTCCTAGTTTTTCTGGCAGTAGCAACTTGGAGTGGCTGTCCTTTAGCGATCTATTTAAGGCTTCAGTTGTGCAAAATAGTAAATTATCAAATGCGCAGAGACTTCAATACTTGGTAGGTGCATTAAAAGGTGATGCACTTCGGGTTATTCAGTCACTCCCAATTACTGATGCAAACTTTCAGATTGCATGGGATCTCCTAAGGGAGAGGTATTTTAACAGGCGACAATTAGTTTTTACCCTAATTAAAAGAATTGTAAATTTACCACAGTGTACTAGAAAAGATGCATCACAATTGTTATCCATTGTTGACACGTCAAAGGAAGTTACTCGTTCTCTCCAGATTCTCGATCTGCAGCCAAGTGGGATTGCAGATAGCATTATTGTATATTTGATTATTCAAAAGCTTGACCCAACAACAAGAGCATGGTGGGAGAGAGGGCTTGGTGATGACAGCATTCCTACACTTGAGGAATTGCAAAAATTCATCATCCACCATGCACGTACACTGCAGCAACGACCACCACATAAACCAGTATTCAAGCCACAACAACCAAACGACTCAAGTTCAGGGAAACCCCAACGAGTGTCTACTTTTACAGCTCAAGTCAAGATCTGTTGCAGTTATTGTAAAAGTAATGAGCACAGTATTCACCAGTGCAACAACTTAAAAAAAATGGACACCCCACAACGTTTTCAATTCATAAAGGACAAACGTTTGTGCTTCAATTGTCTTAGGGCTCATAAATTAACCAATTGTCCTAGCAGTTACACTTGTATAGTGTGTCACAAAAGACACAACACCTTGCTTCATTTGGAGTCAACCAAATCGAACCATTCTACAGTGTTATCTCCACATGCCACGGTATTTTTGCCCGCTTCTGATGCAGCAACTGAATCAACAGGTGTACCGCAGCAATCCATTACTAATGTATCGTCTTGTGTATCATCTCAAGCTGCTCCGAATCAAGTGCTTTTATGTACTGCTATAGTGAAAGTACTTGACTCTACAAATGAGTATCAACACTGTAGAATTCTTCTTGACCCAGATTCCCAGACTTCCTTTATAACAGAGACATGTTTCAATAGTTTAGGTCTTGCCAGAAACAAGGCAAGAGTGCAGATATCATGCCTTGGTTCATCCAACACACATACTAATGGGGTCACAACCCTTAAGTTTTCTCCTTATTTCAAGGACTCTCCTACATTTGTGACAGCAGCTTTTATCATTAATAAAACCATTGGTGATATACCTCATTTCTCCTTACCATCTGGGACAGAAATTCCCTTCTGTGATCTCAAGCTAGCAGATCCAAATTTCTTTCATTCAGGTCCTATTGACATTCTACTCGGTGTTAGTATTGCCTTGCCAATGCTAAAAGGAGAAATTATTAAAACAACTGAGGATTGTCCTTTTGCGGTCATATAAGAACTGGGATGGATCATTTCCGGAAATGTAAACACGGAAACTCCAGATCCACCACTTATCCATGTCAACCACATCCAACTGGAAACGGAAGAGTTGCTTAGCAAGTTTTGGAAATTGGATGAAGTTCCGAAAGCCAACTTGCTCACTAAAGAGGAACAGGCCTGCGAAGATTACTTTGCAGCTACATATTCAAGAAACGATGATGGAAGGTACACGGTGAAACTACCTTGCCATACCTCTCCAACTCTCTTGGGTGACTCATTCCGGACTGCAATGCGTCGATTCCAGTCACTAGAGAAAAATCTTGTTGCCACACCAGAGGTTTATGAACGTTATAGAGGTTTCATTAAAGAATACATAGAGCTTCAGCACATGGAGAAAGTTTCAGACTCAGAGAGGAATGAAAATCCCCAGTTCTACCTACCTCATCATGCTGTGTTTAAGGAGAGCAGCTCTACGACAAAGTTGCGAGTCGTCTTTGACGGTTCTTCCAAATCATCGTCAGGACTCTCTCTAAATGATCTACTTTATACAAGACCAAGAGTGCAGCAAGAGCTTTATCACATTCTCCTCCGCTTCACAACCTTTCCTGTTGCAATTTGTTCTGACGTGGAGAAGATGTTTCGACAGATCAGAGTTCACCCAGAGTATGCTGATTTGCAGAGGATACTCTGGCGAAACAGGCCCAGTGAACCCATAGAAACTTATCGTCTTGTCACTGTCTCGTACGGCACAACCAGCGCTCCATACTTATTCTCTAGGGTAATAAAGCAACTTGCACTTGATGAGAGGATCAACTATCCCTTAGCTTCTAAGGTCTGCCTCAGAGACTTTTACGTAGACGATATCATGACTGGAGAGAGCTTTGAGTTAAAGTCTGAACAACTAACCAGTCAACTATCAGAGATGATGCTTCGGGGAGGCTTCAGACTTCACAAGTGGAGTTCCAATGTTCCAGCAGTTTTGAAGAGTATTCCTGCTCATTCTAAAGCCATAAACCAATCATTATCTATTGAAGACAGTGAAACTATCAAGGTTCTTGGTATCGTTTGGCGTCCAGGTACAGATTCCTTTCATGTGTCCATCACAATTTGTAATCATCAAGACCTGACCAAACGTAAAATTCTTTCAGATATTGCCAGATTATTTGACCCGATGGGTTGGTTAGCACCAGTTGTCATAAGTGCTAAAATCTTCATACAAGAACTATGGAGTCAAAATCTAGGTTGGGATGATGCTCTCAGTGAACCCCTTTCTTCACGTTGGAGAATATTCCACTCACAGCTGCCTTTGCTGGTCAACTTTAAATTGCCTAGATGTGTCATGTGTACACAGCCTATTGATATCCAGATTCATGCGTTTTGTGATGCATCAGAAAAAAGCATACTGTGCGGTTGTGTATATTCGCTCAGTCACTCAAGATCATAACATTACAGTATCACTTTTAACGTCAAAAACTAGAGTTGCTCCAGTCAAAACTCAGTCCCTTCCAAGACTTGAGTTATGTTCAGCATTACTTTTAGCAACATTGTTGGAATCTATTCTACCAACATTGGAAATTCCTTTCAGCAAAACATTTGCGTGGAGTGACTCTCAAGTTCCACTCTCGTGGATTGCCTCAGAACCTCGCCGCTGGCTCCCTTTTGTAGCGAATCGAGTAGCCAAGATACAGGAAGCTGCACCAGACGTACACTGGAACCATGTTCAAGGTGTCGATAACCCTGCCGACTGTGGCACCAGAGGTGTTATACCTTCAGAATTCTTGTCTTGTGACCTCTGGACTCAGGGTCCCAGTTTTCTCAGGCAGCCTTCACAGCAATTTTTTGATGAGCAATCATCTACAAGTTTTTCATTCCAAGAATCACAACTCATTGAGCAAAGAAAAAGCTTCATTTCAGCAGCTACTCAATTTCAGCCACCATCAGTTATCTTCAAGTTTTCTTCATTCACCAAACTTTGTAGAGTTTTTGCTTGGGTTCTACGTTTCGTAAACAATACTAGAAAATCTTCAGCTGAAAGAAATATAAGTTATTTAACATCAGCTGAACTTTCCAGAGCAACAGTAACTATGGTCAAACTAGTCCAGCATGCAGAATTTGGAGAAGAGTTACATTGCTTAAAAAAAAGGAAGGTCATTGAAGACTTCCAGCAAGATTCTTGCACTATGCCCATTCTTGGACAATGAGGATGTGTTAAGAGTTGGGGGGAGACTTAGAAATTCCAGTCTCTCTAATGATTCGAAACATCCAGCTATCATTCCCAAGAAACATCATTTGACAACTCTTATCGTTCAGCACTTTCATGTAGCACATTTGCATGCATCGCCTCAACTCTTGCTCTCAGTTATAAGGCAAAAATTTTGGATTCCTTGTGGAAGAGATGTGGTCCGTAGATTTGTAAAAAGCTGTAAACTTACTTTCGTCTTTCTGCTTCTGCTATGAGTCAGCTTATTGGAGATTTACCAGCTTCAAGAGTCATACCTTCCAGGGCCTTCTCAACGTCAGGTGTTGACTTTGCAGGACCGTTTCTTGCCAGGGAGAGAAATGGCCGGGGGAAAAATTCTTCAAGGTTTACATTGCGATTTTTGTGTGTTTTGCCACGCGAGCAATGCATCTTGAGGTAGTGACGGACCTCACTACTCAAGCCTTCATTGGTGCTTTGAAACGCTTTATCTCTAGAAGAGGTAGGCCTTTGGAAATCGTCAGTGATTGCGCAAATAATTTTGTCGGAGCTGATAGAGAGCTGAAGGGCTTACTTAGATCTTTTCTTTCTCAGAATGAAAATTCAAATGTGTTAAATTTTTCTTCATCTGAGGGAATCACCTGGAAATTCAATCCACCAGCTGCTCCTCATCATGGTGGTATTTGGGAGGCCGGTGTGAAATGTATGAAGCACCACCTTAGAAAAACCATGGGAAACTCTCTGCTTTCTTTGGAGGAGTTATTCACCCTTGCTGCTCAAATAGAATCGTGTCTTAACTCAAGACCACTTTGTTCTCTCTCTCCAGATCCAAATGATTTATCGCCATTAACACCAGGCCATTTTCTCATTGGTTCAGCTTTGACAGCTATCCCTGAACCAGATTTGACTGCAATTCCATTATCACATATTGGACGTTGGCAACTTGTCCAGAATCTGCTTCAGAGTTTCTGGAACCGGTGGAGCAAGGAATATCTTGCCAGACTACAACAACGTCCTAAGTGGTGTGTGTCACAAAAAATATCTCAGTTAATGATCTTGTTCTTATCAAGAATGAGTTGGCACCTCCATTAAAATGGAAACTTGCACGTGTGTTAAAGTTACATCCCGGTAAAGATGAGAAGGTTCGAGTTGTTACTTTAAAAACTGATTCAGGTCAACTTACTCGTCCCATCACCAAACTTTGTAGATTACCTTTAGACTAGTTCTTCATGTAGCCATTTAGTTTACTTGTATAATTGACCAATGTTTCTTTTGTTATGTCTTGTAACCTTTTTCAATTGTTGTTAATATTGTTTGTTTAGATTATGTGTAATTCAGTGTCTTGAAACCCCTTAGGGGTTTCAAGACACTGAATTATGACATTGAAACCCCTTAGGGGTTTCAAGGGCGGGAGAATGTTGAATTTTGATTTTCTATTTTTGTGTTTTATTGTGTAGAAGTTTAAATAACTCGTTTAATTGTCACTAGATGGCGATACTGCTGTAGTTTTTGCTATCGCTAATCTTCCTTCCCACGATCTAATGAGTTGCATGCAGTCTTGGAGGGAGGAGTGTCGTGTTTTTTGCTAGCCGTTCTATGGGTTGTAATGATGTATTGCGAGAGCACCTTTCCTGCCAATTTCTGTTGGAATGCTTCTTAAAGTTTTCAAGTTTAGAAATGCCGACATTCTCCCGCGTGAGTATCTAAACATTGCCTTGTACTAGCTGAGTTTTCGCATTTCAATAAAGTCAGTTTTTTCAACATGCTTGTCACCATTAACAAGTTTGAGCATTGTCAAGTTGTCATCATTGAAGGTTTTCAACCTGTTGAACATTGAATTCTTAGTATCCAGAATGCAGTCATGGGAAAAAACCCAGCGACGTTATGAGCTGTCTTAGAATCTTTTATCCCATAATTGCTGTGTGGTTCAGTTAGTTTCTACTAGTAAGAGTTAAGTTTAACGTTAAGTAAACTGAGCCACACACACACCTATATATATATATATAGGTGGTTATCAAAATAATGGAAACACATGTCAATATTATTGGTGTTTATGAAAGTGCTTTGTGAATAAGTTAGCAGTAATGAAACTATGGGCATCAGGCTCTTTGGGGGATAGCGTAAGATGTTAAACCTAGTTGACCGTGCAGAGAGGGAAAATTGTTGAAGCGCGTCTAATTTGAGTATCTGTTACAACATCACCCATGGTTTTGGGTGTTTACCGAGCTATGATATCGGCAGACATGACGGCATACAGAGTGCATGAAAAGACATCCTCTGTGAAATAGAATAGTGAAAAAAGAGAAATCTAAGTAAAAGATATTGAGGGGTGTTGAAGCGGATTGTGACATTAAAAACGAAGACATCTGCAGCCAACGTCACCGTAGAGCTCCATCTAAATCTGCAGGTTCCAGTGTCAGTCATTACAGGTCAGAGAAATCTTCAGAAACAAAACATTTACGCAGAGTAGTAATTCCCAAGCCCCTTGCAACAGATGTGAATACAAAATGTCCTCTACAGTAGTGCAATGAGCACATATCCCGGTCGAGTTATATGCCGAAATAGGACATTTGGTTAGACCAATCATTGTTTACTTTGTTCCCCGAAAAAGGACGTGCGTATGTCTGAAGAACATACACAAGCATATAATCACGCTTGTCTCAAGCTAGCTGTCAAACATGGATGGTAATTTCTCAGGGTTTCGGCGGCCATCTCATGATTTTCAAAAGGGATCTATTGTAACCCTAAAAGGGAGATTGATTGGGAAGGACTAAGTCAAACTTTTAGCCTACCAATTCCATCCTATGATGCAAAAATTGTTTCCTGCAGGAAATTTATTGATGATAATGCTAATATCCATACAGCTATCAGGTCAATAGGTCCAATGACGGCGTCCATCAGGTCGTGGTTTGAGAAACATAAAGACCAAGTTAAACATTTTATCTGGCCCGCACAGTCCCTAAACCTCAATATTATCGAACTGCTGTGGTGTGTTTTAAGGAATGAAGTCAGGAATCGATATCCACCAAGAGCATCTCTACAGTAACATTGACGATTTATCCACAAAGAATGGTATAATATTCCCTTAACCACTATTTGTGACTTGCATAATTCAATTCCTTAGTAAATTTAGCTGGTATTAAATGCCATAGATGGTCCTATGCTATATTAATAAAGAATTTCATGTTATTCCTAAATGTTTTCATTATTTTGATAACCACCGGTATATATATATATATATATACATACATATATATAACTGGCGCTGGCGTATACTGGCGCTGCTGTCGACTACGTAGCCTTGAATTTACATTTTGATGTTTTTCTATCGTTTTATGCGAATTCTCGAGTGCACCAACAACAACAGCGCCATATATTCCCCTATCGGCGACTTAATATATATATATATATATATATATATGTGTGTGTGTGTGTGTGTGCATGCATGTGTATAATATCAGTGGACTAAAGTAAATATTGATTTTGGGAAGGTTCAAGAACAGAATATGAGTTCCTAAAAAATACACTGATGGTTTCTTTAATTCAAAGATGCATGGAATGGGATTTCTTAGGTTACATTTATAGAAAATCATCTGAAAATTACTCTTCAAATTTAGTGTAAATATTTTTGCGAACTTATCATTAATTTCGAAATGTGATCAAAGAAAATGCATTTCTGAAAAGTTACACTAAATCAATACAATTTCCATCAACGGTTCCGTTTTTATCAAGCCTATAATAGAATTAAAAATTTATATATTTACGCACTTAATAAGTTTCAAAGCTATAATTCTCCGAAGCAAATCCAGTTTTATTTACAGAAACGGTGATATCAATTTATTTTAATTTCCTTAACGCATTGATTGCTGGGCAAATAAACGAAAGTCTTGTTCCAAAGTAATCATCATTAAACTCACCTCTGAGTTGTTCTTTTTATTTTAATGCAAATTACCTTTAAAGTCTGTAATTTAGTAAATGGAACAAATTCGTATGCCAGGCATGAAATGTTTCAGTAATGTATTTTGGATCGAAGAAAAAGAATTTTTCGAAGTAATGACTGGTATCAATAAAGCTCTTTTTTTTAAATGGCAAATAAGGAGACTTCATATCAAAAACTTGTTAATCTAAATTGAGTGACGATTATTTTTTTGTAATAAGTATATCCATATTTATGATTTAATGAAAGGTTTCAAACACATAATCCTTTATTTTTCTTGCAGAAAATGTTTGACAGCTTCAAAATATTGATGCTCATAGAGATTAAAATGAAGTTATTAATTTATTTCAAATGCAATTCTTCTTTCAAATTCTTTAAAGATGGTTATTTTATTGAGAAAGTGACAGGTCGACAATACAGTATCTATGAAAAGCATATTGGATTCTTTATTTAATAATATACATATTAACAAAAAATCAATTATGTTCTAAATATAGTGATCTAAATGTAAAGGACATTAAAATTAACACAGATCGCAAATTATGAAAAGGAAGAACGTTAAAACAATTTTTAATTTTCCTTTGAAATCTTTATATATACCGAACAAATTTTGAATTATTTTCTTAGGGGTGTTCTAAATGTTATAGAACATTTATAAAATAAGCATATTTGGTTAATAAGCAGAGAAAAGAAAATAGATTTTAAAGATATGTTTTGCAAGTATATTAAAAATTAAGACTTTTATTTTCCCTGACCTTACAATAACTCTCCATTTTTATACATTCCCTTTCCCGCATAAAAACGATTGTCTAGTAAAAATTTCGGCTTGCACATAAAAATGATCAAGGCAAATATTTTTCTATATTTTTTGTCAAGGCAAATATTTTTCTGTCACTATTTTTCTGTAACTCCTTACCCTCATTTGAACTATCTAACGTGTGTTTTCAACATTTATATATTAATGTTGTAGAAGATTCTGTGGGCATGATGCGTCCCTGAGCTCATATATATATATATATATATATATATATATATATATATATATATGATCATATTTTCTTTTAAACTGATTCGAAACTATATGGTGTAATTGTTATGGAATTAAACCTCTTCTCAAAGGCCACCCTTCAAAACGACCACTTACTTACGGAACTATTCCTGGCCGCTATAGAGAAGTTCCTTTCTCTCAATCTGTCTATCTATCTGTCTATCTATCTATCTATCTATCTATATATATATATATATATATATATATATATATATATGTATATACTGAAACAAGTGTTGAAAAAGAAATAAAGTAATTCATACAAATTGTATAAAGTTAAAAACAGTGTTTCCCCTCAAAACAGTGTTACATAAGGAGAGTAATGTTGGATTAAAATCCACACTTGTATCATATTTTCATGATTTTCTTATGTATATTTATTATGTTCCAAAAAACTATCATAATACAGGTTTTTTTACTAGTTAAATCATTGTTTAACTTTAAACTAGTTTAGTAAAGTTTTAAAAGAGATTCGAGTCTTTCCCATTAGACATATTTTTCGAAGCATTTTATTTACGGTTAAGGGAAAACAGAAAATATTTCCTCTTAATTCCTCGAATTTCTTTCTCAAACGGATTGGTCAGATGGGGAAAAGTAAGATATATTATTAGCTGCTTCTATTTTATTGAATTATTATGTCCAGAATGCCATAACTTTACCTCTCTATTCGGAGAGCGGAATCTATGATTCCGTAAGATTTATCATTCTATGTTAGTAAAATACCTGGAATTCTTCTAGCTCAGAATCTGAGCAATAAACTAGTCTCTGAAATGATATTAAATTTGCTGCGTGATGATGGTGTTTTTTATATTGGTATTTTTTCGTTTCTTTTCTATAAAGTTCTGGTTAAAAATCTGTGTGATATTTTCTTTCAAATAATTCCTTTCAGATATATTTTGTCTTTTTTAATTAGTCAACAACGAAAATAGAAAAATTTAAAAACTTCAAAAGTTATCGAAGAAGGAGAAATGCGAGACTTGGAGTTCTATCTACATATATAAAACATTTCCGTAACTGACTGACTGACTGACATATAATTCACAGACCAAACCACTGGACCTGAAGGGCTGAAATTTTGCACGGCGATTCTTCTTATAGTGTAGGGGTGCACTAAGAAATATTTTTGAAAAACTCTTCTTATATTTTTTAAAATTAAATTTTTAAGCTATTTTTGTAACTTTTTAAAGTTTTCATTTAAAATTATAATTTGAGAGTTATAAAATATTTATCTCGAGAAAGATCATAAAAATTCCTTTAAAATGAAATGTTTCTCGAATCTTAATATCCATTTTCTGATTTCTGGTGAATTTTTAAAGATTAATTTTTATAATTTAATTTATTAAATGCTGCTCACGTGCTTTCTTTTCTTTTTGTGATACTTTAAACCAATTTTGTGTCACGTGCATAACAACGAAATAGACAAGAAAAGAATTCTTGCTAATGCGGCAGACGATCGGACATTATCGAAAAAAGTATTAAAATACAGTAAAAGATATGTTCCACAAACTGTACTATATTAACTGTACTATATTCTTTAGTATGTTCTTTTAGATTTGATTTGATTATTTTCTTCTACATTATTTCGTCTATAAAAATATCACTTACGACTTTTTTATAAATATATTTTTTGTTTTTTTACATCAATTGCATACATTGATCGTTGTATTTATTATATATAGATATATATATATATATATATATATATATAGGAAGGCAAACCGTACAAGAGTTGTGCGGAATAGCTACTAGATGTCGCTGAGGTTTGCGCGGCAAGGTAAACACGCGAGAAGGAGGAAACGAGAGAGCGCCACGGTGGACAGTGGTGCAAGTTCGATAATCGTAAACAAGAATTTTGTTTCGGCTGCAAAGCCAATTCATTCTCAGATTCTTTTGACAAGTGTAGTCGTTGAGCGCCGACTGGCCAATGTTTACAAAATCAGCATTTCGCTACGGAAGGTTGGGAAAGCACGAGAAGTTTTGGCTGCGAGCTCTGAAATTGTTGCGGAAGTTATTTTGCCAACGAAAATTTACGACATGTTATTGAAACCAAATGAGGCAGTATCGCTTACGAGCGGTACAGGCGTGGAAACCAGAAAACATTTAGAGAGCGCTAATATAAACAACGATTCAGCAGCTTCGTTCTTAGTGAAAGTATCCGAATCGTATAATGATTGCCCTTTTGACCTGTCACACATTACTGACTGTAAATTGAGAAACGAAATTCATGTGCTTGTTCAAAATTATGAGCCAAACAAAACCGAAACTACTGCTTTGAAAATGAAAATAATCCTCACCGATGAAAGACCCATTTGTCAAAGATCACGCAGGTTGTCGCTTCCTGAAAAGAGGGAAGTCGAAAAACAAATAAACGAATGGTTAGAACAAAGAATAATTAGGGAGAGTTGCTCTGATTTTGCTTCACCTGTTGTGGTGTGTAGAAAGAAGGATGATACGATGCGTTTGTACATTGACTACAGAGCTCTGAATAAGCGAATAGTTAGAGACAGATATCCGCTACCTGTTATCGTGGAAGTATTAGATAAGTTAGAAAGTGGAAGGGTGTTCACGACTCTCGATTTGAAAAATGCTTTCTTCCATGTAGAAGTGGATGAAGCAAGAAGAAAATACACTGCGTTTGTAACAGATTCAGGCCAGTATGAATGCCTAAGAGTACCGTTTGGTTTGTCCATTAGCAGCAATTACTTTCAAAGATACATCAATTACGTGTTTAGAGACCTATTGAGAGACGGGACTTTAATTATTTATTAAGATGATATCATAATCCCAGCTATCAATGAAAAAGAAGCTCATAAAAAATTAAGCCGTGCGTTAGAAACCACTTCCAAGTATGATCTTGAGCTGAACCTTAAGAAGTCCCGGTTTTTGCAGAGCAAAATCAATTTTTTAGGCCACATTATTGAAAATGGTACCATTCGACCGTCGTTAGAGAAGACTGAAGCAGTCCGTTGTTTTGCTGAACCCAAGAATGCCAAAGAAGAGTTTCCTGGGGTTGACAGGATATTTTAGAAAGTACATACCTTCATATGCCATTATAGCAAGACCACTTAGTGATTTATTACGAGCCTCAAAACCTTTCGAATTTGGCCTTGAACAGAAAATAGCCTTTCAAAAACTTAAGGACGCGCTGTCTAATGAACCCCTATTGCACCTTTACAGAGAAGGGCAGAAATTGGAATTGCACACGGACGCAAGCAAACTTGGGTTAGGGGCAATACTTTTCCAGCAGAGTGATGATGGGCGCTATTATCCAATTCAGTATATGAGCAAAAAAACCTCCATCCAGGAAGAAAAATTGTGTAGCTACGAACTTGAAGTGCTTGCGATTATCGAGACTTTAAAAAAATTTCGGAATTATTTATTGGGAACCAAATTAAAAATTTTCACTGATTGTGCGGCATTTGCAAAAACCCTAGATAAAAAGGAACTTACACCAAAAGTTGCCAGATGGTCATTATTCATGCAAGAGTTCCAATATGAAGTAGTACATCGCCCTGGAAAACAAATGCAACACGTTGATGCATTGAGCAGATTCCCCGTTATGCTTGTGAATAGTGATGAGTTGACTTACAAAATTGTTAATGCTCAAGACAGTGACGAATATATCAAAACCATCAAGAAACTTTTACAGGCAGGCAAAACTTCCGAATTTATCTTGAATAATATTATCCAATTAGTACTACTTGTATAAAATTATTATTACTTGTATTATTATTACTTGTATTAATTACTTGTATTTATTACTTGTATTAATTTACCAATTATTATTACTTGTATAAGATTGCTAATGATGAAGAATTACTGGTAGTACCTGAAATGATGCAAGTGGACGTTGTGAAGCATGCACATTCTTTTGGACATTTTGCTGCAGTAAAAACTGAAGACTTGGTGAAACGCAATTTTTATTTCCCAAACATGAGAAAGTGTGTTGAGAATGTGATAAGAAACTGTGTTGAATGCATAGTGGTAAATAAGAAGACTGGGAAAGGAGAAGGACTATTACATCCTATTCCTAAGGAAGATTCGCCATTATCAACATATCATGTGGATTTCATTGGACCACTGCCAACAACCAATAAGAATTTCAATCACATTTTCACGGTCGTAGATGCATTTACAAAATTCACATGGCGGTATCCAACTAAAAGGACCACAGCGCAAGAAGCCATCGAAAGACTAAAGCTACAGCAGAAAACCTTCGGGAATCTTTCAACCATAATCAGTGATCGAGGAGGAGCTTTCAGATCCAACGAATTCGAAGAATACTGCACTAAAGAGAATATCCATCATGTACAAATATCAGCGGGAGTACCAAGAGCAAATGGTCAAGTGGAAAGAATACATAGAACCCTTATCCCGGTATTAACAAAGATGTCCTTAAATGATCCCGCGAAGTGGTTTAAACATGTCGAATCATTGCAACGAGTGTTAAACTGCAGTGCGTCACGTAGTACTAAGTACTCACCATTTGAATTACTCATAGGAACCAGAATGAAAAATCCCGAGGATGCCCTTATAAGAAATTTGCTTGTGGAAGAAAGTCAAGAGCAATTTAATAAACATCGTGATAGCATTAGGAAAGACGCTAAGCAGAATATTTTAAAAATTCAAGAGGAGAATCGTAAGACTTACAATAGAAAACGCAAGGAAGCTTATCAGTACAAGCAAGGAGAACTGGTGGCAATTATGAGAACTCAGTTTAGAAGCAAGCTGAAACTCCGACCGAAATATTTTGGACCCTACCGTGTGACTAAAATTAAATACCATGATCGCTATCATGTCGCCAAAAGTGGAGATCATGAAGGACCAAATGTTGCATCTTTATCAGCGGACCAAATGAAGCCCTGGACCAAATGTTTTGGCCAGAATTTAATGTTTGTAAACTGTGTATTAATCTATGTGTTTTTGTTTTTTTAGTTCGTGTATTTTAGATCCTAGGCTGTTGCAGCAGTGAGGACACTGCTAGTCAGGATAGTCGAGCGCTATAGGAGCAAGGCAAACCGTACAAGAGTTGTGCGGAATGGCTACTAGATGTCGCTGAGGTTTGCGCGGCAAGGTAAACACGCGAGAAGGAGGAAACGAGAGAGCAGTCGTAGGGAGAGACGAGCGAGGTCATCTCCGAGAGACTGCCAGTGAACTGAATTGATTTGCATTGTACGGTGAAGAGAACGCTCATCTTATTTCTTAATGTCCATATGTTACCTGTGTTGTAGCCGTCCCTATGTAAGTTGTTATGTCCAAGAAATATTAAATAGTGTTCGTTTCCGCAAGATTTTTGCATCATCATTCCCCTAGACATCTTGCCATCCTATATATATATATATATATATATATATATATATATATATATATATATATATATATATATATATATATATATATATATATTTATTTGACATTAATTGCATTCATTGACCGTTGTATTTAATTTGAGTGTACTCCGTAGCGAAGTGCGGGTTTTCAGCAAGCTAATATATAAAAATAATCACACAATGACACAGTTTACAATTACACAGTTTTGTAGTTAAAGTTTGCATTTCAATTGGAAGAAAATTAGCTTCTTGTATTTCAGATACTTCAATTTTGTTTTGTGATATAACCAGTTGTGGGATTCATCCGGGTTGCACCTGTTCTGTAGAACCGATACCTAATGTAGGTATCGGTTCTGTGAACCGTTTGCTAATAAACGCCAGCTGCTTTGTTCACAAGACAAACATTTTTTTAAAAATAAGCCTACTCTACAACGGGCAGCCGGTGTAGTATAATCGGAAAAGAATAGAACCCTACTCCTACCCTGTAAAGATTGTTAAGAATAAATCCCATATCCTATGAGAAAAGGAAAGAAAATTTCAAGAAAGGACGCCAATCAAACATCAATATGAAAATATCTTCAATGATAGTTTGTCAGGCATTTAATATTTTAAAACTCTTTCCTGAAACATAATTTAGTTTTGTGTACCTCTTTTATTGCTTTTATTTGAGTAATTAATGCATGAATTATTAAACTAACTTTCGGCATATCTTTTGGTAAACTTAAAATGGTCATTAGGATATAGAACCTGTTTTCAATTTATTTGAATCCCATCAATGGATATAACTCTTTCCAAAGAAACCTGTGTCTTTCTCAGATGGATGTTTTAGGAGAAATGTTAAAAAATTAACTTATAAAACTGAAAAATATGCTAGATAAATACAGAAAAAATCCATGATGTTCACATAGAATGTTACAAAGTTGCTACGTAGATCTTCAATACCCTGATCCGGCTTTTAACTGGTCATGACTGATTGGCTAAACGTCTGAGCCTCTTGAAAATTCTACAGTGTCCATTCTGTACTATCCTTTACTACATTTTACCTTTAATCTTGCTTTTGTTTGTTTTCTCGGTGTACATTTTATATTGTATTTTTTATATATTATTTGCCATTGAAAATTTGAAAATTTCTTCATCACCAAAGAGACAAATCCGCATACTAAGCACATTGGGAATTCAATCACTGTCCCCACCCTTTATATTTCGATAACGAGAAATGTTATTCATTCTATTAATAACATGCGTAGACTTTCATATATATGCATGCCGTTTTTTTGCTAAATATTCGAATAATTTAGGTTATTGAGCTTCTCGATTCTGCCAGATGGCTATGTTTAACAGTAAAAATGTGTACAAGTTAACAAATTTCTAAATGCTTTAGAGAAATATTTCCCTAATTCCTCGAAACACTGTACATGGAAAGTTGAAATCTGAGGAATAATCTCCCTCTTAAAATATTAGTTAAACATATACAGTTTAGATAACAATGGTCCATGTAATCAATAATGATTTGTAGCAAGACTTTATTTTCGTATTCATATATCCAAATAGAAAAATTCTGGTGATTAATATCAGGTAAATAAAGAGTTGAAATAAATAAGCATTTGTGGTCTGCAATACATAAAAAATATATTTTAGGGATGTTCTGTACCTAATTAAAGTAGATTGTATAGACATTGTAAGCCTAATAATTAATAAGAAGAATATCAATTGGGACTTCCCTAGATGCACACTGAAGTATACCAATAAATAAAAAACTGATAATCATGAACTGTTTAGAAAACAAAAGGGGGATTTCGGTAAAATTACAGAGTGCAGTAGGTTGTTACCGAAGTGAAAAACACTAAGCAATTAATGAAATAAAAGCTGTTAATAATTTCTTTCCTCTTCGAATTCTTAAAAATTCATTAATGTCTAATTGATTAGATTATCCTAGGTACTTCTTAAATTGTGGGAACATAAACGTGTTTCTTATAAGTCCAGGTGGAATCAAATTATGGAATTAATCTACAATTCTGATGTTGCTTTTATCAATTAACGTTGGAAGCATCCATAATATTCAAAAATTCGGTGTGACTGGTTACGAAAAAGGTAAAGAAAAGATATGTTATCTGATTATTTGCATACGATCAATTAGTCCCTATCAATTTATTATATTATGCGTCATAAAGATTTAATATTATGAATTTATTAAAATTGCATGATACGAAATATTGCTCACCTAAACCGAATGTAAGCTAGCTATGATTATAAATGAGCTTTTAAAGATAAAGTATTTTTACGTTTGTTTTGGCTATAAGGAAGTCTAAATCTCTGTTTTCCCATGGTCAAATGAAATTATTTACGGAAATAAGCTTCGTAGCGTATCACTGAATTTAAACTTCGAGTAAGTAGAATAGAACAATTCGTATGAGACAAATATTTTTTTCTCTCCCTGAGTTTTACCTTTATTTATATTTTTGTCTGTGTTTTTGTTTTCCAGACGCTACAATAAAACGTTGAAATTTTTTAATAGGAAGTAATAAGATGAAGGAAGCTACAAGCATGCATCTTGAGGCAGAAATAATCTAGAAGATTTCAGAAGAGGAGGCATAGATGAATGGCTCGAAAGCGTAGCGGTAAATCTTAAGAGAAACCTTTCAGATGCCTCCAAAGAAGATGTTACGAGTTATATAAGCGTTCAGACAGAGAAATTTACATCACATAAACGTACTAGATTTATAACACCCCTACCCTCAGAAGCTGTTTAAACCAATTTTTGTAGGAATAACGTTCCAAAGTGAAAATATTTCC
Source organism: Dolomedes plantarius (assembly GCA_907164885.2). Lineage (NCBI taxonomy): Eukaryota > Metazoa > Arthropoda > Arachnida > Araneae > Dolomedidae > Dolomedes > Dolomedes plantarius. Next base: position 114,442,892 of record OU015498.1, on the reverse strand, counting down.
ATCATTATTGTTAGATGTCAAACTTTAGCATGACTACTGGTCTCTGACCAGTATGGATTATATACTGACTTTAGAATATTGTAGTAAAGGTCTGAAAGTAATGTCCTTCTGTTATGATTTAGTTAAGTACAAATACTATGGTTAACATTGATTTAAGCAGAAAATAATGGTTTACACGTACTGTTTTGGTTTAAGAGAATTGGCTTTAAGTACTTTACATGGATTTACTATTTAGCCAAAGTCATTAAAATAATGATACTGAATTTCATTCAATAGCTTCAAACAGATTATTCAAATTTTGTGATTACGGTTTATGATTCTGATTAGCTATATCTCATTACATACAGAACATTTTGAATTGGAAGATATTGATCTCATACCTTCCCAAAAGATTGTTACATTTCTTTCCGAAAGTAAATACTAGGATGTTGACAGACAAAACATATAACTATATCAGAAATCTCCGATGCAATCGTAGACAGGAGATATATCACATTGCAAAAATGGGATTTTTTTTCGGTCTAAGAATTTTCAAAGAGAATTGCCAACGTTTAATTTATATGTTGTGAATCTTCATAAAAGTTGTGTTGAGCAGTGTGCGAGAGCTTTACAGTCATTTCATTCTAGTAATGATGGTTAGACATAGGTGTCTTTTAATTTTTCCGTGCCAATTTGCAATGAAAATTTAATATTTGTCTTTAAGCTGTAGATAATTTAGTATCCTTTAGTAGTGCAGTATACATGAATTTAATTTGAATAGAAATAAAACGCACGATACATCATACTTAAACTGCTATTCTTTGACATATAAAATATCTGGAGTACAGTTGTTTAAAATGTTTGAACACGTTATATACAGAAATATTCATGTAAGGAACACAATCATTTCAATAAATTTTGATTGGATCGAATCATATCTTAAATTATGAAATAAATCTAGGGGATCGATTTGCACATGGAATAACAATATGTCAAAAATTTATATTTATCGAGTAATCACAGAAAAATATTCCCAAGGCACTAAAAGCCTGCACATTAACTACGTAACAATAAACTACACGAATAAGAAAATAAAATATCGTCCCCCCTACACACACAAACATATGTATATATATATATATATATATATATATATATATATATATATATATATATATATATATATATATATATATATATATATATTCATATACTTAATAAAACCAGTTTATTGCAGTATAGTCTATTGTATGGATATTTTATAAAATGTATGTTATTTTTAAATACATTTTTCTTATTTAAAAACATGTAATAATTTTTTTATTTTATTTATTTATTTGTATATATTATATATATATATATATATATATATATATATATATATATATATATATATATATATATATATATATATATATATATATACATATATATATATATACATATATATATATATATATATATATATATATAATGGCGAAAGAGACGAAGAGTATCTGAGTAATATATATCTTTAAAACAACCTATAATGTTAGTGTTTGTTAAATATGCAATTCGTCACAGGTTTTAAGTTGCATTTAAGCTGCCAACTGTAAATTAAACATAAAAAGCATACTTTAATGTATGATTTTAATAATTTTTGATGCTACTCTTGTTTTGATATTATTGAATTATCATGGAGAAATTTTTCTAAGAATTTATACAATTTACAAAGTTATACGAACTTACACAATTTTTAATCAATTAAAATATAATCAAATATTGCATAGTGAAAATAAGGAACTTAACTTATATACGTTAATAAAACATCCTTCAGCAGTATATATATAAATTAATGACTATCAAGAATGTATTGAAGGAAAGAAAAAAAAAGTTCTAAAACTCGATGAGAAAGGATCTATTTTTATTGCGGCATCGCTTTCTATAGTAATAAAGTACATAATATAAAATAACTACTCCTATAGTAATAAAGTACATAATATAAAATAACTATTCATATGGAAATAGATGCCTTTGTTGAAAATTTTACGCAATTTTATCATCCCATTAATGCAGTAATAATCACAATGCGCTTTTAAATAGTATTCTAAATGACGCTACGAGCCTGCAATTAGAAATAAGTGCCAAGTTAATTTTTTCCTCCATTTTCAAGTACTCTAAATCCTCTAAACACCTAAATCATAGCCGGAAACTGCATTTTACTTAATGGATGCCATGTGCGTTGAGAACTTCGTTTCGAATGGTTCTGAGTGAAAATTTAATGGTTAGCATTACTGAGGGGAATATCATTAAATTTTGAAAGATTTAATGTAATTTAAAATTTCCTTGGATTACGATGTTGTATCCTGCGGTACGATTTTATGCGCTTTACTCTTGACCACTAATCTAAATGCCTTTTAAACGATTCATTTCCATCTTGGGTATTAAAACGAGATGCGATTTAAAAATTGCGTATTAAAATTGTTGAAAAATATTAATTTATTTCATGTTTATAATGTTATGGCATTCACGATATTTGTAAAAAGTGTGCTGTGTATTAGAGGTTTTACACTGAAATTTCAGATATATTTCATGACCTTTACTGGTATTTTCATTACTTTACATATATTGTTCCATCAACAAAGGACATATACAGTGTGAAGCAGAATGGACGCCCACATTTCAAAGAGCAATAAAAACCGACCGAATTAATTTACAGAGAAGATCTTTATATTTTCGAAAAGTACCAACAATATATATATATATATATATATATATATATATATATATATATATATATATATATATATATATATATATATATATATATATATATATATACCGAGTGATACAAATTAAAGTATCCCTGTTTGGGACGCTCTGGCGAGAAAAGCAGTGGACGTAACGTCTTCATATTTGGAGGGTAAACAATGTATACTATACATATCAGGCCATGGGGAATTGATTGGGGGGGGGGGAAACAATTAGTTCCAACAAAAACCGCTTGGTGCAAATGAGGCGCTGCGATCGGTTGATGGTAAGGAAAATGAAACATAACTGTACGAAGGAAGGAAAGAATACGAGGTGTCGGTAATTAACTTTATTAGTACAGTTCGTTAGACATGCAGGAACTAAACTACACTGACTAAGCTTTATGTTTGCAAGCCAATGCAGCGTACGTATTGTTTCCTGTGTAGCAGCAGCACAACTAAACTTCCAGACCTTTTCGCCGTGCTGTAGTTAAGTGAGAATTTGAATATTCGGCAATTTTCTATGCGCGCAGTACCGGAGAACAAAATTTGCGTACGAGCTGGGCGAAATACCCGTCGTATCAGATAAAAAAGAGGACTCAGAGATTCGGAACATTCTTCGACTGCCACGATGGTTCTTTCGTTGCCGGAGCGTGCTTTGCTGCTAAAGTTATTTTACCAGAACGGCGATAATGCCGCCAAAGCGCTTCGCTTGTACCGAGGGCAGAAAGCTTTGCGTAAGGGGTCCAGTAACACCATGTGCCCTGAGGCGAATGGTGAAACGTTTCGAGGAATCAGGTAGCTTTGCCGTTCAAGTAGGCCGAGTGCGAAGGAAACAGATATCGCAGGTTATGGATGACGTAGCAACCGCTGTCGTTGAGCAGGCAAATTCGAACACAACAGGAACATGCAGTGCTCGCGCCGTATAAATTGTTTCAAACTACGGTATGGAGGTGAATGCGGAAAACACTCAAAGCCTATCCGTATTAGCTCCATCGCTTACAAGAGTTAAAACATGACGATTACGATCTGCGTGAAACGTTCGCTTTAACATTCTTGGCACGTATGGAGATGCAGCAGAATTGGCCGTGGAACATCCTATGGACCGATGAGGCTCACTTTTACATGTGCGGAACAGCGAACGCACATAACTGCCGTATCTGGTCCACTGAGAATACTCACTCGGTCCACCAAATGCCCCTGCATTCACCGCATGTGACTGCATGGATCGGCGTCACTGCGACCTTTATGATTGGGTCATTTTTCTTCGAGAAAATCACCCCTCAGGGACCAAAAACCTGTTCCGTGACTGCAGCCCGTTATCGGGCTAAGCTGCAAAGTGTGGTCATTCCAGAACTCTAGCAGCGTGGATGTCTTGCTACAACGGTATTTCAACAAGATGGTGCCCCTCCTCACATTGGACGTGAGGTTCAACAATTGCTGTGATGTCATTTTACGGAGGATAGCAGTATCAGTCGTGCATTTCCTACCAGATGGCCTCCAGGTTCACCCGACTTAACCCCGTTCGATTTTTGGCTTTGGGGTTACTTCAAAGATAAAGTTTATCGGGAAACAGGAAATCTGGCAATTTGAAGAACAACATCCTCTTGCACGTACGCAACATCGGTCCCGACCAGTTACACGCCGCTGTGGATCATGCTATAACACGGTGTCACGCGTTGACCTTGAAGCACGGTGGACACATTGAAAACCACCTGTGAAATCATTGTGTACTGTTGATACTACGAGCATGCCTTTCGTTTTCGCCTTCACTAACATTTCTGTAGGACCGACAGTTATTGTGTAACGAACTGTACTAATAAAGTTAATTACCGACACCACGTATGCTTTCCTTTCTTCGTACAGTCATGTTTCATATTCCTTACCTTCAACCGATCGCAGCGCCTCATTTGCACCTAGCGGTCTTTGTTGGAACTATTTTTTTTTCCCCAGCAATCAATTCCCCATGGCCTGAAATGTATACCCTCCAAGTATGAACACGTTACGTCCACTTTTTTTCTTACCAGGGCGTCCCAAACAGGGATACTTTAATTTGAATCACCCGGTCTATTTATATATATATATATATATATATATATATATATATATATATATATATATAAGAGTGGTAGGGGCGGACGCCCAACCCCTACCACTCCTTTTCCAGTGACCTTCAGAAATGGGGGAGTCCATTATACCGCATCCTGTACGTTAGGGTGGAACGAAAAAAACTTTTTTTTGAATTTCAATATGCTCTAGTTTTCAAAAGTTGCCTTTTAACAAAATAAAGATGGATATTAAATATTAGCGTAATTGGTGCATGTTTTCAGTTAGCGCAAGAAGGGCAAACTTTTGGTTTTTTTTAAATTTTTGACAAATTTCGCAATTATTTTGAAATTCAATACACTTGTAGTACAAAAAAGTAGCAAAATATGTAATTTAAACATTCTTTTTAGTCAGGAGACCTGCTAAACTGATTATATAATACGTTTTACTTCATAAAAATAGTACACATAAAAGCACTTAAGGACGAGGTACTTAAAAGTCACTCGGACATCACGGTGGAATGAAATTTTTTTTTCGGAATTTCAATATGTTCTAGTTTTCAAAAGTTGTCTTTTAAAATTAAAATTAAGAACTTAAAATTTTTTTTGCTCTACTAAAATATTTTCAAGTGCCGCAAAGGGATTCAAAATGGATATTTTTATGAAAAAGTGATTATATTTGTATTTTTTGTTAAATTCTTTTATAGTATATTAAAATAATGTATATTTTCTGTAAATAAAATATTCAAAATATGATATTTTGACAGAGAACTCGCATATTCTAAGTATTTCTAATTTTTAGATGCCATAACAGAACAACTGATTTTGTGAACTTTCGCGATTTTCATCATATTAATATTACAGTAGAATATTCTTATAATACACATTGGAATGAAAGAAAAACAATTTTTAATTGACGGAGCTTATTTAAAATAAACAAATCACACTTATTTAGAAAAATATCAATGTAATGTCTATAAAGGCAAAACGTTATTTTGAAAAAAATATTCATGCTTTTCAAAAGTCCATAGTAATCACACATGGTAACTAATTTAACAATCCTTTCTACTACTTGTGTGTGACATGGAATGTTGTTGAAGTCAATAATTTGTTTCTCGTGATCAGATTCTTTTGCTTCCTTTATAAACTGTTTTAGTTTGTCATCAGAAATATGCCTCGTCATAGGAGGTTCTGTTACTTTAATATCATTCCATTCAATCATATCAATATAATCTTTGGCATCAAAGTTTATACGTGGAACTAAATTCTTTCTGATGCCTCCTTCATTTTCCGCCCTTGCTTTTAGAATCCGGCGTAATCCAAGCTCTCTTACTTGACTGCGATCGTCTAATATCATACAAAGGAGGAGATTTTCAGAAGCGGCAAAGTGTGCATTTCTTTGAATGACAGGGTCAATTACATTTTTAAGTGTCTGATTGAGGTAACGTGAATAGCTTACAAGTTTCCACAAGTGCTTCGATCCACGGATACAAGATGGTTTCAGCTTTATGTTAAACCAAATTGGTGCATAAACTTTCAAAACGTACTCAGTCAGTATTCCGAGATTTTTTGAAGGACATTCTATTCCCACATACAAGCGAAGTATTCGGTTTGCTAATGTAAGCCATCGTGAATGACAAAATTTTCCTGGTTTTCTCATGGACAAATCAGAAGAGCACTTTCCAACAGAGATTGCATTACACATTTCTAACAAATATTTTGGGTCCACACTTAAATCATCCTTAATTTCTAGTAATGGAATGTTATTTTCAATAGGTGAAAATTCAATCACTGGAAGTTTATAGCAGTTTTCTAGTTGTTTACCTATTTCTCCTCCAAATTCATTTGGACCTTTAGTTTTTCCATCTAGGAAAAAAATAGGTGACGTAGGGACAGTTCATTTAAGTTATTGACTTCAACAACATTCCATGTCACACACAAGTAGTAGAAATGATTGTTAAATTAGTTACCGTGTCATCCTTGTCCGTTCGTGGTACTTCTACAAGAGATGCATTGATAAAAACAAAAATACATTCTCAAAAGATAATGCCAAAATTTGAAACAATAAATAAAACAATTCAATGTGTCAGTGAAATAAGTAATGGAAACCAAGTGTGATTACTATGAACTTTTGAAAAGCGTGAATATTTTTTTCAAAATAACGTTTTGCCTTTATAGACATTACATTAATATTTTTCTAAATAAGTGTGATTTGCTTATTTTAACTAAGCTCCGTCAATTAAAAATTGCTTCTCTTTCATTCCAATGTGTATTATAATAATATGTTACTGTAAAATTAATATGATGAAAATCGCGAAATTCCACAAAATAAGTTGTTCTGTTATGGCATCTAAAAATTAGAAATACTTAGAATATGCGAGTTCTCTGTCAAAATATCATATTTTGAATATTTTATTTACAGAAAATATACATAATTTTAATATACTATAAAAGAATTTAACAAAAAATACAATATAATCACCTTTTGATAAAAATATCCATTTTGAAGCCCTTTGCGGCACTTAAAAGTATTTTAGTAGAGCAAAAAGATTTTATATTCTTAATTTTAATTTTAAAAGACAACTTTTGAAAACTAGAGCATATTAAAATTCTGAAAAAAAATTTTCGTTCCACCGTGATGTCCGAGTGTCTTTTAAGTGTCTCGTCCTTAAGTGCCTTTATGTGTACTATTTTTATGAAGTAAAACGTATTATATAATCAGTTTAGCAGGTCTCCTGACTAAAAGAATGTTTAAATTACATATTTTGCTTCTTTTTTGTACTACAAGTGTATTCAATTTCAAAATAATTGCGAAATATGTCAAAAATTTAATAAAAACCAAAAGTTTGCCCTTCTTGCGCTAACTGAAAACATGCACCAATTATGCTAATATTTAATTTCCGTCTTTTAAAAGCTAATATTTAATAACTAATATTTTGCTAATATTTAATTTCCGTCATTTTTTTAAAAGGCAACTTTTGAAAACTAGAGCATATTGAAATTCAAAAAAAGTTTTTTTCGTTCCACCCTACTGTACGTATGTTACTGAAAGTTAAGTACATGCGAGAATTAAAATTTATTGCTTTGCGTAATTGTATAAAATTGCGTTCATCAGTTATTAACTAATGTTCATTCTTTTACTGAAACGTTTTCCTCATATTTGAAAAATATGTGTATATATATATATATATATATAATATTTTAGATTAGAGTTTTTAAAATATTTAATAATTTTCTGTGGAATTTTCATTAAATTATATATTCTATTCCATTGAAATATATGCACACTTGTTTCCTTCTTCTAAAATTCTAGTCCACCCTAGAAGCAAAATTCGTTTCTTTGCGTAATTATATAGAATTGTGTTCATCACTTATTAACGAAAGTTCATTCTTTAATTGAACCGCTTCCCGCTGCTCACAAGAATTTTTTATCTGAGCCCGCCAAAAGTTATTAGCAGTCACTTTGATTTAGGCCAAGTCCCTTTTCTCATCTTTGTAATTTAATATTTTCTCGCTATTCTGTATAATGAATTTTCATTACTTCACAACTGCGGAACGTCAGCCCTGATGTGATATCCTTGATATGATCAAAGAGTTCTTAGCATTCTTTCATCTAGGAACTGCTCGGCGCTAACTATACCATATAAACAGTTTTAAAACGGTTATGTGCCTTCCCATCTTCAAGTAAATTGTATTTGCGCTTACTCTGTGGGAGTGAGCAATCTTCGAATTAAATTTGCTTGCTTTCAGGCATACCTCTAAAGAACTTATTGCAATATGATGCTGTTGCACAAGTTATACCCTTAAATTCTCATCTAATGAATTTATCTTTAGTTAAAGTGCTTGGTAAATTGTCAAAAATGGGATTTTTATTATCTAGTATATTAATAGTGAGCATATATATATATATATATGTGTGTGTCGAGCTTAAATTCACGTCCTCCCTTTAAACTCGTTCCCACCAATAATTATAATAAATCCCTGCAGTCAGTACAATCGTAGGCCTGCGGAATTAAACACATTTAATTTACAACTAAATCCTTTATTTAAATTACTAATTAATAACCCGATTCAATCTGTGCCATTTTCGATCTTTCATCTTGTCTACGCGCGCTACCTCTCAGTTCGGAATCCAAGAACGCTATATTAAACTTTTGTTAAATTTAAGCGAAAAACCTTCGCGCATTCCCTGAGACATTTCAAACTAAGCTCTGTGAAAATGATGGCGCTCGGTGCCAAATAATAAATTATCCCGAAGCCCCCTTTAATTTTAACTTGATTAATCCTTACACACACACACACACACACACACACACACACACACACACACACACACACACACACACACACGCGCACACACACCCACACACACACACACACACACACACACATATATATATATATATATATATATATATATATATATATATATATACCTGCCTCAGTGCAGCAGGTTGGTCGAACAGGCATATCGCCCGCCACCTCGGTCGGTGCGATATGGTAGTTGCTCGGTGTTGTCAACAATGGATCACGGAAGGGATAGTCTACCGTCGCGGAGGGCCAGGGCATCCCAGGAACACAAATGCCCACGAGGATCGCGCAATCATAAGAGCTGCAAAGTCCGCACCAACAACGTCGCTAGAATCGGTTCGACACCATTTACCATCTTCCAGATATCCGGTGGTTTCAAGGGAAACCAGTCGGATACAACTGCCTGACGCAGGTATAAGGAGCCGACGTCCATTAAAACGCCTACCACTGACCCCACATCATAGGCAGTGTCAATTGAATTTTTCCTGACCTCGGGCATGCTGGAGTGTGACCGACTGGAGGCGTGTGATCTTCAGCGATGAATCCCGATTCAGTCTCAATGCTGATGACCAGTCCATATGCGTGTGGAGGCGACCAGGCCACCGATTCGATCCGGCATTTGTTGTCGAGAGGCATACGGCGATTACACAAGGTGTGAAAGTGTGGGGAGTGATTTGTTGGATCACTTCTAGTCGTCCTTCAACGCACGTCCTTGACGGCACGCAGTTACCTGGACGAGATTTTAACGCCAGTTGTACTGCCTATGCTATCAAGTCACCCAGGTGCCATTTATCAGCAAGACATCGCTCGTCCACATACTGCGTGAGTCTCCCAACAATGTCTTCAAGGATATGACGCACTCCCATGGCCCGCCAGGTCACCAGACCTATGGACAATAGAGCACGTCTGAGACGTGCTTGGAATGCAACTTCAGCCGTCCCGGAATACTGATGGATTAACTGCCCAGTTGCAAAGATTATGGCATGATCTTCCGCAGGAGGTCATAGGTGTCATCACCGATTCGATACGACGCCGTGTTTCGGCTTTTATAGCTGCCAGAGATGGATTTACTACTGACTGATTTGTAACATTTTTCATGTCATACCTTCTTAATAAAACGGTCTATTCTTCTGAATTTGTAATCATTTGCTTATCTCCTCATACACTACATACATTTTAAGTTTCGTGGTAGTAGCTCGTTTCCTTCTGGGGTATATATTTTTTGTGACAGAGTGTGTATATATATATATATATATATATATATATATATATATATATATATTACACTTTTATTTCTAATTTTAACTCTTGAAGTATTAACAAATAAATAAACTTTTAAATCTCTAAATCCTAAAAGGAGACCTTAATAAAACTTGCTCCTGTTTAAGAAATTCACGGGAATATTAATTACCATTAATTTCTAAAACTGTAGTAATTTTTAAATTCTGCGAATATTCGTGTATTCTAAAAACATTTACAATGGAAACAGTATGTCAAAATGTAAATAAAACAAAAATTACATTACATTTTTAATGTACTTTAAAATGTTTGATAAAACATGATAATTCATATTCATCAGTTTCAACATGCATATTTAATTTTTATTGATAAAATCTATCACATATCCTACTTTCCACCATTCATCTTGTCGCCAGTGAAGTTAAATGTTCTAAAAAAAGTGGCTTTGGTTGCGGAAAAGCATAACTAAACCATCAAGAAAATTCTTCCAGTTTTGTCGTCTGGCTCTCTCTCTCTCCCTATTTTCCCGTGCCCGATCTAAACTTGATAAATACTCCATTTCCCCCCACCCATCAAGAAGTAATAACAGTAGCGAAGATATTCTGGCTTTTTTCCCCTCTTTTTGTTTTTCTTTGGTCTAAATCACTCTAGCATTCATTAAGGCTTGAAGACGCCAGTTGTAATTTACTTTTTGAGGACTAAATCTGGAAATATTTATTGGCGAGTATGTGATGCTTTTAAATGCATGGAAATTGTGTTTCTTTACTTCGGAGGAATATTTTGTTTATCATTTGCTATTTTTTTTTGGCTGGCATGAAATCTCTCGATTTTTTTTTTTACTTGAGATATTTGAACGAAAATTGGAAGGAATCAGTATAACATTAAAAGCTTTTTAAGATTATTATTGTAACGAGCAGTTTTTTTGGAAATTAAAAAAAATCCCTATGGAAGTCACTAATTTCCTGTTGTGGAATAATAAAAAGTTTGTATGTTGGAAGTGTTTCATGAAATTATTTGCCAAATTTGCAGAAATAATAACGTGAAGTGGCTGAGAATAAAAATTGAAGAAATACACAAAACTATTTATTTAATAATAAATTGCATTTGAGTGTTAGAAGTTATTTAATATTTATTTTTAATACTCTGAAGTTAAAATGAAAGAAATATATGACATTGAAATATAAAGTTACTAAACTGTTTTTTGCGTTTATAAACGCTAATTCGAATTTAATTTTTTTTGACAAGCGCAATAACACTTTCAGTAAAATAAAATCGTTAATTTCCTGCAAAATACTATACAGCAAAGAAAAATATGCGAAGAAAAGCTGGAGAAAATCATTAACAGTTTTATTACTGATTGTAACTGAAGCTTTGAAATTGCATTATATATGTTAAGTGTTAACAAAAATAGGGACTGTGCAGTAAGGAAATGAGGAAAAATTAAAAATAAATGAGAAATTTGAATAAATACAATATTAACTGGACTGCTATGGTTTGTAATTTTTAGAATTATATAAAAAGGATTAAGAGGTTCCCATTTCCGTGTAAAGAAAAGCAATTGCAAAATGGTTTCTCATATATTTGCTTCGTAAATGTGTCCACTTAACTACCACATTAGAAAATTGCTTTTCTTTATACATGTTTAAAAGGAAAACATGGATGTATAGTCGAACTTTGAGTAAAATAAATAGTTCCCAACAACAATGTTTTATCCATGGTAATGTCGAATTCTTACAGAAAATACAGCAGATGTAAAGCATCATTCTTTAGATAGATTTTTTATTCATTATCTTCCTTTATTATATCATCGTTTTAGTCACCTTTATATATCCTTATACTGTATATCATTGTTTGCATCATCTTTATATATAATTTCTGTTCATAAATCACATTTTTATCATGTTTACACAGGATTATGGTTTTGAAATGCGGACTTATATAATGCTTTTCGGATTTCACCATGTGATTGGCGCAGCTTGTCCTCTCTGGAACTTTCGCCATTAAACCCCAAACAACCAACCAACCAACTAATTCATTATCTTAAAATAGTACTTAATTGCTATGTTGGAAGACATTCAACGTACAAATCTACCAAAACTGGGATTATTCCCAAATTAGTATTGGAACCGTGAGTAAATTTCTAGATCAGGATGAACCTTAATAAAGAAATAAGTATTTTATATTAGTAAAAAATATATATTGAAGGTCTTCGTAGCATACGCCTCACCATAAACCCGAACTTCAGTACATGACGCGTCGGCTGCCCGAAATGCAGTAGCATGGTCTATTGCGCTATCAATAGAAGAGGGGGTATCAATGCTTCAAAAGAGGTTGGACTTCTACGTGTTGGTCCGCGGAAGGTATGTTATTTCCCTTATAACACCCAATGGAAATTCCAGTGGAGGCATTCCCCGATCACCCACCTGGGGAAGCGTCCTCTAAGAGTTGCAGGTTCCCCTGGGGTTTTTATATCATTCTAATGGCAAAAAGCCATGTCAAAAATACAAAATGAAATTCTAATGCAGACAGCAGGTACAATTAAATTATCTTTCGCTTCAATTTTTTAAAAATCCCCATTTATTCTGTAAGCAAGAAAGCAAAAATGATGATGAGATATTTAGAGAAAACAAATGGATGGTTTACCGTTTTCCCCAAGCAACAGCAACTGCACGCACAACCTGTTTTCTATACAACTCAGGACATCCTGGGTATCAGGAATATTACAACAACAGCTAAGGCATCATGAGATGATTACAGAAACAAACAACTTAAACAAGTAAGACTATCAAGTGAGCACACAGAAAAAAATGTTATCTGACCTTAGCATTTATATGTAACATGAATGATTCTAATTGGTCGACGGATGGGGGAAATAAACGTTGCAACTTTTGGAAAAAACAAATGATAGAAACTTAAAATTAAAAATTTGAAGAAGCCAATGGTGAAAAGACGTCATAGATTAACGATGTCCAACACATTCATGCTGCATATTGAATTAAATTGCGCATATTCTGATAAGCTTAGATGATCAGGACATTCTGATAAAATAAGGATATGTATAAGATCTGCATTGTTATTAAGTATATAATATTAGGTGCTTTTGTTGTAACTTTTTAATTATTTAATATTTAAAATTTTTATTTACTGCAATTTATTTTTATTTTCTTTTACGATTGGATTTATATATATATATATATATATGTGTGTGTGTGTGTGTGTGTGTGTGTGTGGATGTATAAAAGGTGAATATACCTCCAGGCAAAGGAATAACGTATGGTGATCTCGAGGAGCAATGGAAATACAAAAAAGAACACAGATTCAAACAAAAAGAATGTAAAACGCTAAAAGAATCACGAAAGTTCACGTGAAGGGTATTCTTATCAAGTTACTAAAGACTGATGTTTTATTTCATAGCAAAAACAGCCCTGTGTTATTAAAATAAAGAGTTTTTGAAAAGCATTCTTCCATGTTTCAATTTATTTATTGAGAAGTTAAAAAAAATTCATTAATTTTTGAGAAAAAATAATTTTTTAAAAAGTCAAAACTATCTGGGAGTGTTCTTGCTTCAAAATAAGAGGTGTGTGAATGTGCCACGATTGAATCCATGGCAAATATATTGGACAAAAAGGGATGGCCTAATCTCACCCCACTGTGTTGAAGATTGTGAAGAAAAAAATATCTCCTTCACCATCCCCAACCACTTAAATTTTTTTTTGATACGAAATAGAAAGCTGAAATGTGTATCTATTTTTCTGAACTAAATTCATCCGATTATGTTGGTAAATAAAGAAATGGCATTAAAAAAACCTCTAAACTTGGCACAATCTCACCCCATTTTACGGTACACTAACATCCACATTTATGAGAATCATACAGTAGTTTATATGATCTGTTTAATGCAGTTGTTCAGAAATATATAAAATACTGCAAGGGAATTTATTTTCCTAAAAAAATTAAAAAGACGTTATGTTGTTAGTTGTATATTTACTCACATATTTTATGATCATATAAAGTAAATTATAGAGTGTATGTATTTTGTCTTTCTCCTCATTATATTTCGTATTTGACATTTTGCAGGCATAAATGAGTTGAAATAGGAATTTATAGATTCAGCCAGTTATGTTTGATGTTTTTAACATCATTACCAGTTCATCTTTTAGAGTAAAAAAAGTGTAGAATAAACTTTAAAAAAAATTCCGTTTATTCATAAAATGTTTGAAGGTCTTTTAAAAGAATGACATAAGCAGTAAACAACTTTTGTAGAAATTTTCCATATTTTTTTCAATAATGCAATGCATAACTGCAGACGGCTATTTAAAACTTTCCCAGTATACTGTCTATTAAAATGCTTGATGGTTTTTTATCTTTCAAATGCCATAATTTCATTCAAGGGATGAACTTTTGTGTTATGGAACAAAATTTATTACGAGCTATACAAGGGAAATTTTAACGAATTATTAAATAAAAATTTATTTGTAATTTTTGAAACACATAATTATTTATTGGCATTTTACACTAACAAACATCAAATATTAAATATCTATACGCTACATTAGAATGGTATATATTATGTGGAATTATAACTTATAATAAAATAGATGATCGTATAGTGGCACTTTTTAAAATTGTTAATTGCAGAAAACACATTCTGACACATGTCTGAGATAATTAGAAAAACAAATTCAATTTAATAAATAATATTAGCATTTAATTTCTCTTCTTCTTATTTAAAATCAATTTTATCGTTAGTTACAATTTGCACAGAAACAACATAATAATTATCATCTACATACATTAAGAAAGTATTTGAACACATAACAAAACCTAGCTACATATATTAATTATTCTGTGCTCTCGCCTGATAAAATATATTACAATTTATTATTACTTACCACCACCCTTATTATAGACTGATGATTATTACTCATTGTTGTACTAAACTTGGTCCAAAAGCAGACCAGAAAGCTCGAGATAACTCAGCATACAAAAATGGCGACTGGGGCTGAAGAGCGTACAACCTCGAGCAATATCACAGTCGCATCTTTTTTTCAACTGACTCAAAAACCGTTAAAATTTCCCAGCACTGAAAACGAAGTGGTCAGAAAATGTTCTAGAACAATTAACAACTTTCAGATATATGATTGGTTTAAAGATGGTTGCTGAGTCGTTGTTATGGTGGAACTATGTCCCCCTAATGACCGAGAGAGTGGCAAGTAATTATCCTTTCTTGTGCAAATGACCTTGTGTACCCTCCGTACTGTTACAGGTCACACTTAAGAGAATATGGGAGGCACATTACCTTCTTCCAGGAAAACCGGTATGAAAAACCACAGGAATGATTTTCAGCACAAAGATAATTTAAGATTTACAAAATAAAATAAATACACTTATAAATGTGCTTGGAACCAAATTAATGTTGTTTCGAAATTGTGAAATAAGAAAATGGTATTTTTTTCGTTTTTTTTTTTCGAGTCAAAACAGTATCTTAATCAAAAAAATTACAAAAGTCGAGTTCCATGTCACAGTAAAAAATGTATTAGGTATTAACATAAGCAGAATTTTAAAAGTGTATGTTTAAAGTATTATCACCTTATATGGGTTTTAATTTTAAAGTAAATGAGAAAACATACAAAAGTAAGCTTACGCATTAAAAGAAATATGAGGCTAGAAAGTTGACAGATGAAACTGAATTCTTTTTTCGGGAGAAACATTGCGGAAAGTGGAGAAAAAACGTCTCTGAAATTGTTCGTAAATTATCAGAATAAATGTCTGCCTCAGAGAGTCCGTTAAAGCAACGGCTATTAATCCAATGTGCAATTACGCTTGCATGATCCAGTATATATTGATACTAATGGTTTTCGTGAGTGTCAGGCTGGTAAAAATCTACCTTCTGGAAGTAACAATACATACATCAATTGATCACTAATGATAATTTATCGATGTAATTACAGGTGGTAGACAAAATAAAAGAAACACTGGTTATTAGGGACGCATTTTTTAATGCGTCTAGTTGCAAAGAAACTACATTTATAGCTGACTTCTTTTTGGATTTTCCCAGGTTGCGCGTACTTCCCTTTAGTTGTAATTTGTCAGCAGTTACACGATAGTTTTTTTTTTATGTTGAGGGACTGAGAAAGAGCTAAGTCATATAGAAATATGGCATTTTGTTTATGCCCGTACAATAAAAACATCAATGATTTAAACTTATTTCTTTGGTTTAATATCAGGCAGGTATCTTAGATCATGAAACCTTTAAAAATTAACCAAATATTGTAAAGATTGCTGTAGAAATCAAGTGAATGTGATGGAGAAAAAATGTCACTAAAGATTTGAGTTACGCTGATTAAGGTTGCTGTGTACTAACCCTATTGGATTCGCTCACCTCAATGTTAATCTATGGAGAAAATATATCCATGGATTGCCGAGTTGTATTTAAAGATTTTTTAAACTAGCCGCTGCGCGACCAGCATGGTCGCTTTTAGTTTTATATTTTCTTTTGCAAAACAACTCAACTGAAAGTAACTTATGTAAGGAATGTTACCATTACCTGTCATCATAAATATACATTGTTAAGGAGTAGTGGGAGCTTAGCCGAAAAATTTATAATCATTGCTAAATTCACTATAAGGCTGATTCTAAAACATCGTGATTAAAAAATTTGAATTTCCCTTACTTCAGAACAGAGTTAAAGATAAGACTTAGAAACCTAACACCAATGATTTTTAAAATTACATCCCTCTCTGCACGTACAATTTTTTCAAAATTAAGATATCTACACTTTATCATTACATCAAATAAGAAATTGTTTGGAAAATTTCTTCTCTTGTCATATGGAGTAAAATTTCAGCAAGTACTAAAATACTGTGTGGATTACAACTATGACATTCATAAAACTTCTTGGTATATACAGTTGAGTATTTCAAAAGTAGGAGATACTACAGTGACAGAATCAAAAGAGCGGACTCTAGATAAACCTACATAAACACTGGATTTGATAGGTCTAAACATATTTTGTCAAAAGATCAGCGGTTGTAACAAATGTCGCCACTACACATGCGAGGTTTTAAATTGGGGACGGACGCTAAGGTTTACATCCTGTAGTTGCAGCCGTTGCCATTCAGAGTGTAGAAATATCGTCCATTTTTGTGCCGCATACCTACTCGTTTTATATATATAGATTGTACTCCGTAATAGAGAAAGAAATTTTACACCTCGGGGCATTTTCCGTTTACAAAAATGCAAATAATTTTTAAAACTTAAATTATTCGGGGATAAAATCTGTTATAGTGTGTTTTAACACAAGAAAGATGGCTGCCGTCATTTTGAGGGTTTCGGACATACTATTGAGCGCTATGTCTGTATTTATGTCCTCAGGTTCCTGAAATTTTATGACTTTTTCTAATTTTAAGGGAAATATGCACACACATTTACAAAATTATATTCGATAGTAAAGAGGGTGACGAAAGAGAAGGATAAAACGTGTTGTATACCTACTAAGACTGAAAACCGTCAATTTGACGGCAATATAGAAAACAGATAGAATTCTTTAAAATAATACCGAAAAAAATGTTAGCTACTTTCCGTCTCTTCCCCCTTTTGCAAATAACAGAAATATTTGCTCTTCGGAAATACTGGTGTTGAAAATAAGGACTGCACAAACATGCATATATTTTTACAGATAAACCATACCAGGTTGCAGCTCGGCATACCTGCATAAAAATATATCTAAATATATATTTATTTATTATATATTGGTATGGAGTAGTTCAAAATTTAAAGTATTTAATCATATTTAAAAAAAACTTTAAATATTTTATTTTCTTGATTTTATTTTTAACCGCCTAATTAACGGCGTCCAGTCTTTTTAGTAAGAAAAAAATTTCCGGCTTTCTAGTGTTAAACGCTCCTAAATTCCTTTGGTGGATGAAGTTTATAAAATGAATCCCGTTGCAAGGTGCAGAAAAGTTCAAACTATCTGAAAATATCATTGTTATTGGATTATCAGCATTTATGTAGCTGTCAATAGTAGACAGGTTAGTACACAGACAGTCATGTAACTTCTGACAAATTACAACTAAAGGGAAGTACACACAACCTAGGAAAATTAAAAAGAAGGCAGCTACAATTGTAGTTTCTTTTCAACGAGACGCATTAAAAAATGCGTCTCTAATAACCAGTGTTTCTTTTATTTTAAGCCATAAGAATTTTCTCTGTCTCATGTAAATTTTGAGGAGAACACCAAAATGATTAATTCTCTAATAAGCAATGCTTCTTTTATTTTAAGCCATAAGAATTTTCTCTGCCTCATATAAATTTTGAGGAGAACACCAAAATGATTAAGTCTCACATAAGCAGTGTTTCTTTTATTTTAAGCCATAAGAATTTTCTCTGTCTCATGTAAATTTTGAAGTAAACACCAAAATGATTAAGTCTATAATAACCAGTGTTTCTTTTATTTTAAGCCATAAGAATTTTCTCTGTCTCATGTAAATTTGTGAACACCAAAATGATTAATATCTCCAGCATACCTCTCAGCCACAGATCTACATTTTGCCCATGTTATGAACCCCTGAGTACAGTATAGTCGATAAGTACGAAATTTCTCTGAATTTTATCTGCTGACTGAGAAAGTGCAGTTATCCAGCTCTCAACGCATAGAGCTATCGTCGATCACCAAGCGCTGCAAAATTTAGAGGGCTTGAATACGTAAAATCATGGTAAACGCCCGATGTATATCTTTGCATTGATACCCCCCCCCCTCTTCGCCATTAAGAACTGGAAATTCGTGACCGAAATTCGTGATGGAATATTTTGGGATTATTTTCCCTCAAGCTTACATATCGGCTGTTCTGTGCTAAGGAGTTCCGAAGAAAGGCCCTTTGGCTGTTGGATGAGGTATCTATGAATATGATATCTGGAGATGCATATCTTTGCATTACTGTCCCTCTTCTAGAACATGTCCCACGGAGTTTTTCACTTAAAGAAGTTTCGAATCTGGAGCATTTACTTCCGGCCATAACGGGGGGGGGGGGGGCTCGTCATTCTTGGGATAGCAAGGTGTAGGCTATCACACGCTCCATATTGTCTTCGTAAACGACGGTAGAGCGATTACCAAAAAAAAAGATGGAAGATTGCTTCATAAACAGGACCTTGTTTCAAAATGTATGTACTCTGAATGAAAAAAATATTATATAATTATTATATATTAAAAGTTAAATCAAATGTTCTGTAGTTTAAAAATGTGGAAATAATATGTAATAGGATAAATAATGAATCAATTTTGCATTAAAGATCCAACTGAAATTAAAATTTGAATTATTTTTTAAACTTCGGGAGCTTATAATCTGTTTAGACATAATAACTTTAACTTAATTTTAATTTTACCGAGGCTCATTCTTTTACAACATTCAGTTTTCTTCTAGATCAAAGTTGTATATAAATTCATATTTTACATCTTTATTCTTAACTTTTAAAAAAATATATACTTTGTATTATATTAACTATAATTTATGTTAATTTGTTTTTAGATTATCCTAGTATTTCTTTTCTCTGTTATTTAATAGCGCATTAAGGACCAACGATTTTAAAAATAACATTAATTTTAATTTACTCTAACACCAAAATGTACAGAGAGTCAATTACGTTTGTTTATTTGCATGTTCTAATAGTAGAGGAGAGGAGGGTATTATGGAATAGTCGGGTAATATGTAATATCGAGGTTTCGGCTCTGTTTGGTGCTGCTATCATGTGCGAATACCATAAATTATTCAAGAAAGACTCCCATGATGCAATGCACTGAGAGTTGACCGCTTGTTGTTGTCGTACTACTTGCTAGAGAACAAAATGTGTTTTGTGATTTTCAAGAGTTTTTGCAGGTAAGTTTTCAAACATTTTAACCTACTAGTACACATCTGACTTGAACATTGATGTTAAGCATAATGTACACTAAAAGAATTGTAGTTTGTTATACTATGGTCGTTTTTTGGCTGACAATGTTTTGTCCATCAGTTTAAAAGTTTATGTTCCATGATGGCGTGTCGGTTATTATGGAATACTAGGTATTCCATAATCCCCTTATAAGCAGGAAAGCTGGATCTTCTGTAATAACCCACTCCCCATATAAAAAAAGAGTTAGAGGATGAACTGAAAGAAAAGGACATAAGGGGGTTCAGGACACAAAATTGTTCGAGTTTTCGAAAAAAAATTTATTGCATTAAAAATTTTTGTGTTCTTTTGAACTCAAAATGACGTTTAAATCATATTTCTATCTTAATTAGAACAGGAGAAATTATTATTTTTTTTGCACCATTCTATTGGTAGCCAATCGTTGTTTAAACCTGTGTGTTTTTCGTTAGGAAGTGTTTTTTCCCCATTTCTCGTCTTTAAATTGTTATAAGTCAAGAACCGTTAAAGAAAATGGTTGAAACTTGTAACATGTCTTTTTCAACTATTTTACTTTAATTTTAATTCAGCAAATTTGAAAAAAATATTTACTTTTCAAAATATGATTTTTTAAAAATAAGTTACATCATTTTTTTCGTAATTTTTAATCTAAACATTTTTTATTTTTTTAAAAATTGATATTTTAAAAAATGGCGAATCAGAATTAAAACTTAAATATTTCTGTTTAATTAAATGAAAAAAATTTGAAATTCGACAATTAATATTTCGAGTTATAACGATTTTAAATTACCCCACTTTTATTAAAATTTTTAAATTTTAAAATTTTTTAAAAACTTTTTGAGAAGTTTAATGATGTGATTTTGTTTACAAATTATATGGTTAACGATCACGAAAAAATTCAAAATTTTAACTCAATAAATAAAAAAAATTTCCAAATGTGTCCCGGACCCCCATAAAGAAGGGACCAGAAGCTTCAAAACAACAAAAGAAACCGAACATTCAAAGACCCCCTGTTAAGAAATTAAACTTAGACTGACCTTCTAGACCTAAACCTACTAGAGATGACTCCTGTGTTAGCAGCGATGAATCGTTCCATTCTGGTGTATCAACTGTAATGGACTTCATGCCATCAACTAAAGAACTGGAAAACAAAAACGCTGAATATATCATGTGTAACGGAAAATTCTCCGAAGATCAACAAGGGGAAATTTTCATTCAATGCTTCAGCTGTTCTCTGCGGGCACACCTTGACTGTACCGGAGCAGAGAAAGAAGATTATATCTGTGACTTTTGTAAATAGACTAGAAGCAGAAATAACATGCACATAATCCTAAAAATATGGTTTTTATACTTAAAAATAACTATGTTTTATGAAGTCTAATTAGTTTTTCAATGGATTAAACCACCTATTCCATATTACCCGAGTATTTCATATTAACCTCCATTTCTAACTTTTTTTAAAAAATATTTTTTTTATACCACCAAAATAAATCGTATTATTTTACAAGTGACAGTTCATTACAATTAGTTATAGTATGTACTCATGATGATTTGGGGATTTTTATTCGAAAACCAGTAAAGTTATTTATAGAAATGTAAATGGTATTCCATAACACCCTCCTCTCATATATCTTTTATTTTAATATAGTTTCATTTACATGTATATGTACAAGTATTTCGCACCTCTGCTAGAAGAGTGTTACATCGAAAAATAGCTATATATTCAAGAAGAGCTAAAGAAGATATATGTCGATATTTCATTTCTTGTTTTATGAATGTCTATGATAATTTTGGGAAAACGCATTGTTCGAATCACTTCAGAAGGCAAAACTATATACTATTAAAGTTGTTTTCAGTTTTTAAATCATGATTTTGAATGTTAATTGCAAGATATAACCCTCTTCTAGTAACCTCATTTTGTCAACATGGGCTGAAAAGCTTGAAGGAATACTGTCATATCTCTATGCTAATGCACAATCTATCTAATCTTTTCACAATACAAAGAAAAAACCTTGATAACATGAACAGCAGGTTAGAACAAAATACAAATTTATTTTCCAAATAAAAACATTTATTTTCCAAATAAAATTTAATGAATATCTTTATTACAGGAACAATTTAATACAACAACATTAGGCACTGACAAAAATCTTATTTTCATTCTTCGCGCATGAGCAAGTTCCCCCTCCTAGTTGTGGAAGAGGGTAATAAGCGCCATCTAGAAGTTTGTGTTGGTACTAGGCATATAACATTATTCGAGTATGAGAAGCACTTCTTAAAGAGCATTGTGGTGCAATTATTTCAAAATCGAAACTTTCGCAGATGTAACACTCCTCTAGTAGAGGTGCGATTTATCAGTTTGAGCGAGAGAACGAACTTGCAAATAAAGAAAGTTATTTGAAAGTTTTATCACTAAGTATTTAAAGATATAAATTTTCCGCCATTTCTCAAATGTTGTCTCATTTTGCCCTACTGAGGAGTAATTATAATTAAAATCTAAATATTAATAATTCCATGTTAATGAGACGATGTAATATTTTTCAAATGACTTTTAAATTAAAAAAGAAAAACGTGAAAACATTCCTTAAAGTTTAAAATTCTTTAAGGTATTTAGTATAACATAAAGCAGGTCATTTTTAATCTCCAAGGAGTTTAAAGTTAAAAAAAAAAGAATTCTCGAACATATTAAAACTATGTATCAGATACTGTTTATATATAGTTCAAATTACTTTTATAAGCTAAATTTAAACGTGCTCAATTGAGTTCTGTAATGATGCTGCATAATACTTTAATAAACTTCGAAGCGGTGAAGCATTCTTCACCACATTTAAGTTCATTAAAGAATTCGTTTTTTTTCCACGTAATCACTAATCCTAAGAGAAAATTTTCTTGCCTTAAAACCTTATTATAGTTCTCCTATGGATAAAGTTTTGTGAATATTAAATTCTTAAAGTAATAATTTCAGCTTTAATCGGACTTAGATAGTAACAACATTAAATATGATTCTTTTGAGATAGGTCAAATGTTAAGAGGTTAAGATTGAAATAGTTTGGATGTTTAAAGAGATATGTTAAAAGGATGTAATATTTAATGTTTTCTTGTAAGTCGAAATGTACTGTAAAGCAAATTTCGGAGTAAGCAAAATATTGACTAATAATTTCAAGTCTTCAACAAATAAGTCAAAATTGTAGAATATCCGGGCACATTTAGCCCTCTAAAGGTACGTTGGGGATGGATCCGACCCAGGAGTGTGTTATCCACCTCCCGTACTCTCCTCTCTCACTGCAAAAGATCGAGTTGACAAAGAACCCTACCAGGCAGTCTTGCAACAGATGTTGGAGCGTTTGCTGTCATAAATTTGCTGTACATATGACTATTTGTTAAAAAACGTTATTCATGATCACTAGTCCCTTTTTTTTAGATTTTAAATTTTTTAATTTCGATTTTGAAGGACAAAAATGTCAGTATATATTATCTTTTACATTTTTGTGCTCGGAAATTTGGTTCAGTAACTTCTAAAAGTAGGTACAAGACTAAATTACATATTAATCCTAATATATACAACATTCTATGTAAATGCCAGAGAGATTTTTTTTTGTTTAGCAAAATTACAATTCGTTGGTCTTTTTTTTCTACAAAAAGCTTTTTATTTCATGTAAAATATTATCAATAAATATTATTATACAACAAAAATGCTTACTGTGTACTTATTTCTACCAAAAACCTCGTCAAAAAAGACATCGGGTCGGATCCAACCCGACCGTACCATCTACTTCGTCTCAAACCACTGCACCGTTTACGGGTTAACAATTATCACTTGTTCTAAGTTAAATGATTTTTCTAATGTATTAAGAAGAAACTTTTCTCGTAAAATCTAAGTGAAACTTTAAATTTATTTTTATATTTTTTCTTTAATTGGGCAAACTATTCGCAGAGCTGTAGATGCCAGGTGGGACCCCAAATATTAAATCGGGTAAGTTGATAAATCATTACTCTAATAAGGGATAAGGAGATTGACCATTTCCAAATAAATTTATATTATAATAAATAATAATCCTTGTTATAAATATACTGTATCCCAATAAAATTCAATGCAAAAAGAAGGTGTTTTCCGACTGTAATGAAATTTCGTTTCCAAAGAATTTTTGACCGAACATGGACATTATTAAAATTTGATGTCCAAGGAATGAATAGCGAGACCTCCAGCGAACCAGCAGGTGTATATAAGGATCGATTCTCGACCTGATGCTCAAAATGTCTCTTGCATTTTGAGAGAGGATATCTTACGTGGGCTGTAACAATGCCTCGCCGAAGGAGTCGTGATCATTACGAGCGTATTTCAGATTTTGAAAGAGGTCTTGTGATCGGATTGAAAGAAGCTTCTACCGAAAACTTCCTTGGTCAGTTAAGTCACCTGATCTCTCCCCCAAAGAGCACATTTGGGACGTGATGGGAAAAAGATTGTAATTAACCCGGAATGTTGCAGATTTAACCTCACAGTTCGAAACAATTTGGCAAGAAATCCCTCAGGACACCATCCGAGAACTTTTTTAGTCTATGCCACTCCAGTAACATCTTGCATCTAGTCCTTAAGTGGACCAGCGTCGTATTAAGTTCCACTCTCTTTAACGATTGTTATCTTCCCTTAATACCTGTGGTCGTAAATGTCCACTGTCGTATGAACCTGCGTGATCATCCTTTTTCGCGTCTACGTGGGAATTCAAAAAAGAGACTTATTTAATAATAAAACAATACTTTATTTGAGTAACGTTAGAGCATGACCGCTCTCTCTCATGTCATTACTACATCAGCTACTTTTTTACATTTGCAGCGTTCACAGAGCCATCTCTCTTGGCGAGCAAATAGATTTATCACGATCGGACTCTGGAACAAATCCTTTATTTGTCCTGACATTTTAATCCTTTTTCTGTGAATGTTCTTGAAATCTACCAATTATTGTCGAAATCGGACAAATCCTTCTTGGTGCGACGATATTTTTGTAATAGAGTGCATAATGTCAGACTTATAATGTGATGAGTCGAAGAATTTTTTAACCCTCTAAACTAGTATTTTTCCATCACGTACTTTCACCTTAAAAAGCCATTGCAATGAATTATTCCATCCTTCGTATTCATAAGGAAACTTAGATGTTTTTGAACCATCTTAGATGTTTTTGAACACCAAATTATAGTATGGAAAAATACGTCGCAAACATTTTTCGGGCTACTAGTACATGACGAAAAAACACATCCCTCAAAAATGCAGAGAATTATAATTCCCGTTTTCTTTTAATTTTTTTGATACATCTAATATTTAAAATAATAACATACAAAGTTGAGTTTACACATTTTTCCATTTCTTAAGAATTTTCTTATGTATCACGGGATTTCTACAGAAGAACAATAACTATAAAAATATCGGATTTTGATTAGAATGCAATTTACAAAATAAAAATTTTGCACAATATCGTAAGGTATCGCAAGATAAATCATCAGGTGGGTCGAGGCCAGAAAAAGCGGACTTAAATCCCATTCGGAGCAGACGTTCGTTACACACACCCTGAACCATTAGAAAGAACAATATTAGGCATACATACACACACACACACACACACACATATATATATATATATATATATATGTGTGTGTGTTTTACTTATTGTGTGTATAAGAGACGGGATTCTTCTTGTGAGTAGATAAATTACGTTAGGTGAACTATATATTAGAGTTGAATAAAAAGGATAAGTGTATTAAAATTAAAATATCTATTTAATGATTTTAAGAAAGGCTATTGACCCCTCCAGCATGTTACACAAGTATTAGTAATCTGATATGTCAAATGCGTCTGATAATATTTTAGTAACAAAAACATCCAGAAGTTAAACTCTGTTAAATTTAAGTTGTGAAGCCAATTTTAGAGAACTTTTAGAAATTTTAGGTTAGGGAACTTTTTAACTAAATTTCCCTTTGGAGGCAGTTTACGAGAGCCCTTTTAAAAGTATTTAGAGCTCACTAGGGTAGTTCTTTAATGTATTTGTTTAAAAAAAAGGTACAATCTCAGTTGTTGTTATGCATGTGGAAAATGCATTAGTTTCAGGGAAATGGAGGTTTCATCTTTACTGACTAAGACATTAGGGATAATTTAGGGATAATAAGGGAAGAGAAGTTACACAAATAAACATCTAGAAAAACAGACATCAGAGGTTCAGTCCTTATGAGTTGCAAGAAGTAATGAGATTGAATAAATTAAAACAAAAAGGGATCCAAAACTATGTATCACATTTCCTCGCATTATTAAATGGTAATCAATAAATCCTTTATTAATGAATAAAGTAGATATAAGCGACTCATAACTGACATGCTTGTACATGTGTTTAAGGTAGTTACATCAGTATGGCTACCAAGCAGTTGCATTTTGCCGCCCAAAATTTCCTTATTGGAGATTAAAATGTTACTTATTTTATGCCTACATCTCTTTCATAAATTCAAATGCTGTTTCCCAAAAATCGATTATGGACTACAGGGGGAACAAAAACAATTTCCAGGGAGTTTGAAACGGGTGGGAAGCCATTTAGATTATCCTTTTTGATACTTCTCGTCTTTACGAGTGGATCGACTCATTCATCAATCTTTCGGTACAGAATGTAAGTATATTTTACGATAAATATTGAGGAAATTTTAATTCACTCGAAAATGTATGTATAAAATCAATTATGTTTAGGAAACGGCGTGTTTTTTGACTTAAAAAATAAACTATCGGAACAATTTTTAGGAAACAAATACAAATCATAATAGTATTAAGTCATGTGGGCATAGTTTAAAAGCGAGTGTTAAACACTGATAAATTACAAAGCAAATTTATGTAACTTGGGTAATATAATGCTTGTTATGCATTGCAATAAAATATAAAAACCCTTAAAAAATTACGAATTGTAAATA
Organism: Dolomedes plantarius; assembly: GCA_907164885.2. Lineage (NCBI taxonomy): Eukaryota > Metazoa > Arthropoda > Arachnida > Araneae > Dolomedidae > Dolomedes > Dolomedes plantarius. The sequence goes on along the minus strand of OU015498.1, from coordinate 114,415,748 downwards.
TTTTAACACTAAAGTACTATAGTTAGCACTTTATCATATTTCCGTTGGGCTTATTCCATTTGTGTCGTTTGTACTTCCTTCCATATACATACGTACGTACACACACACACACACACACACACACACACACATATATATATATATATATATATATATATATATATTCTTTGGTATTAGTTGCATACATTGACCGTTGTATTTAATATGAATGTACTCCGTAGCGAAGTGCGGGTTTTCAGCTAGTATATATATATAATTGATGGGTTTGAAAAAAGCATTGTAGCAATCAACGTTTTGGCAACATTTAGCGGAGGACGAAAAATAATTTTTAAATAACGCATTAGTGTCTATTTAATATCCCGAGCCAAGATTTATTTTCTAAAGTTTTTATATTTTTGAAAAAAAAAATTGCAGTCAGAATGTATTAACATGTTTGTTAGTATACAACGTAACAGGAGGAGTCACATTAACCGCTGCCAAAATCAAACCGAAAAGGAAAGTACATCTGACGTAATCCAATCTTAACCAAATAGCGGAGTATTTGAAACCCGAAACATCACAAACAAAAAGGGGAGGAAAAAGAAATATTTTACGCCCTTGCGTTATTGTTTCCTGATGGGGATCGGATAAAAGTAGTATTTATCAAGATCAAGATAGAGGGGGGAATTTCTAAAGGAAGGACTGAAAATAGAAACTTCTTTCCGATACCGTCACATTTATTCCCCTTTTTAAGCTTCAAATCAAGATAAAAATGCCACCATGGTTTTAACTGCATGCGGACTGTATATCAGGAAATTAAATTTGCTGTGGAATAAACATGTTTTCTCTTTTTTTGTCTACTGATCGGGGAGATATCTCATTGCTCGGCGATTACCAAGTATCGAAACTTGAAATGTTTATTTTTTGTTTTGATTCTGTAATACTGTCTTTTGCAAGTATGTAAAAATAATGACTGTACGGGATATAGTGAGATTAATGGCGATTTGTGATTATTTCATTTTGGCAAAAAATCTCAATCATTTTGTTCAAAAAGAAAAACCGTTATTCTTTGATCCTTCTGCTCATAAATAAGGGCTTACGCAAATTTCGCTTAGTATTCAAATAAAGTGTTCTTTCATTCAGCAGTATGAAGCATACTGGTTGTCTGTAAGGTATACAACATTACATTAGTTTTCAAAAATGTTATGCAATGTTTTAAGGTACGATTACATTCCTCTATAACGGTCCTTCGGAAAGCAAAGTTTCAGACGCTAATACCATCCGTCATCGCGAGTTATAATTTTGGCAGCGCGCCAAACCCTGTCTGTATCGCTTGGGTAAGCAGTAAACAGTTAAACTGAAAAGTACCAAAATGCGTAAAACTTTTGTCATATATATATATATATATATATATATATATATATTTACGTACATATATACATAACACATACATACATATATATACACACAAAAGTGGTAAGCAAGTTTAGGAAATTCTACTTTAATAACCCCGGTAGTTTCGTTAGAAGAGACTACCTGATAATTCTTTTCTCTTTAGAGCGATATATCATAGACAAAAACATTAGTCTAGTGAATTTCTTTATGAGGGGGATTTTCTTGCACCGAATTTCTTCTAAAGTCGTCGAAAAAGAACAAAAACCTGCAAATCATTTCACTGTCGTAATGGAATTGTATTAGCGATTTCCCCAAAGTATTTCATAAATCACCTACGATTTCCCTGAAGTAATGAGAGAAGCTCGACAACTGCAACAACCCTATCGGTAATCGCTAATTTTTTTCTTAGGATATAAGCTCAATTTTCAGGTTTTTCAGTTCTAGAAAGAGAAAAAATTAATCTTCTGAAGCATTCCGACTCGACTCCATATATATATATATATATATAACAGTTCCGTAACTGACTCATTCATCAACTGACTGACTGACTGACTGACATACAAGTCACAGACCAAACCGCTGGACCTAAAGGGCTGAAATTTTGCATGGCGATTCTTCTAATAGTGTAGGGGTGCACTAAGAAAGATTTTTCAAAAATTCTTCTTAGATTTTTTTAAATTAAATTTTTAAGCTGTTTTTTAAACATTTTTTACGTTTTCATTTAAAATAATACATTGAGAGTTATAAAATTTATATCACGAGAAAGATCCTAAAAATTCCTTCAAAATGAAATTTTTTTCGAATTTTTACCTCCATTTCCTGATTTTTGGTGAATTTTTGAAGATTAATTTTTAGAATTTAATTTATTAAATGCTGATCACGTGATTTCTTTTTCTGGTACTTTCAATAAATTTATCGTCACGTGCGTAACAACTAAATAGACAAAAAAAATATTTTTTTCTCTTTCTAATGCAGCAGACGATTGGATATTATCCAAAAAAAATGCATATCCCTTACGATTTTTTTATAAATATATATATATATATATATATATATATATATAGATAGATAGATAGATATATATTTTACATCAATTGTATACATTGATCATCGCATTTATTATAAATATATATATTTATTTTTTGGCATAAATTGCATACGTTGACCGTTGTATTTAATTTGAATGTACTCCGTAGCGAAGCGCGGGTTTTCAGCTAGTATATATATATATATATATATATATATATAGTGAAACTTCTCCAGCGGGCCACCTCTGTAAACAGCTATATTTTGTTCAGAACTGATTCAAGACTCCGTAGAGTCATTGTTATGGGTAAACACCACTTTTCGACAGCCGCCCCTCATAACGGCCACTTTTTTCGGAAAAATGACTGACCACCATTGAGAGGTTTCACTGTATATACATATATAGACATGCATATATTATATTCTTTATATACCTTTATTATACTCTTAAAAGACTTTTCAAATATTCTCAGTCATATTTTTCTTTTTAACTATCAGTAAAGATTACAAAAAATTCCTACTAATTTTAGCATCAGGACATAAAAGATTCGGTTATCTTCTTGATTCAACACAAATGTAACAGGTACGATTGAATAGCACGTCCAGGAGTGATTTATCATGCCATAAAACTAAAGTCCTTTTTCCTGGATTTCTTAGCAACAGAAAGTGTGATTAAAAATAGCTTTCGTAATTGGATTATATGGAAAGAGAATCCACGTTCTTTGGAAAGTATTGTCCGGTGAATAATTTAGTAAGATGGAATAGGTATTTGCAATAACATATTCCTCGAGGTATGATTCCGGATATTTGTAATCGCAGGTGCAGTTATTTGCGAGTAATTTAGAAAGCGTAACTATCGTAACGATGCATAGTATACGAGTCAGTATACCTTGTTTAAAATTTTACCGTTCTTTCTACACAGGAGAGGATAAACAACTTGTGAATGAACGGACTTTAGAACTCAAACCTATTTCTGCTGCATTTGTTATAGGAAAGGATATTTTACAAGATAATAATTTTTTGGAAATAACTACGGGTAACAATTAATTTACTCTGTAAAGTAAATATAGCACTTTCAATTAACAAAAAAATCGGGTAGTCTCTCCTAACGAAACTACCGCGGGTTATTAACGTCGGATTACTTATAGTTGCTTACCTCTTTTCTTTATATATATATACGTGTGTGTTTTGTATATATGTATCTATATATATATACATATATGTCCTAATTTTGATGCATTTTGGTACTTTTCTGTTTAACTGTTCACTGCTTGCCTACGCGATACAGACTGGGTTTGGCACGCTGCCAAAATTATAACTCGCAATGACGGACGGTTTTAGCACTTGAACTTTTGCTTTCCGGAGGACCGTTATGGAGGAACGCAATCCTATGTTAAAATACTGAAAGGTTGATAAACGTGTATCAATTAAAATACAACAAATTTATTCTGAATATAAACCAAAAAACGCTTGAAATAGGAGTTTAAATATATATATATATATATATATAAATAAATAAATAAATATATATATATATATATATATATATATATATATATATATACATAAATATAAATATAATTTTCTTCTTTGTTGTTGTTAGTGGTGGTTGTGCTAATCTCCACGTCTAGATCGAGCTAGACAAAATCCAGGAGTCCATTCATCCGCACAAAATCATAAACCCAAAGAGGATCTCCAAAAATGGTCGTCGTAAGTCTAACCCAGACACGCGAGAATGTGTGATGGGAAGGTCTGGTCCGAATTGCAACATATTCCTAGAGGCAATTACAAATAGCTACATTATATATTCAAAGCTTACTCCTTTGAATATTTAATATGCTTCTTTACGTTGTTTTACCTTGATTATCACAATCCAAAAGAATTTTTAATGTACGGGAAATATCTGCAGTATACATGCACACCAGATGTAAAAGCAAATGCAGTTCCCTTTTGAAAAGTTCACATTACACAGTTTCATTTTTACGAAGGAAAAGTACCTGTTTCAGTAAACCGGAAGAAATTTGAAGCGTTTTCCGCTTTCACGAACAAAAAATGCAAAACATTAATATACAGGGTGTCCAGAATTAAACGTCCCTACTTTAAAGTTGTCTACAGTCGAAACTATTGTTCAGAAAGTTATGAAATTTTGTGTAGGACATATTGAAGGGATGGAAATTTGTTTGAGCGAATAAAAAAATAGTTCAAAATTTCAATTCTGGACACCCTGTGTAATGTTCAGCGAGTTCCTGAAGTGAAGATGACAATCATTTTAGGTATTGGCTGCCTTTCTAAACTGGGGCAATGATGAAAATGTCAATAGATTGGCCTTTGTGTCTTTATACCTCTCTCCTGTACTATCTGCAAATGAACGTGGGACATCTAAGCCTAACAATTAACTACCTGTACTATCCCATTTTCTTACAATGCTCGATTAAGTATTTCGATTCTACACCGTATATATTGTTCCTATGGTATCGAAATTGTCTATTGATAACACTCTGCTTTTACATTAGGTTTTACATTAAATTAGGCTCTGTGCTATATGGTATGATTTATTAGGCTTTGAAGTAATAAGGAAATGATTAAATTTTTTCATATTACTCCAAATTAATGGCGAGTTTTATGCCATTTCAGCTTATATAAAATTTTTCAGGAACGCTCTTCTTATATAGCGAGGAAAACTAATTAAAAAAACATCTGCAATATATTAAATATTTGTGTATTATAACTGATAATTATTTTTAATTTGATTAGTTTATTATGATTGGAAAAATGCTACTTAAACTACGGTGTAGTTATTCTATTTAAAAGAGACAGTTTGGTTCGTACAAAAATTACATTTAAATAAATTTTAATCCTTTTCCAAAAATTCTTTAAAAACCTAGAAATATTATTCTAAATTTCTGTTATTTAATTGATGATAGTGATGTTAACTTCCTGTAATGCATAACTCCTGTAATACATACTCCTTATAACAGATCATCAGCCAGTGTTACTGTAGCTGCTGGAGTTCCAACTTAAAGTACAATTTTCTGAAAAAGATTGGAATTTTCTTTTTACATCAAAGTTAATTAAAAAAACTAATTGATCTGTAATTAGGAAACTCTGGTTATTACATCATCACAAATGAAATATTTCTACAAGCAATCAAAGCGTTACATCGTAACGTTTGTTTTTGCTATCTTTTGTGTAAAAAAATATGGGAAAAAATTCATTTTTCGAAAAAGATTAGCTTTTAATCCTAATTCCTTAATTATTACCTCGCAACATAAATATAATTCCCTTAATAACCCCTAGTAAAAAAGAAACAAAACGCAAAACCTTATTAATGTTGCAAAAGTGTAAAATTTTTATTTTCATCGAAAATGGCGGAGACAGTTGCCTTACCATTAAGGTAATTTCAAAACTTTTGCTTAATTACAAACAACCACATGTCAAAAATCTTTTTCTTCCTTTGGGGATGAAATACCAACCACCCAGACCCAAACTAAAAAAAAAAATTACATATATTGTCCAAACGAAGAACAAGCTACGCAGAACCTCCTTGAAAAAAAATTTTAAACCAGTCGAAAAAAAAATTTAGAAATTATTCACCGTAAATAAACTGTCAACAACAGGTCTAAGTTATTCGGGAAATGATTTATACAATTTATAAGCATTTGATTCAAGATAGAGTAATTTGAAGCAAAATAATATATCTTAGTGAATGAGAATTATTTATGCAAGCAGTTGTACAAGTTTCGTATTTTGTGGCATTAGCGTCAGTTTTTCAGCATCACAATTTTTGTAACATCACATTCCATAACACGTTGTTTAAAATGTTATTCTTAAGAGCTGCAAACAAATACATAGTACGGAGCTTTAACAGTGGCAGCTTGGTATGTACAATTTATACAGAAGAGATACAGGGGTGAAACTTTTATAGCCCTTCAAAGTGGTAACCAGCATTATTTAGCCCCCGATGCTTACGTCCTAGAAGCTGCAGGATGCCGTTGGCAGCACCTGATCTGTTGATCCTTCGAATGCAGCGGTCTACAGCCTGCAGAATCTCTTGTGGAATCCAATGAGTGGTTCCTTCATCTTGAGGGTGAGATCAAATTCACAGAGACTTAATTCTGGAGACTATGGGGGGCTGTAGAGCACTTCCTAGCCCCAGAGAGCAGACAAACATTTGCGCACACACACATTTTCCTTCCTTCAGCACGATGCGACAAATTATTTTGTACAATAGACCGGTACCTAAAATATGGCTGTGTTCATCCTGTCATTATGCAGGCGTGTGATGTTTGTGGGGAGAGCTCATTCGCTCTGAGGTAAGGCGGGTATGTGACGTACGTGTGGTATAAGCTGCTTTAATGTGTTCTGCTTCGTGGAGGCTCTACAACGGTGTTGTCATTATTAAAGTTCCATCCCTCTTAAAATCCATCAGAAACAAAACCACAAATCTAGCACTAAAGGTCATAACATACTGTCTCAGCCATCATCCGGCCCTGCACTTATTAATTGTTTACTCTGTGGCTCTAACTCTATCACTGCATTGTTATTTTCAGTTTAAAATAAGGTAATTTAGGATTAATAAAACTTTTTCACATGGATGACATGTATGTTATGTCCACCAATTACCAAATTTGAATAAGAAACATCGCTTATTCAAATCTCAATAATTTATTTATGTTTCGGCATTTACTGCCTTCCCGCAATCGCCAAGATACTATTGCGAATAAAGAAACATTATTATCTTAATAAGAAACAATATTAAAATATTAACAAAAATTGCCTGCCTTTCAAACAGAAATGCACTTTTCATATATATCAAGGCATACATATATTGTTAATATCGTCAACCTTTGTGGTTACAGCAACCATGGTTTTCGCCTATATGCCTTGTCAAACTACTGACCGGTCACTACGTAGCAAAACCTGTATACGCAGTCGAGGGTTGATTTCCCAAGTTTGGAGAAGCTCATTTTTATGGGCCTGGATGCCGGATGGACAGTACAGATCTGCCGACCAAAAGAAACAACCCTCGACTGCGTATACAGGTTTTGCTACGTAGTGACCGGTCAGTAGTTTGACAAGGAGTATAGGCGAAAGTCGTGGTTGCTATAATTTCCAAATAACCTATGGAGAAAGTCGATCCTTCCGCCTCCCACACCTTTCGGTTATAAGGCAAACATACTCTGATAACTGCCCTTACGGCGGCAATCCTGCTGAACCATAACAGAACACACAAGGGCAATCCGTCTAGTTCTATGCAACGATAAAACAAATCAATACAGGCCATTTCGTGGCAAACGACTAGTTTTATTAAAGTTAGCTAGTTAGCAGCCGAAAAAGTCCATTCCTGGTTCCTTTTGAACTTAGTCCTACATTTTTTTTTATTATTTATTTATTCTTTTATATATATATATATATATATATACACACATACACATACACATACACATACAAATACATATATATCTATACATATATATATACGCATATACATACATATAATTACATATACATACACACATACACATACACATACACATACAAATACATATATATCTATACATATATATATACGCATATACATACATATAATTACATATACATACACACATACACATATACCCATATATGCATATATTTTTTACTATAAGTCAGATTTACTCAAGTTTCTTTCTAATATACCTTACACAACTACTGCGCTTTAGCTTTATTATAAATAATGCAAATAATATACAATGCAATAATATTCAACAAATAATAATAAACTGCTAGCCATATTTAGCATACCATATTCAATATAATTATACTCAAATATTACATGGATTAACATTATTCAAATTACAACAAACTTTTCAAATAGCATACTTAAGTACAATTAGCTCTTAAATATATTTAACTTACAAAGAGCTATGAATTAATTTTTTCCTACTAAAAACAAATTGTAATTTCTTTTAGTTATTTATTTCTATTTTCTTAAATGCATTTACTTAATTAAATATAAAATTTAGATTAAATATTTTTTCTAATAATATTAGTATTTTAATTTTAAATAAAAGTAAAAGTTCATGAACTTAGTTTTAAGCAATATCCAGTACCATTTACAGGATACTTGAAGTAGTAGTGGAATAAGCTATGGAGAAAATGCTTCTACTATTTACATCTACATAAATGCTGATAATAAAATAAACATAGTATTTTCCGATAGGCTGAACTTTTCTGCACCTCGTAATGAGATCCATTTTATAAATTTCGTCCACTAAAGGAATTTATGATCTTTAAAACACACTATACGAGATTTGTTTCCTAAAATAATTTAAATTTAAAAATACATTTAAAGTGGAATCTCGATTGATCTTTTCCCGTATCATCGTTTTCCTGTATGTGTCGTTCATTTTATTCAGTCCCAACGATCATATTGCTTTGTTATGTTTCCGCATCTATCGTTTTCCCGCATTTATCGTTCATTTCAGTCGGTCCCTTGAAAAACGATAGATCGAGATTCCACTGTATTTGTATTTAAATAAAACGAAAATTGTACCAAAGTGTAAAATTTCTTTCTCTATTACGGATTACAATTCTAAAAATAATCTTTAAATCCAAGTCGGCAATCCTTCGACACATTTTTCCATATGTTAACATTGACGTGAACGAATCCAATAGAATTAGTACACAAGAGCCTTCAATTATGTATATAAGAATTTCAATTATACATATAGTGATCCCCCAAAATGAAAAATGAATGTTGAAACTCTACATTAAAACCTTGTACTTATGTACTCGTAGTCCCCCCCCCCAAAAAAAAAAAAAAAATTAATTTTTTAATCTTTGTTACCAAATTCATTTCTTAGATGGGGTTATAAGTAAAATTGCTACCAAAGCATTTCTAGAAAATAAACAGTATACAAGTACTTCTATTCTATGAGAAAGTAAATAAAAACAGTGACTTTCTCTCACAAACCAGAACCTTATGCAAAGGGAGTTCTGGGGTGATTTTTTTCTTTCATTCGGAAACATTGTTTTCTGTTTCAAACAAAACTTTCGTTTTACTGCTTTCCTTTCCAAAATAAAACTTTTCTTCTGATCGCCTGAAATCTTTCCCAAATGCTTTTATCCCTACTTTTTTTTTTTACTTTGCAACAAAGAAAATGAAATTAACAACCAGGAAAAAGACTCTTTTAGTTTCTCATAGTTTCTAATGTATGTACTGTATTCTACTGTGAAGATTAGAAAAATCAGAAATTTAAGTGGTAAAACAAATTTTAAATTTGTAAAGAATAAACGTATTATTTAACTATATTTACCATATAATTATGTAATTTTTTGGCATGAATATGCATGATATGGATTTTTTATAAACTAAAATTATGTACATAGATGTTGCATGAATGCATAGTTATTTTAATTATCAACTAATATTATTTTTCTGTTTTTGGAAAAAATAGACCAAGCGTGGATTCAAAACTTTATTCCTTCGTAAGTTTTAGGAAATTTAAGTACTACTCACTGCTTCTAAAACATGGCGAGTTCTTTGACAGTGACTTATTTCCATAGAAGATACTTTTAGCTAATGTGTGCAATGGCTTTTATGCAATTGCACAAGTATTAGGCGTCAAGAGTGCATAAGTAAGTACGCAAATATTTTTTCTGAAACAATTCCATCTGAGATATTCGTAAAAATAACGTACCTTATAATTAAATTAACCTCGAATACGAAAAAGATCTTATTACATGCTAAAAATTCGGAAACCTATATAAATTATGACAAATTGGAATCATGTGACTGAATTTAGAATTTACTGTTGTTTGACTTCATTTTGAGACACAATTTTCCACACAACCTTCCATTTAAATCATGTACGGCAGACGTGAGGAATATTTTGAACACGTGTAATAAGGGGAATATCGATGTAAACTTCGGGAGTATAAAGTATGTTCTTACTGGTCAGAGAGCATAAAAGTACTTTGCTTTGGAAAATTATGAGGTTTGATAAAGTAAAATCTTTATTTGTAAAGTTTTGCTCGGTGTACGTTTAAGCTCGACGCATATTAAAAGAATCATATTTAAATTATGTAAATTAGTTCTATGAATCCTGAAATGACAGGAAATTTGAGAGGAATTACTCAAAAATCTATAAATGAAATATTCAAGTAAAATTCGATGATTAACATCTTTAAAGAGCACGGTAGGAGTTGAAAGTCTATATAAATTTTATACAGATTCATTTTGGATAGAAAAGTCATTGTTATGCTATAGTAAGAAGAAAATATATATTATTCATACGAAGGTATACGTCGAATTTCATGTTCTGAGGTTAATTTATAGCGACGCCATTTCACAAGGAATAATAATTTTTCTTGTACAGCATGCAAAGTTTATTCATATCGAACACATTGTTCTACAATGAATTAGTTATAAAACTGCTAAACATAAAATTTCTGTGATTCATCTTTTTTTTAATCGATTTGAAATATATATTGGGTTCCACAGCAATATTGACAGAAATAAAAATCAGTGAAATAATCAATAGACGCAAACATTATTTTATTTTCTAAATTTCAAAATACAGTAATGCATTTAATAAAACGCCCCAAAATTTTATCTGAAGATGAAGCCTCAAACCTTTTTTTCTAGATATTTTTTTTTCAACCTTCATTTCGTCTTCTTTCCACATCAGTTTGTGCTGACATTACAACAATTTTCTTCGAAATTCTGTTCCATTTTCCGGTAGTCGAAAGGCAGCAGGTGTAATAAAATTTAAGGAAGCGTATTATAGCGTATACTCTGATAGAAATTCTTCAGCTTTAAAGAGCACTTCTTCATGGTTGAAGGAATAAAAATTCCTTGCTTAATCAGATTATGAGGAAAACCAGTAAAGTAAATAGCTATTTGCCAAGTGTTGCGCCCTGAATCTTTTATTAACATGAAATGGCACAGGGTCTGTTGCCTTTACATTTCTACACTTACATATGTCCAAGGCTGCCATTAATTTAATAGAGCGTTCCTGATAGTATAAGAAAAGTTTTCACTATTTCAATAATAAGTATTTTCATTTGGTAAAGTAAACCCACGGATTATTTTTTAAATGTCACCATCCCTTTAACATAACATAAATTTCATTGATGCAATGACTTTTAAATTTGAAGAAAAATACTTAATCATAGCATGAAGGTTATCAGATAACAATCTAGGTAGTTTCAGAATCAGAGATTATCCAGTACGATGCATATTTTTGCTGTAAACGACAAACCATTTTGTTAATTAAATTATTGTTCAGTGTGTTTTTAATTATTTTTCAGCATTATGTAAATCATGCTTAGTATTTTACACTTTGTTTCAATATTAAAAAAAAAATTAAATTAACCTATCCTTTTACTCCTGCAAGTTAGTTATTTTTTAAGACCTACTAAAAGATTTTAACGTAGGAAAATATTAGAATTTACTTCGAAAAAATTTATTCAATAATTAATTGGATATATGACTCTTTTGGACTACTGATAATGTTTGTAAGCTGTAGAGAAATTCCATTATAATCTACACCTTCAAATTCAAAAAGAGAGAAAAATTCAGTATTTCATTCTACATTTTACAGTATAGATAACTAATAGTATACATGCTAATTCCAAGTTTCGTTCCATATAACGCAAATAAAGTTTAATCTCGCTGAAATAGTTAACTATAACTATAACCTGATTGTCTATCAACAAGAAAAAAGTTAATTTGAATCCTTCACAGCGAATTTGGTAAATCATTAATAGAGCATAAAAATGAGGATCCGTTAAAAAAAAACCTTGATCCATTTATAACATTTGTAAAAAGAAGAGAGTTAGTAACACTCCACTTACATCGGCATTCTGAAAATTGGATAATGGCTAATTATGACACTGGCCAATTAAAAGATAATTATTTTTTGTCGAGTTAAGTATTAAGTTCTTTAAGGAAAAAACTTCCTTTCATCTAAAGGAAATAGTAAACCAAGAGCTGTATGTTTTCTTTTTGCTTTTTACATTTCCAATGACACCATTCCGATAGATTAAAATTACTGAAGTAATATGTATTCAAATTTATCATATTTCAAAGTTAGCTGTAACTGTAATCAGTCGTATAAACGAAATCGGAAATTTCTGTAATTACTTGAAGCTACATCATCCACCCATAGTTTTTAATACAGCTGAATCTATTTTACCCTCTCAGTAAAAGTTATATAATACATTGTCTTCCTAAAGAACATGCATTTAAAAATGGCAGTTTCAAAAATGCATACTAGTGCACAGACAAAGATACACAATAAGAGTTAATATTTGATAAATAAATTTATAGTATTTAAAAAACTATATAAATTTATAAAATACAGCTCTGAGTTGTACCATAACAATATTTTTATAAAGTGTTGTGATTTTAGTATTGTTGTAGAATGAAGGAATCCAATTTGATCTAGTTTTAATTAACCCTTCGGTGGGAACATCTGCTTCTCAGACAGCTATAGTTTTTTTCTTCAACACTGCAGCCCCTCCCCCCACACTTCGACCTTGGGTTATGTGAGTCTACACACGCTTCAATCAACATCTCGTCTTCTGTGTAGAAGGGTGATTCGTGATGCCAGCCTTCTATGGTTCAGGTAAAAATTAGATTAATCAGAGCAAAAATTAGAAATCCTTACCCAATCAGTCGTTCGACTAACTAAATGGATCTACAGAACGAACCGTAATATATCCTGTGATAATTGGTTCTGTTCAATAGAAGCAGTGAAAGAACTAAGGAGAGATGGTTTGGCAATGGTGGCTACCAGGAAATGTAATGAACCACAAGTACCCTTTGAATTTCTAGGTAGGAATACCTGGGAAAGAAATATTCCATCTGTTCCCACAAGTGGGAGAAGGATCATGGTCCCACCGAAGGGTTAACTCGGGATAAATTTATTACGCGAAAGTCGAGAGTTGACTGAACTATGTTGAACAGTGTTGTTTGTTGTGCCGCAAAAGTTTAAAATTTTTTTTGAAATTTAGATGGAGATAAAATTTTGAAAAAAATAAAAAAAAGCTAATTGAAAGTCCACCAATTAGAATTTTTAGCTAATAGTTAAAGGAAACTCTAAAATGTGTCAAAAATTCTTCTAGGAATGGTTTTTTAATACTATGATCTTTGTTACGTCTGCTTCATTCAGTTTAAAATCGTACCTTTCGGAGATTTGGCACAAAAAAAAAATAGATTGCTGAAATTAGATGGCTATTCATAGTCATACTTTAATTTTTCGATCGACTGTGCATCGTTTGTATTCTGCACATGTAATTAGGATCTATAACTGGAAAACCAGAAGTGTTCAGGATATTGAAATGTAAATATTCTTTTTTGCTTTTAGCTGTAGCTATTAGTATCAAATGCCATATCATATATTTTTTTCATTTTTAATTAATCTTTATATTTACTTTTAGTAAAAGAGTAATCGAAATATATTATTTAAGTCAAGGTGACGATTTTTGGAATATAAAAAGTCGCAAACATAAAAAAATTCTTAACCCGGCAGAAGTCGCGCACCCAACACTGACATTCGAGATCGCACGGGGTGACTGAGTCACCCCAATCAGTTTTATTAAAATATGTGCTATAAATTTAAAAAAAAAAAACTTGATTACACACAATAATTGCAATATATCATTAATAAACTATACTTCTTTAGTTAAGGAAACTTTTTTTCTATTTAAAGTACAATTCTATTCAAAAGAATTGCATACTTTTTATCAGGGATCGGGGATTTACATACACTTCTGGCAAACATAGGAAAAATGAATTTTACATGTAAAATTATCACATTTTTTGCAAGAAATTGTAGTTTTATTGTCCTTGGACCTTGGACATATAGCACATCGGCCTTTATCGGTTTTTGGTTTTTTTGATGGGCTTTCCTCTGATCCACTAGAAGTGGCTTCATTGATGTTTTCACGAAGCACTTTAGGAAGCATTGGCATATTCTTTCTCATCTCTATGTATGGCTGTATAAGAGATAATGCCAACATGTTTAGGAATTTTCTCCTATTTCTATATTGTAAGAGAGGGGTCTTTGTTGACATTAAGGCAACTCGGGCATTTATTGCAGCTACGTTCAACACACAATAAAAAACGACTTTCGGCCATCTGTTGGTTTTTCGAGCTGTCGAATACAGAGGCTGTTCGCACATTTTTTAGACGATTCTGGTAAGCGGTAATAAAAATCGTTTGCTGCAATAGAAATAATTGCAATTGTACTATGTTTTTAAAAGTCAAAATTATCGTCTACGGCTTGAAAGTTTTGTTTTTATTCAAAATAGCGTTTTTAACAAAGCAGTGGTTCGAAGGTACATTTATGCTCTTTCCGAAGAGAAATATGCATACTCCGTTATCCAAAAACGATGTGAGAGTGATGGTTTTGTGATATCTAAAGTGTCGATATGTAGTATCGTCAACAAGAACGGAAAAAAACGTCAAATTGGAGCCTCAAATGGGACAAAAATTCCAAACAAGTATCCAAGGAAAAAACGGACATCTTCGACTGTTGCAAAGGTACGTTGTTTAATGTTAAAAGAAAATCCCCCTAGTCAAAGGACAGTTGCAAAATCATTAAAATGCTCGGTGTTGACTGTAAACAAAATGATAAACGTTGATTTAAATCTTAAAAAAGCGAAAAAACGCAATGTGCATCGTCTTCTTCCAAATCATATCGCTGAACACAGGACACGCTGCAGAATTCTATATGAGAAACACTTATCCAAAGAAAAATGGAAAACAATTGTCACAATAGATGAATCATGGGTGTATTTAAAGGATTGCAACAAAAGAAAGAGCCATTTATTATCATAAAAGGGGAGAAAAAAATTTAAGTACATGGTTCAAAGAATCGAAAGAAAGTTTTTCTAAGGGATTCATGATTGTTGCTGGTTTTTATTATAATGGCAAGTTAAAATTAAAGAGGGTGGAATAAAATGTCAAGATTAACTCTAAATACTATCAGGAACATATTTTATCGCCAATTTTTCTGAATGAAATACCATCGCTTTACCCACAGTGCCGTCAATCTGTGAGACTCCATCAGGACAAAGCTAGCAGTCACACATCAAAATCCACTGTAAATTTCCTAAAAGAAATGGAACAAAAAACTGGTATCAAGGCCATACCCTTCACTGATATCCCTACTAAATCTTTCAATGTATCACCTATGGATTTTTGTGCTTTCGAACTTTTAAAATCTTCATTATCCAAACATCGTCCCAAAACCCTTACAGGACTCTGGAAAGCTATTCAGAAGGAATGGGATAGAATACCTCTTCTGACACTTCAAAAGGCATTATTATCCTAGAAATTGCGGTGTCGAAAGATAATTCAGAATAAGGGATGTAAAATAGAGCATTTAAAACACAAGAATTTTATGTAATTTAGTTTTGTGAATACAATATACATCGTCTAAAAAATGTGTGAACAGCCTCTGTATAATGATGACATTTCATCAACTTTGTCCACACCACCCTTTGTTGCATTATAAAATTTAATTATTTCTGGTTTCTTCTTATCGTCACTTTCATCAATGACATCATCGCGATGCATAATAGATAACAAAACTACACATTTTGATTTCTTAGGCACATATGATACTAGTGTTGTGTTCTTTTGAAATCCAAATATAGAAGAATAAACTTTTCTAGTTTTTGTTTCGATAAACTCGATGGGAATTTCAGCTTTGTTTCTCTTGAGGGTTCCTACAATTGTTAGCTTCTTTGATAAAAGTTCTTTCGCTACAGGATAACTCGTATACCAATTATCCATTGTTATGTTTCTGCCTGATCCAAACAAAGGAGTGCACAGGCGTTTAGTAATTTCAAATGTCGAATTTTCATTTCTGAAGTTCCGGCTGTTGATTCCGGCTGTTGTCCTGCGTATATCTCCATACTTTAGCTGTAAAAAGTCCTAGAATCTACTAAGGAAACGATTTTGATTCCATACTTCGCTGGCTTGTTTGGTATATATTGACGAAAAGAACACCGCCCTCGAAACAACTCTAATTTTCCGTCGATAGTAACATATTCACCCATACTATATGTCTTTTGACAATTTTCATTGAAATCGGAAAAAACATCTCTCACAGCCGCCAGTTTGTCCACTTTTTTCCGAGCTTCACGATCGGTCACATTGTCTAACCGCAGGCATTGGAGAAGAAAAATAAATCTTCTGTATGACATTGTGTTCCTTAAAATTTCAATGCCTGATCCATCAGTAGACCACAAATCTTATGCATTTGTATGCGAGGATTTATGCAAGCCGCACAGATATAAAAGTCCAAAAAGGGCTCTGATTTCCACCTCATTTGTCCTCTTGGCATCCCGATCTCTGGTGTAATTTACCGATATTTTTTCAATATAAATATTTGTCCACTCTACTATGGATCGTATGATTTTAGCACTAAAAAACAATTCCCAACTTTCTAGAGGATCTGTTATATTGCGTGCAATATCTTTTACTCCTGGTAAATGAGTTATTATATTTGAGAACACGTTTTCACTTTTTGATTTGGTTTTTCTTTCTGCCAAACTGTTTTATTTTTGCTGACAAAAATGCTTTCTTCTAAATCAGCATTTTCGTTGTCTTCATCATTCTGCCCAAATTCACTTTCGCTGTCATGAGAACTGTATATTTCTTCATCAGGTTCATTTTCGCTACCTTGATCAATTTCTTCTTCAGAAGACTCAACTTCATCCAACAAAGTTCTCAAACGTTCCATCTCTTTTTCATACTCCGTAAATTTACGTTTGTACGCCATTATCTATCAAATAACCGAGCAGAAAACAACTAAAACACTCCAGAGCACGAAGCTAAACTGCTTATAGTGAAAAATTTCGAAGCAATAACGGTCGCACGGGGAGACTGAGTCACCCCGTTATCATAGTGCATATACATTGGTGCAGCGTTCTCTGCCTGTGCCTTGGGGAATCCAGTGATTTATGTTCTCTGTACTCTGTACTATGCGTGGATCGCCTCCTCTGGCGGTCCATCAAAGAAAGGGTGAGGGGTCAGCGGATCAAATGGTGTCGAGCTGGGTCGGGGGAGACACCACATCAAAGAAATCTTGCGGACGGGAATGGGGGTGGTTCTGAATAACGTGACTAATGTTACCGTGACTAATGTGATGACAGGAGTCGGGCAGAGAACTCTGCACCAATCTATATGCGCTATAACATGGATTCTAAGAAACAATTGCTTCTCGCAAAGAAAGGAATTGCACGTGCGAAATAACAATACCCATTCCAAGGGGAGGGTCAGACAGGAGGATTCTAAAAGGGTGATTGATTAACAATAGAAATTTCCCGTCAGGTTTGTTGATTTTCTACGCGTGGGGTGACTCTGTGCCCCGCGTGACCTCTCCGGGGTTAATTGCATTAAATAGTTTTTATATCTCTTGCTTTGAATGGTAATATGTCATTAAACATATTTATTGTTCAACTAAAAAAAGTTTAAAAGTCTGTAAAACTTACTGTGTTGTTGTAACTGATGCCCCTTGACCGACAGTATAATGTCAGTTCAAGACCGGCTAAATAGTTCAAGTCAATTCAAGACCGGCTTCGCCCAATAGTCACGGCTATTGGGCGAAGTGGTTCGGCTCCGGATTTTAATAGAACCACAAGGGTTCGAGTCCTACTTTGTTAAAGGACCGTTCCCGTAATTTTGAACCGAGTAAAGTGACGAGACCGTAACATTTGACCCCGCATCTCCAAAGTAAAATTTGAGAACTTGGAGGACATTGCCGCCAAGACAGATTTTACGTGCACCAGCCGCCATTAGTGTTATAAAGCCATGTGCTTTATAACCTGCTCAATTGCAATTTAATTGTACTGAATAATATCGAAGGAAATTATCGCCACTGGGGGCGATGCACGCGAAGTATTAGAGCATTTCGCGTCCATTTGCGCATGCGCTAGGAGACCTTGAAGGAATGGGTTCCTCTGCTCTCGCGGAGAACAGACACCGGTGCTGGCTGCGATAGAGTTAGCACGTTTCTCTTTTGTGTGTGGTGTGGCGTGCTGGGAGCGAGAGTGATGGAGCATGTCATTCCACCATTTTACGTTTTTTTAAGTGAATGATCCTGATGAAATATTTTAAAATGAATAAAGAGTACTGTTGCTGTCCCCAATCGACTTGTCAATATTGTAATTGCAGGAGTCATGTTTTATTTTTATTTTATTTTTAAGTTTTAAGTTCTACACGTGGTGCACCCGAGCCACGTGGGGGTGTTCATAAAATGTAAGTGTAAGTTTCCTCCCTTAAACTTAATTTAAGTCAGACTTATATCTTGGTAACTCCTCAGTGAGACTTAACTCTGGGTTTATTCTATATAATTACTATCTTAACGTGTTGCTAATTTTTAATAAGTTAACTCTAATTATTTGTCTTAACGCAATATACTTAGGACCACTATGGTCACTGTAACAATTAGTGTACACGACGGTGGATTTGTCAGCGGCTGGTATCGAATCAGAGACGTTCAGGTCACTGGCTCGCTGCCTTTGCCAACCGTGCCACCGCGTCCACACTTACTGTGTAAAACACAAAAATTAAAGATCCTCGGATAGCCAGGAAAATGAGAAAATTATGCATTTTTGACCTATGTAAACAAATATTTCAAGCTGGATTTTTACTCTATGCAATTTTTTTTTCATTCACATAGTCCAAACAGTAGAACAGAACTGCAATTTTTAAACATCAATGTTTATGTTCCTCATAATTGTAATTTTTAATAGGAATTTTAAATAAGTAAAACATTTCATATCTTGGCAAACAATAAGCTTCTGTGCTATAATTAAATCCTTATGATAATGGATCAAATCCAAATTTCAGCATAATTTATAATATTACACTAAATTTTAGTCTCTACAAACAGTGAAAACCTTCGGTACACAGATGGAAAACTTTAAACTGCATTACAAGAGACGTTCATACTAAGGAAAGTAATTTTTTTTATAAATAAGTAATTATTATTATACATTTTCTTGTTTAGTAAAGGGGTAATTTCAGATCTTTAACAACTATAGTTTAGAAACAAATTTCCGACAAGAAACTTAATCAGCATCCAAAACACGTCCGTATAATATTTCTTTTTTCAATCATTTGCTTCCGATGGCTTATTTTCAAAGATATCTTAGCAGAATGTTTCCAGTCATTGAAAGGAGACCCAAAACTACAATAAGGAGTATCTAAATATACCTTAATAATGTCTTAGGTGTAAAATAGGTTTGTTAGGTTTCAGAAAGTTACGATCATCCTTCCTAATTCCTCTTACGCAATATTTTAATAATGAAAATAACTTAAGATAATAAAATTGTAAATTGATATATACCAGAATGATTATAATTTATTTTTAACACAATTAAATACATCGGGGATATTTAAGAAAGTTATAATTTAAATGTCCATAAATTTCTGTCTTATATCTATTCACGTACTAATTAACCTTGGCCTTAAAACATATATTGTAACGAAATTTACGAGTCTATGGTAAACTCACCAAATATGAGAGTTATCGAGAAATTGGCGATGGATTTGGTGACTTATTTTGGTCGCCAAATTTGGAGATATTTTGCCAAATTTGCCGATATGGCGCCAAATGGTCACCAAATTGCCGTCTAGGCTTTTCTAGAAGCTTCTGAAAATATCTAGCTGACTGACAGATACAGGGTGCTTTGGAAGTCTATAAATAAACCTGACATTGGCATTGGAACTCAGTGTGTTCTTTTCTGCTGAGAAATGAATGTATTGAAAGTGCGTTATGCATGTATTGTATTGAAGACTATGTTATCCTGACTTGCGTTTTTAGAGTTTTCTGCTGTATAGATGACAGTTGTTACGTGTTTTCTGTTTTAATTTCTGCATGCAGCTGAAGAATTTACAGAATAATAAATTTTATTTTGTGTGCACTTTCTGAAGAGATTTTATTCAATCCTATTGAACCTAGGAGAACGGAGCAATATTTTTGTAGAAATGCTATTGTGACATTCGTAATCACATTAAAATATTAAACTTTTTTCTCTTCGATTAAAGTTAGCGACAAAAAGATTTTAAAGCGCAGCATTTTCATCAGTTTTTCCTTTACTCATCAAGCTTCCAGAAAATTTCTCATTATATCTCCTATTTTTCCAAGAAAACACGTTCCTTTTACTTTTGGTAGAAATGCATATAACATGAAAATTACTCTCTTCTCTAATCTTATGGAGCGAAAGACTCATAGAATATTCAACAGTTCATAATATTTTCTTTCATTACTGATTCCTATCTCAAAAGATAGGTATTAGCAATGAAATAAAAATCTAATAAGAAATTTTATCTCACTAAAATATGTTACGCAATAGGAATTTTAAAGAGAATTTGTGGTTCATATTGATGATTGCAATTTTTTACATGAATTATGTTATGATGGCATGTTCAAAACGGCAAAAAGCGTTCTTCATGAGAAATCGTTTCAAACAGGTAATCTAAATGAAGAGTGGAAGTTAAATCCTATATAGCTACATTTAAACATATATATATATATATATATATATATATATATATATATATATATATATATATATATATATATATATATATATCTGTGTGTACGATATTGATAAAAATAATATAAAATAGTACTTTAAGAATGGAAAATTTATCAAATGCAGTCACTATGAAACGTACTTCCTAATGATACAAATTTAACACTAATATATATTTTTTAAAATTGGTTTTACTTTTACATAATTACGGAACTGGCATATTAACTATCGATTATTCTGATAATTACCACCCTTCCTCCGTCCGGTCTTCCGAGGATTTCATATTTCGATAACAGTATTATAACCAACTGACAAACCCCATGCACGGGATTAGAGTGATTGATGACACACCAGGTTGTTTCTCTTTGTTGACACCATTAGCACCAATCAGTAGACTTTTCGGCGGCAATGTGGCTTTTTGTGTCAAAGTTTGTCATTTTCTAAACGGAATTGATGATCCAGATTATGAGGTAAAATATCGAGTTTTCATCCTCAGTGTTTAAGGATTAATTGTGCTGGTTGTCACTTATACAGACAAAAATGTTATAAATAGCGCATATTTAAATATTTTAATAAACATACATATCACATACAGTACATGAAACTGATTATTTTTTTTCAAAGAATAGAAATGTAACTTTAAGATAGAGGAAATAAATCTTAAGTAATTTAGTTTATTAAGAGTTTCTGTTATGATAAAGAATATTTATATTGTTCCGTTTTCCTAGATTCTTTAGGATTGAATAAATTCTCTTCAGAAAGTTCACCCAAAATAAACTTATTATTTTCTAAATTCTTCAGTCGTATACACAAATTCAAACATAAGAGACGTAACAACTCTCTTCTATACAGCAGAAAATTCTAAAAACACAAGTCAGGATACCAGTATTTTCAATACAATACACGTCAATTATCGCAGTTTCAACACATGCAATTCTCACTAGGGAATTGAACTGAGTTCCAATGCCAATCAATGGCAGGTATATTTATAGATTTCCAAAAGCGCCCTCTATCGGTCAGTCAGCTAGATATTTCTAGAAGCTTCCAGAAAGGTTTAGTCAGCAAGTTGGCGACAATTTGGCAAAATATCGCCAAATGTGGCGACCAAAATAAGTTACCAAATCCATCGCCAATTTGGTGATAACTCTCATATTGGGCTAGATTACCACAGACTCCCATTTTAAATACATAGCTATGGGAGCTCTTCCATAGAAGCCCTTTTAACAAAACAAAATGCCATATTTACAAATTTCGTAACAATATGCTATAGAAAATACTAAGAATTACATGTGTGCTTCTTAATGTATATAAATACTAAAAATATATTTGTTTTCAAAAACTCGAAAAGCTTTTAAGTGTTACTTTATTTTATATTATATAAAACTTTTTCTGTTTTATAACTTTCCTTCCGAAACCAACTTACTTAAATATCCTTGTATTATAAATTCCATTTGCACCACGCTCATTGTATAGTGGTTACCGTTCTGAGCTGCCACGCAGTGGGTTTGGATTCAAATCCCAAATAAGGCTTTGTTGTATCCGTATCGTCCCCCGCATAGGGAGGAATGCTGGCACACCTAAATGGTGCTTCTATAATAAAGTAGCCAGCAAAAACATCGCTGGTCTTCGTGTCCTAATTTCAAAGAAGTACCTACCATCAGAAGACAAGTGCCTGGAAAAATGCCATTTTTTTTTCAGAGTATACCCTCGAGAGAAACTGTAGAGGGTAGAGAGGGTTATATGACTCTAGAGGTTGTCTAGAAACATTGCCTCGTATATGGCTTTTAGAGGTTATACGCGGAATGAACATAGTATCTAGCTGTAAACTCGTAAATGCAATTTTCCTGGTAATTCTCTTATTAAGGTTACATTTTAATCCCTAACTCTTAATGTCACATAAAATATCATAACATGATCTATTCCTACACCACAAGTAATTAAAAATATTTGAAAATGTAAATATACTTACAGGAACATTAAGTAATACAAATAAAATTTTTTCTGTCGATTAGTTTTACCTTTTCTTTGGAATTGTAATGCTATTTTATAAAACATATGATTCAAATCTGTGCTCAAATGGCAAAATGTTATAAGTCACTTTTCTAAAAAAACTGAGTTTTTCATATCCCTGATTTTCATTCGCCGATATTTTCTATTTACTGTAACTACTGTAAGTAATAGCCATCTATTTTCCTAAAACATTGGTACCCCGTTTGCTCATGTAAAACATATTACTGAATTTTCAACTTGACTTCTTGAATCTTAGAATAGCTGTCATGTAAATTTTAAAAAAAAAGTGACTTATACAAGTTTGCTATTTGAGTACAGAAATTAAGTTATAAAGTAAAATTGTATTGTGGTTAATTACATTCATTTATTGTTTACTGATTTAAAAAATTGCCTAGTTTGTCTAATTTTGGAGTAATAAATAGCTCAAAAGAATAAAATATTGAGCTATAGAACGTATAAAAATGATAATTTTATTTCTAGCTACAGCAAAATACAGGAAAACTACATCAGGTGTCCTTACATAAGATGGTCTTTTGACAGAAATATGCTAAGTGCATTAACTAAATTATTACAGTATATCCAAACTCTACAGAGGGCCATTTCACCATTATAAACGATTCCATTCAAAAACCTTTGAAAGAATAGAACCTGTTAGAATTGAATTGATCACATTCAGAAATGCTTTCAGGTGACGCAACAGTGATCCTCAAATCTTCGGTACCCCTGCTAAATAATGGGGATCTTTTCAATTATTGATTTTTTGATAACACACCAGCAAATTCATACTTTTAAATTCAGCTTTTAACATAGAGATATTGACGTCTGAATAAAGTTCACTTACATTTTCAAATTTTGAAACTGTTAAATTTTATTTCTTCTGGGTGTTAAAATTATTGATGTGTTTCTCTACGTAGTTAATTATTTAAAAGTTTAATTAAAATAGTATTCATAAAAAACTTTTCGCACTGAATATAAATATCTAATTTCAGATACAAAATATTTGATTCGACTTCACTGATGTATTGTAAATGAGTTTCGCTTCTTTGAACTGATCAGTAACAGATTTCGAGAAAAACTCTCCGCCGGTAAATAATAATATTATTTGAAGGCCTTATCTGAAGAGTGGTCCAACTCCACTTTTAAAAAAAAGAGTTAGCCTCACTTTCATGTTCTTATCAGTCATTTAAATCTTATTTTTAAACTGGTACACCTCCAGCTTATTTATACTGCCAACAGAGGGCATTACAAATCAGATTTCAGCAGTCATTTCCCAGCACACATTACACCATTACACTTTAAGGCTCTGAATCTCAAAATGAATAAGAATGGAGTTGGACCACTATTCAAATAAGACCTTTATTTTAAATACTAGGTTGTTTGATATATCCATGAAAAAATAATGAAATTAATTTCAAAAAGTTTTTATTTTTGCTTTTCACATAGTGATTTACCCTAATGTCGATTCATTAGCTACAATGACTTTCAGGACTTTTTATTCTCACCAAAGTGAAAGGTTTGTCCAACTCTGGAAAATAAGCTCTAATCACTTTGGAATTTCTGCCCTGCAAGAAATTATATTCCTATTTGGGGACAAGTAGTAATCCGATGGGTACGATTTTGGAGGTCCGAGTGTGGGGAACAATTTCGTATCGTAATCCTAACTGTTTTGCCGCCGGATGAGCCGGAGCATTGTCATGATTGAAAGAACCATTTTATTTTACTAAACAAGGCCCATTTATCCTAATTTCGCTATTTAAACAACCCAGTAAAGGTTCATAATTATGTTTAGTGATTGTTTTGCCAAGTTTAAGCCGTCGCCCAGTGGCTAAGTCGTTAAGGCATAAGCCTGCCACGCCGGGGGCGTGGGTTCGATTCCCGCTTGAGACTTGGTTGTATTTTGGGAGACTCGACAGTCTTCCCCCTGCAAAAGGGTCTAGAAAGGGGAGCTGCAAACCATCGTCCATCGCCGGTGTCATTGTTTTTTAATTGAAATTCTTCTGTGATTGTGTGATTTATTTTTCTGTTTCCTTGTATTCATATATACACCCGACTGGGGTGTAACATATGGAAGTACAACCTCACTTGAGGCAATAACGACCCCTCCTCTGCGGATAGTGCTTCTATCCGCAGACACAACAACAAACAACAAACAAAGATTATACCATGGGCGTCCCAAACAATCATTGACCATATCCTTGCCTGCTGATGGAACCGTTTCGATATCTGTGATATTAATTCCCCTGTTTCGATCCACGCTTTTGACTGTTCTTCCGTGTCTGGATGGGAGTGAGGTATCCATGCTTCATCAACTGTTACGAAACAACTCACATTTCTTTGAAACTGGTCAGAATTGTGCACTTGTTCACATTTTTGTTCAGTTGTTAGCAAACATGACACCCACCTTGTCGACAGCTTTCTTATACCTAAAGAGTTATGCTAAATATTATGTAGGCGCTCTGAGAAGATGTCAACAGTCTCGTGTAGGTTTAATCTTCTATCTTTCATCACCATAATATAGATTTTTTTCAACAATTTCTGACACGCTCACTTCAGTAAGGCGACCAGAGCGTTCAGCGCCAGTTCGTGCTCAATCGTCAGCAACAAAAATGGATAAACAACTTGCAAATAATTCCAAGGGAAGATGCAGACTATGCATAATACATTTTTCAAGCTTAGATTTAGTTTCTCCCTCTGCTTTAAGTCTTGAAAAGTATTGTTTTTATCAAAACGCGGGAACTCGATTTTCTCCATAGTGAGAGTTAACCGATTAAAATAGCGGTTGATCCTAGGTTAAGTATCGAATCTGTTCCCAATCTGAAAAGCCCGCCTTTGAAGCATACTAAATATGAAAACGCCAACAATTTCAGTGCAGCAGTGGTATCTCTCTGATTTTGTATAGGCATATTAAACGACCCTCGTGTAATTTAACGTGCAGCACAGAGGTTTCGGGTTATAATGCCCCAACTGTGAATCGATACAGACAGAGATAAAGGTGTTAAATCCTGCAAAGCCCTAAATTATCTGTATCTATCTACACTAAACAAAGATTTTCCATTATTTGTGGGTGTTCGGTATAAATAAAGTTCAACCACCCCAGGCACGAATTCTTGAAGCGCCGTTGTCCCATAGTCCTGTAAAAGCTCTAAACATGGACATACTTTAGACCCTGTCGTCTCCTTGTACTGTTTTTGTAATGATGCCGTCATCTAAGTTCTGGAGCCAGTCCTCTTTTTGGTCTTTTTCGGCTATTTTTCTATTTGGTTCTCACGGAGTCACTCACCCCCCCCCCCCAAATTGCACCATCGTTCTTTGGGCTTGACAATCTTTTTGCTTCCCATATCTATTTTCCGATATTTGCTTTGTGTTGGCTTTTCGTGAGTTTCCCCTGCCAGAGCAGGTTTGCGTTTTTTTTCTTCCAAATTATTAATTTATCTTAATACATCTCCTTCTGTTCTGCCGCTTGCTGCTTTGTGCCTCTTGCTGTGCGGGGCAAGTGCGGGGTGTTCTATGCGCCTGCCGTCGGGGTGCTTTTGTCTGGGCCGTGCGCGGAGTGGTTGGGAATCATCCCACTTAGGCTTTATTGCTATGTCGGGACCGCTGTTTGCTTTTTAGAAACATATCCTTTCAGAAGATAATAAGGAAACTGTTTTGCCCCTTTGATTCCGAATAGCTACAAAATAGAAAATAAGTTTTTTAAAAAGGCATATTTGGCTGCAGATTATCATAAGAAACAGTAATGTGCGGTGCATTAGCAGACATTGTCGCTGCTTTGAAATCCATCAAGGAAATGGAGTTTGAATTTTAGCATATAGATCTGACGTTTTAGCTTCGTATTATGTTTCTAAAACTTTCAAAATTTATTGAATTAGCCTTTTGAAATGTAAAATAATCTATACTACTAATAATTATAAAAGTCATTTAGCCATCTGTGTGGTTCTAAATCAGAGAAATTGTGTCAAACATATGAAAGAAAAAAAAGTACTTCTAATAATTATTTCAAAAGTAAGGACTTTTATTTATAAGAAAACTATAAATATTAAAATAAAAGTCATTATGATTTTAAATATATTTTCGCTAAAGTAGATCGTAAGGATTTTCACTACTTTTAAAAAGTCGCTGAGCGTAATGATAAATGACATCGTCCGAAAAAAAATATGCTTAGCTCTGAACATGATGTAAAATATTTGTGAAGGTCATTCAGATGCAGAGATATAAAAAATAATTTGTGACTAATGATTACTTGGAATTTTTAAAACATCGTTAAAAGCTGGTCGATTTATTATTGCAAAAGAGGGACAAAGTAACAAACAAAAATTCAAAGAAAGTTTATCCAAGAAATTCATGATTATTGCTCTGTCTTATGAAAGGGACAATAAAAGCTTAAAAAAGTTGAAAATGTTATTAAAATAATTTGTATATAAGGCCAATATAAAATTCTAATTTCATATTTATAGTAGAAATGACGTGTGATTATGAACAGGGTGTTCAAAATGTTGAACTCTACCAGGATTAATCTACCAGTCGCACAACCAAATCTCCTGCCCTAATTCTCAAAAAATAACAAACGAAACAGATATGAAACCTGTAATACTATTTGAAGGCCTTATTTGAACAGTGGCCCAACTCCACTTTTTAAAAAAATGGAGTTAGCCTCACTTTCATGTTCATACAAGTCATTTCTATCTTATTTTTAAACTGGTAAACATCCAGCTTACATCTACTGCCAACAGAGAGCATTACAATTCAGACTTCAGCAGTCATTTCTCAGCACTCATTAGACTTTAAGGCTCTGTATCTCAAAATGTACAAGAATGGAGTTGAACCACTATTTAAATAAAGCATTCATTTGAACATATTTCTACAAGCATTTTCATGTATCACTAGAGAGCTATCGTCTTTTGGTTTGCTAAGATAAGGTATTTCTAAAAGAAAATTTAAACTGCGAAGGGATACAGTAAAAAAAAAAATGTTTTTTCCTTGAATTCAGTATAAGTGAAGTTCCACCACCTCTAGGCAAAAATTATTGAAGCGCAGCTGTCCCATAACCTTGCTATAAACTTGGGCAGACTATAAACACACCGTACCAGAATAGTCAGAAAATTTTACTGCCAATTTGATTCAGAAAAGTGACAAATAATATTAAAATAACTTCTATATTAGACCAACATGAAAATGTAATTTCGTAGTTAAAGAAGAATTACCCAATCATTATAAAGAGGGTGTTCAAAATGGTGAATTCCACCAGGGTTAATCTACAAGTCTTACATACAAATAATCTGCCCAAAGTCTCCAAAAAAATGAAATAGATATAAAAGCTGTAATACCATTTGAACACATTTCTTTGAGTCATTTCATGTGTCACCAGAGGACCACAGTCTTTCGGCTCGGTAAAACAAGATCTTTCTAAATCCAAAATTAAACAGTGGAAGGTCTTTGAAAAGGAGGAAAGAAGCATAGAGTAAAATATCATCTTTCAAAATTTGGTTATTTAGCCTGGAAAACTAGATCCAGAAATAGGTAATAGTAAATTAGATTCAAAAGAAAGTGCAATCAGACAAAGAAAAATTAATTTTTGCTATAGAAAAAGAAAAAGGCTTTAAAAATAAGTAAATATTCTCTAAATGATTGGGCCTACGTCTCATGATGTGTCAGCGAAACTAGTATCGATCATCAGAGTGCCCATGTTAAAATTAATAACGATTGGAAAGAGGCAACCCAAGACTTCAAAAATATTTGAAGAGTAGAATTAAATACACTATACACTTAAAATGTAAGCTAAAATGTAACAGGAAGTTTCATATTAACATTCTGTCATAGCTAAAACCACATTTCCGACGCCAAAACAAATTTCTCTCAACGATAATAAAGTGGTTATAAGTTCCGATTAAAACTAACATTTCTTATTCATGTACATCATTTCTACTAAAAATTAACTCCTGAACATAGGAGGATAAGAAATCTTATGAAAAAGAAAGTCCTGGTTTGAAATGGTATCTTCAAATGAAAATGTTATAAATAGAAAGAATTACAAAACTAAGAAATTAAGGACAGATTCATGGCGCCAAAACTTAACCCCTTTTTCCTCGTGGACATTTTTCTCGGTGAGGATATTCATTGTTTGGCAAATGGCCAGATACATGTGTATACTAGAATGGGAACATATTTTCTTCAAACTTAATGACAGAAGTAGGCTTCTGTTCATGGCTTTAAAATATTGCCCAAACTTAGCAAAACTGTGTAAAAGGTTAGAACTTGGGGAGAGTTTAAAGGTTAAGTGACTGCATAATTTGAAACAAAGAATCTTTTTAGTTACGGTTCATATATATTTTGCCATGATATAAGTAGCAAAAAAAATCTCATAGATTCATATTTTTTAATTGATTTTGTCATTCGAAATCATATAACATAAAAAGTGGTGTGTAATTATTTTAAAATGCGTTTGACATTTTAAGAACGTTTTGATAAAGGCTTCATTCAAAAGTTTTTCAACCTCATTTTGAATATTTAAAATCAAATATTCAGAAACAGACTTTTTTTATATGTGCGCTAAAGCTCTTACATAGCTTTATTAATGTATACTAATGTAATAATAATTTTCTCTATACGATGGGAGTTATATTAAGAGGATGTTTTGAACTTTTAACATCCTTTGAGTGGTCTAGTAATTTATTTTAAAGATATTCTACATTCTATAACTTTAGTTAAACATCTGAGGTTTTATTTTTTTATTTTTTAGATGCACTCGCAATTGTTACATGGATCAGTCTGATAAAAAAAGATTTTTCATCAAAAGTTTAAGCAATTTTCATCTTTTTCGTCTTAACACAAAATCTTCATATCTCGACTTAAGTGAATAAATTTCCAGTTAATATACAATAAGAAGTAATGTGCTCATCCCTAAATTAATTTTCAGGAGCCACGGTATAATTGTATTTACTATAATTATAGTATATAAAATTAATAATGCCCCAGTTATCCTCTAACTACATTAAACACTTTATATTTAACGGCATCTAACACGCACAGTCGCCTTAGCAAATTTTAGACTCAATAGCGATGGACGTGTTTGGGTTTCTGAAACGGAACGTGTTCCCATAGATAGTTTAAAATAACTGGTCTCTTCCAATAAAATAACTCAGCTTCCAGGGCTAAATTGATATCGCATGGAAATAACTGTAATATTTTCCAGATATAAGTACCTATTATTTCCGACTTTAAAATTTGGAAACGGAATTATCAAATGTTAAATTTCTATGGTAATTGAATTGGCTAAAAACTGAGCAATGAAATAGATAAAGCTTTTGATTCCACTTTTGCATTTACAAAAATCCAAAATTGTTGAATTATTTTTTTTTATCCTACGCCCATCTACGACCTCTCGGTCATGAGTCGACTAAAAACCCAATACAAAGATGAACGATAAAAACAAAAAAGGCTCCGTCAGTAACACATGAAGGGCAACATTCAAAAACATCAGGGCATATGCTGGGGCGCTCTCCCGTCATGGGCACGCCATAGTCGCAAAGAGGGCAGGTATCTGCATCTGCCAGTCCCATTCGATACAGGTGACTATGTAAGTAATCGTGGCAAGTCTAAAGCAAACCACACCGACCGCTCTAGACAAGGAACTGGAAATTCTTAGCCGTCTTATTCAATAAGGAATTCCACTTTTTCCCAGAAGCCTTCTCTATATATAGGCTGAGATGGATATTTTTGATAGAAGAAGATATATATCGCTGTATATGTCGCACAGGCAAGGGAGGATCTGGTTGCATCATTAGAGATCATTTTTAGCCAATATATCTGCCCGCTCATTTCCTTCTATTCCGCAGAGGCTTGGAATCCACTGCAAAGCAATGCGGTTCTGGACGTTGTTTTTGTTGTTATTGCTTATGCCCCTTGACCGACAGTAACATCAGATCAAGTCCCGAAGTCTATGGGCGATGAAGATGCGGCTCCTGTTTTGAATTAGCACCACAAGGGTCGGAGTCCGACTTGGCTAAATGACCGGTCCCGTAATTTTGAACCGAGTCCAGTGACGAGAACGGAACACTTGATCCCGCACCTCCAGAGGTAAATTTGAGAACTTGGAGGACATTGTAGCCGCGCCCTACTTTACGTGCCCCGGCCACCATTAGTGAACACGGCGGTAGATTTGCAGCGACGAGCATCAAACCAGGGAAGTTCAGATCACTGGCACGCTGCTCTTGCCAACTGGGCTACCACGCCCATGGTTCTTGACGTTCAACAGTTTATCTATTTTTTCAATGCAATTCCTGGAAATCTCGCATTCCAAGTGGTTGAAATTTGTTGCGGTCATAATTACCGCCCTTGAATCAACAAGAAAGACGATATTTTCCTTATTACACTGCTTTATTTTGTCTAAGGCTAAATAAATAGCGGCTAATTCGCCATCAAAGTTGTCAAAGTGTTTTTCAACAGCGCAAGACAATGTGAAGTGTATAGAGTAAACTCCAGTTCCAGCGTTTTAAATGGCCCCTTCGGCCGAACCATCATTATAGACATGCAGCCAAGTATCAACCGGGAAACGTTGATGTATAGTAGCCAAGACAGTACGTTTCAATTCAGAATCAAGAGAAGATTTTTTGTTAACATCAGAGACAAGGTCCAAATAACTCTCAGCAAATTCAAAGTTTCTCAGAGGACACCAAGGATCCAGGAAGGGAAAACGAGCAGAAGAAGGAAAGCCCAGGAGAAATTGAATGTTATTCCCACGATATTAATAGTGATAGTAATTAAACATTCTTTAAATATAATTTCATGAGTGAATCCAGCCTTTGAGAAATTCCCATACATTTATTTACATTTATTTACTGATTAAAGAATCACTGATTTAAAGGAAAATGTTAATGTTCATACATATTCAAATATCTTAACAGAGTAATTCTGATATTCTTTTAATTATACTTTGATTAATAAGGTAATGGCTAAATTTGATATAAATAGCTAGGTATTTACGTAAGATAAAATACTTTTCAAAATAATAATCCTAATTATGATTTTATACTTTATATCAGCAATATCCTTTAATTATATTCAGAATAAAAAATGTATTTAATGAACTTCAAAGTAATGACAGCTCACAAACTAAAAAGATTTGCTTATGAAGCAAGTCATTAAAATATATATTTCAAATATTATATTTTTGATATAAAAATATAGCTTTCATTGGAAGCAATTTAAAATCATTATGAATGAAAGCTATTTTTTTCGACAATAAACTAAATAACTAAAATTTAGATATGTAACAACAGATATAAGAACCAAAACTTTAATTCTTTGTAGGAATCATACAACGTATCTAAATTGCGTGTGTTCTCGTATCAAAAATCAGTACGTGTATTACATTGGAAATCAACTAATATTTTTTATGATAAATCCTACGTGTGTCTCTCTGAAATTGAACTGATAAATGGATGTGTCAAAAGAAATGTTTCTCGAATTTTTATAAACACGTCGTGATTTTGAGAATTCTGTGACATGTTCTCGAACGTGACTATTTACAGACCTATAGAGAAGTCCAAACACAGCTATGAAACAATTATATTGGTATTGGCATGTACCATGAAATACGTATTAGATATATTTTTCTGGGTGAAAATGTCATTACTCACAGTACATTTATTAAGAAGAAATAATAACAAAAATAAAAGATGTCTACATGAAATAATACACGAATATTACAACGCCATTGTTTTATGTAAAATGATGTCTTAAATGATTAAACTATTCGTTAAATATTCATTAGATTTTAATTCGTTTTGGTATAATAATTTTATCTATACTTTAAATAATTTTAAAATTAAATTTATATTTTATTTATGGTTAAATTTTTCTTCATATTATTTATTATTTTTATGATTTTTAAAAATGCTTATTATTTTGGAAAAGTTAATTAGTTTAGTAGAAAAATACAAATTATTAACATAAAAAAACTTTTGAGCTCAGAATATCACCTCTAATTTATCGACTTAAACGATTTACGGAGGTATCAGCAGAAAAATAATTTCTTTCATTTACGGAGTTTTAGGTATAAAAGATTTTTCTCTTAAACATAGAAAAATATTCGATAGCAATATTAATATCTAGAACCCAATAAAATTGAAGCATAATTTTGAAAGCTATTCTGAAGATTTCTCAGTAAAATAAATTTTTGCATACATGATTTCATTTAATAAAATGGACTTTTCAATTAAAAATGAATGGATATTTCTTAAGTGATTTGGAAGAAACATAATTTAACTAGATTGTAAAGCACCTTCTTTCAAGCAAATTTCTATCGGAAAGAACATTAGAATTTCAGTTATATGTATATATAATTACTTTAATGTTTATAAGATCTTTTAATTATTATAGAGTATCCTTCCATTGTTATATAAATGACCGACCACTTACGAAGGAAAGAATCAAACTCACGGAAAAGGAAATTTAACGAAATTGCATTTCAATTAAAGGCAGAGTTTGAATATCTTTAACAGAAAAATTCGATGGAAGATAAAATTCTTTGATTCCATCGAATCAAAGAATTCGATGGAAGATAAATGTTTTTTAAAATGCATTTGGTAAGAACAGATGTAATCTAGGATAATCGTGGAAGACGTTTAATATTTTTTTCGAGTTTTAATCCTCTATTTACATCACTGTGGAGATTTTAGATAAGAAGAATATATAAAATCGATCTAGCCTTAATAAGACGGAGATAAAGGTGACCTTAAAAAATTTAATGCGTTCAGTATAATGCAAAATATAATGAGGAATAGTAATGAAAGAAAACAAAGGCATGGTATGTCAGTTTAATTAATACGTACCATTAAGGAAGTCTTTTATATAACCTTAGTAAAGTTAAAAGAAATCAGACGATTGGGGAGATGCTGTACCTAGACTGCAGCTCAAATATCTGCTTATATCAGATATTTCTTACGGGGAATACAGCTTAAAAATTGAGTTCAACAAAAACTGTGAATTGCAGCCAAACATCACGTATGGACTAAGCCATTAACCTGGAATAGTCTAATTTAATTTTGTAATTTCTATCACATGAATTCCGATAAAACTGTTTTAATATGTTAGAAAATAATTCACTTTTAAAATATTAATGTAACTTTTCGGTTAAGGTATTAATTAATATATCGTGGTTTCAGATCACAAGTTATTGAAGCAAGAGTTGATTCACTTTGTAGTTTAATAGACTTGAGTTAGATGCACCGGATACTTATCGTTAAACAATAAAAAATAAGGAATTATTTTCATTTTTCCTTTTATTTATATCACAAAAATACTCGTACACTGATTGTGTTCCAAATATTTGAGCACAATATACAAATATTCGAACACAGTGTAAATTTTTAGTATACAACTAAGCATCCTTTTAGCGTTTTGATAGCAAATCGAAAAATGAAAAAAAAATCAGATTCATTGTAGAGAAATGATTTACATTATTTAATAAATCATTAAATTTGAGAATATTCTGTAACATACATGAGAACATGTAATACCGAGATCCTTGTTTTTCTACATATATCTTTATTTATAGTAAGTGCAATTATTCCAATGTTACCATAGAATGTTTTGTGCATAAGAATGACATTCTGAATTTCCGGGGAAATAGTATAGATATTAGTAACCATTACGGGAAAACGATTGAAAGAGAGCTTGTAAATTCATTGCTTTTGTTCAAGGTTATTAGAAAATGCTCTAAAACATTACTAAAAGACACGTCTATTTAGATGTTTAACTACTTGTTTAGAAAACAACCACCGAAGTAAACTTACTGACTACCAAGGGTATAACGAAAGGAGTTTTTGTATCAAATAACTTTCTAAAACCTAAAACATTGTAAAACTCAAGATCATCTCAGCTTTGATATTTATTGCCGGACAATAGCCGAATGGCTAGCTAGGTGGCATTTTGTACCGGAGTCTATTGGTTCTAGTCCCACTCTTAACATGGATGTTTGTAACCTTCCGAAATCGGCTTTAAACAATAGGTCCTAGTCTAGTTAGCTCTCGTATAGCAAAAGTCGATAATAGCGCTCCAAACCAGACCTATAGTATTTACTATCCCTCCAGAAAGTATTCTACAACTCTACCAACAAAAGGCAAAAACCTCAACTGCAGAAACTTGTCAATTGTAAGATAGAACAACTTTGGAACGTAAAAGATTTTGTTCCTGTAAAAAAAAAATCAAAAAATGCTTCTTCTCCAACAAATCAAAAGGTAACTTACTTTTGCTTTTGTTCATGAGTCCAATATTATATTATTACTTAAACGTAAGGGTTTGGTTTGCTTTGGTTTGGAGCGCTACGGTCAACTTTTTGCTACACGAGGGATAATTAGACCAGGACCTACAGTTTAAAGCCGATTTCGAACGGCTACAAACAGTGGCGCACCAAGCCGGGGTGGGGTGGGGGCGAGAGACCCTGCCCCCTCCAAAGAACTAGAAATTGCATTATAAATATTTTTATCCGTTCATCTCGCCCCCCCAGTGCATTATAAATATCTTTATCCGTTCATCTAGCCCCCCTCCCCAAGAAAAAATCCTGGGTGTGCCACTGGCTACAAACATCCATGCCAACGTTGGGACTAGAACCTACAGGATCTGAAACGAATGCCAGCGCCCTAGCCATTCGACCGTCACCTGGCTAAACGTAGGGGTCAAGAAGATCTTTAACTATATTGTGAGGTAAAAGACCCTCTTACAAACAATACATGTATATTATGTACAATTGAGAAAGACATTCTGCATTCTCTTTTCACTATTTTTTTTTCGAAAATCAATAAAAACCAAAACAGAAATGTTTATACTAAAAAAAATATACTCCTCAAAAACTATATGTTCGTTTCATTCAACAAGAGAAGTCATATATTTTTGCTCTTTATCAGATATCCATTTAGAGAAATAAGCTTGGTAAATTTTAAAAACAATTTAACGAAAAATAGCTTAAATTCTTTTCTAACAAGAAAACTATTTCCTTGAAACTAAAGAAGTATCCAATACTTTACCTGTAGGAAATATCCGACGGTGCAATGAGTTAAATTTTCCCGAGGAAATAGTTGTAGTTGTTTAAAAGACTGGAAAACTCGCAAACAACTTCGGAAGTCAAAGACCTTTTCTAACTCAATGTCAAAACAATCTCAAGGATTTCCTTACATGATTGTTTGTTTAAATAGGAAACGATATTGTTTGGGATAAATTACTGAGAGATTTACTGAAAGTAATACCTGTGTATAAATTACTTATAGGAAATGACATCTCAGATAAATATCTCGGAAACTATATCTATCTTTACCTACAAATGTAGTAAGCAAAACAAATCATTGATTATTTTCAGAGCAGAAATTATCTACAGAAAAGTTCTGTTTCACAAAATCTGAGGTATCAAAAATTGACTTTGTTGTTTACTTTCTTCTCTAACAATTAACTTCATGAAACAATATTAAAAATTAGTTCAAAGAATAATTAAGGAAATTAAACAAATGGGAAAACAGATTGATTGAAAACGAGTTTGAATTTTACCATGTTTTTAGTAACTCGCTTTCTTGTTTGTTTGTTTGTGTGTGTGTTTGTCCAGTAAAATTTTGCAATCGATTTTTAACTAACTTCCCGACTAGCTAGACATTTGAAACTTATATAATAGCTCAGAACACGATAATAATTCATTATTTTAATACTTTTAGCCATCTTTAAACAGATTTGAATTCATTTTCAGTTAATTTTGTTTTGTAGAATGGTGCAACCATCTATCGACCGGGACGGGAACGAAAAGTTAAACACAAGTCAACTTAAAATTCCCGAGCTAAACGATTGAATGCACATTTTACACCTCTTTATTACGCATTTGATCATTTTCTTTCAAGTTGATGGGATAATTGATCAAAAAAATTTTAAAAAATTATATAGAATTGTCAAGTTTATATGATTCAAAAGAAAATTTAAAAACATGGTAAATAAAAAGTTCTTTTTATCTTGTAATTATTACATTTTTTTCTTTTCACTTGCTAATGTAAATTTGTAGTACCGTATTTTCCGGCGTATAGCGCGCACTTTTAATAGAAAAAAGAATATCAAAATTTGCGGGTGCGCGATATACGCCGGATATAAAAATGATAGATTTAAAAATAACGAAAAGATGAACATAAAGAAATTAGATTTCTACATGTATCTAAATGCTGTTTATTTAAAAGAAATGACATAGCTTAATAACTTAAAAATTTTAATTATCAGATAACATCAATAGTTCGTCATATTCGTTTTCTGTTATATCTTCAGGCACATCGTCGAATTCTGTTTCTGAAAAAGAAAACATCTGAATCTTAATTCCGCGAATTCATTCTGGTCAGAAGTACGTTCTTACCACCTGTTTGCAGAATTATGTACTCCCTCAAGCATTTCCCCCCACACATATTGTTCCCCTTATCGTTTGTAAATTCAGTATTCCATTGTTCGAAAGCTTAGGAAAATCCTTCGAATAAATGACTACAAAAGATAAGAACATCGCACATGTACGTTTCAGTTCAGGTTTCTTCGTCAAGAAAAGGGTGCGCGTTATGCGGAGAATATACATAAAAATTAAAAAATGTAGCTTAAAATTATAGGTGCAAGTTATACGCCGGGTAATAAGGTAATCATCTGACGGGGAACAAGAATTTGACATGCATTTATGGACATTAAAGCCTGCATTATAACCAATAGACTATCTCAGTGATGAGAGGAAACTGTCTCCTTTTTTGAACCTCTCCCCCCCCGGAAAAAAAAGACAAACTTTAAAAAATATTGTTGAGAAATGTTTTCTGTTCAATAAGTGCTATAATGCTGTGTGCTGTATAATTTTTTTTCTCCGATTACAGCTCATAACTGGTGACACACATAAAAACAGAGTAGAGAATACTCCCTGTTAAATATTGCAAATTTCACTATGTAATACCGTGAGTTGGTGTCTATAATATACTATTTTCCCAGAGTTCCCCTGTCGGCCGATATATGTCCAATTTTGATGCCAAGATCTTTGCAATTCATTTAACACTCGAAAATTTAGAAACCAAAACCAGTATGTTCTCCAAAGTGGTTATTTTAGTTGATGCTAAATCTGCCATCCAAGCCGTTACGGAAAATCACTCTGAGCCTATGGTCTTAGCTGAAATCAAGCAAACCCTTAACATTCTTACAGGCATGGAGAAAATTGTTGTCTTTCAATGGATTCCATCACATGTCGGTATTGAAGGCAATGAACAGGCAGATTTGCCAGGCAGAAAAAAAAGGAACCCGCATTCAGCAAGATATTATACCTGTTGCACCGGATACACTCAAAAGATAGGTTTTTGAAAAATTTCGAGAGGTAAGCAACTCCGATATGGTGGAAAAATTGAAATGTAAAATCTGGGAGAACATTGAGGGCTGTTGGAAATCGTATTGCCACAAACCCCGCAAGGAAGCAGTTGCAAATTTCAGGCTACAGACTGGACACGACTGCTTGGCAGAACATCTGTTCAAAATGGGTATATTTCCAACCAACGTTTGCCCGATCTGCAGGGAAGGCGTTATGAATTCGGATCATCTCCTAACTTGCCATGGACTTGACAGAATCTCCCAGAGAAACGGAGACATCAGCAAATTGTATTGGGATGCAAGGACCAGTATGAACTCTCATTGTAACTGAACTTTTGAATTGTATATATTTTTCTATTTTATTTTGTTTCTAGTTTTTATTGTTGGTTTCTAGCTTATATTGCTGATTTGTTTTGTTTCCTGATCCTTTGTAATGTTGGAGGCTGCCTGATCTGAATGCATTAATTTCCGGAATAAAGCCATATTTAACAACAACAGCCATATGTAACAGCCATATGGCTTTATCTAATCATTATTCCGGAGCAAGTTCTATTTTTTTACGCAACTAATAAACAGGAAAATCACTGAACAAAACCGAGATATATGGTCATTGACCTTTCTGTCTCAAGTATTCTTTATTCTCCTTTTATATATAGACTTTTGTTTTATTTTTACCCTTTAATTTCATATCTCAATTTCCCTTTTTCTGCTACTTCGTTTCCTATTTTTTTGTCTTGTATTGTTCCTTTGTTAGTTTCTTCGACTTTGTGTCCTGGGAAAAGCTGGCGCGGTGCAATATGTTTCATCCTGTCACGTTCTTCTGACACGTTTATACTTCTCATGCACGAGGTCTTGGTAATGAACCCTGGTTTGTGCTAGAAAATTATTTCGATTCTGCTTTTAATATCAGAATTTAAGGATCTTTGCATTTGTACTTTGTTAGTAGTGGTCACCGAATTCATTGTATATTTCATGGTACTTTAACATTTAGCTTACGGGGCCCATTTTTTCCGATTCCCTGTTTAGAACGGTAAATTTCATACATATATATATATATATATATATATATATATATATATATATATATATATATATATATATATATATAGATAGATAGATAGATAGATAGATAGATAGATTTTTTTGTGAATAAATGCGAAATTTTATGTATTGTAATATTTTGTGAAATTTCGATATTTTTATGCGAAATTTACGTACCCCTATGTGTATGTTTATTGAGCCGTAATTTCATTTAAAAGGGATTTGGTTGAAATCCCATGTTAAATAAGGGTTTTAATTTTTTTTCAGGGGGTAACCTCCTTTTAAACCCCCAAAAGTTTAGATTATTAATAAAATTTAGGAGTTAGCACTTAGAGCCCAAGAGGAACCACATTTATAAGGCAGAGGACATTTCAGCGTCCTTTGTCTTAAATTTCCAGAGATACAGTGATCAGTCAGTCAGTTAGTGGTATTTGGTTTTTATATATAAAGAGATAATTTCTTGCACTATTAAGTTATTAATAAAAAAGAAAACAATGCTTGCAAAACTGTGGATATGTATGATACAGAGCAACAGACTGCAAAAATATTCCCTTTGTTTTATTCCTTTGGTTATTTTTTTTCTTTTCGTTATTGCATATTTTGCTCCCATTATATACAAAACATTTTTACAGAACCGAAACGTGTTTCTTTATAAGATTCATAATCTAATGTATTATGATCATTGCAAAATATGTAATTTTCATACATTTTGCAGAATGTGGTAATTTGGGGGTAAAAATAAATATTATTACTTATTTGTTGTGTAAGAAATCCATCTGGAGAACAAGGAATTGTGACTTCCTATCTAATCTATTTCTTGAGGGAAAAAAATTTAAACAACTCTTTTTCTCACACAGAAGCAATTTTCTTTAAACTTCTTTAAAGAGAGCAACCAATAATTTAGCAGTGGGAAATGCCCATTGTAGCGAGTGACTTAAAGTTTCGCTTAGATCTCATGTGTGATAGTTTCTTAAAACGCTGGAAAATTAGAAAACCACTTCGAGAATAAAGGATTTCCAAAGCATTCAAGCAAAGTGTCTGATATACCACCCTACTTTTTTTTGTCTTTTTTTGCACAGCTATTACGCTGGAAGTATTTTAAACTTTGATAATTTTGAAAGCAAGCGCAGTGATCTCTTTCATTTGTTAAATTCGAGCTGAAAGAAAGAAAATTATTATTATATCTTTTTGTACAAGAAATAACAAAAATTATATATTTAAAATTTCAGCTATTATTAAAATTCCAAGTGTGAAAGGGCAGTAGCCATTAAAGTGATAAGGCTAGGTAATTCCCAACGAAATTTATCATGAAAGGTCTTTGGTATGAGGAATTTTTTAGCTACATACTAGATTAGTCAAGTAATGTTTGTAAGGTTTACATAAGATTCGATTCACAATAATCGAACTTTTAGGTGAATAAATCTAAAGAAGCCGCTTAATATATGCTAATTGCGGCATACGCGGTAGGTATAAATACCAAGCAGCTTAATTAACATAAAAATAAACACAAAAGTGTAAAAAGCCCATATTTGAAGCATTTCTGCACTGCAAAGGAAAAATAGCCAATTTTCTGTTGTATAACTAAGTCCACGTTGTTTACAATGCTCATAGCACTGACGGTACTTATAAGTACCAGAAAGAAATTTGCTTGGTAAACAACATATAAATGTCATATAGCTAAACAACTATGCTAAATAATACTCTAAGATCATATTAAACATGGAAAAAAAATATCATTCACTTATCTTCTATAGTTTTAGAGTAGCTAAGATGTAAGTTTCAGAGAAAATGACATTCACAAAATGTCTGTTTCAAACGCTACAACGGACGCTAAAATGAATTTTAATCCAAAAATTGGCTAATTAAAACTGCTACTGCTATCTAGTAAGAATAAAGAAAGTATAACGCATCGATCCTTTACAGTTCCGTCAGTAATATACAAATAGAAGGTATTTTATAGGAGTTTAAAGAAAGTGGTACTTATAAGTACCGTCAGTACATAAAGGGTTAAAGAAACGAAGTGTTGAGGGAGGAGCTAGGTTGTTTCAAACCTACGCGAGTTCTTGTTAGGCCCAAAGTTTACGTGGCAGCACTGCTGGTTCGACTTTCAAGTATTGTGAGTATTTCAAACTGTATTTCTTTGCAACGTGTTTATACTGAAATAATATGCCTTGCATGAATGTTTACGCAGCATGTACGCAGCATTTATTTTGAAAAGCATGTTTATGTGTCAAGTTTAAATAAACAGTGTTATTCATTGAGAACTGCGTTTGAATCTAATTCATTAGAGTGCCACTGCAAATTATATACACCCAAGGTAGGGTAGAAGTGCTAAATCTCCATATGTTCTCTTCTAAAACGAGTCATTCATGTTTTTGTTGTTCTTTCTAATGACCCCTGGCCGGAATTTGTTCCTGACCAAGTCCATTAAGGTTAGCGATCTGAGGGATACGGCTCCGGTTTATAATGTCCCGACAAAGGTCGAAGTCCGATTTAGCTAGGTGCCACCTTAATTTTGACAGAGCAACCCAAGGGGCAGCTTCTGGGGGGGGGCGTACCTTCTCCCACTGTCTCTGACCTCGCACAGACTTTCCGGTCTACAGATTTAACGTGTCTTTATCCGGCCTAGACACGTATGTATTTAATGGCGCTTGTCGGGATTCGATCCGAGCTCCCTCAGCACCG
Organism: Dolomedes plantarius; assembly: GCA_907164885.2. NCBI lineage: Eukaryota > Metazoa > Arthropoda > Arachnida > Araneae > Dolomedidae > Dolomedes > Dolomedes plantarius. The sequence continues at coordinate 114,373,724 of OU015498.1, read as the reverse complement.
AAAACGGGACGCGCTACAACTAGGTTACCTCGAGAGTGGTCTTTCATGTGTCTATACTAGGTGATCTCTGAAGAAAAGATTGCGATCGTATAAATAGTTATTTTTTTTTAATTAACTTGCAGTGGCACCTGGAGAAAAAACTTTAGAATTTATACCTATTGAAATTGTTTAAATATCTAAATAGTATTCCGCAAAATACTTATTATATGTTAGCAACAACTTTCGTAAAAATCATTAGAGCAACCTTTTTTTTCTTAAAGTAACAATATTCTATTTTTACTGATCTTTAATGTTCGATTTTGGAATGTTATCTCACTTTCTTATCTAGCGAAAAATAGCAATGATATTTTTATGCCAATTACATAAATGTTGAAAAGCGCAGACACTCGTAAAGTGTATGGATTTCAAAAAATGTAATTAGTGTCATAAAATTTAAAAAAATAATTTAATTCCTAAAATTTCACTTTAATGGCTACTGCCCTTTCACATTTAGCATTTTAATCATAGCTGCTATTTTACAAATATAATTTTTGTTATTTGTTATGCAAAAAGATATAATGTTAATTTTTTTTTCTTTCAGCTTAAACTTAACAAAAGAAGGAGAACACGGTGCTTGTTTATTTAAGTTTCATAATTTTACCTGAAAATCAATCCTGAAAATCAATACACGGTCGTTTTAATTTTTATATTCACTATGAATTCAATACCAGTGATGAATTAAAATTACAGATATTATATTTAATTGAAAACTAATGCGTGAAAAGAAATTTAAAGATGCATCTATATCACCGTCTTATATTTAACATTTTTGTTTTCACATCACACATAACTCTCTCATTCGGGAATTAAACATGTATCCTTAATCTTCTTGACTGTTTTGAATAACAGTTTACATTATGATTATTAAAGCCTAACACAGTTGAACAAATGAAAGTGTCTGTGGTAGGGGTCTTGTTTCTGAATGAATAATTATCGTTTCTAGTGTGATAGAAATTTATTGAGGAATTCCGTTTTGCTTAGGACTGATTTTTATGTTCCAAAACGAGGAGTTGAGCCTAAGCTCCTCTAAACTAGACCCCCCCCCCCTTAAATTAGAGAAGTTAACCCCATCATTGCCTCAATGTGTTCAGTGGTTTAATATGAATAAATTTACATTTTTTTTCAAATCTAGAAATACTATTTTATACTGTAAAGAATTGATTATTTCTAGAGTTTGTATTGATAGCTCCCACGCATTAAAAATAGCAACGTCACCAACAATTCTACTTTCTTTGCTATTTAAAATATCATTCGAACATTCAATGCCTCATATAACAACTCAATGTACATATCAAAGTCGTGTTTTCCCCAATTCTTTCATTTTGATTTTGATTTTCTGTTGACAAAACTCAAAAGTTCATCATTCGGCTATGTGACCCTCCCTTTAAGAATTATTTCCTTGCTTTTCAATAATTCATTAGAGGCATCATTTTCAGACCATGTTATATTTATCATTTGGGCTTACATCACACAAAAAATAAGCTTTTGGTTTCTATATATTTCTCCTTCAATAAGAATAGAAAAAACTATTTTGTCGGTCGATATTCATTTGATTGTAATTTTCTCTTTATTTTTACCAAAAATATATTTTGTTTGAAAAAGAAATTGTATTTAGAATAATGTTTAAGTAAACTTTACGTTCAAAGCAGAAGAAACAAACTAAATAATATTAGATTGAATAGTTTCATCATGTAAATTTTATGATATCTTTGAAGCGCTGGGGGTCATAATTTAAAATATCTTTGGTTTTAATTTATTATTCTCTGAAAAGCTAGTGGCAGAAAACTTCTTTCTTGGGATAAAATGCTGATAACATAAAATTAAGAAATGCAATTAATTTCGAGTATGAAAATTGAAACTTAGATTATCCGAAATTGTTTTCTCTGCTTATCTATTTTCAATGAACAAAAAAAAATTAAATTCAAATCAAACTCACATAAAAAACTTGACAATTTTCAATCCCCCATAAACTATTTAAGACTTTCTCAAAGTGGTATTTGTGTCGAAAATAAAAGTATAAAGCCTAAGAGGCATAAAGATTATTCACCTTATACTTATCTAAGTAGTACTAAACGCAAGAATTACTCTATCATAACATTTTATAGTAGCAATGTAAGTACCTCTATCTCTCCGTATTTTATTCACTGAATTAAAAATAAGTTTAAGAGGAACTTTTAACTCGATAAAAATCATGCTTCAAGGTCGATCAATATCGTTTTGTTAGCAAATGGCTGTAACATACCTAGAGCTATAAACTTTGCAAAACTTCCTCCATCTGAAATATTTAGAGAATGTTTCTTTAATAGCATGTATGATTTTTTCACTTGGTTAGACATAGTGAAAAGTGCTTTTGAGCTTGAAATAGTTTAAAAATGGTAACTTATGAGGTGAATTTAACATTTAATTTGATATAAGTGTAAAGTTTATATAAAATATGAATTTGTAACAAAATATATATACATATGATGCTTTGCAGGAAAATTGAACAATTTTTTTTAAGTGTGTACATCATCTGGACACTAATATAACAGGACGCAAAAATTTGAAGCATTTTAAAGTAAAAATATTTTTTTCTACCTTTAAAGAAAATGAAAATTATTTTGTACACGTCCATATTATCCTGAAATTCAATATTTCTTCTGAACGAAATAGAAAAACATTACTCTAGCCTAAATATACAGTAGTGTGAAAATTAAGTAGGACTAATTGGAAGAAAATACTATCGCTAACAAATTAAATGCTAAAACGTAATGTAAACCTAATTATTCTATAAGTAAAACTTTTTTTCTTTTTTAATACTAGTAACTTTCTAAACAAGTTTGGGTAATACTACAACAAATTTAGAGAAAGTGGTATTTGAAATGTGTATGCTTTCTGTGAACACTTTAAATATGTCTGTTATCAGACTTTTCAATGTTTAACTACCAACTTTAACAGGATGTTCTTCCAAAATTCTCAGTTTTCATTTATTTCCTCAAATCTGGGCACATGGCAGGTCAATAAATAGCATTGATTTTGCTTGCTACGGACTTTCTTTTTCGACCAGTTGATTTTGAATTATGACTCAGGTCGGGTAGAAATATTTTATTACCATTTGCAAAGATATGCAAGAAAAACCCAATTCATACTCTTGGAATTTTCATGCATTTCGGTAACATCAGCAAGCTCTCAATAAGGTCATAGTATCTGATACCACTTTCTCCAACCTTTGGTGTGCGGGGAAGGTGTTAAAACTCCATCACATTTTTTAGCATATTTTATTCTCGTAAACACTCTATATTATGGTCATGAAGTCCTCATTTGACAACATTCCCTTTGCCCCTTTGCAGAACCAGAATGTAAAAAAACCCCTTTCTTTCCCAGTGATCTAAGACATAGACTTAACTGCACCTGACATCATTTTTTTCACAGGACAAGTCAAAACGCATCTACGTTTTAACTCTTGTCCATATAACACTCGGTATTGTTGAGAAAGCTTCAGTTAGGTAGCGCTACTGTGCTTAAGGGGACTCATCACCTTTACACAAGTAAAAATATCACAATTTTGGTTATTTTTTCGAACTTCCATAACTTTTTTTGTTATAATCCATTATACATTAAATTTGCAGTATTACTTCTCTAAACCTTTTACATTATGTTTCTTGAATTAATTTTATTACAACTAAATAAGAATTTTATTTAAGAAGTAAAAAGTTGGTGCACTTTCTGAAAATTTTAATTTTATACTGCTACACTGTGCTCAGACTTTCAACAATACTAACAAAGTTTCAACAAAAAATTTTGCATTTTTGTTATGTAAAAACATTAGGTATAATTCTACACCTATTTAAAATTTGAAACACCAGAGAATATTTACTCCGGGACAATCAGATTTTAAAAAACTGAAAAATCACATTAAAATTGCAAGTCAAATGATATAAATTCTTAGTAAAATAATCTTTTTAAGAAAAAATTAGGTGGATATTTTTGGTAGCATCATTATACAGTTACCCTGAAAATTTGAAAGCAATATCTGCCGTAGTTTTTTTTTTAATATAGTGCACGCAAGTATGAAAATCATGATTTTGAGAAAAATGTTAGTTAGAAAAGTTAAAATTTGACAGTTTTTAAGTTTACGATCTATTAGGTGTCATCAAAGGAGTTTAAAACTGTCCAGCTGCATACACCACACCTTCCTGTGCTTCCATTGCAATTTCTGGAGCAATTTTGGCTCGTTTTCTTGCTATAATTATAGACTCCATGGCGTCGCTGTTTGACTGAGTTAATCTCGTACCCTCTCTACCTGAAATATTAGGCTTAGATTATGATTAGAACTAGTTAGATAGAGTTTGATACGGGACGATAGATCCTTTTTTGAACGAGTTCTATGCTCGTATATTTGATTGGGTTTTTAAACCCTTAATTTCCCTTTATGTTTTTTTTATGTTGTTTGTGTGTATCATTAAATGTTTTTGTCAAGTTCAGCCGTGCATCAGATTTCTTTCGACTATTTTATTTTGATTTACCACTGAACCATATCGATTTTTCAAAAGTATATTGTAAAAATAATATGTAATAATGAGGAACATGCGACTTATCTCTTTAAGCAGGCAAACCTCATTTGTACATTTATCTCAAAAATGTTTTCAGGAAATCTTTATTTTTTTCGTAGGAAGAATAAGTCCACAATTTAACTAAATTATTCTGTCTTAGACAACAGTATTGTCTTTCAAAAACAGGGAAGTCTATTGGTATCATCAGTTTAATTCATGAACTGTCCACGAGTGCAATTTGGTTCGAAAGATTTTTCACATCAGCGAAATAGTTTAGTTGGTACGTTACCGGCATCAAAAATAAGAAGGATCAAAGAATTTCAATTCTCTGGAAGACCGTCTGTAATATTTTCCGTTTCTTCCTCTTTTATATCTTTTATATCATGCATGTAAAAGTGTCGGATATTTATATCTTTCTTCTACACTGTTTTATTGCTTTGAGTGCTATAATTATTTCTTTTTCTTTTAAAATTTATAAATATCCTCTGGATACACTTTCGCAGGACATGAAGACTGGCCTGAAATCTGAAAAGCTCATTTTGTTCCGAGGATAACATTGCACAAAATTTGTTGGCCAGGCCCCACCCCACAAATTGAAATTAGCATGCCTCTGATTATAATCTATGTCGAGATAATATACTTTGATAAAATTATAACTATTTTAGAGAAAGATAAGAAAGTCATTTCACATTATTTATGGAGGTAAATTTCTCAAACCTTCGGGAATTAACAATGGCTTGTTATCAATTTTTGACTTACTATTGTTTAGGAAATTTGCAAATTGTTTTCTTTCTAATTTAGTAGGGTAACTTTCATTATTTTTACCCGGGTTTCTTATAAAGCATTTGCAAAAGTCTAATTATTAACAATATTTTAACAAAATTAATTTTTGGTTAAAATTAATTTTTATTTAAATTTTCTCAATGTATAGTATATCAATGTATAGCATGTAGTAATGTATAACTGTGTTGAAGTATAATAAAGTATTTTAATATAAGCTACAACCTTTTGAAATCATAGTATTTCAAAGTCGGGCAGGTATGTTGAAGCCTGATTTAAGACTTCGCTTTTCACTGTAACCTTCACGCCGTTTTCAATGCTAAAATTTGTTCGTTGCAACTGAGTTCATTAGCTGGCTTCAAGAACTGGATGTAATTGGTCAAAAGTTCGAATGTCTTCATGTCGGAAGCATCAAGTAAAATCAATTTTATTTTTGGAAAAGACTCATTTTAATATATTTCGATTGGAATATATACACTGAAGTGCCACTGAATTAGGGATAGCAAAGCCTATGCAAATTGTGTAGCGCTGCGCATCATGCATGCGCAAGTGAGGGCGCTGTGGTAGCTGCATATATAGCGCGTACTGTGGTTGTTCTGAATTAGTTGTTTGAATTGCCAGTATTGGTAAACTGCCTGATTTAGACGCCTTCGATCGCGGACAAATCGTAGGTGCAAGACGCATGGGCCATTCAATTTCCGAAATCGTCAGACAGCTAGGATTTTCAAGGTCGACAGTGTCAAGAGTATACCAAAAATACATGGATGCTGGAAAAAAAACTAGCGATCGGGCAAACTGCAAAGGACAATTAGCCTTGACAGTGCGTGGTGAGAGACGGCTCAGGCGTATTGTACGTAGCCAGCGAAGTCAAACATTAGCTCAAATTACCACCCAATTTAATGGCGGTGCCAGTCGTACAGTCAGTAAACGGACTGTACAACGCTCGCTTCACCGTATGGGTTTCGGGAGCCGTCGACCTACGAGAGTACCATTGCTCTATACTCGCCATCGGGCTGCACGTCTTGCCTGGGCAAGAGAGCACAGAGACTGGAGTGTAGAGGACTGGAAACGAGTAGCATGGAGTGATGAGTCTCGATTCCGACTACATAACGCCGACGGGAGGCTGAGAATATGGCGTCAGGCTCATGAAGCCATGGATCCTGCATGCCTTGCTGGAACTGTACAAGGTCATGGTGGCTCAGTCATAGTCTGGGGTGTTTTTTCGTGGCACAGTTTGGGATCTTTGGTGCGTGTACCAACCTCCCTCAATGCAGTTCGGTACGTAGAGTTGCTGGGTGATCACCTCCATCCGTTTATGCTGTTCTGTTATCCGCACGGTAATGGAGTTTTCCAGCAAGACAACTGTACCTCTCACAAGTCCCGGTTGGCTACTGGCTGGTTGGATGAGCATTCCTCTGACTTCTCTGTCATGAATTGGCCACCTAGAAGCCCAGACTTAAATCCTATTGAGCATCTTTGGGATGTTTTGGAACAAGGCGTGAAAGGCCATCACACAGCACCGAAGAACCTTACTGAATTATGGACAGCTTTAGCCAATATTTGGCAAGCCATTCCCGTGGAACGTTTCCAGAAACTTGTTGAATCTATGCCTCGTCGTGTGGAAGCCGTTATCAAGGCCAGAGGAGACCCAACTCGTTACTAGGTAGGTATCCCTAATTCAGTGGCACTTCAGTGTAGTTCACTCAAAGGATTCAACAAACTATATAAATAAATATCTGTCCAGCATACACTTGCAGGGGATTTCCATGATATGCTTTTTAGTATCTGATTTGAACCTCCTAATCTAACAGATTTATTGAATTCTGTGATAGCAAACAATTATGTAAGATCCTCGTCATCTTAATCTCGGGGTAATTTGTTTAAATATAAGCAATTAAAAAACACAAAATTATAGAAAAAAGTCTAGGTTTAGTGTAAAGCATGTTATATTACACTTTATATTGAAAGTAATAAATTAATTTAGATTTATTGTCAAATGCTTCCCACAACTGGCGCTTTACTACATTTCAAGATCATATAACTTAATTTAAGAAACATTTCTGGTATTTTAAATGCTTTTTCAATGTAACTTATGCAGAGTTCAATGAAATAAATATGTTCCGCACTCATTACTCGTGAAGCCACCATATTGTGTATACTGTTTTTCATAAATCATCGTAAGAATAGATAAAACAATTCCTTTTAATGCAAATTGCTAGTTATATATATGATAGAACAGCAATGCATTTTCCTAACAAGTTTCTCTCTTTTTGAAAAGGAAATAGACGCAATTAAAGTTATATTGTGTCGATGTACAGCATGATTGATTAAGAGTCTAATTTTCATATATTATTCAGCAGCAAATATAAGCGATAGAAAATATTTATTTTATTAGGGAGAGAGAAAAAAGCTTTTATTTTTATATGCAGATCTTTGCTTGAAAAGTTTCGAAAATTAGCTATAAAAAACTGAAATGCATAACTTTTTCAATAGTGTCAGATACACTATCGTGAGTAGAAAAATATGTGGAGAATTAGGGTTTAAGTTACTTTTTAAATGAAACTAGAACGATATAATAAGAATTCCTTTCTTTTCTGTTGAGGAAAAAATAAATAATTCACTGTTATCCCCATTCTAATTTAGTTTGTTAGAATGGTATTAAAATGTCATCTCAGATATGTTTTTGTATTACGAATCTGTGTCTGAAAAAATTACCTTTATTTTTTATACCGTATTTTATATGGTTAAAACTGCACTTTTCATATCATTTAAAGTAGACTTGAAATGAATTAAAAGTTTTTGTCTTGACCTCAATTAAAATAGTTGCTAAGCAACGTCTACATAAATATGCGAAATTTGATTATTTTCAGCTGCAGTGTCAAAATATTTTATTTCTTTTGTCACTTAACGTATCACGGACTTCCATAAATAATTCCTATAATTAAATTTGTTATCTAGCGTTGTATCTTCTAGGAATTAAATTATAGTTTTAAAATTATAGTTTTATAACTCTAAAATTATAGTTTTATACAGTTAGGTACAGTAAAATAGATTGTCAAAATATGCTGTTCATTATTTTGATATTTTAATGTTCCACATATAGTTCAAAATTATATACAGGGTGCCCGGACTAAAGGTATCCAAAAGTCGTGACAAATTTTAACGGAACTACCCATTAGAATGTTTTAATAGATTATTTAAATAGAAAGAACATTTCACCAAGTTTTAATATCAATCATAGATTTCGATCGCAGTATCATAGATTTCAATGTGTGCACCTTTTGCAGCACGACAAACGTATAAGTGATAATCCAGTTCTCTCCAGATGTTTCGTAGCATATCAGGCGTTATGCTACGAAACACCTGGTGAACGCCTGGTGGCACATAAGAAGTGCTTGATTGATACACTTCTTCAACTCATCCACAGTTTCAATTTTTTTTATACACAACGGATTTAATGAATGCCCAAGCAAAAAAGTCTAATAACGCCTGGTATGCTACGAAACACTTGGAGAGAACTGGATCACCATTTAGACGTTAGTCGTGCTACAAAAGGTGAACACATTGAAATCCATGATACTATGATCGAAATCTATGACTGATATTAAAACATGGTGAGATGTTCTTTCTATTTATATAAAAAAATTTAAATTTTAATGGGTAGTTCAGTAAAAATAAGTCATGACTTTTGGATACCTTTTGCCAAGACACCCTGTATTTTTTGGTACTTTCCAGTTAGCGGGACGACACACAAAATGTGTGCCTGCGTGCCAAGGATTTCAACTGTCATCGCAAACCGTGCGAAACATCGTAAGCCGCTGTCTTCGAATTAAATTCTTACTAATTCATAGCTTTTTTTTCCCTCGCGTAAACTGAGATGGATTTCATAATTTGACATAACCCTGAATTGTAAGCTCGGATGTGGTTTATTGGCCAATATGGCAATGGAGTTTATCCAACCAAAGCCAGTGTTTACAATGTTTTGATTTATTGATTATATCGTCAGCAAATTCATGGCTCAGATAAATCCACGTGAGTTAACAGTCTTGGCCAACTCAGGCATCGAGGTTTATACAGCCAGCAGTAAATTGGTTTAATTCTACGTTATATCACGCTTGCATTTAAACTTGCAATACGCCTCTGCGATGGTGGGTTTTTCCTCAACACGAAACGAAGAACCATTACGGGAAAATTAGAAGTGCTAAAAATTCCAATTCGGACAAACGCAGCTCTGCGCCAAACCTTTGGTGAAAAAAAATGGGTTGTCAAGATTTTTGGTATGAATTTGGTATTGTCCGATTCAGTTTTACCATTTTCCATTCTTACATTTATGATTGTCGACGTCATGACGAGATTTACATATGGCTCCAAGTGGCATCCCGTGAAGGAAAAGTACCATTTGTTTTTGTAAATCTCTCTTTAAACTTTTTTTCTCTCTTTTAAAAATTTCTACTGTGGAGTGATTTTGTTTCTGTGGAGGTAGGAACTAAGAGTAAAAGTTGTTCCAACAGTTTCATGTAAAATGTCGTGTAATACAATTTGCTTTTGCTTCTGTTAATAATTTATAAATTAATATTCTTTAAATTTCCTTACATATTGAATACATTTGCTGATTCCACAAGATACATGTAAGAAATTATTTGGTTTTTTTCCTGAAATTTAATAAAAGGATTAAAATGTTTTCAAAATAAGCCAAACACGTGCAATATTTCAGTGAATATTAAAAAAAAACCTATTTTTCAGAATAAAATCCTTTAGTTCATAGAAATAAGAATAGAAGGAACTTATTTTTAAAGCATAAACATGTTTACAGAACTTAAAATTTGAGAAATATTTATCTTAAGAGAATAAAAAAAAATCCTCTTTTACTAGAAATCGAAATGTTTGAACAGTAAACAAGTAACTGATGATATAGTGCTAATCTTCAAAAAACATTAAAATTATATTTAATTGTATTCAATTACTTCAAATTATGTACAATATTTCTGTTGTACATTAAAAGAAAAAGTACAACAGACTTCTGATGTAAGGGAATAGCGCTAAATCTAAATATAACTCAGCAAAAAATTGTAAGATTGGATGTAAATTGAACTGAAATGATCATTTTGAAATGATGGACATTTATAAAAAGGCTTTATATCAGGAATCTGGAAATTCAACCTTTTCTCATCTATCAAAAAAAAAAAAACTATACCAATTTTGGAAATTAAATGGTTCATTGGAGTTTTTTGTCATGATCGGAAATAATATGAAGTTCTCTGAACAGAATTTAATCAAATCTGAGCTTATTCCTGGAGTTGTTTCATTTTCATTTGGTATACCATGAACAGATTTACTCCTGAACAAATAATTGTTTCTCCTAATGAATATTTGGAAACTACGATTTCTTGAATATATATATATATATATATATATATATATATATATATATAATTACTATTATTATTTTTTTAACGCTCCTGAAGTGGGCAAGAAAGGTTTCATTAAAATTTCTATGAACTATTTGCACAGAGGTAATGCCGTGGGATGATCGTTTAAGGATTAGGACACTTCCAAAAAGCAAGTAAACATTTTTTCAAAATCCTCCTATAATGCTGGGACTTTTCTTCTGTCTTCCAATTATGAAGGTATTTTAGGTCTCGAAATGACATCCCCTTACGTTGGTCCTCAAACTCCTCAATATCCCAATCTTTGATCTCCAAACCCTCAATTTCCTCTGTAATGGATTTTTTTCAGTCGTCAAAAGTGTCTGAGCAAAAACCATTAGACAAAAATACTCTTCAAACCGAATTCAAGGGCCTAAAACATTCTTAACCTAAGCAACCTCAGTGTCAAAAGTATCATCTATATTGGGGACACTTTTCCATGAGTCACATCGCTGGTATAAATAAACTAAAATAACTCTTTAATGCTTGGTATATTATTTGCATGTTCGTTGCACCATCCTGATTTTATATGTAAACACTGTGACTGCAGAATCCGTACCTTTCAGTACGGATTTTTTGTAGCATACATGATTGTGTATACTAACAATTAAAACTTAAATGGTTTGCATGAATAAACATCTACTCTTTAGAATGTTATTTGGGTTTGAATTTTTCTCCAGTTTCCTATTGATGTGCATTTTAAAATATGATACAATGGATACAAACAATTTCAAATATTGGTGATATCTCCTTGTTAAATTAATGAAGTTTCTTATAAGTTTATTTTAAATGAAATATAATCATTTTTTGTCACTTTGGAAATAATTGTCAGTTCCGAGAACATAAACTGAGCTTTTAACACTTATTAAAGTTGCATAAGATTTGAGAGTTTTCTCAGCAGAACACTATCCCTAAAAATCTGTGCGTTGTCAACTTAATAGAAACTCTGCTTTTTAATACTTTTAAAAACTGTATACGTCTTAACGTATATCCTATGCCTGATAAAGTACTTAGAAGAATCTTGATAATGCACCATATTCTATCACCGAATTTTTGAGTAACGCAAATATATGGAGATAATTTTTTACTGATATAAAAAAATTATGTTGAAATAACTAATTACGTATTATTTGCTATTTATTTAAATTTAAGGTACCGATTTTTTTCACCTAAAACTTTGTTCATGTCAAATTACATTAATTTTAAAAAAATATGTCTGGAAAACTTTGCTATTTGCAAGAAAGAATCACTGACAAAGTGTTCACGGAATGATATTTATTAGTTAAATGACTATTCCCGACCAAAAGAATTTAAACCTTAGTTTGAATAATTTGCTTATTCTATCACATCTAAATATGTTATAATTTTACTCTATATATATCATGCGTATTCATTTGATGATCTATCATGGCGAAGCCGCTTTTTCTACTTTACTCTAAATTCGTGATACGATTTTAAAAGATTGGAAAACTAGAAAACAACTTCCAAATACTTGATTTCCCTCATGGTTTCAGAGCAGAACAAAATTTGGCGAAATGGTGAGTCGTTAGTCCTTATACTCTGCGGAAATACTTTCTATCAAATGCTAATAAATTAAAAGATTGTCTTCTAATAGAATATTCTCTCTTTCGTGCAGCGTCTTTTTAATCCATGTATAGGAAAGTTATTACAGAGGTACATTTGAATTGAATTCTAAGAGTTACAATGTTTATTATTTATGTTTAGGTGATAAGATTTAAAACCATAGATACATGTATGAATTGAGAGTAAAATAGGATAGTGAGAACGAGAATGTAAAGATATTTGAATTTCCCCGTAACTAATTTAGGTGGTGATCTCCAAGGACTGAATGGAAATAAATTAAACACAATTCAACTAACGAAATTATGATAAAATATAAATTAACAAATTGAAACAATGCAATCTACTTAACACCTTAACACAATTTTTTCTATGCAGTTATTACTGTTACTTTAGTCTCTGTGTAGCAACACACTAGTATATGAAGTTGTGTTCGAAAGCCAATATCTTATTCAAAATTTACGTGATAGGGGGGAAGTTCATCATACACCAATGGATACCGGGCCACTGTGGATTGTTCGAAAATGAGCAGGCTTATATGTTAATGAATATGAGCAGGCTCATATGTTAAGGAATATGAGCAGTCTAATATGTTAATGAATATACGCAGGCTTATAGGAAAAAGGGTAAAGGTTACATTAGTTACCCAACTATCCAATACTAAAACATCATTCCACTCAGCCAAACATCTCGTCCCCAGACTAATATCCTTCAGATCTAGACTTGAGCTAAGGGTCCTAATCTGCCCAAACAATTGTAATACCTTATTGAAGAATACTGTACCGGAACGTCCCCGTTTAAGGCTGCTGTGTACTAACCCTATTGGATTCGCTCATCTCAATGTTAACCTACGGTGGAAATTTGCCTACTATTTACAGCTACATAAATGCCGATAACCCAATAAAAATGATATTTTCAGATAGCTTGAACTTTTCTGCACCGTGCAACAGGATTCATTTGATAATTTTCATCCATCCACCAAAGGAATTAATGAGCGTTTAAATCACACTATACCAGATTGTTTTACCGAATAATATAAATTGAAAAATATCATTTGTACTTTTTTTAAGAGCGAAAAATGCCCAAAAGTGTAACATTTCTTTCTCCATTGTGGAGTACAATTATAGAAAAAAAATTTAATCCAAGTCGGCAATCCTTGGACAAATTTTCTCCATAGGTTAACATTGAGGTGAGCGAATCCAATAGAGTTAATACACAGCAGCCTTAAAAGCCGTTGTTTTGTTCAGATTTATATCAAGACATGGCTGTCTTATGGCTCGCTTCTTTAGCATCGGTGTTTTTACCAGCTCTAATTGCCAACTTTGTGAACTTAATGTACCCATGGACAGAAAACACATTATTCGTTGCAGGGAAATACGCAGCAGTTGCGATTGTGGAGAATATTGCGGAGCACGAGGCATTATAGGATGAAGACTTTTGTATTCACGTTTACTTGTATTTGTTTCGACTAGCGACGGGCCATGATTGCCGACTGAAACATATCTGCCCTATAAATATCGTTTCAGAACACTTTTGCAAGCTCTGGAATCGACGAGAGGGCATGGATTATTTTTTTTCATGTGCTGAGTTTCCCCGATCTACCTCTAGCTGCAGTGCAACAGAGGTATTGGATAGCTAGGAAACTTTTGGGTTCATGGGCGTTTCAGTTCTCTTTTGTTTCTTTGTTCTTGTTTTTATTTTTATATAGTCTTCTAACAAGACCTTAGAAATAAATAAAAAAAGTTTACTTGTTCTTTTGTGTTTACTTGTTTATATCAAATCCCTGTCATAAGAAAAAGTATATTTTCATAGTTATCTTTGCGCCGGAGATGCCAAAATGTCTTAATAAAAATTTCTTCTTTTGCAGCATCCGATGGTCTAAAGCAGAGATTCTCAACCTTTCAGACTCTGTGCCCCCCTTTGAACACTGATGGGAGGTCACGTCTCCCCCACCACCACCTTCACCAGCACCACATGTGGTCAGCCAATACAATCGGAATTTGAAACTTAAGCTGGTTATTAAATGAAAATATAGAATAGATAATGTCATACACAAAATTTAATATTACTACCCATATCTTAATTTGGAACATATTATTATTAGAACATATGAAATCAAAGAATTAAATACAGATCAAGTATATTTGAGGTAGTCAAGGGTCTAGGTGAAGTTGGCATGTAATATCAGTCACTTTCACAACATTAATGAGAGGGATGTCACTGTTTGTCCCTCACGCTTCCCTTGAAATTCTTCTACGCCGCCCCCAGGGGGGCGCCTCCCAGCTTGAGAACCGCTGGTCTAAAGAGAGTTGATTTAGTATTTGACCAGAGGTAAGTTTCTTTGATTTGAATCTCTCCTTTGAGTTGCATCCTTTGAGTTGAGTCATACACCCAAATTAACAAACCTTTATTGTTTCATCGACTTCAGTAATTTAAGGAGGGCTGTTCAAAGTTCTTTAGCAAGGCTACAATTAAATGGCGATATACATATCGCCATATATATATATACAGTGAAACTTCTCTAGGAACCAATAATGGTTCCATAAAAAAGTGGCCGTATTGAGAGTTGGACGTCGAAAAAAGGTTTCTACCATAACATTCACCCTATGGAGTCTTTAATCGATTTTGAACAAAATATTGCCGTTTAGAGGGGTGGACGGCTACAGAATTTTCACTCTCTCTCTCTCTACACACATATATATATATATATATATATATATATATATATATATATATATATATATATATATATATATATATATATATATTTATATATTTATATATATATATATATATATATTTATATATATATATATATATATATATATATATATATATATATATATATATATATATATATATATATATATATATATATATATTTATATATATATATATATTTATATATATATATATATATATATATATATATATATATATATATATATATATATATATATATATATATATATATATGCAAGCATGTCTGGATGGATGGATGTGCAGTATATTTTTTTTGGTATCTACAAGTATGCATTTCTTTTTGCGAACTTAGATTTAAATATGTCGCACATTTTGCATTTCAATGAAATTTTACTTATGCACCTTTGCGGTTACAATGCATGGCACCCCAAGAACGGAAAAGTTTTTTTTTATTAATATTGCATAAGTTTTTTATACAATCCAGATCTCTTTTCGGTGTAGCTAGCAATCTCTTCCCTTCCCGCTATTTAGAAATAGCTGACTTTTTGTAGACATTTGACAATAGTATGAATGGAGCAAGATTCCCTTTCCCTTCCAGTCAGGATTTTTAAAGCTCAAGCGTCCAAGAAGTTCTTTGAAGCAGTCTAAATATATCAGACATGAAGATGAAAAGAATCCAGTGTAGTTGACAAAGCACAACTTCCCTTTCATGCTGCTTTCATTTTGCTTTTGTAAAAGAGGAAAAAAAGTATTCGGAATCCTTTTCTTAAATAATGTGATCCAAAAGCTGTGCAACTTTAAAGTTATTAACTTGAAATGATTTTTTTGTGATACTCTGTTTAAAGTAGGAAATATTTTGTTACACTGTAGTCGTGTATTATTTTTAAACCACCAAGTTGTCTTAACAAACTTTATGCGTAGTGGTTCGAACAAATCGTGATGTATGTAATTTGCTGAGTCATGGAATCGTTAAGTAAGGCATATTTTTACTAGATGGTGGAAATGCTTCTTTAGTTCTTCATTATTTGATGATTGAAACCAATGTGAATGCGTTTATTATTTAGTTTTAATGATATACCAGTATTAAGGATTTACTTAACACTCTTCAATCAAAGAGCTTTAAACTTTGGAAAAGTTCATTTCTGATCAGAACCGAAATGGTAATGTAGGCAGATGCCTGCTAGATTCCGCGAGCGGTGTAAGTGGACCAAAAAATTCTTCATAAGGTTGAGGGGACATTTATTATCTTTGCGGATGATCTGTTGCTCCTGTGCAGTTTCAGATTTCGTGTGGCGTGTAACATTTGGATCAGCACTGATTAGCAATTGGAACTAGCCCTCCATGAGCAATAGTTCCCGTTAAAGCACACATCAGATTTAGTGTAGGTTATATTGTTTATAACTTCATACTGCTACTTTGTTTAAAGACGTTTCCAGAGTTCTATGTATAACTTTATTGAATTTTATATTTTATTTTGCAACTTAAAGCGGAGGAATATAGAGTTTGATCCATTGTGTCCAATCTGTTCTGACAATTTCAATGATATGCGTGTTGCGGCCAATGAGAATTTCGGTAAAAGAGGGCGCTGTGCGCGCCTCTGGAGTCCGTGGAGAATTGGCAGTTATGTACTGAGAGATCAGACTATGATGTAGCAAGTTACTGTTAATATGTCTTAGATGTCTGTTCTTGTTTCTTGAAATAAATATTGTGGCTATGTACTGGAAGCTGTTTCTTAACAAACCCACAACAGATAACATTTTGAAGAGACGCCTGCTTAGGAGCGTCACAATACGTTCTTAATACGATCTCTGTATTTTTTCCATGTTTTTATTAACTCGCTTTTTTGTTTGTTTGTGAGTGTGTTTGTGTGTTTGTCTAGTACAAATCTTGCAATCAATTTTTAACTAACTTCACGATTAGCTAGACATTTGAAACTTTCAGAATAGCTCAGAACATGATGACACTGCATTTGTTTGATTTTTTAGCCATCTTTAAGTAAAATTGAATTAACTTTCAGTTATTTTCAGTTAATTTGTTTTTGTAGATTGGTGCAGCCATATATCGTCCGGAACGGGAATGAAAATTTAAGCGCAAGTAAACTTCCAATTAACCTTATTTTCTTTCAAGTTGATGAGATAATTCATCAAAAGAATTTTAAAAAGTATTTATTAATACATAGAATTGGCAAGTTTATATGATTCAATAGAAAATTTAAAAACATGGTACATAAAAAGTTCTTTTTATCTTGCAATTATTGTTCATTAAACTACACTGAAGTGCCACTGAATTAGGGATACCTACCTAGTAACGAGTTGGGCCTCCTCTAGCCTTGATAACGGCTGCCACACTACGAGGCATAGATTCAACAAGTTTCTCGAAACGTTCCACGGGAATGGCTTGCCAAATATTGGCTAAAGCTGTCCATAATTCAGTAAGGTTCTTTGGTGCTGTGTGATGGCCTTTCACGCCTTGTTCCAAAACATCCCAAAGACGCTCAATAGGATTTAAGTCTGGGCTTCTAGGTGGCAAATTCATGACAGAGACGTCAGAGCAATGCTCATCCAACCAGCCAGTAGCCAACCGGGACTTGTGAGAGGTACAGTTTTATTGCTGGAAAAATCCATTACCGTGCGGATAACAGAACAGCATAAACGGATGGCGGTGATCACCCAGCAACTCTACGTACCGAATTGCATTGAGGGAGGTTGGTACACACACCAAAGATCCCAAACTGTGCCACGAAAAAACACTCCAGACCATGATTGAGCCACCATGCCCTTGTACAGTTCCAGCCAGGCATGCAGGATCCATGACTTCATGAGCCTGAGGCCATATTCTCAGCCTCCTCCCGTCGGCGTTAAGTAGTCGGAATCGAGATTCATTACTCTATGCTACTCGTTTGCAGTCCTCTACACTCCAGTCTCTGCGCTCTCTTGCCCAGGCAAGACGTGCAGCCCGATGGCGAGTTTAGAGCAATGGTACTCTCGTAAGTCGACGGCTCCCGAAACCCATACGTTGAAGCGAGCGTTGCACAGTCCGTTTCTGACTGTACGACTGGCACCGTCATTAAACTGGGTGGTAATTTGAGCTAATGTTTGGCTTCGCTGGCTACGTACAATACGCCTGAGCTGTCTCTCACCACGCACTATCAAGTCTAATTGTCCTTTGCAGTTTGCCCGATCGCTAGTTTTTTTTCCACCATCCATGTATTCTTGGTATACTCATGACACTGTCGACCTTGAAAATCCTAGCTGTCTGACGATTTAGGAAATTGAATGGCCCATGCGTCTTGCACCTACGATTTGTCCGCGATCGAAGGCGTCTAAATCAGGCAGTTTACCCATACTGACAATTCCAACAATTAATTCAGAACAACCACAGTACGCGCTATATATGCCGTTACCACAGCGCCCTCACTTGCGCATACATGATGCGCAGCGCTACACAATTTGCATAGGCTTTGCTATCCCTAATTCAGTGGCACTTCAGTGTATAACTTGGTTGATCCACACCTTTAATCAATGACAAGTATCTGCGGAATCATTACTTATATACGTACAGAGTGACTTTTAAAATATCACTTTAAGTCAAAAAATAAATTTTTCCCATATACGTAAGAAATCGCCTTGTTCTTTATCGTCCTAAATTTATTAATTTTTTTTCTATATGTCCTAAACGTCTTTCAACTACCTTATTATTGTAGGCTGCTAAAGCGAGATCAATACGTTCCTGTTTTTTAATAATTATTATATCCTGCATTTATATCCTGATTTTTTTATTTAATTTTGATTTTTTATGTCTTTATGGAAACATAATTTTATTAGTAATATATTTGACGTATTTGCTAAGCTCGCTTTTCTTTATATTAATTTGGTTTCTTGTATATCTGAATATTATTCCAAATTAATGAAATGAACAATACATAAAAATTTTATTTAGTAACATTGCTTGCCTTATTTTCTGACTCATTCATTCTCCTTCTCAATGTAAAAAGAATAACAGAAAATTATATCTCTCTTTGAGAAAAAATTTACTTAATCCCATGGGAACTAGTTTATACATATCACGCTATTATTTTAAACAGGAGAAAAGAGTGAAATTTTTCACATGAAGTTACCCGGGATAAAAGTGAAATTAAATTCGCCTAATCTTAAAAACACGTAAAAGCGGGTACATTTAAAATCTTGCGTAACAGTGATTTAAAAGAGTGGGAGAAAGAAAAAGGAGAAAGTCATAAACTACTTGGAGGGCTTCTGATTTCCCTCGCGTATGCACGGTAAACCAAATTTACGGCATTGTTTTCTTTCACCAATTGGACCGCAGGGAATACGTTTGAAGACCGGGAACAGTAAATAATAGAAATCTCTTATGTGGAGAGCATTTATTGGCTTTACATTTTACATAACTAGACACATAAAAGAGACTAATCATCCAAAATTGAATCCTCGAAAGAAAATCATTGTCCAAAAATTTAGCTAAAGTTCTTATAGTCAGATTAATTGTACCAAAAAATAAGAGTATATATTTTGTAGTGTTATAGTTTAAATTTCGCTTTTGTGCCGATTTATTAATATACCGAAATATTTATCATAGAATTTCATGCATATTTTTGTATATCGGTGTCACGGTTAGACAGTTTCCATGTATTTAATCAAACGAGATAAAATATTAGCAAGTACTTTGCGATTCCATTAATTCTAATCCTTCAAAAGTCTTATAACGTGTTTAAACAGATACTTAAGATATTTTGTATTTGTTATGGTAGTGTTGATATTCCTAATGACCCCTGACGGAAAGTTCCAGACCAGGTTCATATAAGCTTGAGGCTGAGTAGTGCGGCTCCAGTTTATAATAGCACCACAAAGGTTGATGTCTGACTTGGATAGGTGCCATCACAATATTGTCCGAGCAACCCCAGGGGTGACATCTGGGTGATCATACCTTCCCCACCTACTTTACTATATATATATATATATATATATATATATATACTAGCGGACCCGACAGACGTTGTCCTGTTCAAACGTTGTAATTCTAGCTGAAGTACCCGGCGATGCCCGGAATTTTAAGAATATTTGTCAACCAAAATCAATTTAAAAACTAAACACAGTATAAGTAACATAGAAAAGATTTACCCTTTATGATTGGAGCAAAAAATTCTGAAAAGTAAAAAATAAAATATATAAATTTATAATAAACCTATAAAAATCCATTAAAAAACTAAACGCAGTATAAATAACATAGAAAAAAAAGCATACGAAATGTTATACATATTAATAATATGAAAACCCAATTAAAAATGTATAAATGCATAATAAACTCCTCAGATTTCAGCTATATTCGGTATTTCATCATAAAAAAGCTGAAAAAATAAAAATAAATAAAAATTAAAAGAAAAAAATAATAAAAGAAAATAAAATAATAATTAAAAAAATTATAAAATAAAAGCTGAAATAAAAAAGCCTTAAAAAAAAAGGTGAAATAACAGGTCTAGCAAAATTTACACAACTCTGGATTCGAACCCGGGTCGAGAGCATGGTACTTGCGCGACCTTCCGAACGCTCCACAATGACACGGTGTTCTACTGAGTAAAGTGAAACATATTCGCTATTTGAAAGTTGTTGTGGGCTGGTGATTATAAATGTCAGAGGAGTTTTTAGTCAAAAATAAGTTAGCAGGATAGAAGCTTAGTCTTTAGCTCTTCAATAGGCACAAAGATATAGGCGAGGGGGACTGCAGTAGCGATTAAAAAAGATCTCGTGTCACTTAGCGTGGTTGATTCGAATTTTCCATCGCGTGTCGAGAATATCAATATGCAGTTGGATCTGATCTATTTTAGAGTATAAAATCTGACATCAAAGATTATTATTTTCATTTATTATTCTGGTTTAATATATGACTTGAAACTTTTTGATTTTCTTTATTTTTATATTTTCGCTCGCTGTTTACTAACTAAACCTAACGTGGATGCCATTATCCAGAGGGGTGAATCCACAAACTGTAACAGTTTCCATTTACCGGACGCACCCCCTTATAAATTGTTGGATTTTTATTAATTAATTAAAAATATAAAAACATTTTCTATCGGATCAAATTGTGAATCTAAACCATTCTCGAATCAACTTAATCGCACACACAAAATTTCATAAAAATCAGTCCAGTCGTTTAGGAGGAGTTCAGTTACATACACACGGACAGAAGAAATATATATATAAGATATATATATATTGTAATAGCGTGGGAATAACGCTTACGAAAATGTGCCAGAAGTGAATCTGGTGAAGAAAGGGTTTTGTCCCCCAAACGGTATGTGAGGATGAATAAGCATTTTCTGGCCGAGTCCCTTTTGGCGGGAACAGGTTTGACGTCACCAGGAACGAGTTTCAGCGGAGGAACAAGGTCTATATAACAGACTGCGTGCCTTCGACGGGGGCTTTTTGCTGGGAGATTCTGCGAGGCGTTGGACGCCGGGTTTTCAGCGGACTGAATTGACCTCGTCAGCGGGCCACGTTGTTCGACAGGACCGTCGAAGCGTGAGCGTTTTTTTTTCGGCTGTGGGCCGTGTAAACCGAAAGGCAGTTTGCCTTGGCGTATGTGAATTTTTATGTACAGTGCATTTCCCTGTGAACCTTTCCAGAAAAGAATAAAGTGTTTTTGAAATACTAAACTCCGTTTCTCGAGTCAGTTTCTTGGGTTGTGGAGATAGTCACGGCCAGTCAAACCCGGGACACTTAGCAGGTGATCGCCCGGGGCACAGCAGTGAAGCGTCTTCGCCTTGGAGCCATCACAATATATATATATATATATATATATATATATATATATATATATATATATATATATATATATATATATATATATATATATATATATATATATATATATATATATATATATATATATATATATATATATGTCAAAATATAATTGAGAGGCACGGGGATTGGGCTTGTGATCCATACGGTCGCCTAGTCATCCATACTCCAACCTCTATGCTCTCTGCACCATGATAAACGGATTCTCCTGTTCGTAGAAGTGAGCAGGACGCAAACAGCAGGTCTTCTTGCAAACAACCCTCTCTCATGAAGTCTTTTGGAAACAGTCATCCTTGATACACGGGTTCCTGTGGCTGCATACAAGTCACGAGAGAGCTGAGAAGCTGTAGCACTCCTGTTACGCCTCGCTATAATCGACAAATGGCGATCTTCTCTGGCCGTCGTGGCTCTTGGACGACCTTGCCCAGGCTTTATCTGGATGGATCCGGTGTCTTGGAACTGTTTCCATAAGTTACACATGACGCTAGGCGTTAAATTGAACTCTCTACAAATTTGGACTTGAGATTGACCTACTTCTAATCTTCCACAATTCGCCACCTCATTCCATGATCTAAACGTTGGTGGTTACTCATTTTTACTGTTACAATTTGAAATTTACCGATTGCTGCAAAATAACACCAAGAATTAACCCATTTTTTTGTTTATTCTGCAACCGCTGTTTCATATCTTCCGACTCCAACGAGTGTTACGCACGATCATACGTGTGTATTACAATTATTGAATGGTTACTTGTTTTGTATTGTATCAATGTATGTACATATCATATTTCATTAAAATCGGTACAGTAGTTCTAGAGATAATCGACCAAGTCTGCAAATTCTCTTAATTTCTTACACAAGTGTATATACATATATGTATCACATAACACATATATGTATCACATAACACATATATGTATTCACATACATATATGTGTTATGTGAATGCTTTGCAGAACGAGCTCACATAAAATTGAGTTGGGCTGTCGCGTGAAATATAGGGTGTGTCTAGATGGTCTCCCACATTTCTGAAGGCCACAGGTACGAAAGTGGTTTGAACAGGAACACCGCGAGAGGTGATAACAGTTCGGGAGAATTTTTTAAATTGTCACTAGACCATAAGTTGCTCGGTGAACGTCACTATTTCGTTATCGAGGCGTTCTTTAAAAACAACGATTTTGTAACCGTGACACAGAGAGCGTTGAGGACGCGCTTCGGGGTCTATGAAACTGTAACCGTTTTGTATCGAAAAACAATGCTATAGGTTTCAAACGGGAGAGCAGGTGGTTCTGCATTACCAAGGACAACAAATAGTCGTACTCGGAACATTAGAACTCCTGAAAATGTGCAACGATTCCGTGATTCCTCCACTCGTGGGGAAGTTGCAGCCCAATACCCGAGAGATAGCCAATGGAGTGATGGAAAACTTTGGAGAACGGCTTCGGCAGTGCTTTGTAAAGAACGGGCTCCACCTGAATGATGTTATTTTTAAAACCTAGACAGAAAAAATATATACATCTTTTTGAAAATATAAAACTTTTTTTTGTGAATTGCTTCGTTTACTTTTAACGTCAGATTACGTTCCTCCACAACGGTCCTCCGGGCAAATTTTCAGACGCTAAAACCATACGTCGTCGCGAGTTATAATTTTGGTAGCGCGCCAAACCCAGTCTGTATCGCTTGGACAAGCAATAAACAGTTAAACAGAAAAGTACAAAATACTGCAAAATTTTGACATACATACACACACACACACATATACATACATACATACATACATACATACATACATATATATATATATATATATATATATATATATATATATATATATATATATATATATATATATATATACATATGTACATATATACAGATACATTTCATGTACATAACACATGCATGCATATATACATACAAAAGAGGTAAGCAACGATAAGTACTCCTACGTTAATAACCCACGGTAGTTTCCTTAGAAGAGACTACCTGAAAACAAATTTTTTATTACCCTTTGAAATGTGGGAGACCCTTCTGCAGCACCCTGTTGTTTGCATTTCGATCCGCAACATGAGGAAATACGCTTTTCATAAGCCCCAGTGTGGTATAACCAGAAAAATCTCAAATAAAATTATGGAAAAAAAATAATCGAATTATCATCTGTTATTAATACCAGGGAGAGCTAAAAAATGAATTATCATATGGGATTAAAGTTCAGTACACCTCTTTTGACAAACGTAGGAAATTGGTTAAAATGTTCGGATGTATGAAATCTCTTGTATCGATAAAAAAAAAGCCTGAAAAGCTCAAGTAGCGTTTGTAAAAAGCACATATCTTGCGAACCAAGAGCAAACGGTTTAAAAAGCTTTTTCGTGTCGGAAGCAAATTTTAATATTTTTCGTTGGATAAACTCGGAATTTTCGTCATCCAAAGAGCGAACGAAATAAAACAGGATATTTTTCCCTCTATAAAACATGGAAGGGTAAGTATGATTGTGGTCTTATTCTCGATCCTTTATTCCGTATAAACAGTACCATTGTCAAATTCCTTTCTAAGGGAATATACCAGAAACAAAGGCTACCCTATGCAGAAAAGCGATATGCCTTAAAATTAGAATTTTATATGATAAAGTTTCAAAACTATTTTTAAAGTTCATAAAGTGGTAATTTTCCAAGTCAAAGTTTTACTCTGTCTATTTCCAAGCCTTGACCAAAGAGCAGAGAATATTTCAAATAAGGGCTTCAGAGGAGAACACTGACTACTTCGAGTATCGACACTTGAATATATAAAATGGAATGACAATCCATTTAAGTATAATTAACAAACCAGTTGATCTCAAAGTAAATAAATGCAATGCTATTTTGAAAGAAAGATGATAATTAAGAATTACTGAAAACGTTCCATAATACTATTACATTATTGTGCTAAATTTGTAATTATTATGCACATTTTGACTGTCTAAAAAGAATTTTTGTCTCAATTTTTTTGACTGCTAGACAAACAGTGATATAAAACTTGGTTTCATTTCTCAGTATTAAGGTCGCAGTTATATATATATATATATATATATATATATATATATATATATATATATATATATATATATACATAAAGAGAGAGAGAGAGAGAGTGCAATTAAGCTATTAATAAATAACGACAGGTTGGTTTTTATTAATTTTATTATTACAAGGAAGGGAATACCTCTTCTTCAACATAATTTGCCCCAATATTTGCACATTTATCATAGGTCGGGTCCAATTTCAAAGTATCCTCTGTATAAAATGAAGCCCCTGCGAAGACAAATAATATTACACAGCTTGTCGTCCTCGTCGACATAACGCTGACCGGTTAGGAACCCCGTCAGACGCAAGAACGGGTGAAAGTTACTTGGTTCTAAGTCAGGGCTGTATGGCGGGGGAGGTTACATTATTCACCAACCAAATGAACAGATGAGCCGTTGGGTTAGAGCAGCGGTGAGTCCCGAGCATTAATCGGGAAGCCCCACACCACGGCGGCTCTAGCCCTAAGAGCTTACCACTTCATTAGGCTGGGAAAAAATAGATATACAACCCTGGCTTGACATCAAATGACTTTCACCTATTGATGCATCTGGAGCGGTTTTTTGTCGGTCAGAGCATTATCGCGACGATGGGGACCTCAAAGAAGCTGTAAAACATTATCTGCTTTCGCAGGTGGCTTCATTATATGAAGCAGCCATGTATTTGAAATGTTATTTTGAGATGTGTATATTTATGTGGGTATAAATGTATATATATATATATATATATATATATATATATATATATATACATATATATATGTGTGTGTGTGTATGTATGTATATTTATATATATATATATATATATGTGTGTGTGTGTTTGTTTATAATATTATTATTATTTTTCCTTCGCCTTATAAATGTAAAGCTCTAGTATAAATCATATTATTATTAAGAAATTGTACTATATAACAGAGGGAAAAAATTCGAGAAAAGTTAAAAATCTTATGCATACTAACCTAAAATGTCCCTAACGTGATTTAGGATTAAACAACACGCTAAATCAATTACTAACTTCTTTCCGATTTGTTCAGGGAACAAAAATTCTTGTCATCGGAGTTTTCAGATAGAGAATTCAGAATTTATTCATCAAGTTAAAGTAGAAGGAATTTTTATATTATCCCCTATAAATGATACTTTAGAAAAGCATTAAAAGAAGGAGGATTTTTTTTCTATGCACAAAATTATACTCAAAATTTTGACTGCATTTATATTACGTGAATACGAAGATAACTTTTCTCAAAGATTAGAAGAAAAAATTAAATTTCATTTATTGATAATGTGAAAAATATCTGCTTCAAGAAGACACACAAAATATTGATAACACTGTGACTGCTTTCAGCTTATATTACAACACTATTTTTTATCCCGCAACATTTGTACCGTTATTAATATCACTCTGATTAGAAATATTTTAACTTCAGACACAAATTTGTATAAAGCGAAATCTAACGTTGAAGTTGCGAAGCAAATTAAAAACTTAGAAATGAATGCTTATTTTCAATGTCTGAATTTCTTACGAATGTAAGGAAATGAAAAAATGAACCCGGAGACTGAGCATTATTTTCATCGCTTTAGGGAAGCAAATGCTATAAATCTCAAAGCAATGTTTCGAGAGAATTTGTAATTTTTGTTTCGAAAGATTAATTTTGATTTCATATTTATAATACTGTCTGGAAAAAATTCCAGGAATAAGACATCACTTAAGGGTATGCCGAATAAAAAATACTTTATTTTAAAGGATTATAGCAAGGTCGACAGTATTTCGTGAATATAAAATGAATTATTTTATCTCCAATAAAGTATTTTTTTTTTGTAAAATTTTATATTTTATTTCTTGTGTGAACATGCACTAAAATACGTGGTCAAAGATGTACGTAGTTAACGTACATATTGAAAAGTTCTGTTCTACACAAATATTTAATTGCAGAACACTAAGAGCATTAAAGTTTGAAGTGAATTAAGCAATGCCCTCACATGTCATTTATATTAACATCTTGCAGTTTCTTTAATCATTGCAGGTTACCTGCTCATTTACGCCATGTGCAGTTTAATATTTTATATGTCCTTATTGTCTATATCTAAGCACAGTTTTAACCTTTTCCTAACGTGGTTGGATAGCATGTATCCAAATAATACGGACCCAAAAATTATATATATATATATATATATATATATATATGTGTGTGTGTGTGTGTGTGTATGTGTGTGTATGTGTGTGTGTATGCGTGTGTGTGTGTGTGTATGTGTATGTGTGTGTATGTGTGTGTGTGTGTATGTGGGTGTATGTGTGTGTGTGTGTGTGTATGTGTGTGTATGTGTGTGTGTATGCGTGTGTGTGTGTGTATGTGTATGTGTGTGTATGTGTGTGTGTGTGTATGTGGGTGTATGTGTGTGTGTGTGTGTGTGTGTGTGTGTGTGTGTGTGTGTGTGTGTGTGTGTGTGTAAACCCCTTAATGGCCGTTCTTAGAAAGGGGGTTTAAAATTTCTCGCTTTAAAGAGGAAATCGAAAAAATGGGCCCCGTAAGCTAAAGGTTAGGCAAATCTATGTGGGGATCTTTTAGTAAATAGCAGGCAATTGTACAAAAGCATCTATAAAAATGTTCTTCATAAAATATAAAAGTGCCTTATTTAGAAAAAAAAATATTTCATACATGTAGAACAGTCATCCATGAAAAATTTAATTTTTTTTATGGATTTTGGATACTATTCTATAGAGTTTCGAGTCTGTAACTATTTTTAGTTGCTAACATTTAATTTTAATATTATTTTCATGTTTCATTTCAGGTAATTGGCTAATCCTTCTCGTTTCTACCTATTGTAATAATGATGAAAACTTTGTAACTATACAAGTAAATACATGCTTATTTGCTGGAAAATAAGAAACAATTGTGTATTAAGTAGCCCGGCAGCTCAGTTTTAAGAATGTGAGACAAATAATACCCTTGATTTTGGTAGATCTTGAGACTAAAAGAAAGCTTAGTCTCAAGAGCATGAGATAAGTCAAAGCTTGATTTTGAATTATTTTGAGACAGATTAAATAGCATTCCAGCAGGGTTTCGGTTGACTTTGACAATATTATGTTTCATCACTGTTATCCTGTTATTTCCTGTGATTTGTTATGCAGAAAGATGTCCCTTGTCATCAAATTAACTTAAAGTCACTGTTAGAGTATACTTCTTGTGGTTAATCTGTAGTAATTTACACCTCCCACAACCTCCATGATATCGCCAATACACCAAGAGAAGTGGCCAAGAAAAGAATCTGTGAGCCAGCAACTCCTTTGAAAATAATGTAGCCTCGCAACGATATTCAGAGAACATCTCAGGGAGAAACTTAGAACTAAATGACTTGAATAACTTGCAATCATAACGTTAGAAGAAATGCCTCAGTTTGCCTTTGCAGAAATGTTAAGTATGACGACCGAACAGATGGTTACACGTAAAACAGGTAAATTTATAAATAAAATTATTTACAGTAAGGATTCAGGACGAAATTGAAGGCCTTAATTGAATAGTGGTTCAACTCCATTCTTGTTCATTTTGAGATGCAGAGCCTTAAAGTCTAATGAGTGGTGAGAAATGACTGCTGAAGTCTGATTTGTAATGCTCTCTGTTGGCAGCAGAAATAAGCTGGAGCTGTAAATAGTTTAAAAATAAGATAGAAATGACTTGTATGAACATGAAATTGAGGCTAACTCCATTTTTTTAAAACTGTCGTTCGACCACCATTCAAATAAGTCCTTCAATTATTCGCTAATTAATAAAAAGCATTTGTGATGTTTAGAGAAGCTGAAAATCATTTACAATATCACATGACAAGAACAGCTAACGGTATTCCACAATAAATAAATTTCAAGAAAAACTGAAATATTTGCATCTTAACGTGTTTCAATATCTATCATGAACGAGCTTCCTCTTTGGTTCTTTTCAGCAGAAACGTAGCACATCACTAAACAAACTGTGCAGTAAAAATGATTTTTTTTTATTCTAGAAGTTTCTTACAAATGTCTCGGTCATCCCCAAACTTTGCAGACAAAATTTGTCTAGACTTGAGTAAAATCCATTCATATTACTTCACTTTCGTTTATTTTTCTCTCTCCCATGTATAAACAACTGAAATCGAATCATTTAAGGAATACAATAATATTCATACATTGCATTAAGTACTTTATATTTGTATAAAAAATTATAATTTAGTGATTTTGTACAACCTTTTTTCTTTCAAGCTATTCAAAGTTATAAATTACTGACGATAAAACACACTTAACTTGTTCCTTAACCAAAATCTTGTGGTATAAGCTATTTAAATAATCGAGAGACATATAATTTTATTTAAATGATTATTTAAAATTTAATGATTATTAGAAGAACGATCTGTTCCAAATGTGTTACAGAATTTGTTTTATACTTTTCCCAACATAATATGGATAATTACTAGCTTAGTACAGTATTCCCTCAGTGAACATTAGAAAGGATGATATACTACCAGAATAATGATGATAACTATCTTAAATGACTCTTTAAAACTGCTCTGTTCAATTTTTTTTGCTCAGTGTTAGCAATTTTATGATTTTTAATTTAAAATAGTCTAAATAAGTTCAAAAACTGTTAATACAAAATTAGATTATAATATAGGATTTTTTATTAATTAACAGAACCAGTTAAATGCATTAAAAAATTCAATGCATATTTTCTTCCATAATATGTTATACAAAATATTATTCTAAATTTTAAAACTTATTTAATAAATATTGAATGATAATAATAATTTGTTAAAAATATTAAACTCATGAAACAATATGAATATTTTACTTAGTGAAAAGTATTACTTTAAACACTGAAACAAATGTTTTCACTTAAAAAAAATTAACATTTCATGTAAAAGATATTAAATGGTTTACGCTAAATTTAAAGTTAAGAACCAAAAAATAAATATCATTCTGATTTACTTTGCACTGGATAGAGCGTTTCTTTGCTAGCTATAACATGTGCCTTAACTTAAGAAAAGCGGAAAATTTCCCATAACATAAACAAAATATAAACCGATTAACGCTAAAACTTCTGGAAGCCCTTAAACGCATTAAATAAAGTGGAACTTGACATAGTCTCTAAATAACTTAACTATGTCTACGAGCAAAAGAAACAATCACCTTCGAGAATAAATGTTTTTGTTAACAACTATTTCTTTGTTGAGAGCCTCTTATAGAAAGAAATAATGCTAAAACACACAAATTTCCGAAAGTTTTCGAGTAATGCAATTTAGTTACTAGTAATAAAAAAAGTTTCTCGGGAAAGGCTGCAAGAAAAATATATACCAAGAAGAAAAGCATCTTTATCTAAGCTATATTATATATATACTCTCCGTAATAATCCATATAACTCCTACTAAAAATCTAACAAATGTGCGACAAAATTTTTAAACATTTAAATATCATGTCGCCTATATAGTGAACATAGTTAGAAACTGGCGAAATAATTTAAATATTCATTAGTGCAATGTACTCAAATTCATTTATTTTTCGTGGTAAATATATGTACATTCCCTTAATGTGATTTAAAATAATAAAACCGTTTCATAACTTCTTATTCTATTGTGCACTAACTAATTCAACTAAGAAATAATCTTGCGTGTTTTCAGAAAATACTATTTAATATGCGATCTTTTAAACTCAGTGTGTTCCGAGTAAAAATAAGTGTTAACATTTAACTTTGAATTTATATAAGCAAATAAAGTATCTTGCAATATTAAGTACAATAAAACGTCAAGAGTATGTTTTCTTTTAAAATGCAACCAAGTATAATTTTGAGGAAAAAAAGAAAAATAGCGATATGAAATTTTAAATCATCTTTCTAGAGCATAATATAACACAGTAGAAATTATAATAAAATTTTAAGAGGAATAATATACTCTCAATCAAGTTACGGTATTAAACATACTAATAATCTCTTCTCAGTAGTTCAAAAAATTTGTTCGAAATGCCTCATTTGTTAGGATTCCCTGTAAACTATTCATGAACACTAGAATTTGATGTCTTTTTTTTTTACCTTGCATAGCTGCCCAAAAATCATTTACACAACTCTTTAATGAACGATATATATATATATATATATATATATATATATATATATATATATATATATATATATATATATATATATATATATATATATATATACATATATATATATATATATATATATATATATATATATATATATATATATATATATATATATATATATATATATATATATATATATATATATATATATATATATATATATATACTGCTGGCCACTGTAAATGCAACACCCTGAAGGAAACATGCAAATAACATGAAATTTACAACATGCATTAGCGAGGTGAGATATCCAAATGATTAGAATTTCAGCGCAGACGCACATCACGCGCGCCTGTGGCGCCACTTCAAAGCGCTATTTAAGGCAAGGAGATTTCGACAATTTCAAGTTCGGCAATTGTGTTTTTCTTGTGATTTTCTTCAAAAAAAACGATCAATTATGCCTCGTCGAAAACAACGATCATCTTTTGATCAAGTATCCGAGTTCGACAGAGGAAGGATAGTGGCCTACCGAGATTGTGGATTATCTTTCAGGGAAATCGGTAGTCGTGTTGGACGAAACCAAACAACTGTAATGCGGATATGTGATCGTTGGATGCAGGAGGGTACGACGGACCGGCGTGTTCGATCGCATCCACCTCAGCGCACCACTTCACGTGATGGCGGGAAAATTGTGCGCATGGCAGTGACGGATCACTCAGTCACATCACGAACCATAGCACAGCACATGCAGTCTGTAACGCATCATCCAGTGTCTGCGCGTACCATTCGACGCCGTTTACAGCAGAGTGGTCTGTCCGCAAGACGTCCATTGCTTTGTCTACCCTTGACGCAGAACCACAGACGTCTCCGCAGCCAATGGTACGATGAAAGAAGGATGTGGACGGCAGAATGGAATGAAATTGTCTTTACTGACGATTCACTCTTCTGTCTGCAACACCACGATGGTCGCATTCGAGTCTGGAGACACCGTGAAGAGAGGATGCTGAACAGCTGCGTTATGCACCGCCACACTGGTCCTGCACCGGGTATTATGGTATGGGGCGGTATTGGATATCACTCTCGCACTCCTCTAGTACGCATTGCCGGTACTTTAAACAGCCAGCGCTACATCTACGAGGTGTTGGAGCCAGTTGTCCTTCCTTACCTTCAGGGCTTGCCAACAGCCATATTTCAACAGGATAATGCGCGACCACACGTGGCACGCATTGTCCAACGGTTCTTCGTCAATCGCCAGATTGAATTGCTTCGCTGGCCGCCTCGCTCTCCGGATCTTTCACCGATAGAAAACATGTGGTCCATGGTTGCTCTACGATTGACCCAGATTCCATCCCCAGCTGCCACAGCAGATCAACTTTGGCAACGTGTGGGAGCTGCTTGGTCTTCTGTACCCCAAGAACTCAACCAAAGTCTCTTTTAATCAATGCCGAGGCGTGTGGCAGCGGTGATCTCCAACAATGGCGGCTACTCTGGCTTCTGATTTTGGCAGGAACCACACTTCACAGAAGTCTATAAATTTAATCATTTGATACTTGGTCAACATGTTATCTACAAAATAAATTTTGTTGTGATATCTCTTGTCTTTCTTGGTGTTGCAATTTGGGTGGCCAACAGTATATATATATATCTTATCTCGCAATGAAATCGCTCTGTTATTCTTGTACTTGATATTAATATATTAATTAGTTGGAGCTCTATGGTTATATTTGCCACAAAATTGACTGGACCTTAAAGATTGAAGTCGCTTTCGAACGGTAACTATTATGCATGCTTACAGCAGTACCTGCAAACTTCGATGACTAGTGCCCTGATCCATTCGGATATCTTCCAGCCATTTACTGTTAAGAAAGAATAAATTATTTGTCGCTGAGTTGCTATACACGGTAACAGCTATTCGTGTAGACCTGAAATCAAACCTCGCGATTCCAGACTTCAGAGCAAGCATTCCGAGATCATAACGAAAATGTCGTTGTTGTTGTTTTTCCTCAAACCTCCTGCCCAGAAGTGCCAGACCAGGTCCATATAGGCTTCGGGCTGAGTAGTGCGGCTCCGGTTCATAATATAACCACAAGGGTCGGAGTCCGTCTTGACTAGGTGCCACCACAATTTTCACCGAGCACCCCCAGGGACAACATCTGGGGGGGATCATACCTTCCCCACCCACTGACTTCATTGAAGGTTTTCTGATCTACGGATTTAACGTTCTCATATTTGGCCTAGACACGAAGGTATTTTACAGCACTTGTCGGGATTCGATCTGAGAAACCTCAGAACAGAAACCGGACGCTCTACCGATAGGCTACATCTGACCTCGCCAACATGTTAATTTGGTTGGTAAGCTGTTTGATAACGATCTCTTATTGTGAATTTCAATCTTCACAAAATAGTAGCTAAGGTAAATTAAGAATATATGTAACGATCATGAGTAAATTAATAGGAGAGAAAACTGTAAATGTTTTATTGGCAACGAAAGACATTATCTGTAGATGAAAAATTAGAATTCCTACTTTGAGCTGAAACGGAAAAAATCACTTAAAATCATTTTTAACGAATGTATAAATTTTCAATAATTGCTACATGCGTAAATCAACAGAAAATCTATTATACTCGTTAAAACCATTTAAATGTGTATTAAATTATACCGAGGATTTTTTTCCTGTTTATAGAGATGAAAAGTTCTATTGAAAGTTAATTAGCTGTATTCAAATCCTAATAATTTAAACAGTTATCAATTTTTGGATACAATACTTCTCTACCCATAGGCCTTGGCACATATATAGGTGCAACAATGTAGAAATTTCAATCGGTTACTACTCAGTCTCGCCAACTATGGAATTTATTATTTCATTTATTTACTATTGGTATTATTATTATTTCTCTTCTCTGTTTTTTTCCTGCTTTCTGGGATTTTTATCTCGTGATCCTCCAAAATGGCAGCTAGCCAAATTACATATAATTACATCATTCCTCTTGTAGTTTAATTATTTACTCCATACCAAAGTGGTCGTATTCTGATTCAAAGCAACTGATGGCGATTCATAAACACATGTTCCTTATTTTCCCTCATTCTTCTAATGAACTAAATAATAAGGTGATTAAACATCCTATTAGGTACCATAAATTAATGCACATGTCCCTCATAATTACAACATTAGAATTAGAATAGTCCATAATAATAATTAAAACAACATATTTTGTATTACTAGAAAAGTAGAAAGAAATAAAATGCAAGTTTATCAGTAATCCATACATTTCCTAACAGTCTATGAACTAATCTCTCCTATAAAATATTTATTTAGCTACAACATCAATTTCTTTAAAAATGTCAGCTTAAATCTTATAAAACCATGCCAACGGTCAGCTTCATTAAAGCGATTGAAGTTTGTTAGTTAACCGTTCAAATATTTTAAACCCAATTGAATTGGGACTGAAATATCTCCCAATGCAATTAAATGACGGAAAAAACTATTAACTTCGAGCCAGACCGCTAAAAGAGCAACCCATTTTTAACCACTAAATAGGTTTTAGTTCCTTTAGAAAAAACATTGGACTATTTTCTCTTAAGATAGCGATGCACTAACGAGTGGAGTCAACATAGTTGTAGTTTAAGACATTAAGAGGTAGATAAAAACTAAAGTAAAGTTTGTGCAAATTTAGATAAGAGTTTGTACTTATTTAGATAACTAAGATTCAAATTTTTTAAAGATTCTTCAAAGCAAGCAATGCGTAACTGTTTCAAGAAGTAAATCAAAAGTAACACAATAAAAAATTGAAAACATTTTGTCCTTCTTTTCTTTTCTTTCTTTTTAAATCTATTTTCTTATTTGCCAATTTTTCGGTGAAGTTAACAGCGATAAGTTTGTGTATATTTAGATAGTTTCTGTAAATTTCGATAGTAAGAATTCTAATTTTTTGAAGAGATTTTAAAGCAAGTAATCCGTAACTGATTCAAAAGAAAATCAAAAGTAACACAGTGCAAACATTGAGAACATATGTCCTTTTTCTTCTTTTTTCCCTCATCAAATCTATTCTCTCATTTGTCAAGTTTTCTCTGAAGTTTGTGCATATTTATTTAAGTGTTTCTGTAAATTTAGATAGTAAGGACTTTAATTTTTCGAAGAGTTTTTAAACTAAGAAATATGCTGATTCAGAAAGAAAGGCAAAAGTAACACAGTGCAAATATCGAAAACATTTGCCTTTTTTTCCTTTTCTTTCTCTTCAAATCTATTTTCTCATTCGCCAGTTTTTTTCTGAAGTTAACACAAATAAGTTTGTGTATATTTAGATAGGAGTTTCTGTAAATTTTGATAATAAGAATTCTAATTTTTTGAAGAGTTTTAAAGCAAGTAATCAGTAACTGATTCAAAAGGAAAGTCAAAAGGAACACAGTGCAAACATTGAAAACATTTGTCTTTTTTTTCTTTTCTCCCTCATCAAATCTATTCTAACATTCGACTTTTTTTCTCTGAAGTTTATGTATATTTAGATAAGAGTTTCTGTAAATTTAGATAATAAAGACTCTAACTTTTCGAAGAATTTATAAAGTGAGTAATACGTAACTGATTCAAAAAGAAAGCAAAAAGTAACACAGTGCAATGATTGAAAACATTTTTTTTCTTTTCTCTCTCATCAAATCTATTCTAACATTCGCCTTTTTTTTCTCTGAAGTTTGTGTATATTTAGATAAGAGTTTCTGTAAATTTAGATAATAAAGACTCTAACTTTTCGAAGAGTTTTTAAAGAAATTAATACGTAATTGATTCAAAAAGAAAGTCAAAAGTAACACAGTGCAAACATTGAAAACATTTTGTCTTTTTTGTTTTCTTTCTCGTGAAATCTAATCTATTATTCGTCATTTTTTCTTTGAAGTTAATACCGATGTAATAAAAAAATTTAAATGAAATTTCTTTTTATTCCGGGGATGCATTTGTGGACACTGCTTATTGGTGATCAAAGATCTTTTATCGGGAGCTCTTTCTGTTACTGCGAAATAACTCCAATTGTTTCGAAGACAGAGCACCATTCTCTGACATGTATTTTCCCGGATAAAAAATTTGCCGAGAAATCCAGATTTGAAAACGAACTTTAAAAAAAAATCTGGTCAGAAACAAAAGAAATAGCAGTGCCTTACAATTTTCAATTTCAATCTTCTTCTCTCATTCACATTTCTGGAACCCCAAATACACAAACTCAACAAAAATATAGCTTGAATTTTTTTACGTACTCCTTTGTTTCGTGTACAACATGAAGAAAAGAGAAAGAAAAGTAAATTTCAACCCTACAAGTCTGTAAAAGATAAAAAATGTATATAATCCCGAGTAAGATCTTATAA
Source organism: Dolomedes plantarius (assembly GCA_907164885.2). Taxonomy (NCBI): domain Eukaryota; kingdom Metazoa; phylum Arthropoda; class Arachnida; order Araneae; family Dolomedidae; genus Dolomedes; species Dolomedes plantarius. Next base: position 114,337,380 of record OU015498.1, on the reverse strand, counting down.
AACCTCTGAAACAGCTTATTTTCATACACACCTGAAGTATGCATTCTAAAAAAGAACTCACTTCATCATATGAATAATCCACTTGATGATTCAGCAAGAAAAAAGAATGTTTTCAGAGTTTCACCAGAAAGAAGTTTTTATTATCCATATCCTCAGAAGTTACAGAAAATATTTTTTGTCCCTTCCTTGGCAGGACGGAGTAAGTGAAATTTACAGCATAAGCTCCGGGCTGGAGATATACGGCTTCTCTTCCTTTCTCTTTCGAGGAATTGTCTGTATTTCATGAAAATATTCTTCTTTTGGTGATTTTACTGTAGGAGAAACAAATAAATTAAATTTTATAAGCTGTTTTATTTATTTTTTTTACATTACATGTGCTTGTTGAATATGTTTCAGGCGATAACTATCAATTAAATACACACACAAATTTTCTCGCTGTTGTTTCGTATAATTTCCTTTCATTCTATTCGTTTTGTTCAAGCGGGTGAGCTTTATGCGCTCTGTAGTCAATGTACAAAGTGTCAGGAATGTCGACATACACATTAAGTGTTTTTAGGGCCCGAGGTAGCCTGATGGTAACACGCTGGCTTTGAACTGGGTGCTCAGTTCGACGCTATACGTAATGCGCAATCACGCTGCATTTCTAATCATTTGTATATCTCCCCGACATGTACCTTCATTGCAAGTTTCGTTACGATCCCGCAATTATTTCTTGGTGCGCTAATTTTTTTGTCCATGGGTGTATATCCATTTGTTAAATTTATTGATCTGTATATTATTGGGGGAATTATTTCTTGACTAGTATTTGAACAACAACAATTACTTTTATGCCTCAGTTATGGAACTAAATTAATATTTGTGGCGAGGAAATTCACTACAGGTTCTTTTATGTAGTTTAATTCTAGTCTGCAATTAAAACTCTACCAGTAACTATAATAGAAATTTTAATTTCTCATCTAAAAATCAGTAACTCAGGAAATCCTCTGATTCCTTCTGCAATTTTTATACTGACCCTGTAATCGTGTTAGGTCTGTGAAAAATCTGCTGACGCATCTCAGCTAAGTTTAGGCTATTTTCGATGTTCACATCTGGTCATCTCTACCCTGTAATTATCAGCCATAAAAGTATGCAGGTTCTACTGAAGGCTCACTTTTAATTTCCACGTTTGGTTCCGAAAAGATCTACTGATAAGGAGTCCCTTTATTCCCTGGTTTCCGTTTAAACACTACCAGCCAAAGTGTCTCGTTTGCAAGAATAAATTTTCTCCCCCCAAATGTGTGAGAAAAGGTGCAGTTTAAGAAAACCCTCCGCAATTGCTTTCCTAAATTGCGTGGGAACGTGGTGTCAATTCTGGGCGGTCGAATTTTCTCGAATTCCTTACGTAAAGTGGCGCGTTGTTAGTAATGTACGGTGATTCGTTGATTCCGTCCAATGAGAATGTCCTCCAACTCAGGGTTGCCTTTTGGCATAACTTATCGCTAATCATTTTTCCCGTTCTCACCGTTTGTTGGCGTAAGTAAGCCAATTTGCTTTCTTCCCGCGCTAGCTTTGGCTTAATTCTGTAATTAATGGCAACCCCTACTCCTCAGTTCAGTGATTGAAAAAAAAGATACGTACGAACTTCACTTAGAGATTTTTTTAGCCAGAGTTTGTTGTATTCCACTGTAAGTTTTTTTAGGTCCCCCAAATCCCTGGTCTTTGACCATGGGTGAAGGGAGCTGCCTTTTTTCCTTATTTTTTTATCTGTGCATTCAGAAGGTGTTAGACTTCCGACCTGAAGGGTCATCACTTTTCAGCTCCCGAATTTATGAGCTTAGATATGTCTTCAAGTGTATGCAACTTTATATATATTTAGCCGAGCAATTATATTATATATATATATATATATATATATATATATATATATATATATATATATATATATATATATATATATATTCATCTCAAATAAACGTGAATTCAAAGTCTACATATGTTTCGTCTACCTTTTTGTGAGTGAAGCATTGTTTTTTTATTTATTTCTCTTGAGGGATTATAGCAGCGCGTGTTCCTCTGGTATTGCACAAGAAATTTGTTTCCGGCACAACGTACTCCATGAATATGATTGTTCTAGTAAGATTTTTTTTTTTTTGAAGAGATTGTACTCCACTATTTACAGCTGAAAGGATCGTCCTAATTTCTTTTAATTAGTCCTTCGTACACTTCGTAAGTTCGTAATCTTTGAAACCCATCCGGCCATATTCACCGTTTGCGTGGGAGTTGACGATTGCTCCATGCCTTAAAGAAATTCATCGTGATCAAATTATAGACATTCATCAGTATCTGTTTGCAGTGTCCGGAGTCTTTGTTCCATCATCTAAACGTGGTTCATGTTGCAAGAACAGTTTTGTGAATTTAGGTTTCAGAACTATTAAGGGCCACTTGTCTAACTGAACTTTCTACGAAGTCATAGTATTCCGAACTTTTGTTTTCATAATGCTACGAACAATTTATGACTCCGAGAACTTCAAGTTCACTGATACGAACTATCCTAAATATCATCTCTCTTTTTTTTTGCGTGTAACAATATTATATCCATTTCTCAAAATTATTTATCTAAATATTATTGGGGGATGGATTTCTTTTCTGGTGTTTGAACCACAATATTTGAACCGCAAACTGCGATCGTTGTTCGTAATATTATAATTTGACAACTCGGTTGCAGACGTAACAATTATATAACTAATTTAATATTATATCTAATTATAGAACTAATTTAATATTATATCCATTTGTTATAATTATTGATCTGTATATTATTGGGGAATTAATTTCTTGTCTGGTATCTGAAAAAAAAACCTGTTATTATGACATAATTATAGGACTACATTAACGTTTGTTGAACAGGCAAAGTGGAAATGTGTGTTATCTGCCGTAATGAACCCTGTCTTTTCTAGAAATTTACCTATAAACATCAAAATTTCATGAGGAATTTCTGCATACGTTGTTGCATATTTTTATCACTGTTTACAAGTTCTGAATTCAAATTTCCAAAACACTTAATAATTAGTACATATAAGGATTTTTCTATTATTCCATGAATATTTCTGAAGTTTATATACAGAATTTAAAATTTAAAAAATTCTGTATGTTTAAAAGCTAATTGATGTTTTTGACAGCCAAGAAACTTCTCTACTAATGCTATTGTACATTTAAAAAAGTACAGTAATTTACAGCTAGTTTGAAAATTAACATACATTTTCCCCAAAAAATGAGTTTTTATATTTATAATATATTATTTTGTCTTTCTAAATTTTTATATCTGTTTTTACTGCCCGTATGTTATTTATATCTGTAACAAACTAGGCTGAAGAAAAGGCTGTTTTCCGTAATATTATAACTAGGCAACTCGGTTGCAGACGTAACAATTATTTTGTTTTTGGATGTATTTGTTTTTACGTAATTACCTTCTACTAAGGTGTACAGATAAAAAGGACAGAGTAGAAAAATATGTAAGGAAAATGCTTTGGTTTCCATATCTTAAAATAATGATAACTCTTTAAACGGAAATGCACTTCTAGAAAACTTCGGGTAACTACACCATAAATAGTTACAATCCTTCATTAGCTTAAATCTTCATTTTTAAAAATGGATATTAATGCATTCGAATGGTATTTACATGGACATGTTTTTGCAAAGGTTTCCCATCAAAATAGTTAAGGATGAAAATGTCTCATGCAGAGTCCCATCGATCTATCATTGTAACAACGAGGGAAGGAGTTGCATTTCATGAGAGGCTTGTTTGTCGTATTCCAATCCTCACATCCTCATGAATTTTAATAAAAATAATTTGTTTGATAGTCGCACGATGAAGATTGGGAGCGAATTGATGGCCCAAAGCGATTGTTAGCCGTCAGTGATATTTCTAGCGATATTTTAGGGAGAAAAAACTTCTATCAATCAAAGAAGGACGTTGAACATTACAGTTTAGGTTTCACCGAACAGCAATACGAAAAGTATCAGAGTTTTCTCTCTAACAAACTTTCTTTCTCGAGACAATTGAAAGGTGCTGCCCACTTGTCGTAGTTGATAACGTCTTCGCCATTCCTGCCATGGGCTTCCGTTCGATTCTGTATTAAGGGGTCCGTATCTAGTAGTACGGATCACACGGATATTCCGTAGTATGTGATCTAGGTGTAAAGTCAGTTTTGAGCCTGAAATAGGAACTCCGTCTTGAAAGGGAAGTTGTTAAAATATCACTGTCCGTCATCAGTGTCATCATGTGAGTAAAGATAAATTATATTCGTTTATTTCTTTCTGTGTATTATCTTCTCTCTCTTCATATGTACACTGGACTGGAGACCTTGTTTACTGAGGTTCCTGGGACTTCTACAACAACACAAGAAAGTAGAAACCTCCTTTTTTTTCCCATTTCAGCATGGGATAGCCATGACAAGCTCGTGACTCGAACCAAACATCTTAGATTCAAAGGTTCATAACTTAAGGATTCAATAATATAATTATTTTCTTTCGAGGTATAAGCATGGATTAACCAAATGGGTTTGAAAACTGATAAGGGTACATAAATAGAGATGCGTGTAAGTATTGTCTGTTGAACTGTGTATAGACCTTGAATAGCCAACATAAACCCTTTTATTTCTTGTGATAGCGGTAAGGTGGAAAGATTTATAAGTAGACGGAATAACTGATGTTCATACGGATTTATTGCAGCTACTCGGTAGAAGTTTACCAAACCTCTGTCTACCAAAACTTTCTCACTATTGAGCTCAATACCAATAATCATGGATCATTCCAATAACTCCCTCCTTAGCAAAAATCGGTAGTTAATGAAAAAGCGTCATGAAAGATTTTATTATGTAATTTATCTTATTAACATTTATGTTGTTGTTTAATGAAACTTTTATTCATAGGCTGTTGGCATACAGGATGACAGTTAAAAAATTATGCTTGGGCCAGCTTATAAAGTACAATTACATTAATCATTTATCAAAATAATAAAATTGTATTTATTTCTTCTAAATAATAAATTAATGGTGGGGACATTATTTATAGATAACATAGCAATTTAACACACTTACTTAGGTCAGGGTAAAAATAGAAATATTTATAAAGCCCTTTTATTACACAGCCAGAATATGAAATAATTCTACCATAGGGAAACCTCAGAATATTAATACTTTTATTTTAAATACAAACACAAAGATTTGTACACTTTCCAAAATAAAAGTAATCCGAATGAAACTATCTCTTGCTATATAAATGCTATAAATATACAGAGCGAGAGAAACCAACCGATCTTTTCTTAATCTGCATTAAATCCGTATATATAAATGAAAAGAGACCTGCAAGTTCTCCAGTGAGTTGTATTTGCATTAGAAGTGAATAAAACGAAAAACACTAACCATATTTCAGACTTCAGGGAAATAAATATTTATTTCAGGAGCAATATTTTATCAGAATTCACACGGACGGAAATATGATCGGAATTCTAATGCCGATTTAAGTATATATTCGATGGCTAGTCTTCACCTTCAATCTAATAAAAAGCTTGTTTTTTCTATAGCATGAGTCGTATTCTTTGAAAAAAAAATTGTTTTAGAAAACAATTATTTGTAAGTCTTTACCTGCATCTTATACATATATCCATTTCTACACATGGTAATAAAAGTCGGGTATTGTAGTATAAAATAAAAAAAATTAGGGTAGAAATATATATTTACGTACTTCGTTGTATGTTCATCATTAAAAATTAAAATTAGTGCATCCTAATGTTGAGAAATATCAGGAAATTTATTTTAAACAGAAATTTGAACTTTAAAAATGACAAAAGAAATAAATTATTGTAACTATGGAAATTCCTAGTCAGCAGTGTCCACTCGTGGTACAAGATTACCTTTATAGAATGATAGCATTCAACCGTCACATTATTTATGAGACATATTCGTTTTTAATAGATTTTATCGAAATTCACTAGAGCTCATTTACAGCGTTAAAATATAATAATGGTATTTTCTTGAAGTTAAAGTTTTTAAAGTAGAGTCCTTTAAAAATCTCTACACGTTGAAATGCACGTCATTGCTCTAAATTAGGAATTTTCTCTATATGAGATATTAAACGTAAAACAGAGCAGTGGGTACACGTTATTTTTAAATTTCTCTTTGGTTTTTTCTGCATCTGCGTTTTAGGTTTTATCTATCTTGATTTCTTATTGACTTTTATGCTGTTAATGAAACGATAGTCAAGCGAGCTAAAAGAACCTTAAAACGAAAGACGAAGAGTATAGAAAATTCGAATGTTTATTGTCAGTCTAAAACTGGTTTTAGCATCAGATAGGTCTAATACTACTATCAACTTTAAATAAGGAAAGATCGGAAGCTTGGCGGAAATATATTATTCAGTTCACTTTAATAGGATTTCGAACAAAGGGCGACATTATATCAAATAATCCATCCGTAGCAGAAATGGATGATTTGATTGGATACGGTAGTTTTTATGCCTTCCAATCAAATGGATCATTTGATTGGAAGACATACAAACAATAAAACCCCCAAAGATTAGACTAAATCGTCTTAGCATGTGTCAAACTTCTCTGAGGTTACTTAAACTAAATCTCAGTAACTTAAGATTACACCGAAATTTCTGTGAGTTCACTAGTAGAAATAAACTTTACATCTGAGTAGATGGACAGACAAATTGCTAAAAGTCATTGTTGCGTTGTAAATGTTCAGTGGTCGTCCTAAGCGTAGCGTGCTTCTAACTTTCGGGGGGTGGACGAATTGAAGTCAGTTAAGCCCCTCCTCTTCGCATTGACTCCCTCGCAAGGTCCTTAAAATATGAAATGTTATGATTTTTTAAAAATTGAATAACAATAGAATTGATGTTTGAGTAGTATTCAAAAGTTATAGAATGAGAAAAATAAATATAATATAAATAAAACAAGTTGGTACCGGTCAAAACATGACGGCTAGATAGTAAATAAATGTACTAATACGCAAATTATACTCAACACATCAATGTCAAAAGTTGAAAATCATAATAATGCGTAGAAACAAATTAATGTGTTTAACCAGCCTCATGCATAGTGAGCATCTAAAAAAGCAAGATTTAAAAATGTTATTGAGCATGCGTAGAAAGCAATTTTTTTAATTGTAAATTATCACTAATTAAACAGCGTGAAATAAACAATTTACATGAGATTCAATTTTATGTTTAACAAACATAATTATCATAAATATAAAAGTGGCAGAGAGAGATCTAGAGAGACTCCTCGGAATAAACGTGTTTATCATTAAAACATGTCACTGAGCATGCGCAGAAACAATGAGTTCCTAAACCCAGATTTTAACATGCCGTTGATCATGTGCAGAAATCAATTTTTAATTGTAAATTATCGCTAATTAATAGAAATTGCGGTTGCAAAATCCAAATTTGGCAAATCTACAGATTACAATATTTCGTTTAAGACCAAAATGAAGTAAATTGATGCAGTAGTTTTCTCTCACGGACTGCCCAAAAAGTCGGCCTAGCAACTTAAATATATAGATGAGAAAAAAAATGTAGCATTGAACTTTTGTTATAGATAATATCATTGCTTAAAACCATGTTAAGGCTAAAGACATAATCGGAATCTTCAGTTTCACAGTTTGAAAAAGCGGCAAAAAACAAACTTTCTTAAAAGTTTTCTACATTTATCCGATTTTAACTGAACTTCTATTAACGTTTTAATTTATTTAAAGTTAAGTGGGGGGGGGCACATGCCCCACGGGCCCTCCCCGACGCTACGCTTATGGTGGACATTTTATTTCAATATGGAAAAACTGAAACGATAATTTTCTGGGGGGAGGAGGAGTATCCAGAAAAATTATAAAAACGTATAAATATTTCAAAACATATATTGAGTATAATTTACTCAAAGCAGGATTCAAAGAAAGTTCTAAAAAAATTCCCACCAATTGTTTAACGAGCATTTCTACCCGTGATATTTTAAATATATCTATTTTTACTTACAATTTATAACCTGTTCGAGGCGAAACCTCAACAGCACTAAATTTTATTAGAACAAAATGTGTCTAGAGAAAATAATCATTAATGGAAGAAAAATAATACTTAAAGGCAATATCCTTTTATGTAATGAATTGAACTAAATATAGCTCTCTAGGGAAAAGGGGTTATCCAGGGCGTGGCTTTTTAATGAATTATAAATGTGGGTGGGACTGCTTCTTGAAGATGTTGAATTCGACAGTTCAGTGAATCAAGTATATGTCATCATTTTTTCTTTCTATTTCGCTTGCACGAGCCGCAACAGTTTCTTGTTAGATTTAAATTGCCGAAAGAGTTGTTATCTGAAGTAAATCACTTGTTCTGATGGAAATAATAATCTTCATAATTAATAATCGATAATATATTTTGAGATAAGTATTTCTAAATTTTCTTATTCTTCGAGCACAAACGTCTACCTTTTCTATTCGATCGTTTTTTAACAGTAATATTATCTGGATATGACAGATAGATAATAAATATTGTCAAGGTAAAGCAAAAAATGACAGAAAAGAAATGATTTTTATTTCACCAGTTCATATGTCATTGGAACGTTAATAACATTCTTTTCAATATCGCTTGCGTGTGTCTGAAGCCAACAGGCCCTGATTTTCCATTAGGTGTGGTAGGCCCGGGCCTAGGGGCCCCCGAATGTTGGGTCCCCCCCCCCCAAAAAAAAAATTAATTTTAATTTTGAAAGAAAAAAGTAAAAACAGAAAAAATTCCGAATTCAAATTTATTTTTAATTTTACCTTTTTTAATAGCAATTTTTTTATATATCCTTTCACATTTGATTGATTGATTGGTTCATCATATGTATAGTTATATGTATAGTTAATCATATGTATGTTATAGTGTATATAAGGGATTAATAAGTTTTTCTGATTGCAATGTATTGGTGTTTTAATGATGAAGTTAATATTTGCATTGCTTTTTGTTATTTGATAATGCTCTAGGCTTCTACGCTTCAAATAGCCAATTCTTGGTAAAATGGTGCTTTCACAATGATTCATGATTATTTTTTGTGTGTGTCAATTTTGGAAATTTTACGCCCACATCAGTGTTAGAGGGCCCCCATTTCGAGTTGTGCTATAGTCTAGAATTTTCTAAATCGAGCTCTGGAAACCAGTATGCAATTAATTATTAATTTTATGTTCAATTTGAAATTTTAAAATAGGTCGGAACAAAAACTGAATTGCAAAAGAAGCAAATCACTGATGTTTCTTATTGTTGAAAATTTTGAAATAGCAAATTTCCTATTACATTATACTTCTCTAAACTTTAAGCGCAAATTCACTACCAAATAATTTTATCTAAATAACGGCAAAATTTCAGTAGTAAAAGCAAATTAAGATGGGCTGAGCCTGAGCCCAGATCCCCCATGGGTTCAGTCGAGAATTATAACATGCTTCGTGTCAACAGTCGACTCCGAACCACCAATTTTAAGTCACAAAATTACGGCGTTAAAAAATGGAATAGACCTAATCGTTTAAAACATTTATCAATATCGATAGGCGTAGCGTGCTTCTAGCTTTTTTTTTTTTGGGGGGGGGAGGGAGGCATGAATTGAATTCAATTAAGGCGCTCCTCAGCACATTGACTGCCGGACGGTCCTTAAAATATGAAATATTATGATTTTTTTTAATTGAATAACAATAGATTTGATGTTTGAGTATTATTCAAAAGTTATACAATGAGAAAAATAAATATAATATAAATTAAATGAGAAAAAATAATAGCATCGAAGTTTTGTTATGGATCATATCATTGAAAAAAACTAGGTTAAGGCTAAAGACATAATCGGTGTCTTTAGTTTCAAGGTTTGGAATAGCAGGAGAAAACCAACTTTCTTAAAAGTTTTCTACAATTTTCCGATTTTAACTGAACTTCTATTAATGTTTTAATTTATTTCGAGTTGGGGAGGGGACACACTCACCCCCCCCTCCCTCACGCTATGCCTATGTCAATATCTAAATCCAATCATCATCACATATCTGCGTCTACCAATATCTAAATCCAATCATCATCACATGTCTACGTCTACCAATATCTATATATACGTATATATCACATATCAGACGTATATATCACATATCACATACGTATATATCACATATCATACGTATATATCATATACGTATATATCATACGTATATATCATATACGTATATATCATACGTATATATCATATATCACATATCAGACATATATATCACATATATACGTCTACCAATATCTACCAATATCTACGTCTATCTAAATCCAATCATCATCACATATCTACATCATCGATGTCTACCACGGCAAAATTTCAGTAGTAAAAGAAAAGTAAGATGAGCTGAGCCTGATAGCAGATCCGGTTCAGTCGAGAATTATAACAGGCTTTGTGCCAACAGTCGACTCCGAACCACCAATTTTAGGTCATAAAATTGCGGCGTTAAAAAATAGAATAGACCTAAACGTTTGAAACATATTCATAAGTGGATCTTTATTCCAAAAATAGATAGTTACCGAAATAGTTTAAAGTTAGTTTCATATTCATTTAAAAACGCTTTTTCTTTTTTAAAGTAGCTTTAAAAAAAAAGAATTCGGCGTTAAGTACACAGAATAGAAAAGAAATAAGCTTCGAGACCATGGAAGAGTGAAACTCATTGATATTCAAAGTCACCCAAACACAAGAGGTTCGAGACGAATACTGAGCCCGAACAACCATCTAGTTGAAAAGTAATCAATAACCAAAAAAATATACCAGACTTAAAGAAGGTTACAGATGTATATAAATGAAAAAATTACAACAATACAAGATCTCACATTCAGTTTATATCAAGTTAGATGGTAAGAGATTTTAAATATGAAAAAAAAATACCAAATGTTTGAATTTAGATTAATTGTTTATATCGCATTTTATGTAACGTTTATTAGAGGAGGAACACAGAAGATTACATTTCCGACATTGCTTAATAAATCCCATAAATGATCGATTAAGAACAAATTAAGTATAATGGGAATGTTGAATAAGATACGATTTCAGCAAAAGTGCTTCGTAGCATTTTATTTTGTAATATTCATTATTTTTCAAAAATATAAAATTATAAAACTTGCTCACTACATTTCGAACTATCTTTATCACATTTATTTCCCAAGACAATTTGAATTATATATTGTTACCATACTCAGATAACTAAGAAAAAAATGTTGATGTCAAATTTTACGTGTGCTTGATTTTACGAATTTTACTAGTTCTGACTTCTGAAGAGAAAACTTTTTTCAAATTCCTTTAACAAAGCTGTTTATGACCTGGTTTATGTGCAATAAATTTAGGACACTCTTTAAAGGAAAGTCAACTTAGACTAGAAAATAACATTTAAGTTGAATACTTTTTTACTACCTACAAATGTAAATATTATGCTCAAAAACATTCTGAAAGATTTCTTTATTCCTTTTAGAAAGAAATGTGATGCAAGCTACACTATTTTTTAGACTTTTAAATGTTTCAATTATGCTGGCATAAATACGACTTGGAAATACTTTCACTGTGACTTTACCTTTTATGGAGAAAGCAATAACTTCAGCAGGGAGAAACTTTGCTAAATTGACTTACAGCTAAAATCGTTAATAATATCGACTTATAAAATGAAATTTGTCAAGTCAAATCAACTTGAAAATTTATTTTTCACTAAGTAATGGGATTGTTTTGTTTTATTGCAAAATGTGTTTCATCTTTTCTTGAGGTGTTTTTTTAATAATTGAGGGCTAAACAACATGGTAAGAAAGAAATACATTCTTCAAATATTTTAACCACTTTTTGTAATTACTCAATTAACCCATGTGATTGACCCTGAAAGTTTCCAATTCATGTTATAACAAACGCAGCTCAACAATATTTGCATGAGAAGTAGAATAAGTTGTCAAATGCGTTCTTGACTTTTTTCTAGGATGCACAACAATTTTTTTTAACATTAATTGTACTCACATGACGTCTACAAAAATTCCCTGGTGACTAATGTAAAGTAATAAAAAGTCTGCAAAATTAATTCTATAGTTATATGTCATGATGTCAGGATTTAAATGGACATAGTTAGAAATATTTCACAAATTAGTTTGATTGCTATTTTGATCAATAAAGACTTTATCCCATGGCCTTTAATGTTTTGTGTATTTTTATAACATTTATTATAAATATTAATAAAGGGAACAATTCCCTGAGTGATTTTTTACATGCTCGGGGTTTCACTCATTTTTAAACATTAAAAAGCAAAAACAATTTTTGGAAGGAAAATAGTTTGATGAGTTCATTAAAAGAAAAATCTCACGAGACGTTTGCTGAAGTAATAAATATACTTGACCAAGAAGAATCATGGATGATTAAAAAATGCAATTTCTTTCCTGGGAAGCTAGAAAAAAATATCTGAAATTTAAAAGCTTGGCAACAATTCATTCTAGAGCTTGAGAATTAATTTCCTTTGTACCTATTTTCTGTCTTCTCCCTGTAGGAAGTCAAATGTTCTCAAAAGTAGGGAAAAAAATTAATAAAATTTTTGCTTAACTTGCTGACATTGCTTTGTTTCTAATAAATTTTAATACATTTTGTGCAATATTTCAATGTCCATCACTTCTTAAAAAATGTTAGAAATTCAGATCATAAATTCATATTGTTTACAACCTGAATACGAACTCTATAAAATGAAGGCGAACGATAGAGATTTTCCTTTTGCTGTTTTGCCAGAATAGCTTGTAATTTAATTTTTTAGTTAAAACATGTTATCCCACATGTTATTTACACTTTATTGTGTTACTAATCCCACCTTATGTTTAGTCTTATCTCGTAGTTTCATAACTTTATAGCAATAAATTTCTACATTTCCTTATTTTTTATCTTCTGATTTATAGACCTCCTAGCTTTCGTTAATATAACATTGGTAAACATTTCAATGCATAAAGAGACATTTTAAGAAGGGCTCGAAGTAGCCTGGTGGTAGCGCGTTGGCTTTCAGTTATCAGGTTGCTCAGACCGAATCCCGACAAGCGCCATTAAATACCTCCGTGTCTAGGCTGGATATGGGCACGTTAAATCCGTTGACCGGGAAGTCCCTCTATGAGGTCAGAGAGAGTGGGAAAGGGAACAATCCCCCCAGATGCTGCACCAGGGTTTGCTCAGTCAAAATTGTGGTGGCACCTGGCTAAATCGGACTCTGACCATTGTGGTGCCTTTATAACTCCGCAGCCTCGCCCCTCAGCCCGCTAGCCTATATGGACCTTGTCTGGTATAAATTACGACCACGGGACATTACAAACAACAACAAGAACATTTAACAATATAATTTTCAAAATTTGGGTAATTTCGATGTTTGGGAATTGCCAAAACTGGAAACTTAATATATCTCAGTTATTTTGTGAATCAGTTTTCTCTTCAATTCCTCGAAAAAATCAATTTTGAAATAAAAATGTTATTGCTTCATAAGTCTGTAGAAAACACCAATAACGATTTAAAAAAAGAGGTACACTTAAAAACCGAAGACTGAAAATGACATACTTTCTACCCATGTTTATGTTTATAATCAAATCGAAATACTCATGCTCAAGACATAGATGAAACATGTCCGTGAAATATTTTATATCGAGTTTTGGCATTAACTACGTTGATGCGATCTATTATAGACAAGGATTTAAAGGTTAGAAAGCTCAATGATTATATTGGTTTACTTTTTCAAAGAAATTCATGCTCCATCCATCAAACATTCCGACATTTTGATATAGAATTTCAAATGATAAAAAGCTCTCAAGCTAAATTGAAGAGTCGTGTTTTTCTGTAGTGTGTTCCAAAGAGTTGACACATCTTCATTTGATGAAACTGTAATTTAGTCTCATGTGCATTACTTAATAATTTAAACATCAATTTCATACATAACCCAATAAATTAAATAGATAAATATTGAAAGAAGGCCTTATAAATACCAAAATACATGAAAATTCATTAAATAGCAAAACTTATGAATTTTATCATAACAATTCAGACTTGTACACGTTATATATATATATATATATATATATATATATATATATATATATATATATATATATATACATGATGAAATCTTGTACAAACAAAATATGTGTGTCAGCAAATCGAAATTTTTTGGAATGAAAATTATTTTTGAAAACTGTCAGAAAATACAAAAATAGCATATTTAGATTTTAATTTGGATTTTAAGTTCAAACGGATGTTTGGAATACTTTCTGTGCTTAACTTCGCATATTTTGTTCGTAACAAGTTTCTGTGTGATAAATGAAGCTATCTGAAATGTCTCTCTGTACGAAAAATGATTTTCGTCCCCACTTATTAATTTGCCAATTTAAAGAACCCATTTTTAAAAAGTTTTACAGAATTCTTTAAATCGCTACTAAAGTTGAGAAAAGGAAATAAAGGAGAGATTTCAGCTAAAAGTTTTACAATGCAGTCCAGAAATGGATAAATTTATAGAGACATATTTCGTATAGAAAATCCCGAGTTAAATATTTATAAGGAACCCAGCTGTGTCGTTCGAAGAAAAGATAGATACATACTTTCATAGATAGGTCACCAGAAGTGGTTCAACAATATGTTAAACGCCCTGCTATGTTTATATTACAGTAACAAATGTTTCAACACAATGTCTTTGATATTCAAACGAATATTCACTTTCTCGATGTTTCTGGGATTTGGGATTTTTCGGTTAAAGTAAATTCTGTTCTATGAAAATTTTGAAGCGTTTATAGACTCTCTCTGAGCATAAGGTGATATAGTTTTATAACTATTAAAGTTAAAAACCAAAAACAACCCTACCTACACTCTAAAATGATTGATAATTAAATACGCTGATAAATAAGAATGTTTTAATATAAATACTGCACCGCCTTTCTTTGAGAAACTTGTTAATCTAATAACTATACAAATGAGGTATTGTTTAGAAGAAATAATTAGATAGGGGGTAGAAGATTATGCCAAAACAAAATCCATTAAAATCTTTTGAGTCATTAATGCTTATTAGTTTTTAATTGTGTGAAGGAAGACTTTGAAATCGATAGCACTCAAATAGTTTCTGACAATTCAGTATATATAGTATTTGCTATTTGACGCCTACCTCGAGAAAGCTTGTTGAAAAACATTAGTTTCTTCTTAGCAGTACCCGTGTTCATGCCACAGGGATGCATTGCTATCCAGCAGAATATCAAGTTAAAGGTTCCGGATCTCCCTCGTGTATTGAGGGAGATCCAGAACAGCTGCTCATATCGTCACCTAACAATGCTACCTGTTTCACCCACTTAAGACGCCTCGATTACCGTCGATTTGGCGTGTTTTTCTCCGGTATAAAGACCTAGAGATGCATCATAAAAACTATCTCTCCATGGACGGAGGACGTTGAAAAGCAAGAGGTTAAAAATTATATTTCTTCAAAGTCATTTATTTTTACTGCCATAAAATTTATAACTGCTAATGGATATGTTATCTTTTTTTCAGACCAACGGTATGGTACATTAGTCTTACATATTTTACTAATCTATATATTTTTCAATGATGATAAATATGTTTTCTATAGTGAATTCCACGAAGAATCCCTCGGTGTTACCGTTATTTCACATCATTGTACGAAAAAAATTATTCTCCAAATACAAAAGGATTGGTGGGATTAGAAACACTTACAAACAGCCTCTTTTGTTTTTACAATTACATATCTCATATATTAAAAAAAATTCTGTATGCTTTCATTTGTTATTACTATTATATCATTTATATAAAATTTTAGCTAAACAGAGTAGTTGTTATTCACCAAATTAATTTTATCTAAATACTTGTATTATTTACGTATTATATTCATTAAACCAACTTTGCGAAATAATTAAATTTGTTACTATTGCATGCGTTAAATAAGTTTTCGCTAAAGTCTTGAAATATTTATTATATATATATATATATGAGATACATTTTGGCAAAATATTTGCATTTAATATTATTATATTCATAAAATAAATTTCGATTCAACACTTGAAACTTTAAACATCTTATGCTATTTACATAACAAAGCGTTTTAAGCTTTTAAATTAATCCATTTGCAGTAGTTTGAAGGAAATAAATACATTGTAGGGAATGGAAACTAATTTGTTTGAGATGATTACAGAGTTACCGAGTAATTCTAAGAAATAGATCGCTTTGGAGCCAAAGGAAACAATTTAACACAGTTTTCCTCTTTAAGTTTAAAGGATCAAAAGTGACTGGAGGAATACAAATAGAAGTTTACTAGAATGATACCTTTGTTCGAAGAAAATAAAACCTTCCAAATGATAAAAAAGTTTATGATAACTCGAGCATGACTCAAAACTAAACGTGAATATATGTTTCAAATGCTCAAGAAATTCAACTGAATTAAATATTGAAAATAACATATAATCTATAGTTAAGATAAACTTTGAAACGCATTTCTTAAAACATTATGTGATTTTTTTTACTTTGTTTTCTGTAATAAAAATTTAGAAAAATATATTTAAGTTGTTTCTGAATTAAATATCTCAACAATTGGGGAAAATTATGTGATTATAAATTTCAGAATTAAAATGATTTCGGATTATAATACAGGTCTGCAAAAATTTTTTTTAAAGTTGTTTGTAGTTTGATAACTGATTTCTATGTATTTTTCAGTGGTGATTTCAAAAATGAAATCCATTTTTTTCCCATCACATCAGGTTATCTCACAAAACGGGTGTGTATTTTGGGTGATAAACTCAATTTAACGCAATTTTGTACATTTTTTCCAAAGGTTCTAAATTTTAATAAACAAATAAAAGATGCCATGGTTTACATTTACACAACAGAATAGTGAAAAAAAGTGCATATCTATAGAGTCAAAAGTCCTTGTAGAAACGCTTTTGCTTCACATCAAAACTTTTTTCAGTGCTCTTCCTGCTGTGGACAGCTTGAGAATCGTCCCTTTTTAATATCCGTTATAATGTTAACGCTCCATCTTCCTTGATACCTTTTCCCCATTTTCTTGATGTCTTGATGGAACCTTTCGCATTGCTTCTCATTGACATCACCAAGATTTGCAGGGAAGAAGTCAAGGTGTGAGTGGAGAAAATGAACTTTTATGCTCATATTACAATCCAGCTTCCTGAAGGTGTCTAGCATGTCAGCGACGATTGACATGTAGGTAGGGTCCTTTTCGTTTCCCAGAAAACTGATTTCAACTAGTTTAAAAAATACCCATGTTGCTTTTTCTTTCGTTTCCATTCTTTTTTCTCAAATCTGGCATCCCTCATTAGTTTTCTGATGTCAGGTCCGACAAACACTCCTTCTTTTATCTTTGTCTCGGATAACCCAGAAAACTCCTCACAAAGGTATCTAAAGCATTCTCCTTCTTTTGGCAATGCTTTGACAAATTGTTTCATCAAACCCAATTTAATGTGTAGGGGTGGAAGTAATACCTTTTTGGAATCTACAAAACTCTCCCTCTCAACATTTTCAACTCCAACCTGCAAGGTTTTTCTCAGAAGCCATTCTTTCTTTATATAGTCTTGCTTCATGTCACGACTGTCCCATTCGCAAAGAAAGCAAGGGAACATTGTGTAGCCACTCTTTTGACCAAGCAACTTTGAAATCACTTTTAAATCGCCACAAATCGTCCATTTATGATCTAAATAACAAATTTTGTTTAAGACCAGCTCAAGATTTTCAAAACATTCTTTTAGATGTGGTATAGTGGAAGGTGGTGGGGAGGAGGATGGTGGGGACAGACAGGCACTGACACGAAAGATGTCAATGGAGGGAGATAGTAAGGATGGGAGGGAAGGTCGACAGATAGGCACTAATAGGAAAGTGATGCAGTTTTAACCGTATTACACTAGTTTTAGTACGACTGTCCAGTATATATAAGAATGTCTATTTCATTGCAAACGCCTTAAAACTTTCTCACATTACTTTTTAAAAGTGTTTGTAAGCAAAATATAACAGTTTCTTTGGAAATATTTGAAATTTTGTCTAAACTCATAGTGCAACCTTACTTTAAAAAATACAAAAATTCGACAAAACTAGACATGCTAATTGTAACAAAACTATATTTCATGGAATTTTTTCAATAATTTTCCCATAATCAACACCAAAAATACTCTAAAAATCACTGATTACATTTGAGACAGTTGTTTTGTCGCAGACCTGTGTAATTAGTTGAAAAACTTGTATTAATCATCTCGGTTTAAATTTTGGTTCTTTTTAACCACGAACCTGTAGTCTAACAATTGTAGAGTCCAAGCAACTGGAGTAACTCTAATGTTAGAATTTCATTTCTTTTATAACGCAGAATCAAATATGTACTCACAGTGTAATAAATCTTGAAGATGTGCAACAGATAGTTACATTATAAGCGAGAAAATTACATTTGCGTATCACAATAATCATGCGAATGAAGAAATGTTTATAATACAGATATAAATCAAAATTACAAGTAATTAGTCTAGTTAATAGAGCAGTTATATAATGGACACAGATGTCAACATTATTTTGGAGTTTGCATTGCCCGAATTTTATTGGTCTAAAACATACTTATTGTTAACAGGTATCATATTGAAAGGATTTGGAAATATAAATATTGGCACTGATACACAATGCAAAGAGTTTAATTACATTTAGCCTAGATAGGTTACTATATTGAATTTAGATGAATTGTATATGAAATAAACTGTATTCTTCATAATCTATATATATATATATAAAACAGTTCTGTAACTGACTGACTCACTGACTGACTGACTAACTCATTGACATACAACGCACAGACCAAACCGCTGGACCTAAAGGGTAGAAATTTGGCATGGCGATTCTTCTTATAGAGTAGGAGTGAACTCAGAAAGATATTTGAAAAATTCTTCTTAGATTTTTTTAAATTAAATTTTTAAGCTGTTTTAGTAACTTTTTTAAAGTTTGCATTTAAAATCATAATTTGAGGGTTATAAAATTTATATCACGAGAAAGATCATACAAATTTCTTAAAAATGAGATTTTTTTCGAATCTTTACCTCCATTTTCTGAATTTTGGTGAATTTTTAAAGATTAATTTTTAGAATTTAATGTATTAAATGCTGATCACGTGATTTCATTTTCTGGTACTTTAAATAAATTTATCGTCACGTGATAACGAAATAGACAAAAAAATATTTTTTTATTCTTTCTAATGCAGCAGACGATTGGACATAATTAAAAAAAGTATTAAAATACAGTAAAAGATATGTTCCTCAAACTGTACTATATTACTGCACTATATTAGCTGTACTATAATTAAGTGTACTATAACTGTACTATAATAACAGTATATCCTATGAGATTTAATTTGTATATTTTCATCTACATTATTTTGTCTATAAAAAATATCCCTTACAATTTTTTTATAAATATATATATATATATATATTTTACATGAATTGTATACACTGATCGTCCTATTTATTTTATATATATATATATATATATATATATATATATATATATATATATATATATATATATATATATATATATATATATATACCGGGTGGCCATAATTAAATTGACAGTGCTCACAGTGTTCTGTAGCGCGATCTATTTGCGAGAATGACGCCACATTGTGTAGGAAGATTAAACAAGACGGGGGACGAAGGATTCCGCGAAAAAATAAATTAGTTCCAAAAGTCATCGCTAGGGGAATATTTGGCGCTGTGTAATAGAAAATAGAGTGTTAACAAATGCAAATCAATACGGAAATTACCCTTTATTTTGCATTCAAATGAGGTTCAATGTAGCTGCCGTTGTTGTGGACCACATATGGCATTCTGTGCACAGTATGCACAACAGCAGAAAGTAACATGTCTGCAGGAATCTCCCGTACAGTCCGTGATATGCTATCCTTCAACGTAGCCAGGTCCTGGACCACTCCTTGATAGACCTTGGACTTAAGGTAACCCCATAGCCAGAAGTCGCATGGGGTAAGATCAGGCGACCGAGGTGACCATGCAATTGGAAAGTAGCGGCTAATGACTCTTTCTGTTGTGAATTTCTGTCGTAGCAGCTGTTGCACCCGTACAGCAACGTGTGGAGGGGCTCCATCTTGCATGAAAATGATTTCCGCCAGGCATTGTCTTTGCTGAAGTGCCGGAATGACAAAGTTGTTCAACATGTGGCGATATTTCTCTCCGGTAACAGAACAGGTTTCCGGTCCTGTCGGGGTAATGTTCTCATAGAAGAATGGACCTACGATAAATTCCGCTTTGAACCCACACCAAACAGTTACCTTTGGTGAATGTAAGGGAATTTCTGTGACTGCATGTGGTGATTTGTCATCCCAAATTCGGCAGTTCTGGGTATTCACAGTTCCATGCAGGTAAAAGTGGGCCTCGTCTTCCCATAAGATTTTCCACGGCCAAGCATCATCCACCTCCATTCTGGCAAGAAAGGTGAGAGCAAAAGTCAATCGCTTATCATGATCGGGGTACAGTAACTCCTATACACTGCTGATCTTGTACGGATAGAAGTTGATAATCTTTCGTAAGATTTTCCATACCGTACTGTAAGGCATATCCATATTCCGAGCTAATCCACGAGCTCTAGAGGTGGCAGCAATATTGTCTGGTCCTCTGTGGACAATCGCCGTGGCAACTGTTTCGATTGTATCCTGTGGTACAGGTTTTCGTCCTCTGCCTGACTGAGCCTTCAGAGAACCTGTTTTCTCAAACGTCGCAACCATTGCTTTTAGCCCATTAACTGACACAGGACCGTTACCTTTACGCATTTTTTTGTGCGTTCTATAAGCACGAAGAGCGGCTGACGCGTTGCACTGGTTGAGGTAAAAGAATTTTACCTTTAACGCACGCTCGACTAAAGAAGGAGACATTGCACATAAACTTTCAATCCGATTGATTCGAAACGTAACACATTGCCTTTTAAAACCCAAGCAGCTGGCACTGTGTCAATGGATGTAACGTGAAATTTGAATAAAGAACTTCTTCTTCTGCTCAGCGTTCGTGATATTGCAGATCACGAGACTTTATTGGTGTTTATGTAGATTTTACGCTTTTTTAAAAGTGTTGCCATATTGCACTTGAACTAAATAAGAAAATGTGCATAATAAAAGGTAATTTTATTCCGTATTAATTTGCATTTGTTAACACTCTATTTTCTATTACACAGCGCCAAATATTCCCCTAGAGGTGACTTTTGGAACCAATTTATTTTTTCGCGGAATCCTTCGTCCCCCGTCTTGTTTAATCTTCCTACAAAATGTGGCGTCATTCTCGCAAATAGATTGCGCTACAGAACACTGTGAGCACTGTCTGTTTAATTATGGCCACCCGGTATATATATATATATATATATATATACACTGGTGTAAGAAATTAAGAGAATTTGCAGACTTGGTCTATTATCTCTAGAACTATTGTACCGATTTTAATGAAATTTGATATCTACATACATTGATACAATACAAAACAAATAACCATTTAATAATTGTAATACACACGCATGTTCGTGCGTAACACTCGTTGGAGTCGGAAGGTATGAAATAGCGGTTGCAGAATAAACAAAAATATGGGTTAATAGATGGATTAATAGCGGGTATGGTCCCTTCTTACAGGTCTACAGGTCTCGCAGCGTGATTTCATACTTGAATTAAGGCAGTTTATCATTTCCTGTGGCAATTCGTCTCACTCGTTCAGCAACGCTGTTTTCATTCCCTGGATGGTTCTCGGAGGGGGGTTGCGAGTTGCAATTGCCCTCCCCAGAGCGTCCCAGACATGCTCTATAGGGTTAAGGGCTGGAGATCTGGCTGGTCAATCCATCCGGTGAATATCCTCACTCTCTAGAAATTCGTCGGCCAGAAGAGCTATATGTGGCCTCGCGTTATCGTCCATTAAAATGAACTCAGGGCCAACTGCACCCCTGAAAAGGTGAACATAAGGCTCCAAGACCTCATCCCTCTACCTCACACCAGTCACAGCGCCTCTTTCAAAGACATGGAGAGGTGTGCGGCCATCGAACATGATTCCTGCCCATAACATTAAACCTCCTCCGCCATAATGATCAATTTCGTGGACATTGGAGGGTAGGTAGCGGGTTCCTGGTTCTCTCCATATGAACGTACGGCGAGAATCGGTGTTTAGGCTGAACCGGGACTCATCAGTGAAGAGAACGGTCGCCCATTGATCCATACTCCAATCTCTATGCTCTCTGCACCATGATAAACGGATTCTCCTGTTCGTAGAAGTGAGCGGGACGCAAACACCAGGGCTTCTTGCAAACAACCCTCTTTCATTAAGTCTTTTGGAAGCAGTCACCCTTGATACACGGGCTCCTGTGGCTGCATACAAGTCACGAGAGAGCTGCGAAGATGTAGCACTCCTGTTACGCCTCGCTATAATCGACAAATGGTGATCTTCTGTGGCCATCGTGGTTCTTGGACGACCTTGCCCAGGCTTTCTGTCGATGGATCTGGTATCCTGGAACTGTTTCGATAAGTTGCACACGCCGCTGGGCGGTAAATTGAACTCTCTACAAATTTGGACTTGAGATTGGCCTACTTCTAGCTTCCCCACAATTCGCCACCTCATTCCCTCATCTAAACGTTGGTGGTTACTCATTTTTATTGTTACAATTCGAAATTAACTGATTGCTGCACAATAACACCAAGAAATTCGCCGAGGTGTGCTAGCGAACGAAATGCGTCTTAACTTACGCGCGCTTATAAAGCCTGTTTCTCTACTGGCTCCGCCTGCACACACGTGTACGCTTACCTATTTGACGTACATGATTTGCATTTTTGTCTAGAAGCAGTGGTTTTATATTCAGTTCAGTTCTTTTTCATGAAATTCGATAAAATATGCAAATTCTCTTAATTTATTTCACCAGTGTATATATATATTTATTTTTTTGGTATTTATTGCATACATTGACCGTTGTATTTAATTTGAATGTACTCCGTAGCGAAGTGCGGGTTTTCAGCTAGTTGTGTATATATTAGTTAAAAGGTTCGTTTATCGAAAATCAGGGATTTCCCTTTTACCCCTCAAAGTGTAACATAGACGCCTTAAAATGGAGGGTTGGACCATTGTCGTGATAAAAGGGTATAATAAACGCCTTGTATACGCATTTAGCGTTTATTATATGTTGCGAGGCATTGATTTATTATTTTTGTATTTTTATTTTTACTTTTGTGCATTTTATTATTTAAATTTTTTGAAGCGGTTCCGGGAGATTTAAACATGCTTTCTTAATTTAAGTTTGGATATATCACATAAATTTTTGCTGTTTCCTGTATGAGATGTTATTTGAAATCCGAGCTGTAATTTCAACTGTCAAAACCTCTTGTGCTTCAGGTAAATTTTTCCCAGTATATATATATATATATATATATATATATATATATATATATTTATTGTATGTATATGTACACTCTGTCACGAAAATTATATGCACCCATAAGATATCAAGCTACTATCACGAAACTTGGCAGAAATGTAGTCTGGTAAGAGATATGCAAATGATTAAAATTTAGACGCCAATGAGACAAGGGTAAGCGCGCTATGCGCATATGAGATGAGTAGCTGGGAGAGTTTAACAGCAGGATTGCTCGTGCCATGGGGTTATTAAAAAAATTATCGACTTGGATGGACGGTATTGTGAATAGAGATGCCTCTGAGACGTAACCGGCGACAGTACGAACAATTGTCGGACTTTGAGAGGGGACGCACAGTAGGCCTAAGAGAAGCAAGTTTGTCAAACAGGCGGATTGGCCGCCACCTCGATCGGAGCGATATGGTAGTTGTTCGGTGTTGGCAACAATGGATCACGGAAGGGATAGTCTACCGTCGCGGGGGGTCAGGGCGTCCCAAGAACACGAATGCGCGCGAGGATCGCTCAATCATAAGAGCGGCCAGTTCCGCACCAACAACGTCGCTAGAATTTGTTAGAAGCCATTTACAACCTTCCAGACATCCGGTGGTATCAAGGTAAAGATTTCGGAGACGACTGGCTGACGCAGGTAGAACGAGCCGACGTCCATTAAGACGCCTAACACTGACCCCACATCATAGTCAGTGTCGATTGGATTTTTGCCGACCTCGAGTAAGCTGGAGTGTGACCGACTGGAGGCTTGTTATCTTCAGCGATGAATCCCGATTGAGTCTCATAGCTGATAACCAGCGCATACGCGCGTGGAGGCGGCCAAGCCACCGGTACGATCCGGCATTTGTTGTCGAGAGGCATACGGCGATTACACAAGGTGTGACAGAGTAGGGAGGGATTTGTTGGGACACACGATCCCCTCTAGTCGTCCTTCAACGCACTTTGACAGCACGCAGTTACGTGGACTAGAATTTAACGCCAGTTGTACTGCCTATGCTATCAAGTCACCCGGTTCCAAGACAACGCTCGTCCACATACTGCGTGAGTCTCCCAACAATGTCTTCAAGGATATGACGTACTCCCATGGCCTGCCAGGTCACCTGACCTCTCGCCAATAGAGCACGTCTTGGACGTGCTTGGAAGGCAACTGCAGCTGTCCCCGCTGAATTAACTGCCCAGTTGGAAAGATTATGGCATGATCTTCCGCAGGAGTTTATAGGTGAACTCATTGATTCGATGCCACTTTGTGTTTTGGCTTGTATAGCTGCCAGAGGGGGATTTACTACTTACTGATTTGAAACCTTTTCATGCCATATCTTCTTAATAAAACGGTCTGTTCTTCTGAATTTGTAATCATTTGCTTATCTCCTCATGATAGTAGCTCGTTTCCTTCTGGGTGCATATATTATTTTATGACAGAGTATATATATATATATATATGTGTGTGTGTGTGTGTGTGTGTGACTCCGTGAGGGTTTGGGGAAAATAAATATTTATATTCTATACTTATCAAAACACCGATTTACTGACAGAATGAGGAATATCATCCAGACATTTACGGCTGAAACTTATTAAGAAAGTTTTCAATATCTACATTAGATATCGTAAAAAAGTTCAATCATGATCCTTCCCAAAATCTGTTTTGCGAGAAATTCCCGAAAATCTTCCTTGAAAAAACAGTACAGATGTGTCCGAATGATTAAGGGCGAGAGAAGTAGCTAAACTTTTCTGGAGACCATGACCATCTGACACAATATCTCAGTAAAAAAACAGCATTACCTCCAACCCTATCAGAATCTTTTGCGATCTTCGGTAATAAATGTGTCATGTTCACTATGTTACCTATTTTATTGTTTTAATCTGTAGGTTATTTTAATCTTTATTTTTTTGTTCTTTTTGTTCTTTATATTTTTGTCCTTTTTACCTTCTAGTGAAAATAATGAAACGTGGGGGAATTATTTTGGTGTGTAGCTGAATTTTTTTTTCATATTAGAAAATTATTTATTCTATATTGTAGAGTATTGCATTTCAACCTCTCCGTTAACAAAAGAAATTCTTCTATCTCGGCCTGAGACTCATCAAAGATTCCCGACAACTTAGGTGGCAATATGCTGACGGCAATTTTCCTTTTGTTCATCCGATAGACTTGTTCCACAGAACCTTAGGGGACATCGGTCATTTTTCTTGATTTAGTCATCGCCACCGGGTGACACCGCTGATGTTATTTATAAATGACAGGAGACCCCAGGTGCTTTCATTCATGAACTATCAATTGTTAAGCAGCATCCTGGAGGCGTCGCGTGCCTAAACAAAAGGACTCGTGCCTTTCGCATTTTACCGAAGCGGCCCTTTGAGACTCTTTGAAGTGGCTTGGAGGACAAACTAAAAAGGCGGCCGCTTTAGACCCGGGGAAAATATTTCATTATCGCCCCAGGAAACCCATTTCCGTTGCTCACTTGTTCTAGATCTTTCGACTTTCTGCAGAGTGATGCAATATCCGGTGGAGGCTCTGATATAAAAGAGAATGGACCCCTCAGTCGTGGCTTGCGTCTTTTAGTTCCTGACACGTAGCGGATCCAGTTTTAAGAGCAGCCGGGTTTTCCGCCCTTACAGGTTCAGAGTCCCTTGTGACTGTTTGCAGCGACGATAAGGTTCCTGCAGGAGTAAACATACTCCGCTAATTTGTCGGAGACCAGTCTTCGTGGAAGGATCCTTTGCTACCTTATTTTCCAGTGAGGAGTCCTTTCTCCTTAATTTAATATTTTCATCGCTACCGGGTGCGTGCAGTGGTCACCGCCGTTGATATTATTGGGGAGCCCTTTCCCATCAGGACGAAGTGCCGTTTTCTTCATCATTGAAGCAGAGCCAGTTCTGCTAGCCTAGCGGACTTCTGTGTTCTTACTCCGCCCCACGCCGATTAAATCGAGTCTGATTACCTAAGTTACGAAGTTCATCTTACATCTGTGCAGTGTAAATATCTCATCATCATCAATTTTATTAATAAATTGCATTTGTTTTGTTTATGTAATGAGTGATGTATACCTGGTGTGTTTAGTTCATCTGCTGGTTGACACTACGAACTTCAGTTCGCTACAGAAGGTATATATTCATTCATAAATTTGGTGGCAGCGTTTTGAAGAAAAAAAAGCGAGAGTAAGAACATTTTGTTTTTCCTTAGTGACAGTCGCGTGTGTTCAGAACTGTGACTGTGCAAAAGTGCTATTGCGGGTGTGTATCCTGTGAAGTAGTGTTGAGCGGCTGACGTTCTTGTGAAATCTGCTAAACTGCTGCAGTGTTAATTTCCTTAGTGACATTCGCGCGTGTTTCAGAACTGAGACCGTGTGAAAGTGCTATCGCGGGTGTGTGTACCCTGTGAATTAGAGTAGAACGTTTGACGTTCTTGTGGCATCTGATAAACTTGCTGGAGTTCCAACTAGATGCCAGTCTTCACATCAAATTGTGAGTACCATTCTGTTTCTCTTTTGTGCTGGTATCCAACAGTAGTTTAGTGAATAATATTTTGGTTGTTTGCTCAGAATTAGGAGAATTAAATTGTGGAATTAAATAACCGTAATTAATAGCTTGATCTGAACTTAAAAGGTGTTAAAATTTTTTTTAAATTTGATGTAAAATAAGAACTAGTGTTATTGTGTAAAGTAGAATTGTAATTGAAATAGTAGTGTGTTAAATTAGTTCCCAGAAATTAAGGAATGTAACTGTGCTCAAAAAGAAATAGTGTAACTACATTGTGTTTAACTATTTTGCATTGTGTATTTTTGTGATATGCTAAAAGCAAAGTGATTTATCTATTATGAACCTTAAAATAGTAACATCGCAAGCGGAATTTTAAAAGTAATTTAGTTCATTTTGGTTATTGCATTGCATGTGTACGTTAATTGATAGTGTTGTGTAGTTGCATTTTGTGTTCAGGTTTTAATGTAATTACTACCTCAGGGTTTATAATAGTGTGTAGTATTCTGTGTAGTATTGTAATAGCTTTGTATTCTGTCAAACATGGGTTCTCTTGTTCGTGCAAAGAAAGAGGACTTAGTTAACCTCGCTATAGAAATGAGTTGTGAGGTAGATTTGGGAATGCTGAAGCTTGAGATGATCAAAAAAATTGAAAGTTCAGCAGATTACAATGTAAAATTGGCTGAAGGGTTGTTAGCTGAAATTATGGAGACCCGTATAGAAAACGAGCAACGAGAGCGGGAAGAACGGTTAGCTCGACAAAAACGGGAAGATGAATTAGCTCGACAAGAGCGGGAAGAAAGAATAGCTCAACAACAGCGGGAAGACAAAATAGCTCAACAAGAACGGGAGGATAGATTAGCTCAACAAGAGCGAGAGTTTGAGCTAGCCAAATTAAGAATGAGTAGGGAGCCCCCCCAAGAGAGCCCGTCTGTTAGTCCTCCGAGACCTGCGGGTCACTCATTAAGGCACATAATGCAAAAATTCGACCCGGAAGAAACTGATATAAGCCTGTACCTTTGCCTTTTTGAACGGCAGGCACAGCATTTAAAAATACCGGAAGCTGAATGGTCAGGCAGTTTAATTAGCCTGTTACCATTATCGGTAGCGTCCATTGTGTTACGGGAAAAAGTCGAGGACACACAAAAATATTCCCATGTTAAGAGCGTGCTTCTCGAGCGATTCAGGCTCAGTCCTGAAGCTTTTCGTCAGAAGTTTGTTAGACACCAGCGTAAGCCAGGAACCCTATGGAAAGATTATCTTTTCGAAATAAAGACGTATTTCGAAGGTTGGATAGAGGGTCTCGGTGTTACAACTTTTGAGTCGTTAAAAGATCTCTTTCTGGTCGACCAATTAAAACGGAAAATGGGGAGTGAAATCCGGGAGCAAAATATAAGGGATTGGGAGAATTACACGTCCCCTGAAACCTTGGTCAAAGACGCGGATCAGTTTGAGCTTATCAGAAAAACAGGTAAGCCCCCCAACCAGCCGAAGAAATTCGAGGGACGAGCGCCCGACCAACGTAAAATATTTGGGGCTGTAAAAACGGGAGAGAAAGTTGAAAAACCCCCCGAACAACACGAACCCGAACGAAATTTAGATAAGGTGAGCTCCCCTCGCCCAAAGGAAAACCGCCGTAAAGAATGGAACCGTAAAGAGTTCGACAAAAGGCGCGTGACAGACATTAAGTGCTATTTTTGCATCGAGGTCGGCCATATTAGGCCCCAGTGTCCGTTATTAACAAAAAAAGAAGAGGTTAACTCCATAGGTGCCGATTTGGAAATCACAGATCCCTTAAAACCATATGTGAGTATAGGGACTGTGAACGGCCAGGTATGTGAGATACTTAGAGATACGGGTAGTACGATTGATCAGTTTTGTAAAAGATTTATTTCGCCCGACGACTATCTCGGCGAAACAGTCTGGCTCACTCAGCCGTTAGACACTCGTGCCATTAACGTGCCCCTAGCGTGCGTAATTCTGAACTCCCAGTATGGAGATATAACAACAAAGGCCTGTGTAATTAGCGACAGGTCAAATCAACAAAGATACATATTGGGAAATCAAACGGCAGCTCTTCTGAGACAGGGTCAACAAAACTCTAAGAGCATGCAAATCAATGCAATAACGCGCTCGCAGTCCAAATGTCAAGAGAGCTGTATTACAGACGCTTGAGTCAAACGATTCTCTTCGGGAGCGTTCGAACAATAGTCCCTAAGACGGGGAGTCAATCGTTTTGACACAATTGGAAAGGGGGGAACAGGCGAATTTGTTATTTCTACCCCCCCCTCGACCGCGAAGACCCAGCGTTGAGTCTATTAAATGTTTCCCCAGAGAAATTCGCAGACCCACAGCGGGAATGTGCAGAATTGGCCGCATTGTTAAAAAGGGTCGAAGGCTCAGGTCAAACCGGCGAGAAGGGTTATGTGGTGATAAACGGGTTGCTGTGTAAACAACAGAGGGACCACTTTGGGGATACACGAAGTCTTTTAGTTGTCCCACAGGTATTCAGGGAAAAACTGTTGGCAGTATGCCATGAGTCAACAAATGCTCATTTAGGTGCGACGAAATCGAAACAGAGGCTAGCCAAATCGTTTTTTTGGCCCCGATGTTACCAAGAAATGGAGGAATACGTGAGGTCGTGCGAAGCATGTCAGTGCATAGGAAATGCTCAAGATACTAAGAGATTCCCCATGCGATTAACGCCTATAATTAGCGAGCCATTTGTCAAAATAAACATCGATGCTTGCGGACCTCTGCTCGAATCTGAGAATGGTAATAAGTACCTAATCACCGTTATATGTTTAACTTCAAAGTTCCCGGAAGCAATGCCCGTGAAAAACCTAAGGTCATTATCTGTCACGGATGCCTTATTGCAGGTATTCAGTAGAACCGGGTTCCCGAAAGAGGTGCAATGCGACAATGGCACGTCGTTTACGTGCGAGTTAACGTGCGAATTTTTTAAGAAATTCGGCATCAAAGTGACACATAGTTCAGTGGGGCATCCACAAAGCAACCCTGTAGAGAGATTCCACCGAACACTTAAGAGACTGTTAAAAGTCCTGTGTTTGGAAAACGGGGAGAGTTGGGAACGTCATTTACCAGCCTCGCTCCTCGCGATTCGGACTATAACGCATAATAGTACGGGATTCTCACCGGCCGAACTATTGTATGGAAAAAACCTACGAACACCTGAAGTTTTATTGTACGAAGGTTGGATGGGAGGTTGTGAGGAAGAGAGACCCGTGACAGAGCACGTCCTTACCCTAGTGAATAGATTAAAAAGAGCGCGACAGTTAGCTGCTCAGAAAATGGGTGAAGAACAATCTAAGCGTAAGGAAGCGTATGATAAGAGCGCAGTTAAAAGGCATTTCGAGGTTGGAGATTTAGTTCTGATTTTCTCTTTATCTCGGCCTAGCAAAATGGCGCCGAAGTGGATAGGCCCAGGGAAAATTGAAGCTCGCATATCCGAGACGAATTATCGAGTGCAAACTCCCAGACCTAGACAGAAATCCAGCATTTACCATATTAATATGCTGAAGCCCTATATCAGGCGTCCCGAAACTATAAATTGGGTTTATGAAGGTAAAGTCGAAATTGATACTGAGGATGATTTCGCAATCCACGTTTTTGAAACCGGTGCTACCGATTTCGATTACGAGGAGATTGTGCGCGAGAGCGAACTTGACGCTCGTCTAAATCTCACTCAAAAAAGGGAATTAAAGAAATTATTGTGTAGCCATGCAAATATTTTTTCTAATAACCCAGGAAAAACCGAGAAAGTTACGCATGACATAGAGCTGATCTCGGATAAGGTCGTTAGGTCTAGACCATACAAAACGTCACACCGACAGAACGAAATCTTGAAGTTGGAGATTGACAAAATGTTAAATTTAGGAGTGATAGAAGTAGGTGAGTCTGATTATACCTCGACTTATCATTTTGGTAGAAACCGATGGTCGTGAGCCGAGACCCTGTATTGATTATCGTAGGTTGAACGAAATAATTCGCACCGAATATTACCCCCTCCCCAACATAGAGGAAAGGGTTGAACAGGTTGCAGGATCTGATTTCATAACAATACTCGATCTTGCAAAGGGGTATTGGCAAATCCCCTTGACAGAAAGGGCCCAACGCATTGCGGCTTTTGTCACCTCATTCGGGACATTCAGGCCTTTGCGGATGCCTTTCGGGCATAAAAACGCACCTTTCTTTTTCAGTAAGCTCATGGCTGACGTCCTAAATGGGTGGGAGGAGTATGCCGTTCCATATATCGACGACATCGCGATATTTTCTAAGACCTGGGACGAGCATCTGAAGCATTTAGATATCGTGTTAAGTCGTGTAGCGCAAGCGCAACTCACAATCAAATCATCGAAATGTCGGTTCGCCCAAAACCATGTAAAATACTTGGGGCACATGGTCGGCGGAGGTTATCGAAATCCCGCCGAATTAAAGGTAAAATGCATTAGGGAATTTCCCCGGCCAGAGACAAAGACGATTATCCGGGCCTTTCTGGGTCTCACTGGGTATTACGCGCACTATATTCCAAATTATTCTATGATAGCGGCCCCCTTAACCGATGCGTTAAAAGGACGGGAGAAACGCGCGGCGGTTGTGTGGGACGAAGCTTGCGAGGCAGCGTTCACCACTTTGAAAGACGCTCTTATAAAATCACCTGTGCTACGAGCTCCTGATTTTTCTGTTCCATTTATTGTCCAAACGGACGCATCCGATCTGGGAGCCGGGGTAGTGTTGGCCCAACAAATAGGCGATAAGGAACATCCTATCCTGTACCTGAGTAGGAAGTTCTCTGAGCCCGAAAGGAAATACAGCACCACAGAAAAAGAGTGCTTGGCGATCATATTCGCGTTAAAAAAACTTCACTACTATCTGGACGGAAGCGAATTCAAAATCGTGACCGACCATAATCCATTGGTATGGCTCAAGAAGAATGCCAGTTCAAATGGCCGTCTTTTTCGGTGGCAACTTATGTTGCAGCAATTTTGTTTTCGGGTAGAACACAAGCCGGGAAGACAGAATACAAACGCTGACGCTTTAAGCAGATGCATTCCTTAAACGTCCGCGAATTACCTTAGATTTGTAAATGTAGTAACCTAGAGAATTAATTGTTAGTACCATGAATTTATTTGTGTTTGTTTTTAGTAATCCAGTTAGTGCATGTGTACGTACTTGTTAGAATTGTGTATTTTTTTTTGTGTAGTAGAAAAAAAACTGTTGGAACTGGTACATTAGATAGCAGAATTGGGAACCACCCACACGAAACGTTGGTTTTCAATATGCAACCACATTGAAAACTTTAACGGCAGGGGGGTTATGTAGAGTATTGCATTTCAACCTCTCCGTTAACAAAAGAAATTCTTCTATCTCGGCCTGAGACTCATCAAAGATTCCCGACAACTTAGGTGACAATATGCTGACGGCAATTTTCCTTTTGTTCATCCGATAGACTTGTTCCACAGAACCTTAGGGGACATTGGTCATTTTTCTTGATTTACTCATCGCCACCGGGTGACACCGCTGATGTTATTTATAAATGACAGGAGACCCCAGGTGCTTTCATTCATGAACTATCAATTGTTAAGCAGCATCCTGGAGGCGTCGCGTGCCTAAACAAAAGGACTCGTGCCTTTCGCATTTTACCGAAGCGGCCCTTTGAGACTCTTTGAAGTGGCTTGGAGGACAAACTAAAAAGGCGGCCGCTTTAGACCCGGGGAAAATATTTCATTATCGCCCCAGGAAACCCATTTCCGTTGCTCACTTGTTCTAGATCGTTCGACTTTCTGGGAAGTGATGCAATATCCGGTGGAGGCTCTGATATAAAAGAGAATAGACCCCTCAGTCGTGGCTTGCGTCTTTTAGTTCCTGACACGTAGCTGATCCAGTTTTAAAAGCAGCCGGGTTGCCGCCCTTACAGGTTCAGAGTCCCTTGTGACTGTTTGCAGCGACGATATAGTTCCTGCAGGAGTAAACATACTCCGCTAATTTGTCGGAGACCAGTCTTCGTGGAAGGATCCTTTGCTACCTTATTTTCCAGTGAGGAGTCCTTTCTCCTTAATTTAATATTTTCATCGCTACCGGGTGCGTGCAGTGGTCACCGCCGTTGATATTATTGGGGAGCCCTTTCCCATCAGGACGAAGTGCCGTTTTCTTCATCATTGAAGCAGAGCCAGTTCTGCTAGCCTAGCGGGCTTCTGTGTTCTCACTCCGCCCCAAGCCGATTAAATCGAGTGTGATTACCTAAGTTACGAAGTTCATCTTACATCTGTGCAGTGTACATATCTCATCATCATCAATTTTATTAATAAATTGCAATTGTTTTGTTTATGTAATGAGTGATGTATACCTGGTGTGTTTAGTTCATCTACTGGTTGACACTACGAACCTCAGTTCGCTACAATATGTTTGAAGCTTCCTTCAAAAACATGTTGTCATATCGAATTACAATCGTTCTTCATGCAAAAAATGGTTACCAAAATATTACATTTTTTTTAACTCCAAACATTCTAATATGATCTGCTACATATAACTTTATGCAAGTATTTAAATTCCATTGGTTTGAAAAATGAAACAACTTGCGTTAAAACTTCATGTCAAAAGCTACTTTTATATCTTTGTAATAACAAAAACATGTTGTGTGCTGATCTTGTGCTTTCATTTCTTAAGCATTGTTGAATGTAGTTTAAAATATAACAAACAGTTTTAAGAGAATTGTTATTTCAAACATAAACTTCACCAAATTTATAGCGATTGGGAAACTCATGTTTTTTATCCAAAACTTGTGACTTGTTAATGAAAGTATTTGCATATTCAAAATTCACAGTTCTGAGGATTAAGCAACGTCATAGCTTTATATTTCATACATTTAAATCCAAGGAAAATATTTCGGTCTTATCCATTGCTAAATTAATGCACCTGCTCCTAAATTAAACAGCAACATTTATATTAAGAAATACTTCTTGCCCTGTAATAGTTTTCAATATTTATGACGGTTCAGCACTGATACTCTCATTGACCTTTGTAACAATGCATAATGCTTTCCAGCGTATTCGGGTGAAAGAAAAGCTTTAGAGTAAAAAGCTCTAGAGTAAGAGCTTTGTTACCTTCTCTTTAAATTTTTCAGATCTAAATAAAATATCACAAACGAAGGACAACATTCGTATACTTTAGACGGATAATGGTATTTCTATGCAAGAAGTATGAAAGGTTTTTGACTTTGTCAACTAAGAAACTAAGATGAAATGCATAAATCTGAACAAAATTTATGCCAGTAAGGTGATACATTGATAAAAAGGGTAGTTTAATATTTTTACAACAAGTACACACGCACACACACACATACTAGTATATATGTGTATATATATATATATATATATATATATATATATATATATATATATATATATACACTAATTATCAAAAATTAAGGAAAAGTCACAAAAAGAGGGATAACACGGTCAAAACTAGGCTAATCTGTTTAAAATTTGAATATGTTGTTAAGTAAAGGGTGCCGAACAATACTACATTACGCAAAATAGTGGCGCTGCAGTCGGAATACGTCATTTGCGAGGAGCATAAAAGTCCATGTCTCAGAGCAAAGCGACAATTGTCGCTGCGAGGTTGAGATTAAACATCTGGCATAGCCAATTTGTACCAATGACTTCCAGGCATCATTTGACCGAAGTACTCCGATGGCGAGCTATTGGGAGACTAGAGGCAGGACAAAATCAGACAGAAGTGGCCAGATGGCAAAATGGGTGTCCGTCTGTGGTTCATAGACTTTGGCAACAATTTCTAACCACGGATTCGGCATCCAGTAGGTTCAGCCAAGGACAGCCATACGCTACGACGAATGCCGATGACCAATATTTGTCATTATGCGCACGGTGGTATATAACTGCATCTCCGTCTGAACAGATCCTCTCTCGCTACAAGCTCTGGAAGGTTGGTATCAACGACAACAGTGCGTAGAAGAATTCACGAAGGTAGTCTTTTAGAGAGGTGACCAGACATTTGCGTCCTGCTCACGTCACGCCATATGCGAGAACGTTTGCAGTGGGCACGTCAACATGTCCGCTGGACGCGTGATAATGGACGGCTGTTCTCTTTACGGTTGAGTCCAGGTTTAGCCTCCAAAACAATAGTAGGCGTATTTTGATCTGGAGAGAACCTGAAACTTGTTTTCATCCATCCCACATCCGTGAAAGAGATGCATACGGATCAGGCAGTGTCTGTGTTTGGGGTGGTATGTCTTTGGGTGGACGCACAGACCTCCATGTCTTTTCCTGTGGAAATGTGAATGCTCACACCTATAGAGATGACATCTTTGATGCTTCTGTGCGCCCTTATGCCGGGGCAATAGGTGATGCTTTCTTGCTACAGGACGATAACGCGAGACCGCACAGGGCTCGCATCGTGGATGCTTATCTTGAGCAGGAAACAATTCAGCGCATGGAGTCGAACACCGGACCTCTATCCTATCGAGCATGTTTGTGACGCTTTAGGACGACGTATAGCTGCTCTCAATCCTCCTCCTTGGACCCTAGCCACGCTTTCAACTGCTTTTCAAGAGCAATGGCTCTCGTTTCTTACTGAACACATAAACCGCAGAATTGATAGCATCACACATCGCTGTATGTGCTCTATTGCTTCTCTGAGGATCATACGCCTATTAAAGGTACTTTTCCTATACCAAACTGACACATCGGAATTGTCCATTGTATACATATGCTAGTTTTTATAACATCATAATTGTCTGGCGATTTCTTTTTATGCTATTTTATACCTACCTGTGTGTTGTATAATGTGTATAAGCTTCATTAAATTCTACGTGTAACTTTTTGAGTAATCGCTATTTTTGTGACTTTTCCTTAATTTTTGATAACCAGTGTATATACACAGTCTAGTCACATTAATGTGACCTCCTGTCAAAATCCAGAATAACCACCTTTCGCAGAGCGGACCGCTGAGAGACGTGCAGGAAGAGAGTCAATTCGGTTCCTGAAGGTGTTCACTGGGATGTTGAGCCATGCCAACTGCAGTGTCGTGGCCAGCTCCGCTAGGTTACGCGAGTGAGGTTCCATGGTGCGAACAACCCGATCGAGGTGGTCCCACAGATTCTCGATTGGGTTCACGTCCGGTGATTTTGCTGGCCATGGGAGTACGGTAAACTCATCCTGGTGCTCTTCGAACCACGCACGTACACTGCGAGCTTTATGACACATCACATTGTCCTGCTGGTAGATGCCATCATCCTGAGGAAAAACAATTCGCATGTAGGGGTGAACATGGTTCGCAAGGATAGATGCATACTTGTGTTGATCCACCGTGCCTTCCACAATGATGAGTGGACCCAGGGAATACCACGAAAACATTCCCCAGACCATAATGCTCCCTCCTCCAGCTTGGACCCTTCCGGCAATTCTTGAAGGGTGTTTGCTTTCAGACGTGTCACGCCGTATATGCCAACGTGCATCTGTCTGATGGAACATGAAACGTGATTCATCGGAAAAAGCCACCTGTCTCCACTCAGTGGAAGTCCAGTTGCGGTACTGGCGTGCAAATTCCAGCCTTCGTCGCCCATGAACAGCAATCAGCATAGCTGCATTAATTAGGCGTCTGCTGCGGAGGCCCATACGCTGCAACGTTCGCTGAAACATCGTTGTGGAGACACTGTTGGTAGGCCCTTGGTTCATCTGGACGGTCAGTTGCTCAACAGTTGCACGTCTATTCGCCCGAACGCCTCTCCACAGTTGTCGTTCACCTCTGCCATATATGGCCCGTGGTGCACCACATTTGCCACGTCGCAGATTTTTGGATAGTGCCATTTTGCCATGCACGGTATACTTTTACCTCTGCTGCCCGTGAACAGTTTACAAAATTAGCCGTTTCTGAAACGCTTCCACCCTTGGCCCGAAATCCAATGATCATGCCCTTTTGGAAGTCGGATAAATCGCTCCGTTTCTGCATGACTACAAGAACTGAAATGTTTTCCGAATGCCTACAACACACTTTATATATACACCAAATTTGCTGATGACACGCGCCTTCTGCGTTTGGTTCTTCAACGTTGACGTCAAAAGTAGGCGGTGGTCACATTAATATGACTGGACTGTGTATGAAATGACCCGAATGGTCATCTCCTAAAATAAGCACATACATCAGGGCAGAAAAGAATATGATTCGAATTCAAGAAAAAAGAAGTTTATTTTAGAAATAACGTGACCTTACAAAGTGACGTCCAGTAGGGATGGCTCGGAAATTCTGGACCTGTTACTTTGTAATAGGTATGCGCTAACTGAACTTTGGACCTGTTACCGATTTTCAAAAGTAACAGGTACGGCGTACGTGTCAAACGATAGATTACTCCTCACAGTCCTCATATCAGGACCTCACTCCTTGGACTTAATACCCCCACTTACACACCTACCACATTGCACACTCTCACACCTATTACATACGTACATACCTAGTACTGCGTAGGGCCACCAGGCGGAGACAAAATAAGTATACGAGAAATTTTTACTTGTACCCTGATCTTCCCTACCTGTTACCAGAAAATATTCCCTTACCTAAACGACTATTTCCACACTCGTTTACAGACTAGGCACTAGGCGAAGAGGTAACAGGTACGGGGTATAGACCAACTCGGTAAATGAGTATTGGGGAGGGGGAGAGGGTGCGGGATCAAGGATGAAATGAATGAAATTGGAAGACGAGATTAGAGTAATAGGCATTTTGTAACATGTATTTGTAATAGGCATTTCTTTGGAACTGGATAGGTTATACCTGTTACTGAAAAATACTCGATTTTCGCATCTCTAACGTCCAGCTCTCATCTGGCGAGCGTACAAGTAGCTGTAAACGGGTTGCCGGAAATTGGCGACGTAAGTTATTATTGAAAAGTGGTAAAGGGCGAAAAGGTTACCATAGAAAGAGAGAACTCGGATTACTGGCGATTAAAGATTAGAGGTGGTTAAAATTTATTATATATATATATATATGTAAGAAGATATAACATTGTCAATCTAATTAATTGATTTCAGATTATAAGCTGTGAAAAGGTTATTAATCACCGGAAACATACAATTCAAAATAAACATCTTCTAAAGCTTAAACTATAACGAAAATATTAAAAATCTTATCTTTTTTAATCCTATGTAAAATATAATACCATGGTTTAGAATATTATTTAAGTTTATTTAATTACGAGTAAAGTTAAATGCCCACCAACTGTAGTCGTGGATAATAAACAGATTAAATAAATCATGAAACGAAAACCATTGTTTAAAATAAAATAATGATAATTCCAAACCATCTCTCTTTCCGGAACTGACAGTGAAGCACCTAAGGAAAATCTTCTTAAGAACTAGTTGAGCTTTCATTCCAATTTAGGAAACAAAGGTTGCACTCCAATTCGGAACTTCAAGGTCCTTACTAAGACTATGAGTACGCAGGTTAAATTATTCATTAGAGAAAGTGACCCTTTATGTGGAAAATTTCGCTATGTAGTTTTTTTTTATTACTTGTTCGTGTTAATCTAGAAATTCAAAGATGCCCTTTCATAGCCAACTAATGTACTTCTGTAATCCTATGTAAGGTGTCCCATGTTCTGTGTATCCTGTGTAATCCTATGTACTTGTGTATCCTATGTAAGGATAAGTTTCAGAACATCTCATTATTGTTAGATATAGCTAAACTGCAGCTCTGCACTTGAATGTTTGAAAATTGTGCCAGAATTAAAATATCCAAATTTAAAATTAGCCATATGTCGAATGATCTCGAATTTTAGTACACGTCGTAGCTATCCGTCCTTGTATTCTATTCCATTTACTATGATAAATAATAAGCAATACTGAATGCTGATTAATGAATTATCCAAGTGAATTTTTACAGAAGTGCAACTCATAATATGCCAAATTCGGGTAATTCAGAAAAAAAATTTTAAGTAAAATAATTAGTATATATTAAAGTTATTGAAACTATTTAAAAATTTAGAAACAATTGCAATTTCAATAATTGGAGATTCATGCATTTAATAAAAACATTAGGAAACATAACGCGTATAATTTCTTTCATATCAAATATAACCATGGTATATTTAGCTTGTTGAATATGCAGACATTCCTAAACTGCTCTTAGCTCTGAGTACCTTTGCAACCCCTATTATATATATTTATATATCAGAGGAGGAATAAATCACTAACAGGTTTCACTGAGCTGACAATCTCAACTCATCGTGTTGGATTCTCCATCAAGTTTTGCATGCTGTTAAATTATACTACATTCTTCAACTATTGCGTTTGGATCTTCATTCACTAATGTTGGAATGTTCATAGCCGATCCATCACATGTTCATACCAAAGGCCATTCGAACAAATTCCTATCAGAATTTGACAATACACACACACACACACACACACACACACACACACACATATATACATATTTACACTGAAGTGCCACTGAATTAGGGATATCAAAGCCTATGCAAATTGTATAGCGCTGCGCATCATGTATGCTCAAGTGAGGGCGCTGTGGTAACTGCATATATAGCGCGTAGTGTGGTTGTTCTGAATTAGTTGTTGGAATTGCCAGTATGGGTAAACTGCCTGATTTAGACGCCTTCGATCGCGGACAAATCGTAGGTGCGCGACGCATGGGCCATTCAATTTCCGAAATCGTCAGACAGCTAGGATTTTCAAGGACGACAGCGTCGAGAGTATACCAAGAATACATGGATGGTGGAAAAAATCTAGTGATCGGGCAAACTGTAAAGGGCAATTAGCCTTGACAGTGCGTGGTGAGAGACGGCTCAAGCGTATTGTACGTAGCCAGCGAAGCCAAACATTAGCTCAAATTACCACCCAGTTTAATGACGGTGCCAGTCGTACAGTCAGTAAACGGACTGTACAACGCTCGCTTCACCGTATGGGTTTCGGGAGCCGTCGACCTACGAGAGTACCATTGCTCTATACTCGCCATCGGGCTGAACGTCTTGCCTGGACAAGAGAGCACAGAGACTGGAGTGTAGAGGACTGGAAACGAGTAGCATGGAGTGATGAGTCTCGATTCCGACTACTTAACGCCGACGGGAGGCTGAGAATATAGCGTCAGGCTCATGAAGCCATGGATCCTGCATGCCTGGCTGGAACTGTACAAGGGCATGGTGGTTCAATCATGGTCTGGGGTGTTTTTTCGTGGCACAGTTTGGGATCTTTGGTGCGTGTACCAACCTCCCTCAATGCAATTCGGTACGTAGAGTTGCTGGGTGATCACCTCGATCCGTTTATGCTGTTCTGTTATCCGCACGGTAATGGAGTTTTCCAGCAAGACAACTGTACCTCTCACAAGTCCCGGTTGGCTACTGGCTGGTTGGATGAGCATTCCTCTGACTTCTCTGTCATGAATTGGCCACCTAGAAGCCCAGACGTAAATCCTATTGAGCATCTTTGGGATGTTTTGGAACAAGGCGTGAAAGGCCATCACACAGAAACAAAGAACCTTACTGAATTATGGACAGCTTTAGCCAATATTTGGCAAGCCATTCCCGAGGAACGTTTCCAGAAACTTTTTGAATCTATGCCTCGTCGTGTGGCAGCCGTTATCAAGGCCAGAGGTGGCCCAACTCGTTACTAGGTAGGTATCCCTAATTCAGTGGCACTTCAGTGTATATACAGAGTGGTTATAAATAATGTTCTACTTTGAAGTGGTCATAAAAGGAAAACTACTGGACCAAATGTTATCAAACTTGGAAATAGTTTAAAGGAGGTCATGGGAATTTCTTTTCCACCAAAAAAAAAACGTTCAAAACTCACCACCAGGGAGGGAATGGCGCCGTGTGCAATATTATTAAACGAAATAAGGGTCGGAATCTAACTTAACTTTTTGTTACACGGGTTTAATATTTTGTATACCCTTAAGAACCATTTGTTGTAGTTTTTCTTTGGGTGGGTCGTGATTGGTTATAGTGGTAGGCAATGATACCATTACTCTGAATTCTAAACAATACATTAATTTATTCACACAATACAAATATTAGTATACATTCAATTATATTATTATTAATTATGAACTTACAGACATTCTCATTATATCAATGTATTATTTGCCTATATTATTTCATTTATTTAAATTAATATCATTTCAGTACGCAATATATCTATATTATTCCTTAACTCCCGCCTATCATATAAGACTCGGGTAACTCACGATATTTGGCAATAGTTAATAAAAGGTTACCTCCATTTTTGCAAACTGCAGAAGGGGACTTTGGCTGGCATATTCATGTGCATCTATTGGGGTCTCTATTCGGACTCGCTCAATAACATAGGAATAGGCAGACTTTAATGGCCGGATCAGTTCTCCATCGTTTGCTTGTGGGGGTTAGGCACTCCGTCGTGGTTACGAGTCTCAACTCTTATCATCTCATCGGTAGCTTGCAGGGGTTCAGGCAATCTATCTCGGCTCCGAGGATTCTCTATGCTACCTTGCGGGGTTCAGGCAATCTATGTCGGCTCCGCTGCTCCTTGATGCTCCTTTCATCGTTGAGTTGCCGGCTTACAGCGATGCGCTACGTCGCGGCGCAATCTCCCATATATTCTCTTTTGCCTTCTCGCTTACGAGGCTACAACTTTTGGGTGCCAAGTCTCAGAGTCACCATCAATATGATTATATCTTTCTTTTTTCACTCTCTCTATTTTTTATTATCTTCTCAACCTTTTGCATTTTCATTCGTCTCTCATGTTCAACCTTTTTCTTTATACTTCCACTTTGATTTGTTAACTTGTTCCTTCTCTAATCATTTCTTTTAACCATTCAGAGTGAGGAGCGTTTTATATTCGAACAATCCCGTCTTCGACTCATTCCTATTTTTCTAGGAAATGTGTTTTCCCAGAACATCTCCTATGTGTGGGGTCCTCTTCTCTTTATCAACAATTCCCTTTTCTTCTCGATGTCTCCTCTATCTGTACCCCCTCGCTGTTTCGATTCTTAATTGTTGCCTTTCAATTTCTTCTCTTCATCCGGTTCTTTGTCTGATCAATTGCCATTCCAATTTTCTTATGGCACCGCCAACCCACCGCTTTAATTGGGTTGTTTGCCCTTTTTGAACTCCTAACATATCGTATCCCCACGACATTCTTCTCGTATCGTCTGGCGTCATTTTACTATTCCATTTTCCGTCCCGTTTGTTAATTGGTTTTTCTGCACCTTTTCTATTTTATTTTTTTTATATGTCGTACCCCACGGCACCATTGACCTAAACAAAATTATCATTTAAAGTGTGTGCATTCCGATAATCGTTTTCTTACAGATCGCTAATTTGTGAATTTTGAACCCTGAATTCTTCCCTAAGACATCAAGATATCGGTTTAAAATGCTTTTAATCGTTTCTAAAATGAAACTGACCGATGTCTTCATGTCTGATTTCGTTTAACAATATTACATACAGCGTCATTTGCCTCCGGTATTGAGTTTTTTAACTTTTTTTGGCGGAAAAGAAATTCGCATGACCTCCTTTAAACTATAACCAAGTTTGATAACATTTGGTCCAGTAGTTTTCCTTTTATGACCATTTAAAAGTGGAACTTTAATTATAACCACCCTGTAAATAAATAAATATATATATATATATATATATATATGTGTGTGTGTGTGTGTGTGTGTGTCTGTCTGTGTGTCTTAATGCATGTATGCATACATGTATGCACATATTTATTTGTTCATATACATATGCATGTACATGAATAATG
This sequence comes from Dolomedes plantarius, assembly GCA_907164885.2. NCBI lineage: Eukaryota > Metazoa > Arthropoda > Arachnida > Araneae > Dolomedidae > Dolomedes > Dolomedes plantarius. The sequence continues at coordinate 114,294,702 of OU015498.1, read as the reverse complement.
TTGCTTTATTTTTATGACGAACTCAATCTAATTGAACTATTCCTTTGGAGAAAGTTTGACGCGAATTTCAAATAAAACTTTCCATCGAAGAATTTATCTGAAATCACTCTGGAAATAAGCATTTTTCCACAAAGCTTTTGAGAGAGCTTTATGCTCGAATATTTATCTAATGCGAATATGCGAGAGAAGAAATTTAAACAGCCCACTTGTTTGAAAATCTTTTCGACAAATTGAGATTCTGAGTAGAGGCAAGGAAAAGGGAGCAGAAAAAAATACTCAGTCCCTTTGTTTTCCCAAGAGAAGAAAAATAGATTAAATCCACTGATTGTGAAGAAGCTATTGTGTGCGGTTAACAAAAAAGATGTTGAACAGCATTTTCCTTTTACGAAAAGAAGAACTCGCTGATAAGTAGATTGCCACTCAGTCTAAAAGAGTTAATTTTTCCCTATATTTATGTACATAAAATATTTTCAGTTTTACTTGATTTTACTAAAACGTTTAATGTAAATAATTTTTATGTGATATAAATTTACATATATATATATATATATATATATATATATATATATATATGTATATATATGTGTGTATGTGTATATATATATGTATATCTGACTGTGTACATTATAAATTCTTCAACAGAAAAATAAAATAGCATATTACAGGAAGAAGACGCACACAGCCGGACGAAATTAACAGGAAATCTACACTTAGCGTTAAATTACTTTAAAGCTTTTCAAAACAGATTGCGGAGTTGCAACAAATCCTCATTCTGAAAAAACATGTAACTATAACTAGTAAATTGTAAATAATTCAACGGAAAAAATAAGATAGTATATAACAGGAACACGGCATAAACAGAAATTCTACACTTAGAGCTAAACGCACCATAAATGCAAGATTCTGTAGCAGTAATAGAACATAAAAAACTCAACCGTATAACGAGGTAACCGACCGGTCTCTTCATCAGGAGGCCTAACCGATTCAGTTACCTCAAGGGAGAAATTCCTGAAAAAGATGAAGGTCTAGCCAAAAGACATCCCAAGGCCCCGTGATCCCCACATGGAAACAAACAGTCAAATCAATAGAAAATACTATCCTAAAATGAATATACAAATATATATATATATATATATATATATATATATATATATAAATATATGTACAGGGTGTCCCAAAACGACCCCGTAAACTCTGCGCAGCTAGATTCCTCGTTGTGAGTACATAAAAACCGCCCAAAGAAGCGTTCCTGTACGATCCATATTTTACAAGAAAAATACGAAAAACAAAGTATGACGTCACTGCCAGTGCAAGAAAAAACACTTTATTGAACATATCAACAGCATGCACAATTTAAAGCAGATGTTCAAAGTGTCCGCCGTGCATGTCGAGGGAGTCTTGAGCACGCCGTGGAATGGCTGTCATCACACGTTGCATCATCGCGGGGTCCACCGAAGTACAAGAAGCATGCAGACGAGCAACTAAGTCCATTTGTGTTGTCACTACGTCTCGATACACCAGTTCCTTGAGATGGCCCCATAGGAAAAAATTCAACAGTGTAAGATCTGGCGAACGTGGCGGCCATAGAACCGGACCCCCACGTCCGATCCAGCGGCCGGGGTATTCCATATCCAGCCAAACACGTACAGGAGCACAGAAATGCGCCGGAGCCCCATCATGCTGGAACCAATGTCCTTGTATTGCCGCTAATGGTATGTCATCGAGGAACTCGGTTAAGACCTCATTGAGAAACTCAAAGTACGACTGTCCCGAGAGCCGTTCAGGCAGCAGATATGGTCCAAACAGGCGATCTCCGAGTATGCCGGCCCACACGTTAAGAGACCTACGTTCCTGATGTTTCTGCGGCAGGATTGCATGCGGATTGACCTGGGACCACATATGGCTGTTGTGATGGTTGAATACCCCATCACGAGTGAAACATGATTCATCAGTCCACAGGATATGTGCAATGAAACCATTATCTGTGTTCTGTTGCTGCAACAGCCATTCACAGAAGGCGACACGTTTCTGAAAGTCATTTGGTTTCAGACCTTGCACGGTTGTGTACCGAAATGGGTGTAGCCTCTCAGACCGTAAAAGCCTGTGCACAGTACTTTTACTCGAAGTCATCTCACGGGCTAATGCGCGTGTGCTTACCTCGGGCGTCTCTTCTACCCGCTACAGTATTGCATCCGCCTGTGCTACCGTCAGGCCGCTCCGCGGTCTTCCAGTATCGTGAAGATTGGCTGTTGGCAAGACGCTTCCCGTACTTCGCAGTCTGTCGTCCAGCCTACGGATGACGTTGACATCGGGAGGACGGCGGGACGGATATCCACGGGCATACTCCCTAGCAGTTCGTAAGGCATTTCCATTGCATCGGCCGTACATCAAGTACATGTCGCAGTAGTCACGAACGGAGTACATGGCCACCACACGAAGACTACCGGTAGCTGCAAAATGCAGCCTTTTAAATACCAGTTCAACGGCGGATTAACGTCATTCCATGGCGCGCGCGTATGCATCACGCGATATGCGCGGTGAGCGTTTTAAACATTATCGTCTGGAAAGATATGCAAATATTGTTGTTGATATGTCCAATAAAGTGTTTTTTTCTTGCACCGCCAGTGACGTCATACTCTGTTTTTCGTATTTTTCTCGCAAACTATGGATCGTACAGGAACGCTTCTTTGGGCAGTTTTTATGTACTCCCAACGAGGAATTTATGCGGTGGTTTTCAGACACCCTGTATTTATACAGAGGCTGTTCACACATTTTTTAGACGATGTATATTGTATTCACAAAACTAAACTACATAAAATTCTTGTGTTTTAAATATTCCATTTGACATCCCTTATTCTGAACTATTTTCGACACCGCAATTTCCAGGATAATAATGCCTTTTGAAGTGTCAGAAGAGGTATTCTATCCCATTCTTCCTGAACACCTTTCCAGAGTCCTGTAAGTGTTTTGGGACGACGTTTGGATAATGCAGATTTTAAAAGTCCGAAAGCACAAAAATCCATAGGTGATACATCGGGAGATTTAGTAGGGATATCGGTGAAGGGTATGGCCTTGATACCAGTTTTTTGTTCCATTTCTTTTAGGAAATTTACAGTGGATTTTGATGTGTGACTACTAGCTTTGTCCTGATGCAGTTTCACAGATTGATGGCACTGTGGGTAAAGCGATGGTATATCATTCAGAAAAATTTGCGATAAAATATGTTCCTGATAGTATTTGGAGTTAATCTTGACATTTTTTCCACTCTCTTTATTTTTAACTTGACATTATAAGAAAAACTAGCAACAAACATGAATCCCTTAGAAAAACTTTCTTTCGATTCTTTGAACCATGTACTTAAATTTTCTTCTCCCCTTTTATGATAATAAATGGCTCTTTTTTTGTTGCAATCATTTAAATACACCCATGATTTATCTATTGTGACAATTGTTTTCCATTTTTCTTTGGATTAGTGTTTCTCATATAGAATTCTGCAGCGTGTCCTGCGTTCAGCGATATGATTTGGAAGAAGACGATGCACATTGCGTTTATTCGTTTTCTTAAGATTTAAATCAACGTTTATCATTTTGTTTACAGTGGACACCGAGCATTTTAATGATTTTGCAACTGTCCTTTGACTAGGGGGATTTTCTTTTAACATTAAACAACGTACCTTCGCAATAGTCGAAGATGTCCGTTTTTTCCTTAAATACTTGTTTGGAATTTTTGTCCCACTTGAGGCTCCAACTTGACGCTTTTTTCCTTTCTTGTTGACGATATTACCTATCGACGCTTTAGATATCACAAAACCATGACTCTCACATCGTTTTTGGTTAACGGAGTATGCATATTTCTCTTCGGAAAGAGCATAAATGTAGCCTTCGAACCACTGCTTTGTTAAAGACGCCATTTTGAATAAAAACAAACCTTTCAAGCCGCAGACGATAATATTGACTTTTAAAAACATACTTCAATTGCAATTATTTCTTTTGCAGCAAACGATTTTCTATTACCGCTTACCAAAATCGTCTAAAAAATGTGCAAAAAGCCTCTGTATATATATATATATATATATATATATATATATATAGGAAGAAAGAAAGGAAGCCCATTTAGAATTTCTTTCACACATAATTTAATAGCAAAATTATCTTTCAATTAAAGTTTCGCTTCATCAGAGTGTCATAGATTCGGGATCTCTTACACTTTCGAGCAAGATATCGTAAATGCATTTGACATCCGTACAGATGCTTCTATCTATCATTAAGTCCCATGGAACTTTACCCTTTCAGATGACGGGCTTTTGGCGCTCTTCCAAGAAGTTCTATCTAGCTTAAATGGACATCAAGATCAAAGAAGGAAAATATGGTGTCTCTGTTTACTATAACTACTGCATCTAAGCTACTTTCACTTTCCCCGTGAGAAAATCCTAGCAGCAAAATTGCATTTCTGTCTAACGGCATAAAATTGCAGATTTATGAAGTTTAAAATAGACGAATATACTTCTTGATAGTATTCGTTTATTTCTTTGTATTGTGAACTTTACAAACTCTTACTTGAAATTAATGAATGTCTTATAGTATCTTAATACATCGGAAATGGATTGAGCATTTCAGTTCAAGTCGCATCTTTAGAGTATAAATATGCCAGTGTGAGGGTCTTATTTTGAATTCATGAATGTTCCCGTAACATCTACTCTGAGTAAATAACGTTTTTTTTTCTAAATAGATACTTCTATAGTGAAACATCAGAATCAAAATGTATGTCCGTATGTACGATTCCTCACAGGATAAAAGCTTCAAAAAAAACTTAATACTAGATCAGTGTTTCTCAACCTTGTTCCTGTTACGACCCCCTTCAAACACTCATGCTGCGCCCCTCTTTTCTACCCTGCATATTTTCCTCCGAAAGGATTTTTATTCCATTAGTGCCGACTTCGTTTTCTTTAACTATTTTTGTTACTTCTCTCATATTTGTATGCTTTAAGTCTATTAATGTGTATTATACTAAAATTATATTTTTAGTTGCCCTTTAACTATGTTTTTTTTACTGGTACGTTTTCGTACCAATCGGCGTACGTGTGTAGAACACATCGAGAATAAAAGATAATATTAAATTTATTTATTAATGAAAATAATAACAAATTTGGGAATACCACAATTAAATGAAACGCACGTTAGATGATTTTCTGACAGAATAAAACAATAAAATGTCTATTGAGTGCAAACATGATAGTTTTTATGGCACTGAGGATACAGTGGCACATTACTCTTTTCGCACTTGTAGCTGCTTCTTCTGGAACAGTTCTTGCAACGGGCATGTTCTTGATCTGATCTGATTCACCAGTGACTATGCTTGTCATTCTTACTTGTGAGGCCGCTTTATGCCTAAATAAAATTGGCTTACCTGGCCCTCTAGGCAATGTTCCATAAGTGTCTAACAGTTCCTGTGCGCATTGTCGTACGAACTCAAGAAGAGAGATTTCATCAATATCATTTTTCATTTTATAATGTTTCCATCCATTTATAACACTGGCGCTAATTACAAACGAAAACAATGGCCACTTTTTAGAACGGATTCTTACGCTATAATTTGCCACAGCTTGATCAACAAGATCGACACCACCCATATGCTTATTATAAATTTTTAGCTGTTGTAGCATGGAAACATTCATTTTCTTTTTTTCTGCGGCACTCCATCGAGTAGCAGAGGCAATAGGTTTTGTAGAAACTTTGTTACTTGCAGCAGTAACAACTTTATTTTCATTCCATTTGACGATACTGATATCTTCATGACATATATATTCATATGTCCCCCTTGCCGACTTATTCAAGATTTCTTTGGATGATAAAGGAGAATTTTTTAGTCTGTTTTTCTCAATGTCCCAGTTCCTGCTATGCCTCTTTTCGATAGCTCTTTCAGCAACGGAATACTAGTAAATAAGTTGTCCATGACAACATGTATCCCAGGTGGGATCTCGCATTTGTCTAGTAACCCAAGAACAAGATCGGCACCTTGGCCTAAATCAGATTTTGGTAATTTTCTGGATGCTTCACAATAAGGTTCAGCATGCAATAAAAGACCATTATAAGAACACGGAGTCCAAAGTTTGAAGCCAAAACGTATTGGCTTAACTCTTAAGAATTGTTTTAGTCCGTGGTGCCCGAAATAAGGAATTATAGACTCATCTACACTCTAAATTTTATACTAACAGCATAAAATCATGACTTTCAAGGGGCAACAATTTATAAAATACACTTTTATAACAATGATTTAAAGTCAAAATATTATTTCAAAAAAATTCTAATTCAAACGTGAAAGATTTTCGATTTTAATTCAAACGTGAAAGATTTCCGATTTAAATTCAAACTTGACTATACATTAGCCGGTTGGTACGGTTTCGTACCAAAGATTATAAGGTTTTATATTAATAATACAAAGCAAAACATGACTTTCGAGTGGCATGAATTTATAAAATACACTTTTATAACAGTGATTAATAGTCAATATATAATTTTGAGATAAATACAAAACTCTAAACTTTCTATTTTCTATGTGATGTCAGAGCCATCTTGTTTCACGACTCTTTCACTGGTGCATAACGACAAATAACAACGAGAACTTGAGAGCAAATGGCGGAAAATCTATTTTTCTCGCTATCAGTGAACTATTCTTGAAGCACATGAACAATATTGGACAACTAGACGCATCTAGTGCAGAGAAAAATATTCTTAAGCTGATATATTTTCGTACAAATAGGCATTAATGGGTTAAGTTATAAATAAAAAACACTAAAATGCAGGATTTAATATCAATTAAATGCTTTTAAAAAATAGCACTGCCTTACAGCTTAATAAATATTGACATTTTTTTCAATGAAGTTATCTAAAAAGTTATTGTAATAAAACTGTGGTAACCCCTCTATCTATCTATCTATCTATCTATCTATCTATCTATCTATATATATATATATATATATATATATATATATATATATATATATATATATAAAGGAAGAAAGAAAGGGAGGGATGAATAGGAGACTAAAAAAATTTCATTGCAATTTTTAAAGATGTTCATGGCATAGGCAAAATATTTTATACTAAGACCCATAAATTCATAAAGAGAGATGTTTTCTTAAATTCCAATACATTTTATCTCACTCAGACTATATGAAAAATGTTAAATGTTATAAAATGATTGTATTTATTAATACTAAATTCTTTTAAATTTATAAATTTAAACAAGGAAGAGTTTTGCAGTAGTAAAGGTTAAATGTTGAAAAAAAGATCAAAGGAAAATAGTCAGGAATTTTCTAATATTTTACATAAAATAATGTTGTATGATATCATTCATGGTCTTCAATATAATATCAGGGCAGAAAATAATTTGACATGAAATGAAAAATCATATTCAATTTTTGACTACTTTTCAGGTTCCTTTCTACATTGAATTACAAAGTACGTAAGTCATAGCTTTATATATATATATATATAAAACAGTTCCGTAACTGACTGACTGACTGACTTACTGACTGACAGATAACGCACAGACCAAACCGCTAGACCTAAAGGGCTGCAATTTTGCATGACTATTCTTCTTATAGTGTAGGGATGCACTAAGAGAGGTTTTTAAAAGATTGTTCTTAGATTTTTTAAAATTAAATTTTTAAGCTGTTTTAGTAACTTTTTTTAAGTTTGTATTTAAAATAATAATTTGAGGGTTATAAAATTTAAATCACGAGAATAATCATAGAAATTCCTTTAAAATGAAATATTTTTCAAATCTTAACCTCCATTTTCTGATTTTTGGTGAATTTTTAAAAATTAATATTTAGAATTTAATTTATTAAATGCTGATCACGTGATTTATTTTTCTGATACTTTAAATTCATTTATCGTCACGTGCATAACAACGAAATAGACAAAAAAACACTTTTTTTCTTGCTAATGCGCCAGACGTTTGGAAATTATCCAAAAAAATATTAAAATACAGTAAAAGATATGTTCCTCAAACTGTACTATATTCTTTAGAATGTTCTATTAGATTTAATTTGAAAATTTTCATCTACATTATTTTGTCTATAAAAATATCCGTTACGATTTTTTTATAAATATATTTTTTCGTTTTTTTTTTACATCAATTGCATACATTGACCGTTGCATTTAGTATAAAGAAATGTTTTTTGGTTTTTTTGGCATTAATTGTATACACTTATCGTTGAATTTAATTTGAATGTACTCCGTAGTGAAGCACGGGTATTCAGCTAGTAACAACATAAAAATGTAGAAATTCAGAGAAAATGCAAAACCATACTGTAGAACTTTTTACAGCTATTGTATTGAAAATCGCCACATTTAGACAGAATTCAGCAACTTATTCCGCTGTCTTCAGTCTACTGTAATAATACGCTATGAATTATGATTGCTCAGTTACTAAAAGTTTTCATCATGGGTAAGATCATAACGTATTTTCAAAGAGGAAGTTTTTGTGTGTGGTTCACATTTCCTTCTAGATAGAGTGGGTAACTATATTTGCCTAATCATGTTTGTTTTTTCTCAGATGAAATGTTACTTCGAAAAAGTTACTCATGTAGGATCCCCCTAAACAATTCAAACTGCTCATCTAAATTAGAGAGTGCATGTCCCAAATTACAACAGGAAGTGTGTGTTTAATATTACCTTAAATGTAATCTTCTCAATTAAAACCATTATCCTTCAGATTTTTTAGAAAACGCGTTCATTAAAAATTTAGATTTTTTTCGGTGACTGTAGCATTACCCACTGTTACACGCCCTCATACGTACCTAACCTTAGAAACAATACAACCAGACAGCACGGTACTGAAACTTCTACTTTTTAATCATTTTTTGTGGACCAGTTACACCTCAAATCTGTATCCCTATAGTGAGTGATAACACTAAAATCACAAAAAAATAAGCATTAGAAACAAGTTCTACAAAAATAGGTTTATTACCATGTTTTTATTAACTCTCTATCTTGTTTGTTTGTTTGTGTGTTTGTCCAGTACAAATCTTGCAATCGATTTTTAACTAACTTCCCGACTAGCTACACATTTGAAACTTTTAGAATAGCTCAGAACACGATGACAATGCATTATCTTAATACTTTTAGCGATCTTTAAGCAGGATTGAATTCTTTTTCAGTTAATTTTGTTTTGTAGAGTGATGCAGCCATCTATTGGCCGGGACGGGAATGTAAAGTTAAACGCAAGTTAACTTCCAATTAACTTTTTTCTTTCAAGTTAATGGGACAATTCATCAAAAAATTTTAAAAAGTATTTATTAATTTCATAGAATTGTCAAGTTTATATGATTAAACAGAAAATTTAAAAACATGGTATATAAAAAGTTATTTTTATCTTGTAATTATTTATATTATATAAAACAGTATGATGTTCTTTTATGAAGTAATTCTCATGATTGACACTATACATTTCCTTACAGCTCTCAAACATTTAAATATACGATAAAAATGTAAATAATAATTTATCTTACCAATAATTTTTATTTATATGAAACTTACTCTATTTTTATTTAATTCATAACATTCGAATCTATTCCTATGAATTCGAAAATGAGAAAGATATTTTATTCGTCGAACTATATTTTAGCAAAAAATATTGTGTTTTTCACAAAAATTTTTTACTACACCCTCCTAATTTATCATAATATCATAATTTAAATGATAGAGAGTGTTTACATTGTGCTCTATCCCAACGATTATTTTTTGCAAAAAAGAAAATAGTATTCATAATAAGGCTAGATATGTGAATAGAATATGGGAACATGGTCAGCTGCTTTCCCTGCCATTCCCGTAGAAAGAAATAAAAACTCCTCTCTGCATAGATCATCAAGCAAAAAAAAAAAAAAAAGTGCATTCGTAATATCGAAGGAGAAACGCAATATATGATTTAAAAGTATTCAAACAGAAATGATTCCTATTCAACATAGAAAAATGCGTCTAGTGACGTCTAGTATGGAATTTGCTTGAATACGATGGATTCAACGATCTACAAAGTATTAAGGGTTGGAAAAATATGCTTTTCATCAAAATAGTTTGAAAGTAGTACACAAATACTCTGTATAGTTTGATATGTCAAATTCTAATACTTAATATTACTAGCACGACTTTTAAAGACTGTTTTATGAATGATTTTTACAATAACAATTTAACTTCCTGTTACAAAAATATATAATATACATATTAATTTCTGTAAATGTCCAGAAAAGTTCTTTGTGGGGTAAGTCGTCCATTCTGTTGTACTTCACATCTAAAATTTCATGACTTGTACATGCCTGAATGAGGTGAATAAAAACATATGTAAAGTGCATAAATATTTTGCATATTTTTGCAATTTTTGAGGGCTGTAAAAATATGCTTTTTGTTAAAAATATCGCACCTCTGGCAGAAAAGTGTTACATCTCCGAAATTTTCGATTTTGAGATAATTGCACTAAAATTACCACTTCTTATAGAGCAATTCTTATAGAGCACCACAATGCTCTATAAGAATTGCTTCTCATTCTCGAATAATGTTATAAGCCTAGTACCAACACAATCTCCTAGATGGCGCTTATTACCCTCTTCCACAACTAGGAGGGGAAACTTGCTCATGCGCGAAGAACGAAAATAAGATTTATGCCAGTGCCTAATGTTGTTGTATTAAAATGTTCCTGTAATAAGAATGATCAATAAATTTTATTTGAAAAATAAATGTTTTTATTTGGAAAATAAATTTGTATTTTTTTCTAAACCTGCTGTTCATGTTATCAAGGTTTTTTTCTTCGTATTGTGAAAAGTTTAGATAGATTGTGAATTAGCATAGAGATATGACAGTATTCCCTCCAGGTTTTCAGTCCATGTTGACAAAATGAGGTTACTAGAAGAGGGTTATATCTTGCAATTAAAATTAAAAATCAAGCTTTAAAAATTGAAAACAACTTTAATAGTATATAGTTTTGCCTTCTGGAGTGATTCGAATAATAAGTTTTCCCAAAATTATCATAGGCATTCATAAAACAAGAAATGAAATTTCGACACATGTCTTCTTTAGCTCTTCCTGAAAATATGGCTATTTTGATATGTAACACTCTTCTAGCAGAGGTGCGATATTTTGAAATCAGTAATTAGGTATTCTGTATAATTTGATATGAGAACTTCTAACACCCATCCTAAGTATGTGATGAAATCATTATAGACAAATAATTTAAACTAACTAACGAATAAATAACAGATATCTGAAAATAGCGCTAAGGCAGCAGACAATTAAGATTCAGTAGCTGAAATTTGAAACCAAAAAATAAATAACCGTTTACAAGTACTAGAATACGAAGAATGCTAAGAGGCGATTGACAAGTCTCTTCATTAGGAGGCCTGATCAAGTCGGTGACATCTTTCTGAAAGGATGCAGGCCAGTTCAAAACAAGCCCAAAGCTCCTAAATTCCCACATTGAAAACAGAAAGTCATAAGCATAGGATAAACCGAAAACAAAACATAATATCGATAACTTAAACAACTGAAATTTCCAAGTTAACTTACCAATACCTCTACCCCAGTCAAAGGAAAAGTGACTGTGGAATCTAACAACCTACAATTTATCTAGATATTTATCTTGGGGTGCAGGGTCAAGTGTTCTGGTCTCCTCACTTGACTCGGTTCAAAATTACGGGACTGGTCTTTTGGCCAAGTCTGACTCCGACCCTTGTGGTGCCGGTCAAAACAGGAGTTGCACCTTCATCAGCGATAACTGTCGGGTCTTGATATGATGTTGCTGTCGGTCAAGTGGCATAGGCAACAACAGATATTTATCAGCAAGAAAGATTCCCTTTTAGATGACCGACTCGGTCAGGCCTTCTGATGAAGAGACCGGTCGATCACCTCGTGGCATTTTTCTTATTCTAGTAATTTTAAATGGCTATTTATCTTTTGGTTCCAAATTGCTTCTAATACCTAATAATACTAACAAGACTTTTAAAGTCTTTAATATGAAGGATATTTTCCAATAACATTTTAACTTCTTATAAAAATAAATACTATGCTTATTATTTTCAGCATTCATGCTTATTATTTTCAGCATCATGTCCAGAAAATTTCTTTCTTGAGTAACTCGTCTATGATGTTGTACTCGTACATCATATTTAAAAATTCATTACTTGTATATACCTGTATGTGCAAAATAAAAATAAAAAATATGTAAGTACATTAATATTTTGCTTCTGAAAAAAAATCTTCAAACTAAATTTCATCACAAAGTTCTATTATCACAAAAAGCAGTAACTTGTGTATAAAAAAATAACATTAAATTTATTACTCGCTCTCTCTCTCGCATTAAATGATGGAGATAAGACTTTAAACATGTATATGTAAAGTAATTATTTTTTCCTTAATTAACAGACATTTTTCTATGAAAGTACTCCGTATTAATGAATTAAGTTCTTAAGTCTGCCATAAGTCAGAGAAAACATATGCAAATTTAAACTAATCCACATGACTTTTTTGGGTGGCATTAGAAAGATGTGAAGGAATTTGCAATTAACGTCTCTGACACTTGTGACAGCTCTTAATTACGAGGATGCTACCCAGCTTAATCATATCTGGGAAAGCAACAGCTAAAAGCTTTGGCTTGTTCTTAAAATGCAAATGCATTTTCTATTAGAGAAATTTTCAAATAAATCTCTTTGTCAGGAATTCCAAGGCCTAATTTTATTTAGTACATCTACTTTTATATATTTTAATTTGGGAAAAGGAAAATCTTTAGAATAACTAGGATCTAAAAATAATGTATGATTATTGTATTATAATCATAATTGAAAGCAAAATATATTTCACCACAAATACGGACAATTTGGGGCAGATTTAATGCTGCTACCTAATTTAATTATATTATACTCTTGAATCTATTTTATATAAATACGACAATTAGCTCAAATCTCGAACATATTTGTGCTACATTATTTCATTACGTTTTAATATAACGGTTAGTATTCTCTCTAAAGTTATGTTATTTCTTTAAAATGCGTAAAAATTAATTTTTAAACAAAGCACTTTGTCAAGAATGTCAAGTCCTAATTTTATTTTGTACATCTACTTTTATATATTTTAATTTTGGGAAAAGGAAAATCTTTACAATGACAAGGATATAAAAGTTATGCATAATTATTTTATTATAATAATAATTGAAAGCAAAATATATTTCACCACACGTACGGACAATTTGGGACAGATTTAATGCTGCTTCCTAATTTAATTACAATAGGCTCCTGAATTTACTTTATACAACTGTAATGATTAGCTCAAATCTGGAACATATTTGTGTATTGTTTTACAGTTACGTTTCATATAACATTTAGCATTATCTCTAATTTTTTTTTATTTCCTTGAAATGGATAAAAATTAATAAAAAGTTAGGGGAATGATCCACTAATGGGGAGTAGACCACCGTAGGAGTTTAGGAGGTTGCATAACATATAAATGAATGTTATTTGGTATTTATTTTTTTATGTGAACAGTATATTAGACAAATTCGTATCAATTAAAACAGTGAAAATATATTTTAATGTACAGTCTATTCATATAAGGCAGGAGTGAATATCTTAAATGCAAACTATAGGGGAACATACTAATTTTTGATCCAATACATCCCTTTCATCTGCTTATGTTCATAAAAGGTTTACCTGAAATAGATCACAATTAATTATAGATCCACCTTGATAAGGTGGGGAGATTCCTTTAAATGGAACCAGTGTAATAGATCCAAATGCGAGTGCATAAACCTCTTTGGGATCTGACGTATACATCGCACATCCCTTGATAGACATTTCCGATCTCAATTATAGTATAGTCATTAAACAGAACACATACATAGTCCATCCTCTCCGAATAACAACTCCTTTGCATTCAGAAATCTCAGAGGGAATTCATAACACTCAAATGGCCCTGTCGATTGACAGATCTAATCAACATTAACAATTTATTAATGAAAGCTGGTTTTGAACTACGATCACTTTTTGAAAGAGTATATATTTAAAGGTATGTGGTCTTCGATAGCTTCACGGTAATATTAACTCTGTGTTTTCAATGCTTCTTTTCAGTCATTACCAAATTATCTGGGGGGGGGGGGGAGCTATTATAGGGCAAAATTCAAATAAAACAGTATTATACATGTGTGCATCTATATTTTTTTGTCATGTCAGAATCCAATATTTCATTGAAGAAAATTGTGTGCCATTATGTGCACTGCTGTTACGTATTACTTTAAGGTTCATATTTTAAGTGGATACCACCTAGCATTACTTAGAAAGTTACTCAGATCGTTATATATGCATGGTCACTGTTTGCAGGCATTTGAATCAAATTTGAGAGACTTCTTGTCTGAAATGCAAATGTAGCTGTTGATAATTGATGAAATGTAACGTAATAGACTTGTAAATATTGATATTTTACCATTTCAGATGCAAGTTGAGCCTTCTTTATCTACAAATATTATAATATGAAATGCCCTACAAGTGGAAATGATCTTAGTGCCGACGCAACGTCAGAAGCATTAAATTCCCACATTGTCTCATTTGCTTCTATCGGGATCTGGTATTCATTTGCTACTAATTTATTACCAGCCTTTCTCGCCTTAACCTAAGGGTATTTTTTCGGTTTTTTTGCTTATTCACTGATTTCTAGAGTAAAATGATAAGCTCTAAAATATAATTCGAGAAATATTCCAAAAAAAAACTGCGGATATAAACCTTAAGAATATATTTTAAAAATTATCTATTCCACAGAAAGTCAAGGTAATTTTCCATACCTAGTAGTTGGAACCCTGAGTAGATGACTTCTTACAGTGGAGATAAACAATGTAAACAACTGAATGAACTAAGAATGGCTAAAGTTGTAAACAGTTCAACTGTCGGATGGTTCAGGATGCAAAGATTCTACTTCCAGCCCCAAACTATAAAAATATATATAGTATAAATTAGCTATAGGCCATGCATAGAAGGAGTTTGTGAAATGTCAGTGGATTCTGAGTCAAGACCAGATCCTATCTCCAAGCTATCTCATTATCCATAAACGAATATAGGAATATCTGCAAAAACTCAAACCCTCTACAATACCAATCCCTGGCATTTCAGTTAAGGAATACCTAACCTATATTTTAACCCCTTTCTTCTCTCTCCCGTCAAAATTATGGGGTGAGGTTTCGCCTTCTATTTCGCGTGACCGTGATATTTCCGGGCTGGAGTGTTTAAAAGTAACGCACCAAAAAGATTAAAACAATCCATTTCATTTACCCTGAAAAAACTTTATTTCTTATTTTACATACCTGATGGCAGCACCAGACTATTTATAATGTAATTGGGATGGTTTTTTTCAAAACTAGATGTGGTAGATCAAGAAATGAATAGAATCCGCCGGAAAAAATAGGCACTTTTATTACCGTTTTCTTGAAAATTATGCGATCGTTAAGGGGTTAACAATGAAAAAATAAAAGTATTCAATAATACACAGGTCTGAGCTTTTGTAGCGTATTATTGTTATTATTCATTGTTATGATTCAATGAAAATGTTTAAAAGCATATTTATTATGCAAAATTAATGCGCTTAATATGCATTTCTGTAACTAAGTCAGTCGCAGAAAAATGATTGGTTTGCTAGGATGCTGAATTAAATTGTCTTTGAAATGAAAAATAAAAACTGTGAATTATAAAATTTGCATTTTTCTCAATGTTTTAATCATTTATTTTTAAGATAATTTATTATGAAAAATGTGAAACAAAAATATTTTAACCACACAAAATACTGCTTAATAGATATTTTTCAAAATTCTCGAACTAGTGAAATGAGAACAGTGAAGACAGTTTACTCATGGTATTTGATTCTGAAACTCCCCGCTGAAAAATTACTTAATTTTGGACCATTGATCTGCGGTGAAATTTAAACAGAATGAAGTTTGTCTGCAAAAGTTTTGATTTTATAACTAACATCCTGTAAAATTAACTTTATTACACAAAAGATTCGCGCCTAGATAATGGATGTGACTGACTGTATTACCGTATATAAACATTCACTGGGTTATTTATGCAATAATACTAGCAATTTATCAGTGTCTGAAATTTAATATGAATAATAAAGAATGATAAATACACAGTTTCCAATATTTTGGAAATGGTACTGTCCAGAGGGCATTAATCACTATATGCAGTGAAAAGTGAGGGATGAAATATCAAAATACAACAACAGGAAATATGCAACATTTATTTTTGCATGCATCTAAGGTTCCCTTGAGATTATTATTTATGTTTTTTTTCTTTTATGCAGCATAAAATAGATTATATTAAATGTCCTTATTTTCGAAACCATGTTAAATGTACGTCATAATTCAATGAAACACTTTATATGTATTATCATGAACGCAGTTGCATATAAAATGCCTTAATCATTCAATACTGACTTCTTTTTATTTACCAGAGAAGGCATTTTTATCATTTTTATGTTTTATTTTTTATAGTTAGGAAAATTTGTGATTCTTTATTCAAGAATTGTGGGAAAAATTCACCTTAACTAATATTAACTTTTAAACCTTTAAACCTCGTTAAATAAATCAATTTTTAATCAACTTTATATCTTCTAGATTGTGAAATTTTTCTAACATTTAACTTCGCGTTTAGCATAGATTTTCATTAACTTTTATCGATCAATACCATGCGAAGTCAGTGTCTAATCTGCAAATTTTTCAAACACTTGTCTGTCAACTTTCAATACTACTTAATTTATTTATGTTTCAAACATTTTATTTAGTGCTGGCATAATTTTTTTTTCTAGTGTAACATAAAAAAATATTATAACAATTATTTTCTTCGTAATTAAGCCATACAAAATTTGTGAGCCTGAGAAAATATTTTGTATAGTTAATATATATTTGTATAGGCATTGTAAAGCATAAAGTTGTATGCATTTAATAAACTTTTTTTTAATGTATAAAAATTTCAAAATAGTCATTTCATGCTTTTTGTTTAGTATACATTATTTTGTTATTTAACTGCACATATAAACAAACTTATTTTTTACCATGTTTTTATTAACTTGCTTACTTGTGTGTTTGTGTGTTTGTCAAGTACAAATATTGCAATCGATTTTTAACTAATTTCCCAACTAGCTAAACATTTGAAACTTTTATAATAGCTTAGAACACGATGACAATGCATTATTTTAATACTTTTAGCCATTTTTAAGCAGAATTAAATTAATTTTCAGTTAATTTTGTTTTGTAGACTGGTGCAGCCATCTATTGGCCGGCACGGGAACGAAAAGTTAAATGCAAGTTAACTTCCAATAAATTTTTTTTCAAATTGATGGGATAATTCATCAAAAAAATTTTTAAAAAAGTATTTATTAATACATAGAATTGTCAAGTTTATATGATTCAACAGAAAATTTAAAAACATGGTATATAAAAAGTTCTTTTTATCTTGTAATTATTCTAAATTTTACTTTTCTACAACAAATGTTTGTCTTAATAGTTTCACTTTTTTTCAGCATCATTAAGGTGTAATTATACTTAAATGTACCCTATTTGCTTAGGGTACAATTATTAGATCCAATCATTTATAGTCACTAAAACTCAAGAGAAAGTTTGTCTCAGTGGTCATATTATCTTACAAATATGTTAAAGGTTTGTACTCGATATACAAAAATTTTGCAATAAAGTCCTGTTTTTAAATAATATTGATTTTTCTCTAAGAATATCGCAAACCAATCTATATATATAAAACAGTTCCGTAACTGACTGACTGACTGATTGACTGACAGATACCGTACAGACCAAACCGGGGACTTAAAGGGCTGAAATTTTGCATGGCCATTCTTCTTATAGTGTAGGAGTGCACTAAGAAAAATTTTGGAAAAATTCTTCTTAGATTTTTTAAAATTAAATTTTTAAGCCGTTTTTGTAATATTCTTTAAAGTTTGCATTTAAAATAATAACCTGAGGGTTATAAAATTTATATCACGAGAAAGATCATAAAAATTCCTTTAAAGTGAAATCTTTTTCGAATCTTTACCTCCATTTTCTGATTTTTGGTGAATCTTTAAAGATTAAATTTTAGAATTTAATTTATTAAATGCTGATCACGTGATTTCTTTTCTTTATGCGATACTTGAAACTAATTTTGTGTCACGTGCATAGCAAATTAATAAATTGACAAAAAAATATAATATTAAAATACAGTTAAAGATAAAATTTAACCACTAAACTAATTGAGATGGAAGTTTTTTAAGAATTTAATTCAAATTAGTATGTTTTATGGATATTAAACATACAAATTAATTGCATACATTGACCGTTGTATATAATTTGAATATTTTATTCTACATTATTTAATCTATAAAAATATCCGTTGCGATTTTTTATAAATATATATATTTTTTTTGCAATAGTTGCATACATTGGCCGTTGTATTTAATAAAAATACATTATTTAGGATATAAAAATATCCGTTGCGATTTTTTATAAATATATTTTTTTTGCATTAATTGCATACATTAACCTTTGCATTTAATTTGAATGTACTCCATAGCGAAGCACGGGTATTCTGCTAGTAATTACATATTCTGAGAAAGCTTGTAATACCTATACAAAAGGGAAGCTACGAATGAATGCATTTCCTGTCTCTGAAGGCCACACGAGAATGAAAATCAACACTATATTAAGAGATACAAGCATAAATCTTATAAAAGTATCCTACAAAACTGTCATAAGACATGAGTAGTCAAATCTTATAATCATGATAAAAAAATTTCACAATAAAGTCCTTTCTTTATATAATATTTATTCTTCCCTAAGAATATCGCAAACCAATATTTAAATATCCTTTGAAAGCATGTAATATCTATACAAAAGAGTAGTAAAGAATAAATGTATTTCTTCTCTCTCAAGGATACTCGCGAGAATGAACACCAACGATATATTAAAAAATACAATCCTAAAAATTATAACAAAGTATCCTAAAAAAATGTTAAACCAATAATCAAATATTCTAAGAAAGCTTGCAATACCTATACAAAAGAGAAGCTAAGAATGAATACATTTCTTCTCCCCAAGGGTACTTAGGAGAATAACTATCAACACTATATTAAGAGAAACAAGCATAAAACTTATTTGTATGTTTAGCCACCATTAACAAAACAATTAGCTAAACGATGTAACTTTAGGGCAACCCAAATATAACAAAGTAAATAACTTCCATTGAACTTTCAAACGTTAATACAAAATATCTCAGTAAATCAATACATCTTTTTATTTTTCATATTTAACCTCGCACGACATTTTAGATTTAGAAAATCCTTTCTTTGAAAACTAATTCATACAACCATGATTTGAACTCGGATTCCAATACTACTGGTGGTCTGTATTCCAAATACTACTAAAATATGCCTGGTACTAGCCCGAAGTGAAGATGCCTCGAATCTCTATGGGAACCTCCTTTTCATTGTCTTCGAAGTATTCATTGATAATGAAGCTCATGAGGTAAAAGGGAGGATGTTGTGGGAGACAAGTTATCGACCCGCTTCAGCAATTCTATCGATCAGAATATGAGATGAAAGCAGTATGCTCGCTTTCAATAGATTAGGTAGCATCCATCTTGTGAGAAAATCGAGCATTCAACGTCAGCTGTTTACAGAAACAGAGTAATATCGTTCCCAACGTAGCTCTGACAACAGCTCCGATTACGCGCAGCAATCATCCTAAAATATTCTCTCTTATGTTGCATCAGCCATAAAAAATTTTAGCTTCATTTGCATGTCATAATGTAGTTCAATACAGGTTTTTTTATAATAAGAATGTAGGATATCGTTGGCATAAATAACGAACCACATATCTCCTAAAAATATGATTTGGGGATTTTCATGCTATTACATTAGTTTATGGTCCCTGTACAACTCTGTGAAACCTCATGACTCCAGAAAAATTTATTCATCCAAAAAAAAAGGCTGAAAAACAACGAATAACTTCTTAACTTAACTGTTGCTAACTTTGTAACTCCACTTTAATCTTGAAGATGTTTAATTACATAACAATGTATTCTATATACTGTTACGAATTTTGTAAATATTGCATTTTGTTCCGTTAAAATGGCTTCTATGGAAATGCTCCTATTGCTATGCATTTAATATGGGAGTCTATGGGAATCTCGCCAAATATGAGAGTTATTGCCAAATTGGCGATGGATTTTGTGACTTATTTTGGTCGCCAGATTTGGCGATATTTGCCAACTTGCCGAGTAAACTTTTCTGGAAGCTTCTAGAAATATCTAGCTGTGACTGACCTATAGAAGGCGCTTTGGAAATTTATAAATATACCTGGCATTGGCATTGGAACTCAGTTCAATTTCCTAGTCAGAATTGCACGTGTCGTATCAGCGTTAACTGGTGTGTATTGTATTGGAAATTCTGGTATCCTGACTTGTGCTTTTAGAATTTTCTGCTGTATAGAAGACAGTCATTACGTATTTTATGTTTGAATTTGTGCATACACCTGAAGAATTTAAAAAATAATAAAATTATTTTCTGTGAACTTTCTAAAGAGATTCTTATTCAGTCCCAACGAACTCTGAAATATATATATCTCAGAACACTTTAACATTTATTTTTAAGAATAAACGATAATCATTTATCTTTTCACTGTCGAATAGATCACTTTTTTGTTCAAACTGTAAAGAGTGGGAAATGTGAGTTACGTGGTTTGTTAATTAGGACAACGATATGCAAAGAATTGAATATTGATGCATATGCCGATACAATTGAAACACACTGTACAACAAAGGTGCGCAAACTGCAGGCCGAGGAAAAAATTAAAGGAGTCGCGGATAGTTTGAAGAAATTTATAACATTATGAATTATATAACTGTAAATATGCTTTATATTTTCTATAATTACATAGTTTTAATATTTTAATTGTATTTTTAAGTCTTAAAAATATATAGTTTTGTTAAATAAGGTGTCAAACAGTATTACAAAGCTATACGTATTTTGCTTCCTTTGGCCTCTACCATCATGTTTGAGACTGAGTTTTCAGAATTGTTCGCTATAAAAACTAGATAACGATAAAGGAAATACAGTCTAAGAGTAGTATTTTCACATATTTCGCCAAATTATAAACAAATATTGTTTATGGCTCAGGATCACCCTTCTCATTTTTTTTTCAATTTTAGTATTATATAAATAAATGAAGTTTATTATTTTCGTTGTTTGAATAGGAAGCTTATAATTTTGAAATCCTGTTCTTTTATAACTTTAATTTTCATTAATTTGTATATAATATATACAAATATACAAATAGATACAAATGTATATTAGTATTTTAGTATGCAGTTTTAGTTAGGTAAAATTGCAAATGTAAGCAAGACATTTTATATATTGTTATTAAGCAAAGTAAATATTAACCCAAAATCATTCGAATTATTTCTTTTTTGTGTGTGTGTGTCTAAAGCAGAGGCACTTTGTCGTGAGACATTCGCCTTTGTTATTCACCGCATTTTGCGGGCCACTTTATTTTGAGAGCACCATATTGGTGAGCCAGCCTTGCTCGCAGGTCTTATTCAGGGTTTGAACCCAAGCCCACTGAGTTGCAGCTCAGAACGCTAACCACTAAACCAAGTGTGTGACTGGCGATAAAATACAATCACGTGAAAATACTCAATGAATAAACATACCAGTTACACATTTTTGAGCACGTCGCAAGTTGTAACCACTACTGTACTCAGATATTATCTATTTCACACTGAACTAGGCGACTGACCAGGGTAGAATATTTGAGAAGGGGTGGACGAGTTTGAGAAGTAGAATATTCAAAGGTAGACAAAATGTAAGTACAGCAGCGCAGAGTTTAGATAGTGTATGGCATCGGATCGCATTGCATCGCATGCGCAAACATCACGTTAACGATCATTTTAGCACGATATCTGGAAATCAAGTATTAAAACCACCAAATGGACTCATGGAAGGCTTTTCCAAAAATAACCCTGTGATGATCGCCCTATACACACGCCACGTGTTATGAATCGACACCAGACATTGAGAAACATTGTTAAGTCGACATTAACCTTCTATTGCGTTTTACATTTGCGTTGTGTTTGGCAGGGAGAGAAACCTGTGCAGCAGTACAAACAGGACTCCGGGAGCACAAAAGACTACGTGGAAGTCGTTTTAAAGATTAACATACGCATACAGCGAACTGACTTATCTCGCCAGTCAAAAAAGAGGCATATCAAACGAAATCCCAACTAACTAAAAACTGCTATGGTCAGTCCTTTTCAAGTAGGGGTTGCTATAAAATGCGTGCCTGAATAAAACCGCCAACAGGACAAAGCTTGACTTTTAAAGGTAAGCCAACACCCATTCCCCTAGTGACTGGAACACAATGATCGGAAGTTGCTGACCCAGCAAAGATAGTAGCAAGTCCCCCCAAAACAACACCCATCAGTGGGGGACTGTAAAGAAAAAATAATGATGGCTGGGACTCCCAACACGGCAGCAGATGTTCCCGACCGGGGGCGATTTCATCTCAGTCACCACACACCACGACAAAGCAATTCCCGAAAACGGAAGAGAGAGGGGGACTGGAAAGTCATATACACCCCTTTCTACAACAGAAAAAAGTCGACACAACAATATTGTAAACCGTTAGTATGGAGCATCACGAAGGATGTCACACATTCAAATGACATATCCGTCCATCATTCTC
Source organism: Dolomedes plantarius (assembly GCA_907164885.2). Classification (NCBI taxonomy): domain Eukaryota; kingdom Metazoa; phylum Arthropoda; class Arachnida; order Araneae; family Dolomedidae; genus Dolomedes; species Dolomedes plantarius. Next base: position 114,271,947 of record OU015498.1, on the reverse strand, counting down.
TACCATTGAACTTCCAAAAAATTCATGGCTGTTAAGCATACCATCTTGAATTCAAAGGATCCAATAACATACCTCGTAGGCACATGTGAAAGACCCTGCGACTTATTTAAAAACCATTTGTTTGATCTTGAATTCAGGTTGCCGGTTGTTGATAATTTTTATGCAATGCCGTGAGGTATTCTAGACTGTGGTCGGTAAAATACCTTTTATTCCATCATCAGAAACGTATCTTTGAGGAAGAAACACTACTTCTAATCTGCTAGACCCCGCTTCTTTGGCATGAATGTGTTAGTTTGTAGTGATTTCACAATTGTGTTAAATCTCTAAACACGTATATCATGATGCACGTTATTTGCTTGTATCAACAAGATCAGTTAATTGTTTTATAAACGAGCCCTTTTTTGTCAAAGAGTGTATAAACCTTTGATATATAATTTTATTAATTGTAACTAAATTGTCTTTTAACAATGTTTTACAAAATTTAAATTTCATTAATTGAAGATAATGTATTTTTAACTCTAAGCATCACAACAAGTATAGTATATTTAACACAGCAAAGGACAGTTACCATCATACCTAACTAATGAATCTTACTTACTAAATTTATTTCAAGACCTCGGAGATCATGTTTAAAATGTAAAAATGATTTTTAAAAATTTCTTGATATATATTATGTTCATAAAATGCATTAAAAGAATGAAGCCATGTCATAACTGAACTGGAAAATAAATAAATATATTTTTTTAGATTATCCTGAAAAGATAATTTTTCAAAAGTAAAAAAAAAAATCTATTTTTACCTCTAAATTTTAAGATACTTGCGTTTCTGACATAAGTAATTACTGTTTCAAACATAATTTAATTAATGTGATGTCTGGTAAAAGAATCTGGCTGCCCTCTGAAAGAGAATTCAATCTAGAAAGGATATAAAATTATTTTCTATGTTTATTGGAAAAATAGGAAAGGAATCTATAATAAAATCCATAACATTTTTACGATTGTTTAAAGTAAACCCAATTTCGACTAAATGTATAGTTTGATTTTTAAAAACACAACTACTTAAATTTTAAAAAAAAATCAATGAATGCGAATAATTGTTTTGCAAGATATGGAGTTGAGATACAGCTCAGTCATATTCCATCAAAACTTAATTTAACAAATTTCAACTAAGCTTTTACACCTTAATTGTAGAACAAAGAAATAAACAGAAAATGTTTGCAGAAATTCTTTTTTCCTGCACACTTTTTTCCTAAAACATAAACTGGTAGTTAAGTTTTTGCATTAAAGTATCCTAAACTTGTATTTTTAGTTTGACCCAATATTGTTTTATATTTCACTTTTGTCCATAGATTACACTTGAAGTAAAGACTATATATAATATTAATTACTTAAAGACTAAGCCAAGGTGAGATTTCCTTTCATTCGGGGAAAAAAGGTTTTTCATGAACTCCAAAGGAAAAACTCAAGAGTAGTCGCGACATGGCGTCCATTCTCATTTGTCACGAGATGAAACAGAAATAATACGAGTCGCTTTCAGGAAAACTTTTGTCAGTAGTTAAAACGAGCGATATCGTTCTAACAGCTAAAGATGCTTACATTTTGTACGGGTTAAAGAATATTGACATAGAAATATTTGATTTTCAGCCTTTACCCAGTTTTATGAGAGATCTGGCGAGCGTATTTTCCTAGCTTAAAGCAGTCAGCAAAAGAAGGAAATTAGTGGAAAAAATTTCTCGAGAATGTAGACCTTCCACAGAAGTAATATATAGCAGTACAGCAGTCATTGTCAAAAAGGGTTGAAGCAAAATATTGAAGAAACTACAGATACATTTGGACATTTTATACGAAATGTGCCAAGCATTAACGAAGAGATACCTAATGTTCAGTCCTTTCTACGATGGTTTCAAAACAGTCAGACCCTAATTGGGTAAATACTGAGCACATGTTGTACAAATCCTCATTATAACTATAGTATATCTAACAATGAAACAGTATAACGTTGAATTAAACACAAGATCCTTCGTCAATTACATAGCTGTTATTTCAGGATGTAAATTTTAAGGCATTATTATAACAGTGTCCTTTGATTTAAAGGCCATTATTTTGCAAAATTTCGAGGCTCGTATTAAAACAGTTAGAGGTTGTCTTACTAAAAACGTTTTACGTTGTTCGTGGCAATATAGAGTCTGTTCACACATTTTTTAGACGATGTATATTGTATTCACAAAACTAAATTACATAAAATTCTTGTGTTTTAAATGTTCTATTTGACATCCCTTATTCTGAACTATCTTTCGACACCGCAATTTCCAGAATAATAATGCGTTTTGAAGTGTCAGAAGAGGTATTCTATCCCATTCCTCCTGAACAGCTTTCCAGAGTCCTGTAAGGGTTTTGGGACGACGTTTGGATAATGCAGATTTTAAAAGTCCAAAAGCAGAAAAATCCATAGGTGATACATCGGGAGATTTAGTAGGGATATCAGTGAAGGGTATGGCCTTGATACCAGTTTTTTGTTCCATTTCTTTTAGGAAATATACAGTGGATTTTGATGTGTGACTGCTAGCTTTGTTCTGATGGAGTCTCACAGATTGATGGCACTGTGGGTAAAGCGATGGTATTTCATTCAGAAAAATTGGCGATAAAATATTTCCTGATAGTATTTGGAGTTAATATTGACATTATTTTCCACTCTCTTTATTTTTAACTTGCCATTATAAGAAAAACCAACAACAATCATGAATCCCTTAGAAAAACTTTCTTTCGATTCTTTGAACCATGTACTTAAATCTTTTTCTCCCCTTTTATGATAATAAATGGCTCTTTTTTTGTTGCAATCATTTAAATACACCCATGATTCATCTATTGTGACAATTGTTTTCCATTTTTCTTTGGATAAGTGTTTCTCATATAGAATTCTGCAGCGTGTCCTGCGTTCAGCGATATGATTTGGAAGAAGACGATGCACATTGCGTTTTTTTCGCTTTCTTAAGATTTAAATCAACGTTTATCATTTTGTTTACAGTGAACACCGAACATTTTAATGATTTCGCAACTGTCCTTTGACTAGGGGATTTTCTTTTAATATTAAACAACGTACCTTTGCAATAGTCGAAGATGTCCGTTTTTTCCTTGGATATTTGTTTGGAATTTTTGTCCCAATTGAGGCTCCAATTTGACGTTTTTTTCCTTTCTTGTTGACGATATTACCTATCGACGCTTTAGATATCACAAAACCATGACTCTCACATCGTTTTTGGATAACAGAGTATGCATATTTCTCTTCGGAAAGAGCATAAATGTAGCCTTCGAACCACTGCTTTGTTAAAAACGCCATTTTGAATAAAAACAAAACTTTCAAGCCGCAGACGATAATATTGACTTTTAAAAACATAGTACAATTGCATTTATTTCTTTTGCAGCAAACGATTTTTTATTACCGCTTACCAAAATCGTCTAAAAAATGTGCGAACAGCCTCTGTATATTTAGATGAAGGTTTGATTTAGCATGGTATCAGGACATCTTCCTCACAATTGCACTAACATTTACATTGATCTCATATTTCATAATGATATGTCGTAAAAAAAGACATTCTCCATACATCTACTAGTTATAATGTCTCGCTATAAGACATTTATTTAAGGTCTTTGAAAAAGGTGCCTTGTACAAGTTTTCCAACAGTGGGTGAATATCTTGGGCAAGAGCAATTCGCAAGAAGGGTGGGGGGGCTATTTTAAAACCAGTCATTCAGTAAATTTAGATAAGAAAAATTCTACGGTTAATCTTTTATAAATTTTATATTCATATACTGCAACTATATGCTCCTGTTCAGGTTATATCAGACCATATAAGAAAGGTTTATATAACAATCAGATTTCAAAAGATATACAAAAAGTAACGAAATTACATCGGTTAATTGAAAATGGGAAAAGTTAAAATAACAATAAAAGGTGTAAAATATAATTTCATATGACCACGTGTTGTAAATTATTTAAAACTTAATAAAAGGAAATGGTCAACATGTCACCTATAGTAAGGGCGGAGAAAAACCTATTTATTTAATGTTAATAGCCGTACGAAGGAGCTTTATTAAAATCAGAATGACACAAATTACACTTGTCTAGAAGTTTAGAAAGTAAGTCTTTAGGGATGTTGCATTACCAGTACAACACATGTTTGCAGAACCAAACCTTGATCTGGTATGCAATAATGATCTGCTAAACATTGTAGCATTTTTTTATCAGAAAAATTCCACATAAACTTTCTAATGGATAAGAATGTCGTAATAATGTCGTATAATGAGTGTAAAACTTCATGAAAACGGTTTATGTACTGCATAACCATTCACATCTTTTACAGATGTCAAAATTCAGTCAGCAGAAACCATATCTCTCGATCGCCTAATAAGCATCCAAGAGATATTTCATGATATGAATATATCTATGGTATCTGTTGATGATATTGTTTGAAAGAAACTCGAGGTCAACGTGATTGTCCAGGAAATCGGAATCTGCATAATGCGCTAACTCAAGTATACTACATCCTAACCCAGCAAGCGGCTTACGATCTGAAGATCCAATAAACGGTAAATCGAGTTTATTCTTCGGATTTTACAAAATGCGGTTTTTTATTTTATTTGATAATAAAAAAATAAAACATGAAGGCCAATATTTACTCCTTTCCGCCGAAAAATGTTGCAATGGAATGCGGAGAAAGTTATCCACTGAAGCGTTTTTACATAATTTTGAGCGAAGACACAGTATTTGGACTAATGTCCAATACATCTAACTGCAAAAATAGTATTACGCACATGAAACTTAAAGAAAATACATAGATTATTCGTTGCATATTGCTTTCACATCTGCCATGCTTCTTATGCAAAGTTACTTAACTGTTGGATTTATCATTAAAAAGAAGGTTTTGCAAAATCGAAAGTGCTTAGTAGTAAATAAAAATAAAATAGTCAAAAGAAATCTGATGCATGGCTGAACTTGACAAAAACCTTTAATGACACACACAAACAACATCAAAAAACATAAGGGGAAATTAAGAGTTTGAAAACCCAATCAATAATACGAGTATAGATCTCGTTCGCCCATAGGAACGTTCATTCCATATCAAAATCTAAATCTAATATATTTGAGCTAGAGAGGGTACGATATTATCTCAGTCAAGCAGCGCCACCAAACGTCGTCTGTAATTATTTAAACACAGTAGGGCTACCAAATTGAAACTTTCTCAACAAAGGGTTCCATGACAATTTCAAGCCTTGAATGAGAAGAAATTTCAAACCACGACAATGCACAATTCTACATACTGAAATCCAAGAACACAAATAATATAAATATTATCTTAATTAAAAAAGCACATAGCGTGCAGATTTTTAATACGATAAAAAGATTATCTCGGAAAAAATATTTTTGGCTACTGGATAGGCTTTATTGGTAAAATTCAATGTTAAGTTGTCATCTATTAAAAATAACTATTCGCACCGTAAAGTAAATAATCTATTTCCTACTATTCAATAGTAAATGTAACATCGTACAAAATCTTAGAAAAAAAATTAAGACATGTTTCCAAGAAAACTTTAGAGGAAGCTCTAAATACCGTTTTCTTAAGAGAACTTTGATCAAAACTTTAACAAACATTGTAACTTTTTAATGATTCATACAGTACACCTTTTAGAAAATTGTATTCTAACTTGATTAGAGCAAAGGTCTTTAGGTCAGTGCCTGTTACATAAAGCAAATAGTAAGCAATAGTATATTTTCCGTTTTCATTTACGTGAACTAGTATTTTCCATAAATTGTACTATTTTTTTAAAAATTTAAAACAAACACGTATGAGAGGAAACTTTATTTAATTATATTAAATTTGTCTTATTTTAACTCTCAAAAAAGTTTGTGTATCAATATTTAAAGTCGATTCGAGTTTTATTGCTTAACACATCTTACGGCGTAATTTTTAAATTGTTTGAATTTACATACATTAAAGCGACTGCCTACGTTGAAAATGTCATTTTTTGACTATTTTGGTCAATTTCATATTTTACAAGAATCGTGCAATTCAATCCTTTCTCTTTTCAAAACAGTTTTGATTTTCATTCTAGATCAATTAGAAGCAGAGTTACAACTATTTAGAAAAACATCATCAGCTTCAAAATTGAAGGGACAAACAACTTTAAACCCGCCTTTCTCGGAATTATGTTTTTAGCACAAATCTCTACCGTTATCATCATATTTCACATAATAACGAAAATAATTTGATAAAATTTTCAGGAAATGTTTTAGATGCTATTGTTAATGAAATGACGCATAGTAATTGATGTATAATAAATAGCTTTTTATTTGGAGCTGGTTTTATAAGGAAAGGAATGACGAATCGGGGAAAATGTTCATATTGGAGCATAAAATTGTGTGTATTATTTTTGAATTTTAAAATTTCCCTTAGATTGTGGCTCATTTTGAAGATAGCTGTTATATGTATCATGTGTGAGAAGTAAATTAGAATAGTAGCATTAGAATTTTGTGCAGAGTGATAGGCGTTTTAGCTAAATTTCATTAAAAATTACTTCAAATTGAACAATTTATAAAATAAGTATGGTATTTACAGGTAAGTTTTGGCCCTTTTTTAAAATTTTTAAGTGCTATTTTACCATAAAATACCAAAAAATCCTTTAAAAAAATATTTTTTAGAAAAACTGCTCCCAAAACTATAGGTTTTTAAGTAATATTTTATATTTTTTAAGTCATTAATTAAATAGAGTAGTATTTGTAAATAATTCATTTCAAATGAATAGTGCATTCACATTTATGAGTCTTTATTACCCAAATTTCGTTTCCGCAACAGCATGTTTCATAAAATATTCCCGAGTTATTCCATTTTAAATTGATGAGAAACGAAAATAAAATATATTTATTCTCCTTCAAAAGTACGTTATACGTAGTCCCTTACAAATAGCTCTTGGCATATTGTTGCGATTAGTTTTACATGCAGTAGTTTCAGCTAAACAAAATCTTATTACTTCATTTTACAATAATATGAATAGTAAAGTATCATTCAAAACTCCAAAGCCACGGAAACATTTCCTGCAACTGATTCGAAAGTACAAAGTACGTCTGAAAATAATATTTTAAGACGCAAGCATACGAATGTTCATCCATGAAAGATTAATGAAACTGTGAAAATGTTAAGAATCCTTTTATATGCTGCTTGTAAATATTGAATATTTGTAATACATATATCACATCCACTTTTATTAATCTTTTATGTAGATGCCTTATCTATTTACAACTATTTTTAGTAAAATATTCTTGGGTAATTTCATTCTAAATGAATGCGAAATGAAAAAATATGCATAAAATAATTGCATTCGTTCGCTCTAAGATCCTTTTGTTAAACATGCGTGTTCCTATCCTTAAGGGCATCACCATAAATCTTGCTACCTCCATTTTTTTTATCCTATTTAATTTTTAGCATTTATTCTGAGACCGCATTTCAAAATTATTATTATTCTCGTTCTTAATGAGTGTTATATATATATATATATATATATATATATATATATATATATATATATATATATATATATATATATATATATATTGTGAGTGTCACTCGAATGTCGCTGTTTAGAAAAATTTCCACATATCCTAATTTTAGACACCAGATAACTTTTCTTTGGAAAGACAAAGGAACCACTATTAACGCAGAAAGCGATTTATAACACAAAACTATATAGTTTAATTTTTTAATTTTTCTTTACTATGACTTAACTTTTGTTAGTGAGTTGAAAGGCTTGTACGTAAATACTAGTTGTTGCATGAATATACAACTCACTACATTTTCAAAATCACTAACTTATTTATTAGGCTTAGTTATCTAAGATAGAACACAGTCATCGATGACAGCATTTGTGTCATAAACTTAACAGATGAACCAACAGTACGAAAAATAAAATATGATAAATATATACGTGAAACTTTATATTACAAGACGAGCCCTTAGTAAACTGCAAACCAGGGTCACAAGATTCTGTCCAGAGCTGTCTTCCACATGCTACTGCTGCTCTGCTTGCCCACTACCATAAGAACCATAAGAAAATATGTCTAACTGCACCTCCTGGGTCAAGCCCTCTAGTGCAGGCTTTCAGAGAGTAAGCAGTGGGGAACCATGATTAGTCGGAAAATAAGCTTGCCTACTGAAGCTGCCAGCAAGCTTTATAGGAACCAATGGAGTGCGCGCGGTGCCTCATCAGCATACCGCTCGCTCACTTCATCGGCAATTCTCCTCTCCAGAATGCAAGGAGGCCAAGCGCAAATCGCACATCGTAGATGTCTACAAAGGCCGATGCAACTCTGACGGACTCCAACTCTGACGTACTCTGGTCTCCACACTTTCATAAGAGACAGAACGAAAGATCAGTTACTCAGAGGGTAAAGGGCACGTTGCATCCATCAGCGTCCGCGTTACTCGTATTGAAATATGTTTAACAAATTACAAACCTCCAATCGATTTGCTACAAAAGTCTATGATTGCTTTAAAACATGTCAATATGAGTAACTAGCGGATGCAATGTGAACAGTACAAGACTCCCTGAAAGTAGTTAGAAGTGAAAATGACAATAATTTTTCAAATTCTATCAAGGTTTTGAACCAATCCGAAATCTCTGTCTTTAATTTAATTTACATTATTTTCATGATTTTATGCCAATAAAAATTTGTCAAAGTATTAAAACAATGAAGGTTATTTGTTTAAACTGCAAATAAATGAACAATAAAGTTAAACATTTTGTAAAAGAATAATTCCAATGATATAAAAATCAATTCTCGAAATTTCCGTCGTCTGTTGATGCGGGAAATCCTTCAGGCCTAGAATCTTCACAAACGGAAATTCTGACTTCTTCATCACATTTAATGGCGTATCTAGAGCAACATTTTGCCAATAATGTAACCAAAAAACTATAAACTAGTATGGCTGTTCGCTGACATTCGCTGACGCTATAGTTATATAGAGTAAATTCAAACTCGCGCACTGATTATCCTTGCGGCTGAGAAATACCCTACGCGTGAAGAGCACGTGGAATCGTCTCAAAAACTGCGAGTTTATTCGGTTGGTAGCGAGAAAATCGGTATTTCGGTATTATAACGTCACCGATTTCACGGTTACTGCGGAATCGGCGCCAACGCTATATCTTCGGCTTTCCGAGAAAAAGTCATTTGGAGTAGTAAACCTTTAGCTTGAATTAGAGGTTCAGGAACTTCAGGAAGAGTACTGGTAACTACAGTACATGGGCCGGGCCCTCCACTGTAGGATGATATAGCAATGCATAAAACTTCAGTGATCAATAAAAACGAAAGTGGGAAGGAAAATAGAAAGTGGGGAAAACAAATAGCTTCGATAGAACAAGTTAAGCTAAAACAAGGGTGAAAAAAGAGACAGGGTGAACAAACAGGACAAACAATTAAAAGTTACGAGCAAGAATGGCACGGGGCCGTTTCTTGTTACCTGGGTCAGTAGGGTCGTAATCGGCAAGATTTTTAATAAGATAATTTGGTAAATCTTTATGGAAATGAATAGCAAGATTTTTGAGATAATTTTGAATAGTGGGAAGATTTATCTCCCTATAAATGTCAACATTACGAAAATACCATGGGGAGTTAGTGATTTGCCGAATAGTCATGTTTTGAGCAACAGCCAGAATTTTAATGTTGCAATCCGCTGCATACTACCAAACTGGTCCAGCATACGTAAGTAATGGTCTTAAGAAGGATTTATAAATGAGCATTTTGTTACTAAAGTTCAATTTACTATTTCGGGCAATTAAGGGATAAAGTTGTCTTTTAGCATTACGAAATTTATTACGATTATTAATGATATGTTGTTTCCAGGTGAGTTTTTTTATCAAGGGTTAACCCTAAGTATTTAACAGTGTTTGACCTGAATTAGAGGCGTCTCCAGTGCTACTTTTTGCCAATAAGTTTCACAAAAAAACGGTAAACGCACGACGATTTCGCTGATGTCATCGAGACAGTCAACGGTAATCTCATATTGTCCTCCCCGCACACTTGGCTAAGGAATCGAAATGTCCGTGTAAAAGTTTTATCAAGATTAGATAAAAAAAATTCCCACACACGCAATTTATTCTTCAAGCTTTACATTCTCATTCTGCTGCAAATCGGACGAACATTTTCTGCACTCGCTCAGTTCAAGTGATGCTCGACGGCTAATAATCATGGCGAATAGGACAAATGACAATCTGTTGTCAGCTAGGCGTATTAAATAACAGTAGTCTTTCTGCACCACTTCGAACACTATCTAAAAGTTTCAGTCTTTTTTTTAACAGACCTTGTATATATATATATATATATATATATATATATATATATATATGTGTGTGTGTGTGTGTGTGTGTAAAGAATTAACTGGGGAAAGGAATAATTAAATTAAATTTAGTTTTGAGAATGACCTTCGGTTCGCGGTGGAATGAAGTTCCATGCAGAGAGAATCTATTTTGAGATACTGTACAGGTTTGGTGGGAAGATGCTTCTAGAAAATTCTAAATTGGGCTCTGCGCATGTGCCATAAGAGTAGACGCGGAAATGAAAGTTAGAATTAGTCAGAGAGCGGGAGTTTTTCAAACAGTTCGGTCACGCGTCACGAGGAACGAGATAATTTCTTGGGAAAATAATTATCAGATTGAATCGGGGTAGATTAATATTTGAAAATAAACTCGTGAAGTGGATTAATTTGTAGTTCTTTGCCACAGGTCTTTAAATCATTGACTGTCATAACTTTAATAATTCATCATCATCTACAGCACTACAGCCTGCGACAGGCCCTGGCTGTCTCTAAAATGCGGCTCCAGCGTTCCCTATCCAGCGCGGCACCTTTCCAACCCCTCACACCAAGCGTTGTGAGGTCGCATTCAGCACCATCAAGCCACCTTGAGGGGGGGGCGGCCCCTTTTTCTCTTTCCCTCTGGCACCCTGAAAGTTAGTATTTTCATGGGTAGATTTTCCTGTGCTCTCCAAACGTGCCCCAACCATCTTAGTCGAGAGATTTTAATGGTTTTTGAGATTGTCGGTTCTTTGAATCTCCTCTCAAGTTCAAAATTCAAAAGTCCTCTCCATCTTCCATTATCATATACTGGTCCGAAAATAGATCGCAAGACCCGTCTTTCAAATACACTCAATCGGTTTTCAGTGTCCTTATTGAGTGTTAATGTTTCGCTTCCATACAGTACAACCGGCCGAATGAGTGTCTTGTAGATCTTCAATTTGGTTTTTACATTGAGGAGCCTTGACCTCAGTTGTTTTTTCAGGCCATAGAAGCATTTGTTTCCCATAGTTATTCTATGATTAACTTCTGTTTTAATAAAGTTATTTCCATTGCTTATCATGGTGCCTAGGTACTTAAATTGATCTACTCTTTCAAAGGAGTAGTTTTTTACATGAAATGGTTCTTTGCTTGAGTTATTAGTCATAAACTCCATGTATTTAGTTTTGCTTTCGTTGATGGTAAGTCCAATATCGGTTGCAGCATTTTCTAAAATAATAAAAGCTTCACGTACAGAACTCCTTGACCTCCCAATTATATCAATGTCGTCTGCGAATGCAAGTACTTGGAGTGATTTGGTACAAATAGTGCTTCCTCCATCAATTCCAGAGTCCCTAATTGCCTTTTCAAGGGCAAAATTAAATAGTATACATGCCAAAGCATCACCTTGGCGTAATCCCCTTTTAGTGAAGAAAGGCTCTGATAGTTGACCCATCACATTGAACCGACATTTGACACTATTTAAGGTTGCTTTAACGAGGTTGATAAGTTTCTGGAAGATCCATAAGACCTGGAAGATCCACAATTGATCAAATTCACTCTTTGAGACAAATAATTGAAAAGACCAGAGAATTCAACATAAGCACCTTCCACTTATTTATTGATTTCAAAGCAGCATATGACAGTGTGAGAAGGGATAAGCTATTTACCACAATGAAGGAATTTAAAGTACCACAAAAACTTTAATAATTACTTATGAATATATTAAGAAGGAGTAAGTTTGGATAGAAGACGACATGATGGAAGTGGGAGAATTAGGTACCGTGTCATATATATAAATATATATATATATATATATATATATATATATATATATATATATATATATATATATATATATATATATATATATGTGTGTGTGTGGGCGCGGGGTTGGAGTAAAACATCCACAACATAAACTAACTAGAAACCATCGTAAATAACAAAAACAATTACATTTATTAAGAAAGAATTGAAAGAAAAACGTAGTCCGTCCACGACGGAATCCAAAGCGGGAGTCTTAATCTTCTCCCCAAACAGAGTAGAGGGGTCGTGATAATGTTCGTGCTAGCGGCGCCCTCTTGCGCCAGACATAATATGCGTTTACAAATAACATTTCATGAAGTTTAAAGTTCATAGTTAAGAGTTCAGTTCTGCTTTCTACAAATCGGCCATCCTAGCTGTCATGCGGCCTCGGATGACATTAAGCAATAGGCACTGACAGTCTCTGAAAAAGAAATAAAATGGAACACACTTACAATACACGGGACCATGCAGGGGATACGCCGGTGCTGACATCGAGTATACAGGACCATGCACGAGATGCTCTTGTGTTGACATCGGGTACACGGGACCATGCAGGGGATGCTCTCGTGCTGACATCGGGTACACGGGACCATGCAGGGGATGCTCTCGTGCCGACATCGAGTACACAGGACCATGCAGGGGATACTCTGGTGCGAACATCGGATGGCGGGATACTTTGTCAGTCGTCTGAATCGGGGTAGCGGGGATGTCATGCCAGTCGTCTAAATCAGTATAGTAGGGATGCCCTGGCTTCGTGTAGTCGGCAGCAGAAGGCGTGATGTTAGGACGTTCATGTTGTTCGAATTTGATGACACCGCACTGGTCGTGGGACTTGACATTGGTCACTTTGTAGGGACCTAGGAATTTCGGCCGTAATTTCATTCTTGTTCCGTACCACGTAGGCTTGATTGCACGTGATTTTCTTGTCTTGTACTTGCATGATTTTTTCCTTTTCTTAAAGGATTTCTGGTTTTCGTCTTGAATCTTAAGGATATTTTTTCTTTCTTCTTCCTTCATTTTTTCTCTTTTTCATCGTCGCGTTAAGGTACTCTTCTTCTAAGACTTCTTTCACTCGTATGTCTGTTATGCCTTTTAGTTTCACGCCTGTCAACAGTTCGAATGGTGTGAATTTAGTACTTCGAGAAGCGGTACTGTCCATTATCCGTTGAACCATAGACACGTATTTGTACCATTTCGTTGGATCAGAAATTGAAAGTTTAGAGAGTATAGGAATTAAAGTTTCATGCATCCTTTCGACTTGACCGTTACCACGGGGAATTCCTGCTGTAATTTTAATATTCTCTATTTCTTCTTCTACGCAATAGGTCTCAAAATCATTCGAAGTAAATGCTCTTCCTCTGTCACTGATAATTCGTGAAGGATTTCCAAAGGTAGTTTGTTGTAGCTTTAATTTTTCTATTGCGTCGCGTGACGATGTCGATTTTACTGGGTATAACCATACAAATTTCGTAAAGGCATTGACGACAGTGAAAATATGTTGATAATTCTTGTTCGTAGAAGGCATAGGACCTATAAAGTCAACGTGATACGTGCTCAACGGTGAATTTTCTTTTGGGATAGGATTAAGTAAACCTTCTCCTTTGCCACGTTTTCTGTTACATAGAATACATTCTACGCAGTTGGCAATGACGTTATCAATTTGTTTTCTGGCATTACGTATGTAATAATTTTGATTTAAAACGTCTTCGGTCTTGGATGATGCAAAATGATTTTTATTATGAATTCGTTTGATTATTTCTTTTTCCATTTCTTAAGGCACCATTAAAAGTTCTCTTCCATTTTTATACTTGTATAAAATTCCATTTTTGACAAAATGTTCTTCATCATTTCCCTTTTCTATCAAGGTTTTAATCGTTTCAATATTTTCGTCTCGTTTTTGGGCAGCTTTAATTTTGGCGGTTATATCGTCGTCTAAAATTATCTTCATAGAAATATCTACGGTTTCAGTTTTGTTTGGCGTATATGTAGAGACAGGTTCAAAAATAGTGTCTCTTCGTGTCTTATCTTTAATGTGGTTTAAATCTAATTCGTTAGAATCAAAGTTTGGTAAATTTTCCATCAACAATAGAAAGTTATTCGTGTTGGAGGGCTTCTGAATAATTAAGGAATCTTTTTTCAAAATAACGTCTGCTAAATCTAACAGAGGGGTACCAATAATAAGATCAAAATTTATTGCTCCGTCCGGGACAACATGAAACAGCAATTCGAAGGAGTGACCGTTGATTTCCACGCTATGAATAACAGAACCTTGGTAAGCACATTCTTAGAGCCTAGTCCTACTAGATTTATGGCGGGGGGAGAAACAGCTGGGAGACACAGTCTTTCATAGCAAGCGGATCGTATTACATGCAAACTGGAACCACTGTCGAAAATACCCGTCAGCTCATTATCGTTCAACCTGACGCTTATCTGCGCAAGAGAATTTTTCTCTTCGGGAACACTGAGACTGATACTCATGGCTTGACTTTCAGGGGTTTTATTATTTTTCACCGGACAGTTAGCAGAAACGTGGTCATTCGTAAATTGGTTGCAATTAAAACATTTTCTTCCGCGGTCTTTAAACGGACAAACACTATGATTTTTATCGCCGCAGTTTTTACAACGCTGAAAGCGGGGAGACACGTCTGAAAGAGGGGTGGAATGGTTTTTCTTTTTTGTCGTTTCTGGTTCAGCTGGAATCGTAGTATGATTTCGTATTTTTTCGTAAATACCTGATTTTTCATTAAACTCTTTTAAATTTTTCGCATCGTAAAGAATTACTTTGTTAGACGGTTTATCGGGAATACCATCTATAACATATTGAATTAGGGATTCTGTTTCGATGTTACCTCTGCTTGCTAGTTCTTTCATGACCAGAAAATATTCCTGCAGATATTATTCGTTGTTTAAATAACGTTTCGTCAACATTTTATGGAGTTGGGCGCTTGTGCACTTCGAGGCAAATTCTTGTTCAAGAGCTGATTTAAGCTTAGCCCATGAAGTTAAGCCAGATTCACCTTGAATAAAGAGTTTCGCTAATCCAGTTAATGATCGTTTCGCGAATATTAATTTTTGAAGATCATTCCATGCGCAAATACTCGCCGTTTCTTCAAAATCAGTTATCCACTTTTCGATGGAATAATTATCTTTCCCGTCAAACTTTCTCAAACTGTCTTCGATATCATGATAGGAAATAGTAAATTTAGAAAATTTATCTACTGATGGTTCTACACGGGTTAATTCGCTAACTTCGCTACGAATTTCTTCATTCACGCGTTCATCGTCGCTATCAGATTCAAAATTATCATTTTTAAGCGTTTCAATATCTAATAGGCTATCGAGAATTCGAGTAGCGAGAACAGTTTCATTTCCGTCACAATCAATACATAAAATATTGCAAATTGTAATTAAATTAGCAAGCCTAACGTTTTTCACAGCAAAAGTTAATTTCTTCTCATAATGTTCGTCGTTTTTCTGGTAGTCAAAGCCAGAAAATTCTCGTAACCGTTTCCGGTTTAATCAGTCACCTTCAGTTTCATAAACAAAATTATGCAAACATTTTATAGATTTAACAGAAGCAGACTTCAAGTTTGCTTTGATTCGGGGAATATCAGCTAATTTCATTTTTTCCATTTAGAGTCGTTAATCCTAGCAAAAATCGTAATTAATCGTAAATCGTATAAATAGAATTATCGTAATTAGCCGTAATTCGAAGAAACAAAACAGTCACTATCGTAATTCATAAAAATAGTCTTACTTTAGTTCGGAGTCCGTTGCATCATAATCCGTTGATGGGGATTCGCGTCGTGTTCTCGTAGATTTCTTTCTAATTCATATCTAATACCTCTTCTGACACCATCTTCTGTGGCCGCGGGGTTGGAGTAAAACATCCACAACATAAACTAACTAGAAACCATCGTAAATAACAAAAACAATTACATTTATTAAGAAAGAATTGAAAGAAAAACGTAGTCCGTCCACGACGGAATCCAAAGCGGGAGTCTTAATCTTCTCCCCAAACAGAGTAGAGGGGTCGTGATAATGTTCGTGCTAGCGGCGCCCTCTCGCGCCAGACATAATATGCGTTTACAAATAACATTTCATGAAGTTTAAAGTTCATAGTTAAGAGTTCAGTTCTGCTTTCTACATATATATATATATATATGCGTGTGTCTGTGTGTGTGTGTGTGTGTGTAAGTGTAAGTAAATTGAGACTCCCTTTAAATATCTTATTGCTTATAGTTAAACGGCCTTTTAAATATTTTCATACAAGAGAAGTACTTTATTTATTTTACTAATCTATGTTTTTAGTTCAGATATGATTTTTGTATTTCTTAACGAATTTCTTTATTTCCATGCCATCTTGAATGATTGAATTCCAATCGCTTCAAAAACTTTTTCTAAACCACGCGAAAGTATTTTTCCAAGTCCTTTTACAATACATTATTCATTTAACAATCCCATTTCCCAACTTCAAGTATATTTTCAAAGAGTTTTATTTATTTATAAAATTCACGTGAAAATACTCCTTTACCTGGAAATATTTATACTGCATTTATTAAATGATTTAGCGGGTCCTTTCTTATAGTTCCATTTCGAGATCACAATGATATTTTCTTTACTCAGGCTATTTCTTTCACGAGTTAGATTCGCGAAAAGTAAAAGCTGACGTGTTTTTTAACTATAAACTTGTGAAACAAGTTTATTTAAAGAAACTTTTTTTCTTCTTCTTGCGAATGAAAGAGTCTTAGAAAAAGTTTTGTGCGATTCTCTAAGCACAATAATATGTTTTTCTCCGCCAACGAGAATTTTTGAGAGGTTAATAAAGTTGAAATAAAGTTAAATTTCTTTCGAAAGAAAACTAAAGAGTTATACATTTCCTTTATTGCTTTCATTCAGTGAAAATAAAAGGCTCAAATATCTCACAACTGGTAATGTCTTCAAATAATTTTAAAATTTCTGTCACAATCAGCTATAATTATTTATAGTTACATTTCTTTCGAAAGAAAACTAAAAGTTATAAATTTCCTTTATTGCTTTCTTTCAGTGAAAAAAAAAGCTTCAAATATCTCACTGGTAATGTCTGGTAATGTCTTCAAATAATTTTAAAATTTCTGTCACAATCAGCTATAACTATTTCAAGTTTGAATGACATTTACTATATTACATTTAACGTGGTTTCTCACTTTTTAGTGGAAAGCAGTTAAGCTATAACTGAAGTTCACATTAATTTCACTCAATAGTAACTGCACCATGTTAATGAGATTATATTATTTCTTGATCTAAGAGACTATTCAGAAAGAAAACTAATAAATTATTAATTACATTATACAAAATATTCCATTGTTTTCTTTTATAATTCCATCATGCGTCGGAGGTTTAAATAGAGTTACCTTCAGAAGTTCAGTAATCAAAATAACTCAGTATCACGAAAGCTGATGGTTGTTGTGGTTTGGTTGGGGGCGCTACGTTCAACTTTTTGCTACATGAGGGCTAATTAGACCGGGACCTGCAGTTTAAAAGCAGATTCCGAACGGCTACAAACATCCATGCCAACAGTGGGACTCGAATCCAAAGGATCTGAACCGAAAGCCAGCAACTTAGCCATTCGGACATTACCTGTCCGAGCGCTGATGGAGCAAAAGGTTATTCAGTAATTTAAAAATTTATACATATAATCTAAATTTTCGTAATTACCATTAATATAATCAGAAAGTTTCCATGTGTTCTAGGTTTAGGCTTAAAGAAAGCTTTCTGAGATATTATATTCTCTGACATATAGTTGTAATTCTACATGATATGCATTCATGAATCGTAAGATGTTATCATTAATAGTCCCAACTATTTTTAAAAAATGTTGTTGTTGTTGTTACTTATTCCGCTTGACGGACAGCAACATCAGGTCAAGTCCCGAAGGCTATGGGCGAAGAAGGTGCGGTTCCTATTTTCACTGGCACCACAAGGATCGGAGTTCGACTTGGCCAAAGGACCAGTCCCTTAATTTTGCACCGAGTCAAGTGACGAGACCAGAACACTTGATCCCAAACCTCCAGAGGAAATTTTGAGAACTTGGAGTACATTGCAGCCTAGACAGATTTTACGTGCACCAGCCTCTTTTAGTGTACACGACAAAAAAAAAAAGTTAACAGCGAATAATATATATTTACATGCGGGGTCTAATCATGTATCTAATATTAATTGAGTCATATTTGTTTCATGCCATATCTGTAAATCTGACTTGTGGCTGTATCTGGCTAAAAATATACGTTGCCCGTTGATACCATAGAGGTTGATATACAGAAATCCTTTGAAAACAGTCATAAAAATCGTTCAATATAAAGCATAGATTGGACATTTCTTACTAAATTTCCAACATACCAGCTTATATTAATGTTATAAAAAGGTATAATGGGATTTTTTTATTAAATATCAAAATATATATATGATTATTGAAGAAGTTGAAATGGTTTGGGATTAGAGCTTTCGAGTAGGTAATAGTATTGAACAGTGATATCTCAGCGATATTAATCACATATAATTCCATGATTAATGGGTATGTCGAATTAAATATGAATTTTTTTCCTCCATTGTCGTTTTACAGTGTTTTATTATGTTGATAAACGATGTTTCATCCATAATCGTCAAATATCTTACACGATATTTCAATATTTCAAAATAAATTCTCATTTATTTCAAAAATTTGGTTTTGCCTTTGAGTGTCTAAATCCATCTAAACGCAATAGATATAGCTTTAAACATATAATTAATCAGTAGGTATGTTATAGAATCAATGACTTTTTAATCATTATAGTATTATATGACATAGTATCATAACAAACACTATTATGACATCTAAGGATGTTACCAAAATTAACTTATATCAAATCTAAAATATATCAAAAACTGGAACCCCAGTTTTTAAACATCCACTATCAAACTTATTTTGGCAACTAGTATCATACTCATAAATATAGTTCTTCAATTGACCAGGAAGCAGTCATTATGTGTAAATGCCTCTATAAACAATTAAGAAATATCTATATGGACAATGTGGAGAATTCCCCAAGTTACTGAACTTGTGAAGCCCGTAGACACAATCGCACGTTATGCTCCATAAGCACGTCATGCATAATTAAAAGCTGTATTAACTAATTCGAAACTTGTGGTTATTCTTAAATTTTAATGAAAGTTATAAAAAAAAACTGTATATTCCTGTTTTGCTTTCTCAAACAGTCTCTTGAAGATTGTATTAAAATATATTAAGGTATATTTAAAACTGGAACACATAGTTTTTTAATATCCACTATAAAATTAACAATGACAAATAATTTCAAAGTTATAAATATAGTTCTTCGAGTGATCGGACAGAATTATGTGTAAATGCCTTTATAAAGAATTAACAAATATCCATAAGGGCACTACAGAGAATTCACCAAGTTATTGCATTTGTAAAGGCCATAGAAATAATCGCATATCATGCTCCACGGCTTAAAAAATATATTAAGAAGTCTGAAACGTGTAGTCAATCTTAAATTTTATCGACAATTTAAAAAATAAACTGCATGTTCCTGTTTTAAACAATCCAGCAATTTCGTGCAGATAGTATTAAAATATATTAAGATATATAAAATTCTGAAATATATTAAAAACTGGAAAGCAGAGTTTTTTAATATCCACTATAAAATTAATAATGGCAACTAGTTTCAAAGTCATAAATATAGTCACTTCTTCAATTGATCGGGAAGCATTATGCGGAAATGCCTATATAAACAATTAACAAATATCCATCAGGGCAATACGGAGATTTTACCAAGTTATTTCATTTGGGAAGCCCATATAAACAATGCAAATTATGCTCCCTGGCTTAATTTAAAAATATATTAACTAGTCTGAAACTTGTAGTCATTCTTAAATTTTATAGAAAGGTTTAAAAAACTGTATGTTTCTGCTTTGCGTACTCCAACAGTTTCATGCAAATAGTATTAAAATGTATCTTACTTACAGTATCAACAATACAGAATTACTTACAGTATCAACAGAAATCCTTTCTACTGCCCCAATGCAGTTTCTTCTTATTCAATATTCAGCTCAAAGAATCCTATCTTTCCAAAATATGAAAAAAAAATTGACTGGAAAAAATTAAAATTTCACAGAAATCTTTTTCTCCAACATATCACTTTTCAATAAATTATGCACAAATCCCGTCTTATTTGTCCTCATTTTGAAATGTAATCTGATAAAACTGTCAGATATCCTAACAAAATTCACAAGACATTATTCTGGATCAATAGCTATTGGTCTTGAGAAGAGTTCACTCCGTGAGGTGAAATATGATTTCGGGAAATAGAGCAACTCTCTGGTGATATGCATTCAGAGCAATGCACTTGCGTCATCAACTTTTGAAAACATCATTGTGACCGAGTTCTTACTCAGAAAAAAACTGGGCCTTTCAAAGAGAAAGACGTCAATATTTTATTCCTTTGGTTCTTAAATGCAGCTTATAAACTGGCACAAATATAAAGGAAGGGGGTATTAATATTTTTAAATATATGTGAACATACGTACTGTCACTATAGATGATAAAATTAAATAGGAATAATTCCCATAACTGATGGTCATGTAGAATGAAAATGAATTTCTCAATCCATTGTTGTTTTAGAGGGATTTATAACGTTTAAAAATCAAGAACAATTATCAAATATCTTACACGATATTTCAATATTTCAAAATAAATTCTCATTTTTTTCAAAAGTTATGTACTGTGTTTTAGTGCCTAGACGTATCTAAAAGCAAGAGATATACAGTTTTCACCATATAATCCATCTGTAATTATGCTGTACTACCTATGACAATGTAAATCATTATAATATGTATATTACATCATATTATGACAAAGACTGTTATGACACTTAAATATATTATCATTTATTATGATACTAAAATTAAATTTAAACTATTTTAAAAACTATAACACACATTATTTTAACATACACTATAAAATTCATAGGAATTTATTAGAAACCTTTAGAAAATCTTTGTATTGCTAAAATCGCCCCTACTGTTCAAAATTAAGAATCGCAGGAAAGTCGTAGATAACAAATGCGTAATGACCACTTAAATTAAAATTCCTCAATCAATTAAAAAGAGATGAACGCTACTTGTTCTGAACTAGTTAATAGTTCATCATCAAGTATGATTGCTGCAAATCAGAAACATATAGTTTCTAAAAGCTTACAATAAAAATTTTATGTAATTACAAATTTAGAACTAATGAATATAGTTTTTCACTAGGCATAGGGGCATGTGTGAAACTGTTCATTGTGGCAATAGCACCAATGCTCCTAGGTTTCATGATGAACTATTAACTAGTTTAAAACATGTAACCCCCCGTTTTCCTTTTGTTATAGAATTGAAGAAGTATTCGTGCGTAGATTATACAAAGAGAATTTAATTAATTTTTTTCTAAATTAAAGAAGTAAAACAATATGTTTAGTAGAGTACTCATAAAGAAAAAAATTAAATAAAGCTTTAATATGATCTACACAAAACCGACAAAATATATAAGTAATTTATCATCCTTTAAAAAGAACCAGGGGAATATATATATATATATATATATATATATATATATATATATAAACTTTGTGAGTTATTGAATCCAAATTAATCCCCCTCCAGTTAAAGTAAATAGCCGTTTATGTCAAACAATCGAAGAAGAAACAAGCGCGAATGCAAATGAGCGGCGCTTTTCTACTAGATCGGAAACCCCGAGGATAGCATACACGCGCGACAGTCAAGCGAGGTCGGACAGAGAAGTGAGCAACGAACGAATAATTTGAAGAAGAAAAATATCTGTCTGTCGTTCATCTCGAGCACAACAGTTGGACATTGCCAAGGTCATCGAAAGCGTTTTGAAGTTAGATATCGTTCCAGCGACATGGTGATAAAGTTAAGACAAAAAGGTTCGTGTGGCGAATTTATAAATAGTGGAGTGGGGCCGGTGGGGCCAACCGTCGGGAGTTAATTTTACTCCTTGACACGGCTCCTAAGGCCGAAAATTAACACGAACAAACGGACCCTCGGCTGCGTATTCAGGAATTACTCCTGCGACTGGTTATTTGTAGTACATCCGTTTATGGCTACACGCCGGATAACTTTGCAGTTTCGAATCCTTATAAATAGTGACGTGGCTGATTTCTGGCAGAGTTTCCGTAATATAGCTGCCGGGATTAACAAGCGCGTTTCCACGTTGCTTACTAGCAATGAGTACTGTACTTATGCTGCCAAATTGTTGTTGAAAAAAATAGATTTTAGTGTAGAAAACCTCGTCGTGCCTCGTTTGGGGTGAGATCATTGTTTAATATAAAACAAATTTTATGATCAAAGGGTTGATTTTTGTTAAATATTAACTTTCCAATATCAGCTTTTTCCCCATTATTGTCTTAAGGTGATATTGCACTTTCTCCGCAAATATTACTGCTTTTAATGAATAGCATTGTAAAATATTTGAATTATTAAATACTGTAATTGCTTGACCACCGCAATTTAAATTTCATCATAGCTAAAAAGGACTATAGTAAACGAAACATTTCATTTTAAAAATATTATAATAAATATCGCAACGAAATTAAGACCGTTTTTATATTAATTTTCGATACTAAAATAATCCATTTGAATCAAAATTTGGGCTATACCTAACGTACAAGTTTACCAGAATGACATATCGAGCATAGATCTCCTAACCTCAAGTAACAGAAGTATTAAGTAACTGTAGGGCAATCGTGATGTCGAGTGTGGCAGGTGAAAATGTATAAATTGGTGGTTGGGGTATTATATAATAAATATAATAATAATGATAATTATGATTTTGATTGATTGAGATGGGTCAAGATTGTGGTTAGTACATTGCATTCATTGTGATTCCCAAATGATGGAAACAACTCTGGTTTGCACTGACAAATTAATTTATTGAATATTAAACACATCTATGTATACACTCATAATCAAAATAATCATCACACTTTAAATAGATTTTGCACATTCAATTAATTACTAATAACTCTTCCAATGCATATACTTTACACCCTTAATTAATAATTGTCATCATTCTACTACATGGCGCGCACTATCGTCCTATATATATTTGATCAATATTTCGCGTTATTTCATATCTATCAATATCCGCGTTATCATTAATTACTTAGGACAAGGTAGCATGGATTACGACGAATTGGGAAATAACAGACATTACCTCCGTTTGATGATACGTCGGGCGTTGCTAACATAAAATATCTGGCAGTAGTATCGTGGCCTTGGATGTCTCAAGGGTGGGACCACAAGGCTTAAGTTGATTGCTGGGCCTCGTCTCCGGTTGACGCTCATTCATCTGTCAGTAGTATCGTGTTCTTTGACATCTCATAGGTGGGACCACAGGGCTTAAGTTGATTGCTGAGGCCTCGTCTAGGATTGACGCTCATTCATCTTGCAGTAAAATCGTGTTCTTAGACATCTCAAGGGTGGGACCGCAGGGCTTAAGTTGATTGCTGGGACCTCGTCTCGGATTGAAGCTCATTCATCTGGCAGAAGTATCGTGTTCAATACTTTTCTATATGGGCTACTTCGTTTCTATGGCCGTCCTTCGCTACGCCGAACGCTCTGACTAACTTCGCTTAATTCACTTCCTGTAACAACACCAGCCTCATTCCATGTCTATCAACGGTCAAATCATTTATACCTCTCTATATCAACAGACTCCTTCTCTCCTCATTCCATCTCTATCAACCGTCAAATCACTTCAGTCTATATGTCTGTGCAGCCTCTTTCTCTCCTCTTTTACTCAAAATTTCTTCCCTTACTTAATTTTTTGTTCCGCCCACTCTGAAATTTCATTGGTGTCTCCAGTCCCTTTTTACAACATCCACACACCATCATTCGCTTGGGTTTTTAATTATAACTTCTTTGGTGACCATTCCTAGTTAAGGGGCGTATCTACCTTCCTGACCTCTTTATTTCATCGTTCCCACGGATGACTACTCTCCTCTTCTTGTGAGGTCCACTTTTATGATCCTCAATAAATTCTGCCTCCCTGACTTGCAACACTTTTATATATCTCCTTTTATTTTCTTCCCTCCTTTGCGTTCTAAGCCCTCTTTCAGCGATTCGTTTATTGCCTAAAATTGCTCTCCGCTATTCTTTACCACCATATCTTTCAATTAACTTGCTTTTCAGACCTATTTTTTTTGTGCTCTTTCACGATGTCGCGAAACTCTGCGACATCGAGTAGTTGATAATGATGTTTCACTCAAATAAAGACTCGGATGTTACGCGAAAGACGTTTTTTAACTTAGCATACTACCCAAACACACACAAATAACAAATAATAAAATTAATACCCAGATGAAACTTTATGGCACTCAAGCCTACTAGCTGAGAGTATATCTGTATCGCTGAGAATCTTAGCGGAAAACCATTGCCGCGTGTCTCGCCTAAGCTCTCTGAGCGTGCTACCTCTGGCTTTCCCGAATCTCAACTCCTTATTATCTTGCCTTGGCCTTCAACAACCGTCGTGAGATCTCACATGTCTCCCGTGAATTTCTGCGGAGGCCACACACAACTATGTCCTGCAATCGCTTTTCTTGGAAGCACTTTCTCCCCTTTTGTCCTGTGGGAACAACCGCTTCTGCGTGGCCTCTATTATTTGCCAACTCTTTTTATACCTTTGTATCAGGCACAACCTCTGACTAAAAGCACCTGATACTATACTAACTAAGGGAACTATTTCTACGAGAAACCCTCATTTAATTATTTCTAACGTTAAAAAATTTCAAAATTAGAATGTATAAAAATGGTTACAATCGACCAAAAGTTCTTGGAACAGGACGTTGAAGTCAGAGGAAGGGTGGCTTTCCCTTTTCTTCGCTCCCCTTCCACCTCCGAAACAGGAAACACTATGTACTTGAAGTTCCTCGACAAAATCTACATACCGATTCTTATGTTGCAAACCTATTTATTGGTTTCTTTACAGCTGCACATAAGATCTGTTTAATCAGTTTTAACAAGGATAGATTTAAAAATAACACCGCGAATCTTGCCCGTATCTGAGCTTTCACAGTTTCGAGAGTATCAAATAACCTAAAAATGCGTTTCGCGAGTTAACGATGGCTGTTTTAGTCAACACAAATTCATTCAAACTGGGACGCCACCAGCTCTTTGAGAAACGGAGCGTATACAGATGTGTCAATCATTGACGAAGGAACACGCTCAAACAAATTACGACGGTGTGTATTCTTTCCTTTGTTTAAAAATAATCTTGTCTAAGCATATAATTGTTGATGTGTTAATACAGAAAAGCAAGTTTTTTCAACCCCTAAATTGACGAAAATAAAGGTCTATGTCCATAATATGCCTCATTTTCTTCTTGTTGAAACTATTAAAATGGGGTTAAATATAAATTAATTTTTATTAAATAAATATTCGTACTTTTCACATGATTGTAGTTTCAATAACTCTTTGGCATATATTGAAAATTTTAGAAAATATTCGATTTTTTTTAAAAATAACACCATGTTATTCGAAGAGATCGCAATCTATTTTATATTTCTCTTATTAGAATATGTTAAATAATAGGTATATAAAGTTATACGTTATGAAAAATCCATATAAAGCTATGATATGTTCTATGAAAAAAAATAGATAGAGTTCTCCTTCAATACAAAAACATTTATTCTTTCAAAAACTAGTAATGAAGCATTCAGTCATAATAATAACATCAATAATTGAAAATATGCCATAAAAATGTAAGTCATTTAAATATTCAGAGGTTTGTTTCAGTAATAGATTGAATAAAGACTTTGTCCAGCTATCACAATAAATGAAGCTTATAAATTACTACGTAATTAAAAGTAAATTATGAATTAATGCGTAATTAAAAGTAGATTCTAAACTAACACGTCGGGGTGTTCAAATTATCACATACATCAAAGATATACACAAGCCTTTTCTCGAGAAACATTTTAACACCAGAATATAACTACTGATAAACATATTCTTAAAGCTGTTTTTGCTTTTAAAAAATTAAATGAAGGAAATAATTTTTTTCGTTTTTTGTAACACTAAATTTACGTATTTTGTGACTAATTGACATGTTATTGTTTAAGAAAAAATGTTGTGATCTCCAGTTCCCGTTGATATTACAGGGTTAAAAGAATTTCTTCCAAAATGGAAACAGAAAGAAACGAAATAT
This sequence comes from Dolomedes plantarius, assembly GCA_907164885.2. Taxonomy (NCBI): domain Eukaryota; kingdom Metazoa; phylum Arthropoda; class Arachnida; order Araneae; family Dolomedidae; genus Dolomedes; species Dolomedes plantarius. Next base: position 114,245,582 of record OU015498.1, on the reverse strand, counting down.
TCTTTCAGTAAGACAATGTTAATTGAAATTCTTTGTATTTTCGTCTTTTGATCCAAGCAATGAGCTTTAAATGAAACACAGGGGGAAAATATTTCTGAATACTTCCTCTGTACAATGTACCCAGAGCTGTTATCTGTAAGAGAAAGGCCTCAAAGGTTATTTCTATTTACGACACTACAGAAAAAAATAAAAGAATAAATACTCAAACTCTTCTCGAATACGTATTAACAAATTCTATATTCATCTCAGAGCAGGGAATTAATTTCGATAGTGTAGAAGTAAACTGTTATTAACATTTTTTCTAGAACTGGGTGAGAGACGCTTCTTATTGTGAATAGATGTTTTAACAAGACTTTATAATCATCTGTCGTTACATTTTTATGTAAAAAGTAAATGAAAAATATCTTTCTAAGAGAAAAATAACATAATTAAAATCTCTTTCGCTGTATTTACTTTAAAAATAAAAGGAAATGAAATTTAGATAATTTTAGAGATGACAAATATCTGAGAAAAATAGGTTAAGCAAACAAGCACATACAGAGTAGATTTTAAAAACGTAGATTTCTAAAAATCTCTTTTGAAATGTACATTTTCGCGTCATTTTTTTAATCAAAACCATTTAATTTAGCTATAGAAAAAATATATAAAAATTTATATCAGGAAAAACCATTTTAGTTCTATTCTACCGTAAACTAAAAGCAGTAAAGTACACTGATAAAAATTATTATATGATAGTTACATAAACAACTCTGCTATCTAATCTAAATTTTCCAGAGACGTCTCTATGATACAACATCTCTTAGTTACAATGGAAATAATTTCTCAGAATCGAATAGGACACTTGTGTATTACATCCACCATCTGGCGAAAATAAGAACTTACAACTATAAGACTTTCCTTCTTTCCTAGATCCTCTTTGTTGCTATCACACATATGGAAAAGGAAAGTAAGAACGATTGGTTAAGGGAAGATAAAGATAAGTGCATTGTTTCATCTTTTGTTGTTGGCGATAAATAAAAATACACATTACTCCTAAAGTTCGTGTGGTGATGTATGTACATGTGTAATAAATAAATATATATATATATATATATATATATATGTATATATATATATGTAATATATATATATATATATATATATATATATATATATATATATATATATGTATATATATATATATATATATATATATATATATATATATATATGTATATATATATATATATATATGTATATATATATATATAATATATATATGTATGTATATGTATATGTATATGTATATATATATATATATATATATATATATATATATATATATATATATAGATATATATATATATATATATATATATATATATATATATATATATATATATATATATATATATATATACTTTGTGTATATATATTTCTACATGGCATGTATTTACACATGCCATGTAAAAAATATATTAGAATCAAACATTGTCGCAGTCTTTGATAATTTAAATTCATAACTTTTTTGAAAAAATTGCCACCTGTGTGAGAATGAAAGCTTTTACGCCCAGATGAAGGTATTAGAAAGACAACGACCTATTCAAAGCCTACAACTCATTCCCATTAAGGGAACAAGGTACTTTCAATCTCGGTATTTAAAATTTTTCATTTTTAACTCTATTTGCAAAGTGAGAATTAAGACTTTTATCAATTTTTTTTTCAAAAATGCCAGCATTTTCCTAATTGTTATTTTTGAAAGAGCGAAATTATTCAACTTCTGAATGAATAGCTAAAATACTTCAACGAAATTAAAGGGCAAGCGCATGAGGTAAATATGATACCACTTTAAAGGAAGATTATAGATTTTCAAAGAACATATTAGATTAATAATCACATAAAAACATTCTTTTCAATAGTGGAAAGGAATTAAAAATTCCGAAGGAGAATAGCCTTAAACTTTTTACACGTTTAGAAATAGTGTCCCTTATTTCTCACGTGAAACGCACGCTTTAAAAATCCATAAATATAAAATTTATTTTCAATATTAGCGGTAATTATTACCTTTGAAACTTTTAACAGACTACAATATTTTACTTAAATGCATACCAATAGAAATAGTCCAAATTTTCTCGAACAACTTGCAGAAAATTGAACTTCCTTTGTGCCTGGGCGGAACCTGAAGACTCAGGGTGTTTTTTTCCAGGGATTTTTTGAAATGATCTCAAGGTTAGGCCTAAATTTTGAGGTTGAACAATTCTTACCACCTCGTAAACCTACTGAAAACAAGGCTTTCTTCATCCTGCTTGGTCTTGACCAAGAAGTATTTATAACTGATCCTAAGGACAACAGACTCAAAGTTCAAGCATACGAAACTCTGAATTCTTATTACCCGGAAGATGAATGGTTGCGCGTGTACACTGTTGATTCCAGAATGGATGATTACATAAACACTGCTGTGGGTGTCTATTGAGAGTTATTTTCTCTATACACACCCCTTGGCTCTTATGGAATTGCATTTGACGGTTAAATAGCGACCATCCACCAGGCCCATTTACAACTACAGACCCGTTTGGAGTATTTTTCAAAGGTAGTTATCCTACCAGACTCCAGAGCCACCTTTCAGGCTATTGACACAGTGATTAGTCCAGTCAAATTAGGTTTTAATTTCGCATTAAATGACGGGGTTGAGATTTTTTCAGGAATTTGTAGGGGTTGGTCACCTGAACAACGCTTAATAAAATCCCCTCGATTTCAGGCACCGTGGGGGGTGCGGTGGTGGGTCCAAAGGTAACTTTTTTTAGTTTTTGGCGTTTATCTCGAAAACGGTGAGTCGCATAGAAAATTGCAAAAAAGCAAAAATTGCAGCTGCTAAAATTCCCTTCCAAATGGTATATCCATGTTTTTACCTCAGTGTTATCATTTTCGATATATGAGCCGTTAAATATGAACATTTTTCAAAAAACGTGGTAGCGGTTCAGGTATCTCGTCAAACTTTCTCTTCTAACTCTGTTCCCTTCCATTTTTCTGAAAACTCGTGATAGAGAAAGTTGTAAAGCGAAAAATTCCTTCAAAAATGTATAGAGTTATGCTAATTTATCTTCACCCGGTAAATATTTAGAGCGTTTAGAAGTTTAGGGGCACTTTTCAACATTTTGCTAGTTAAATACTCGTCACTCAAGTTTCGTCTCCAAGTTCTGTAACTCTCTTAATCACTTTGTATGATATTTAATTAGATACGTATAGTATTTATAACCCGTATAAATAATAAATTATATATACCTGTACGTATAATGTATATCTCATAATATACAGAAGAACACTTGTAGTACAAAAGAGGAAGTAAGAAAGCAAACCAAAATGTATAAAATTTGTTCATATAATCAAAAAATGGTTATCAAAAGTAGGTTCAAACAACAGTTACTTACATTAAATATGTTATATACAATTTATTTCATCAACTGATTTCCTGTATATTAAAAGCCGTCAATCTGATACTTCGGAAAAAGTTTCAAACAAGTCAAAGTCTTCACTATCAATTTGGCTTCGGTAGAATGTCCGAAATTTCTAGAACTGATTTCCCACAAAGGTGGCATCCCGCTATAATGCCACGATCAAAGTCACTAAGCTCCTTTGACTTACTCCTTGTCTCACAAACGCATAAATATGACCTGTCAAACCACTACCAACTGCTGCCGTAATGGTTGATTATGTACGATACATATTGATCGCATATGGAGGCTAAGGTGGTGTTGGCGTTCCACTTTACTCTATGAAGCAGGAGGCCGCCATCTATTACCGGGAAACTGTTCTCCACATTGATCAGTTGATTACATTTTGGGAAAGCATCATACAGTGCTGTCATTTTGATTTTTCTCATTATCCCCTCGACGAATAGATGGGGCTAACTCGTACTTTAGCCAACTCCTCGACATCCCCTTCTTTCTTCTTGGTGATCAGAGTTCTCTGAAATATCATCGAAGGCTCTACCACCACTACCTCATCATTAACTTTGATCATATTGCTCATCACAGCTAAAGGAATTACTGAGTTCTTCTTGGATTGTTTCACTTCTGAGAAATTAATTCCAACAAAAGTGCTCATTGTGCGGGTTCCAATTTCCAAAGCCTGGTAGCAGCTGACGTTACTTGTTCCAATTACTCCCTTTGAGAGTGACATCAAACAATTACGTTCTTCAAAAGGCGGGTGATCAGCCAACCATTGAGCAAGTTTACTTCTGTCTAGATCATCTCTGGTTATATGTGATGTTCGAAACTCAACATGGCCTTTCTCCGCTTGCAGTATAGACGCCACAAAACATCTCAAGTGAACTACATATTGCTGTAGCTGTGCGTGCTCCTCCAACCCATTTCGCCAACACCGAATCACTAAAGCCTCACCCACGTGCTAATTTTCCTTCACTCTTCATGTCACACATGAGTTTCACCTCAATTGCCATGTCAGACCACACACCAGACATTGGTGTTCCAGTTCTGTTGATAGTGAAGTATCCACGATCTATAAAATCCTGTTTAAGTTGAAGGTGGCGAGTTGTTAGTCCCAGCATGTATTGTACATACAGGTGAGTACACTTTGCATAATGAAAATGCCCGCTGGCATGGAAGTAATGTATCATCAGTTCGGCGCATGTCATGTGATCTTCCCAGTTACCAGTGCGCTCTGCTGCAATGAATTTTGTCATCAACACCACCATCTCAAAGTACTGGACCCACAAAGCTGCTGTTGGCCCATTACCTTTGAGACGTGACAATTCGTTGCTCAATTTCTACTGAATGCTGGCAAGGGAGGCATTTGTGGAAATGTGTTGTGGAATAATTTCTACTGAGGTCTGAAGTAACTGAACTACTTCTTTTTCATATGGAGGGATATCTAAATTTTCCAAATTGATCTGAGCTAAAGTGACACTTTTATACATTTTGGTTTGTTTTCTTACTTCCTCCTTTGTACTACAAGTGTTCTTCTGAATATGAGATATACATTATACGTACAGGTATACATAATTTATTATTTATACGGGTTATAAATACTATACGTATCTAATTAAACAGCATACAAAATTATTAAGAGAGTTACAGACATTGGAAACGAAACTTGAGATACGAGCATTTTAATAGCAAAATGTTGCAAAGTACCCCTAAACTTAAAAACTCTCTAACTATTTACTGGGTGAAGATAAATTAGCATAACTCTATACATTTTTGAAGGATTTTTTTTGCTCTACAACTTGGTCTACCACGAGTTTTCTGAAAAATGGAAGAGGAATGAGATAGAAGAGGAAGTTTGACAAGATACCTGAACCGATACCACTTTTTTTTTAAAAATTTTCATATTCAACGGGTTATATCTCAAAAACGATAACACTTAGGTACAAACATGGATATACCATTTGGAAGGGAATTCCATCAGCTTTGATTTTTGTATTTGACAATTTTCTGTGCGACTCACCGTTTTCGAGATAAACGCCGAAAACTGAAAAATGTGACCTTTGGACCCCCACTCCACCTTCCGCGGTGCCTGAAATCAAGGGGACTTTATTAGGCGTTGTTCAGGGGACCAACCCCTACAAAATCTTGAAAAAATCGCAACCCCTTCATTTAATGCATGATTCGCCGCCATTTTGAGCTAATTTGACTGGACTAGATTCCCGCTCTCAGACTGTCGATTGTCGTTTCGAACTCCTTAACGGGATTGCAAGTAATAATAAAAGAGGTTGTAGTCCAATGGATCCCTGCCCATTATGGAGTTCAGGGTAATGAAGTCGCCGATTTTCTGGCTAAAAAAGGGAGCCTCTGTCCCCCAAACATCGCAACCAGGACTCTCTTTCAATTCCATGAAGTCAATTGTTAAGAAAGCCTTCAGAGGCTCTTTCTTCCAGGAACTAACAAACAGAATTAGTAGTAAATCCTTGTTAAGACAGATTCTTGAAGAACTTGAATGGTCCATAAAGAAATCTGTAGCAGTTTCGTCTTATATCCGGCCATGATTGCATTCATAAGCACCTACATCGCATCAACGTTGTTCCCGACTCTCTGTGTCACTTATGTAATCTTAAGGAAGACATGGACATGTTACATCTATGCATATGCCCTGTTCTCCCCCGTATTTCGATTTGGGAGCGTTACTGGGTGGCTCGGAACGCCCTATGTTCATAGATATACTGATGTCAATTCGTTTTGTTATGTATTGTATTTGATGTTCAGTTGTTTTTTAGCATGCCATTGGAATAAAAAATATATTAGCGGTAATAATATGTAATTTCTTTACTACCTCAAATTAGAAAACAATCACATATTTTCAATATATTGTTTCTGCCTTTAAGAAAAATTTTAAAAAGACAATGTCAAATCAAATCCCCAAATAACGTAATTCATCACACATTTACGGTATAATGCTAAAAAAAATCTTAAGCCCCACTCCTAGATCTTTTATTTGGCCTTTTTTACTGCAAAGAACCCGTAAAACAACCACAAATTTAGGTTACCACTGTTTTTCAGTCAACTCACGATTTCCATCAGGCGCAAAAATGCCAAAATCATCTTAAACCGAGACACTTCTCATTCTAAACAGCGTATAAAAATAACTTATCAGATTTAAGCTGTCCCTGATAAAATACGAGAAATGATCCAGTTTTACTGAAATATCTCATTTTAGGACATTTGTACGATAAACTCCTTGAGTCTTTCGGACAGATATAAAGAAAATTCTCTCTTCTTAATAGTTTTTTGTTGAGATTTACTCTGCCACAATGTTTTCATATTTAAAGGAACAAGAAGGGAAGTCAAAGATTTTGCTTCAGTTTGTGTCTATATAAGAGATTCGGGGATGTATTTCAGAATTGAAAGAATCATTTGTTTAACAGTAAGTAAGATGATATAAAAAATACAATGAAATAAACGTGTTTTATTGTATTGTATCGATTCAAAATTGATAGTGTTCTGCAAATATAAGTAATTATTTTGATTTTAAATATATATAATATTTAACACGTTTAGGGCTTTATCTTTATTTATAATACCAAATATATCATATATTTACTAAAGCTTAGTCATATAAATAATGTCATTCAATTATAAAAGATAATACATTTATTGAATTACACTATACCTTCCACAAGTAAAAGACCTCTAGACAAAGAACAAATCTTCAGGTTTTTGACCCATTGTAAAGGGAAACTAACGTATTTACTTCCAATAAAAGCCTTCTATATGACGGGAATCCAATAAAATCAAATATTTTGTAAGAGAAATAGTTGTACTAAAAACCTAAAACTTTTAAATAAGACTGAAAATTCACGGAACATCAGCCCCCCGCCCCCCCCCCCAAAAAAAAAATTAAATGTTAATCATTTTGATAGACTTAGCTGCAGCAGAAAATTTTAAACCGTATGAAAAAGATCCTTTGTAAATAAAAAAATTCAGAGCAAACACTTTTGAATTATGATTTATCTTCATTTTATAGATTTTTGTTTTATTTTTCCTTTTATCCAACAAGTGTATGTGTATAATTAGGTTAAATGTCATGCAACAAATATTCAATAAGTAAAAATATCACGAACAATAATGTATTCTTTATATTTCAATTACATTATATTATTTGGTACAATTATATTTAAAGCTCACTTACTTACTAAGTATACACTATATTCCTCACAATACCTGCTGGAGGGACGGATTTACATACAGTCGAACCTCCATATATCGAACTTCCCGATATCGAAATTTTCTATATATCGAACTCTTTGCAAATCTCCATGTTCATTGCATAGAAAAACTATTTCTATATATCGAAAAAATCGCTATATATCGAAATTTTTTTCACGACATATTGGGAGATCTTATTCAACTTTAGAATAAAATCTTCCAATTTTTGGCGTTTGAAACAATACATCGTGGTCTTCAATCCTCGGAAAATGTCCCTGATGAAGTTTTTAGAGGACTGAATAAATGCGAGCATTTCTTTGATGAACTTTCCGCAAAACTGGTTGTTCAGCAAGATATTCGTAGTTGTTTTTTTTAAAGAATGTAGCTGTTATGACTGTAACCACTGTCTGGATTATTGTTTTTTTAAAGGTATATAGTACTCAATAAATCGTTCATATTAATTGATTTTTTAGTTATTAACTTTCATTTAATGTGATTCGCATATAAATTAGAAATGGAGTTTCGTATACAAAAATTAGCTTTAATTTTAATGTTTTAGGAGAATTATGATAACACTAAGATGAATTCTATATATCGAAATTTCTATATATCGAATTTTTTTCCGGCATTTTGCTACTTCGATATATGGAGGTTCGACTGTATTTTTATGCCCTAGGCCAAAGCACCATTTTGCGCCCACTCCATTCCATTTAAATTTTTGACTTATAACATTAGATTTAACATACAGTAAGAGTTTTTTAAACAAAGCTTAATAAATATTTGAATAACATATTTTTAATAAAAATTTTCTACATAATTTCTTCTAATTTATCTAAAAATTACAATTAAAAATTTTCCTTCATGCTTTCGCCCATGAAAATTCTTCAATAGTTTCATTGAAGTCAACAGATCTTGTTAAATCTGCTTCAATGCAAATAAGTGCCAAGGCATTTAGTTTGTCTTGTTGCAGCAAAAATTTTAAATGATCGTTGATTCTTTTTAGTCCAGAAAAAGATCTTTCTGCAGAGGCATTTGTGGCAGGTGTGCACACAAACATTCTCAATACGATATCAACATTTGGATACACTGTTTGTAATCCACTTTCACGTAGCCACTTGCAAATTGCTAAGGGATTTTTCGAACCAATTCTGCACTCAGTTATGTGAGATTTTAGATGTTGCAGTTCCTCACATAATTAAGTTCCAAATCATCTTTAAAAATTGCCTGTAATTTTCTTCCCTCTTCTTCAGGCTCAGGAGAAGTCAGTGACCAAATTTTCGTAATTCCTTTAAATTTTTCACCGAGCTCTGTATAAGCTTGTGACCTCTTCTCAAGCTCTGCTTTGAGTTTTTCCATATTCGTGAAATAGGTATTATCTCTAAAGATATCACGCCCGTTTAAATTAACTTCGCCTTCACGTTTTTCGTCAACTTGTAGCTTTCTGAAAACCTGACGCTTTTCATCACGCTCATACACTTTCTTTTCTGAAATATCCAGAGCTTTATTTTCATATATATCAAATTGTTCTCGCAGTTCTAACAAGAACTTTACGAGTGATTGACGAACTGTGGCAACTTCTGAAACATCAAGTTCTACGTTTTGTACATACTTATTGACTTGGTTAAGTCTAATGAGCACCATTCCCCAAAACTGTGCCATGAATACGATTTCGAGCCTTTGCAACTTCGTTAGTAAACCTCTAGCTTTTGCTCTTGTTCCTGATTTTTGACTTTTGTCACTTTCAAAGTATTTTAGAGCTTTTATGACTGCAAACCAATATTCTTTTAATGCTCTACAAGCATCATATCTTGCCGACCATCGTATCGTGGAGAGGCTTTTTGCGGTAAGGGTGCTAATTTTCTTCAATGCTTCCCACCTCGCTGTAGACGACGATAAAAAATTATAAAGTTCTTGAAGCAAATTAGAAAACGATGTGGCTTCAATGCAGCAATCTACAGCATGTGTGCCCACTAAATTTAAAGAGTGTCCTGCACAAGGTATGAAGGAAGCAAGAGGAGAAACTTCAAGTATCCTAGCCTGAAGACCTGAGTAAACACCAGCCATATTAGCTGCATTGTCATATGATTGACTACGACATTTCAAGATATCAAGGTGGAGTTCAGTGACAGTCTTAATAACAGCTTGAAACATTTCATGGGCTTTGTGGCCAACGTTAGGTAAAAACTTTATAAACCTCTGAACAGGTTTCCCATTTTCTTTCACATATAGCAAAACAAACGACAGCTGATCCACATGCGAGATACCAGGAGTTGAATCTACAACAAGGGAATAGTACTTTGATGTTTTAGCTTCATTAGCAATATGCGTTAGTACTTTTTTAGCTAGGAGCTCGATGAACGCATCACAAATAGTAGATGAGGGATAGGATGTCTGTCCACTACCTGGATTTCCGAATTTCCTGATGTGATCAGCCAAACATGGATCAAACACAGAAATTGTCTCCAACATCAGCATGTAATTGCCATTATTATTACAATCAAATATTTCATTTCGACCTCTAAATGGCAAGCCACGCGAATCAAGAGCTTTAATTACTACAACCACTCTGTGTAACACATTTCTCCAGTACTCAGTTTCTTGATCAACCGTTTTAGTTAGCTGCATATCGATTCTTCGAAGTTTAGCTCCTGTATGTTTTAAAATTAGGATGTTATTTTTGTGACAAACCGAAATTTCGTGTTCCTTCAGTCTAGATGATACTTTTTCCAGTCATTAAATCCATTTCTTACAAAAGATGATTCAGTATTTGTACCAGAATGGAAGAAAAGACAAGGTCCGCAGAAGACACTTCCTTTACTTTCTGAATATACTAACCAACCTCAGTCTTGCGTATCACCGTTTACTAGTTTGCGGCTAAAGTAACTACCATTAATTGACCAGCTTCTATCGCCGTATTGCCTCTTCGACTTTGAGAAATCTACATTTTTATTCTGATTAAGACCATATTGAGATACGTATTCTTTTGTGATGTTCAAGTCTGACTGCTTTCTGCAATCATTATCCCTTCAAATTGCAAGAATTCTTAACCTGCTTCTCGTTAACTCATAATGAATGTTTGGGAAAAGAATGAAAGAAAAAGCAGGAAAAAATAATTAGTCAGCTGACAAAAAAGTTATTTCAAAATACGTATATTGCAAATAACATTTTTAGCGATACTAAGAATATATAAATAAAAATGAAAAAGAAAACAATTGAACTTTCTCACTTTATATATATAAAAATTTTATAATTTGGTTGTTACTTCTTCTAAATTTACGCCCTCTTAACGGCTGCACCCAGGCCATGGCCTAGGTTGGCCTTATGGGAAATCCGTCCCTGATCCTTCTGTATACATCACATAACTGCCTAATTCACATATTGCCGAAACGGAATATTTGAATATTGTTTCTACTTACAGATGATTACCTGATTCCAAATTTCAACTGTACTTTTAACCACCTCCACTTTGAATCTATTTGACGTCGTAAAGATCTATTAGACTTATATCCAATGGTGGGATTCAAATAAATTAACAACCGGTTCTATGTCCTAATGACCACTTTACGTATACCAACAGATATACCGAAAGGTAGTTTGATAATTGATGAATTAATTACTCAAATAGAAACAATAAAAGAAGTAGACAAAACTAGATTATGTTTTAAGAACGATATTAAAAGCCGGATAAACTATTATTGAAGATATTTCCATATTGCTGTTTGATTGGCGTCCTCACTTGCAATTTTCTTTGCTTTTATCATAGGCTATGGGATTTATTCTTAGCAATCTTTGCTCTGTAGTATTCCATTCTTTTCCGATTAGACTGGACCATCCGCCTGGTGTAGGGAAGGTTTATTTTTTTTTAAATGTTTGTTCTGTGAACAAATTAGCCGGCGCTCATTAGCAAACGGTTAGCAGAACCGAATCCAACATTAGGTATCGGTTCTACAGAACCGGTGCGAGCCTGCTGAATCTCACCACTGCTTATATTTATTAGACTTATACAGAACGAGGCAATGTATAGCTGATGTACAGATATGCGTCTTGTAAAGATAGAGCATTTCTTCATTGAAATCTCTTGTACAGAGGACCACAAATTTTAGAGAGATAGCATTTACGAGTTTCATTGATATTTATCAGTGGCATGAAAGTTGAACTTCGTGTCTGAAGACATCACTGTGAAACTTTGATGCTTCAGGAAAATCTACTATGGTTGAATAAGACTGAATGGTCGCACATTAGTCTCAGTACACATCCATTTGTGGTGTCCAATGCTTTTCACTAGCACTCAACAGCTGGTTGACACCCCGCAATGTGTCTCCTAAGGACACTCGGAGAATTCAATTGTATTTAAATTAGGCGAAAGAGCTCGTTACTGGAAACATTGGATATCCTCGGTAAACAGATGTTCATTTCATACCCCAGATATACGCGGCGTTGCATTGTCATCCATAAAGATGAATTCAACCCCAATCACTCCGATAAAAAGTCGAACACTGAATGAACAATGAATGGCTTGAATGGTCATGCAAGTAAACTGTTAGATTATACCTTACAACACACTGAATGCACATAATAAACCTAGGTTATTGCTAGTTATCTTTATGAAATCCCCCCCGCAATGGTGGTGTAGAAAACACCATTAGAAAAGAAAGGATAAGTCTATATTTTCAAAGTTGCTTTACTCAAAATTTTTGCAAATTATAAGAAAACTGCTATACATTTTCATATTTATTCACTTGATATTGTAACTTAATGACTGTAAAAAATTAATATTTTTGTTCGTAACAAACATCTTTAACCAAATTGTTATAATTGCCAGTTTAAAAGTAGATATATTATATGTACGAAAGAGAAAGCCCGAATGAGAGATAAAAAGCAGTATAATCAAGTTAAGTAAAAAAAAAGGGGGGGGGTCGTATTTTGGGTTCCTTCGATTTCAACATGTTTTACGACTTTAGAAAACTTTCTCACTTTGAACTCTAAGGTATTAAAATGTTTTACATACGCCAATAATTAAGTAATGAAAATTTCTCAGTTACGCCCTAAAATAAGATTCTATACGTTTTTATGTTTCGGTATAAATAGTGACAAACTGGCGATTCTAATGTCGGTAAGACAGTTATAAAATGGAGAGCAGATATTAGCTTTAATTTTGTAGAAATAATTGAAATTCTCGAAGAGTTTAATTGATATTAAAATAAACTACAAAGCGTTAAATTAAATTCTTCTAATGTTTAAACATCTTTTCCTCCGTCTCATTTCACAAATGAAGATCGTTAAAATTCGCTGTACTGATGAGTAATAAAATACCGCCTGCCCGAAAGTAAATCGGGCTGTTTTGTAGAGAAATTTCGGATAAGGTAATTTATTTTTTTCTTAAGGGTTATGAAAATTAAAAAAATAGCTTATTACTTTTTGTTTTCTGTCCAAGAAAATGTAATTCAAATGGTTAAAATAATAGAATAGTTGTTTGTAATAATATATGATAAAAAAGGGTCTTCAGTTCAAAGGAATTTTTAAATTTTCAATGAACTAGATGGAATTTTTTTCTACTAATCCCAGATTGTCTAGCAAAACCAAAAATTTCTAAAAAGTAAAAACAGTAGAGGGCCCCGAAGGACCTCGTCCTTTGTAAAGCCCAAACAAGCCAAAAGATGGGCAGGGGAGGCCATTTCTAATATGGCCACTCATGAAGCGCGAGAAGGCTGTTTGATATTTTCTAGGCTTCAGCTGGAAAGACCCTCCCAGACTTCTTCCAAAGTTCCGTCGGTGGTAGCGAGGAGTTCTCCAAAGATGGTTTAGTTCAAACTTCTGAAGAGAGTAAAGCTCGCTAAAAGTAACAGCCCCTCAAGAACTCACGCACTTCACAGCTGAAAATATATAATAGTGCATTTTAAGATTTAAGAGCAATTTAGCAATTAGGCTTAGTAAAGGTATAAGAATTCTTCACTCACCATTCATTGTAATGTTTTAAAAGTTTTGAGGTGTACCAATTAAAACAAAAAAATAGTTATAAAAATGTTCATGCCATTAATGTGAAATTTTAATACTTTATAAAAGTTATTTTTATTCTGTTACCATCATCATGATGTATATATATATATATATATATATATATTATTCAGTCTTATCGAGTTCAAAAAACAATCTATTTTAAGTCTCTAAAAACATCTTAAATTACATTGGCTTTGGAGTAAAATTTTAGTTCAAAACAATTAATAGTAAAATTAGAAGTTGATTGAAAGCTTAAAAATCATAACAAAATAATATTAATAATTATATATTAAATAAAATTAATTAATCCCTTATTTTTCTTCTATATTTAATTAGAACGGTTTTTAAAAAGATAAATTTAAGAGCGTGATAGATTCTTTTTTTTCTCTTTCTAAAGATATTGACCACTTGTACACAGAAGAAATATTAAGAGTCTCCTAAATGGTTAATTTTGATGATTTATTTACTTTGATTCAACTTTTCTTAGAAAGGCTAAATTTGACAAGACCAGAAACCTGCGAATCCAGACAAAAATAGACAGACTTCACGTGCGAACTAAGGAATACACCCATATACGTTATTCAGTAAAAGACCACGCCCGGCAGAAACACTTTATAAGCGGATATGAAGCGATTAATTATTGGAAAAGTAACTATAGGGAATTAATAAATATTAAAATTATTTGTTGATAATTACTAATAAATTATTATACAAATGTGATAGGTACTTAACGCAAATATAGAACTCCACGTCACCATATATTTAAAATTCAGTTACATAGCACTTCTAGTTTAAACTAGATATTTCATTAAAATGGTTTTACTATAAAGCCACAACACTAGATTTTGCTCCAAAATCTTTGATATATATATATATATATATATATATATATATATATATATATATATATATATATATATATATATATATATATATACAGTGGAATCTCGATCGATCGTTTTTCCGTATGTGTCGTTAATTTTATCCAGTCCCAACGATCATATTGCTTTGTTATGTTTACGCCTCTATCGTTTTCCCGCATTTATCGTTCATTTCAACTGGTTCCTTGAAAAACGATTGATCGAGATTCCACTGTATATATATATATATATATATATATATATATATATATATATATATATATATATATATATATATATATATATATATATATATATATACAGTCGATTCCACATCGGACCACATCGGGGCACGATCGGACAATCGGACAATATATACAATATATACAATCGGTCCACATCGGGGCACGATTATTTTGGTCCGATTAAACGAACATGCCTTGTGTTTCGAGACGGGATTTGTTCCGAAGGATACGGTCCGATTAACCGGAATCGACTGTATATATATATATATATATATATATATATATATATATATATATATATATATATATATATATATATATATATATATATATTGTGATATCTTGAAGGAAATTAATAGTTGTATTTTTTAAAAATATGTGCATGTGGTCTTTTGTGTAATATTTCAGAATAATGTTCCTGAAGTACCAATTTAAGACAGGAAGTACATACCCACTAATTTGGATCCCCTAGCCGAGAACGAAACAAGCGAATGGCCGAGCAGCATTAGGGAGTCCGGAGGTTTCAATTATAGACGTCCCTTTCGTGTGAACGGAGCTGACCAGATGGCAGGCAACAACGCTGATAGTTGGAATGTTCTCGGTGCTTCTGCAAATTCAGCTGCATAAAAAGTCGACTCCTGGGATGCTGAGCGGAGACCGACTCGTAGATGACTTGCGAGCGGTTGATCTGAAAGAGAGGCTTTTTTGTATTTGAGACCAGGAAGCTGGTAGCATTTATGCCTAGCTGTAGTTACGAATCGTATACAACTCGATTTTTCCTGCAAATAATTGTACATACTATTGTTCTAATAAAAAGAATTTCATTAATTAAATCTGAGCCTCGGTTTAACCCAATGGTGGGTCTCATTTATAATTTCTCAACTGAGATTATGGCTGTTGTCGACCATGACGCGACAATATATAATACAGGCGGATTATAATTAAAGTTTAACTTTCGAAAAGCTGTAAAAAATTCTCTAGTCTGAATGACATGAAATTTCATATAAATATACGCGAAGAAGGGGAAATGGAATGGCATAAGGAAAAAGTCTCAAATTTTACCAATAGATGACGCTTTACTCGTCATAACGTATATAGGTTCAGCTACCAGTCACAATTGAATCCCACTGCGACGGCTATTCTTTGAGTTGCAGGTTAAATCAAATGTATAGTTCAATGTGCATGAATTTCCGGTTTTTTACTTAAAAGTAACTTCCAAGTCATTCAGCAGTTGAGGCACTCTTAGTGGAAAGCCCATCCACCACATTCAGGTGCTTCCATATCGGATGAGTAAAGTCGGTTTTAATGTCGCGAGACTTCGTCAATGAATGTTCAATATGCTGTCCACAGTTTTCCTCCATAAGTTTAAACTGAGAAATACCATGTTCCACAACAGATCAGAGTGTATCAGTTGTGACGTTGTGAATATATTATTCAATGCCTGTCTTCAATTCAGCGAAATTAGCAATCGGATCAATCATTACAAAATTTTCAGATAACCCCACAACCAGAAATAACAAGGATAAAGATCGGGTGATCTTGACGGCCAGGCTGTTGGAAAATGGCGGCTTAAAATTCTATAGCTTCAAAAATGCATGCTGAGCTGCTGCTTCACTGGATTTGCAATGTGTGGAGAAACGCCATCTTGCATAAAAATGTCACACATGCACGCTGTTTAAGTTCTATAATGACGTGGTTGCGCAAAACAGTCTCATAGCATCCACCATTGTTCCTGTTGCAACTTGTAGACAGCATATTGAACATTTATTCAGCAAGTCTCGTGACAATTAAAAACCGATTTTTCCCATCCGATGTGGAAGCACCTTGTCCTATTGGATGGGCTTCCAAACTCTAATAGAACCGTTGAGGTGTGACAGGAAGAAGCGTGGTTCTACCGAAACCACAATGTTATGCCATTCGGAATTCCATCTCCGCCGTTCAGTGCACCATTGCAAACGCAAACGCCCGTGGTTTAATGTCAAAGGTAAGCGAAGCAATGGACGCCTAGCGGATAATCCACTGTGCTGCAAACGACGTTGTATTGTTCGTGCGAACGCCAATTGTTGTGTTACAGACTGTATTCGTTGTTCTATGGTTGTGAATGTGTGCACTGTGCTCCATCAGTGCCATGCGTACAATATGCCTGTCTTCCCGTGGAGTGGTGCGATGAGGCGGCTGTAATCGCTCATGTCGGTCGGTCGATCCGTCCTGCATCCATCGATTTCCTATTCGCATGGCTGTGACTTAGCTGCGTCCAACGTGATGACCGATTTATCGGAAGGATAATCCACAATTTCTGTATGCAACGATTCTGCCTCGGTCGAACTCCGAAACGTACTTGAATGATGCTCGTGTTTTTCTCCTAGGTATACCGAGGCTGCACACACAAAAAAAATCCGAGAGCACAATTAACGTTCTTCAAAACGGCTGTCCTTTCCTCTATTTATATACAGTTCGTCAAGAGCGCTGCAGTCGCTCATGGTGTGTTCGTACGCTGCTGTCGTTATCATTTGCATATTCCCTCGCTGTATACGCATGATGCAAATTTCATGCTGTTTGGTTGCTTCCTTCTTAGTGTTACATTTTGGATGGCCAAAAGTGTATATTAATGCAATGGAATGTTGTTCATTATGTCTTCTTTACACATGTACTCTGTAAACTGATTCCAAAATCTAAATGAACTTTATCTGCGGATGTTACATAAGCCTTTAAGTGCAATTGCGCAATAACTTTCAACGATCGTGAACTAGAACTTGTACTTAAAATTGTTTTGTCAACTTCCTTTGTATATAAATATCATTATTGATTAGGCCAAACTCGTTTATACTTACTCGTTAACAATTTTGCACGTTATTTATCTAACTGTTGTTATGCGTTACGTAAATGGATTTGTGATTAGTCTTTAAAAAAATTACATTTTATCATCATCGGTTTGACGAAATGCTGCCCCAGTTAATACAAAACTAGTCGCAATATTTTATCATTATTTCGCGTTTTAAGACGATTGCATTCACAATTTTTTTTCTCTATAAATTTCTTTTCAGTTTGAAACTAAAGATAACTAACATTTTCAAGTATACATTTTCTCTTATTAACCATATTTATTAAATCTATAACTTTGGAAATATATATAAAATATCACTAGTTTTAAAGTGAATGTTGCAATTACTTCTTTCAACCTTAAAAAATTAAGGAAAGGAGTCCTTTATTCAAAAAGATATATAAAAAAAGATTAATAAAATGCATACCATCATATCCCAATCAATCGTTTCGATTTCAGAATTTATAAACACCATATCATAAATGGTTTTACGATCCATTCATTTCCTACAAGTTCTAAGATAGAGATTTGATTAAGTCCAAGATATGAATTTTCATGATGTAGGCAGTGCTGATCACAGGAATTATATTCACTAAATTATAAGTAACATTAAGGATATGCATTTTGTTGCATTATCAAACGCATTTTAAACGATGGACTTCGGAATTAACGATTTACGAAATTCTTCTGAGTATCGTAAAAATAATTATTTCAAAAGAAAGCTTTGATCCAACTTTAAATTATAATGAGCTTCTGAAAATGGAAATTCTCATAAAAATAATAACTAGATTGCTTTTTCTGTTTCGCATAATGTTCATTTAAATTACACAGAATCACAGAGAAAATTATAATTGGCATAGTAACAGTTCAAGCTATCAAGGTTTTAACGAATATTAAATTTCTTAAGGGTAACAGTTATAGGTATAACTAAAATTATAGGAGCATTCGAATATATATTGACAAATACCAACTTACCGTCAAGAAATATTAGAAAACATGAAATGTTAATTTTTCTCCATTTATTTAAATTTTATAGTAGCATCCATATTGTCTGTCCCTTTTTAATGATGGCTTTAAGTTTTACATTAATTCCTTTGCATATAAAATGCAATTTATGATATTAGAATTTGATTAAAGGTGTCCGGGACACATTTTAAAATTCTTTTTATTATTGATTTAAACTTTTGAATTTTTTGTGATAGTTAACCATATAATTTGTAAACAAAATCACATCATAAAACTTCTCATAAAGTTTTAATATAATTTTTAAATTTAAAATTTTTAAAAAAGGGGGTAATTTAAAATAGTTATAACTCCAAATATTATTTGTCGAATATCAAAATATTTCCATTTAATTAAACAGAAAAATATAAGTTTTAATTTTGATACAGCGTTTTTTAAAATATTAATATTTTTTAAATTAAAAATTTTAGAGAAAAGATTTCAAAAAAATTGATGTAAATTATTTTTAAAAAACCATATTTTCAAAAGCAAATATTTTTTATCAAATTTGATGAATCAAAATTAAAGTAAAATAATTGACAAAGACATGTTCCAAGTTTGAACCATTTGTCTTTAACGGTTCTTAACTTAAAGACGAGACTAACAATTATAGACTAACAATTGTGTATAGACTAACAATTTAAAGACGAGAAATGGTGAAAAAACCCATCATGCAGAAAACTCATTTACAAGTTTAAACAAAAAATGGCTGCTATTAAAAAGTTGCAAAAGACAAAATTAATACCTCCTGTTCAAATTAAGATAGAAACATGATTTAAACGTCATTTTAAGCGGAAAAGAGCACAGAATTTTGAAATGCAATAAAACTTTTTTCGAAAATTTGAAGAATTTAGTGCCCTGGTGCCCTTAAAGGAAAAAAATATGTCATAATTATAATAAGCCTAAAAGAATTAAGGCCTTATTATAATGTGATACTATAACATTATTTTGATCCCAAACTTAAATATATTAGTTCGAAGTTTGTTTAATTTTTTCAAGTGTAGCTTTATTTTTCATTATTTTTTTGCCATTTTCTGTTTTTATGTAATTTTTATAACGTTCACTAAGCAAGAATGATCTTAAATGGTAGATTTTGGCCAGATGCTTTTCTCCTATTGAAAGTAAAATCTGAATTCGTTGCGTATATAAATTTAACTTTCTGCAGTCAAAGTACGTAATTTTCTGCAGAAAGTAGTAAGCAGTCACTTCCATGACTTGCTTAGTACTTTGATACTAAAACAAAAAAAATCACATCCTAGAATATTTAGTTCAGAAGCAATACTATTGTGTTACAATAAGTAGCTGATGAATTTCTTAACCCTTAACTGGTAACATACATATTTTATTCGTTGCAAGTAACATGCGTCTCTGAGACGTATACATAACAAAACTTTATTTTAGAGGTGGAAATTTAATAAAACTACATATAAATTAACTAAATATGTTTTATTTGATTGTTCACAATACAATTAAAATTAAATTATACATACTGTTAAAATAATACAACTAAAATACAATTAAAATCGGCATCACGTAAACAAAAATTACCTTTTTACTCCAGGAACACAAGAATTGCACACTTTTTTCGAACACTCATAGGCAACACGGATTTTCACATTTTATACATTTGTAAGCAGTCTGCCTCCTTTTTTGATAAGGACAATATCGGCACGTTTTTCTCTTGGGAAGCTTAACAGAAATTTCTTGAGAGGCGCTACGCGTTTCTTCAGGTTCTCCAAGAATGTCTCGTGCTATTTTTAGGTCATCCGGAAGGTTTGGGATGGACAACCGACGTTGCACTTGTTTTTCTAACAAACTGTTTGTAATGAATTTATTAAGTCAAAACGTGTCATTACAGGCGTCTCATCATAGCTGGCGTAGATAATGCCAGAATTTACAAGACTAACCGCTATCAAGACTACCGCTTTATTGTAAAATATTGTCTGGGGCTACAGTTTCGACCTTCTATTCGGTGAATAGTTCACGATAATTTTGTCTAAATTATCCACTCCTGATATTGTTGAATTGTAAAAACTTATTATTTCTGATATATTACTGGATTGTTCGGTAAATTTTGTGTTATACATGGAGGATATCAAATTGACGGCTTCATTTTGTTTTGCCATTGAAGACCCATCTCCAGAGGGGCCAGGAACAACCTCTTCCTCTGAATTTCCATCGACCCTTTCATTTGTCTCATCCTCAATGTCTTGCTCATCTAATTCAGACTCAGTGTCATGTTTGGAATGTTCTATTTCATCCTCGGCATTATAGGCATCATCAGAATCAAATTCTTCATCACTCGGCTCACCCTCTTCTTCAGGAAGAGCATCCATTGACATTATTTTTTTTTCTCTTAGCAGAAAATATACCTACCATGCTGATAAAAACTTGACTTATACCAAATTAAATAAATAAATAAATACTGGCGCAAAATTATGTTCAAGAATCTGTTTTTAAATATTTTTTCTGCAAATACATTTCTAGGAGATGGAGAGAAAGGAGAAAGGAAAAAAATGTATGCAACCAATGAAATATCATTTCAAAAACTTTTGAATATAATTACATTGATCTTGAATGTAATCTATCAAGAAAATAAATCAATAAATTAGATGAAAGTTTAATTGAAAGGAGGAAACATTAAGTAATAAATTTTTTTTTGAGAACATGAAGGATTTAGAACTCTCCAAGGTATTTAGGAGAGTAAATAAAAATATGTATAAAAATAAATTGAGAAGAACAACATGCTGAGCAAACACATTCAAACATAAAACTTCTCGTTATTGGTTAGGTACGTACCTCACGCGCATTAGAAAAGAACGTTACAGGTAATACACGTCTCTTAGAGGTCGCACGTTTTCGTTATGATCTTACTGAAACCACAAAACACAACTTATTGGCTTGAAGCTTCACAAGCGTTGTTTAGACTATCTACCAAGAGCATACACAGAAGGTTTCATTTGACAAATAGCGCTAAAGTATGAAATAAGGGATATTAGCAAACCTAAACGTCTCTGAGACGTGTATTACCAGTTAAGGGTTAAGTATCGATATAATAAATCGATATAATAATAGGAATCAACTCCTATAGCCTCAAATTCTGCAAAATATGAAACAAATATCCTATCTAGTGCACTGAATTTTGCTTCTTAAAATAAACATATTATGCTACACTTTTTTAAGAGTTCAGATTGTTATTTCGCTACACAACTGATTTTTTGTAAATATTGGAATAATAAATATAGACACCAACTCTTCCAGATACAAGTTCTATAAAGTACTAAATGAGTATTTTTGCTAACTGAGTGGTTTGAAATATGTTTCGTAAAGTTCTTCCTCGTGAACGGGTGTCAGAATGCCACATTTGTTAAACTGTTAAAGGATCTCTGAAGCTGGTCAAAATAGACGTTTTCAAAAATTGTTGGATCTTCACTTAAACAAATAGCTAATGTTCCATTGGTCCAGAAAACAAAAGAAAGTTTCACATTCAAAGAATTTTATCAAAATAGTTAGAAATTTTAGTAGTTTTAAACTGTTTTTTTCTCAAAAATTATCACATTGATAATCAACTATTCCCCTTAACAGCTGCTTCGTTTTTTCAAAATTAGTTTTACTTCAAAGGGAGATAAACGTTTCTTAAAAGATCTTCAGATTGAACCGAGAATAGAACATTTGCTGTCTAACACTCAACCAACCTGCACTGCCACAGAAAAGTGGAGAAAAATGATGCTGTTTGATTGAAATTAAAAAAAAGTTGAAAAACAAAGTTGTAATTGAAAGAAAAGACTACTGCAACTAAGCTTCGAAGAAAGAGACTAAGATCCAGACAGATCGAACCCAAAATAAAACTAATTCTCAAATATTAATTGAAAAAAAAGAAGAGATTTTCGTGCGTGAATGGTATTCCGAAGTTTTAGAAATATAAAGCAGGATATTCATTTGATGAGTCATTCTATTAAAATTTTAGATAAATCTAAAGGCTATTGAAAAAATAAGGGTATAATAATAAATATAAATACAAGTGGAAATACTGATAATATTGGCTTTAATAGTGCAATGAGAAATATTCGTTGACATAAATACCAAAATCAAACTTAAAGGAGGAGATAAGATTGTATAATTATAAATTTCCTACTCAGAAACCTAGATAATGTATTCTTTGAACCAAAATATCAGAGTCCTTTTATACTGCCCATTATAGTCTCATTCGCAAGGAATATAACATGCAGGATACACTTAAGAATCACTGCTTTTACTTTGACAGATTGGCCTACGGTAGCCTAGTAGTAATGCGTTGCGCTTTGAACTACAGGTACTCAGTTCAAAAACCGATGATGCCAATAAAATACCTTCTTGACTAGGCCGGATATAGGCTCATTAAATCCAAAGACTGGAAAGTTCGTTTATGAGGCCCGAGAAGGTGGGAGAAGGTACGATCCCCCCAAATGTCGCCCACGGGGGTTGCTCGGTCAAAATGGAGATGGAACCTAAGGATGGGGCTAGTTCAACTATACGGTGCCCTCATTGAAGGCAGTCATTGTTTCTCGCGGATTATGTACGGAACAACTTAGATTTGTATGCACTCTTCAGTCTGCTGCAAGAAACGAGATAACATTTTAAACTGAATGAAAGTTAAAACTGCCTCGTATTACGAGACCAAAAATGTAGATATAAAGGCAGAAATACGTTTAATACGTTTATAAAAAGGCATGTTTAAATCAGCAAAGACACGTTAATGTTAATGAGCTAAAATTTTAGGCATAAATTCAGAAAATGACAAAAATATACAAGAAGCAATTAATGTAATCATAAAAGCACTGAGAAGCATTAAAACTTCACAAATAGCAATGAAAGTGACGAGAAGAGATTAAGAAATAGGAAACAGATTACGGCAATCTAACGTCACGATATCATTTATTATTTTACTTACCAAAACAGCAGGGGGAGATAAAGGATTACTGCAGTCTTCAAAACAAATTTTATGCTTGATCGATACAATCAGGAACTGAAGGGTGCCGTGGTGAAACACAGATTACAGACGTAACTAATCATGAAATTGGTTAAAAATCAACATGGATACTATTAATAATGCCTTTATAGATAATAAAGATGGAATTGAAAGTAACAAAGCGAAACTGATTAAATCCAAGCTTATTTGATAGGTTTCATTCTTTAAATTTTATTTTGTAGAAAAACCGGATGGCAGAATCCCAGTTTTTTAAAATCCGAGGCATTTTCATCGAATAGTTTATTGGTTAATGTTATAAACCTTAGGTTTACAATTTTGAGAATGGCATCATCAAAATCATACTTTTAAGAAAATTATTTTCAAACTACGTACTATGCTCTGTTTGAAAAAGATTAATTAACAACTAAAATAGTAATGGTTACTGAAATCTTAATGATTAAAATTTCCCCGTAAGTTATTTTTTCTATAATGGCACCAGTAAATAAGAACAATATAAAACTTTGGGAATAAAACTTTCCGCGTTGTAAAAAATATTCAAATGAAGTTATGCCCTGTCACGGCCCATCTTTAAAATCGTCATGTTTATTTTTCATAAAAACCACTAGGTATTACTATCATTTAGCTTACACAGCCTAAACTGAATCACGGTATTAAAAATAAAGCAGTGAAATTTTATATCTGTTGCACTAAGAAACGTATTTACGATCCGAGCAACTGCACTTCTTTGAAAGCAAAGTGTATAGCAGTTCATATTCTGGTAATCAGCATTTTTCAGCAATAAATTTAAGGGACGGGTAATGAATAAAGTGTTTTATTGCAGCTTTTACGACCAGTTTTCAGAAAATGCAAAATATTTTTAAAGGAAAGACCTTTCATAACTAGTAACTTTGCATACATACAAAGCCCGATTTTATGCAAGAACTGCAATTTCAGCGAAATCCTGTCCGTAGTAAAATAATAAAAGTTCTTGAAATCATTCATATGAAAGAAAAATTATTTTTTTTACTAATCCAATTTAATTCCCCTTTTACCAATCGTGTTTCTCAATAACATTTTTTCTTTCGCAAAATGTCTAGTGGGTTAGTTTTATGTTTCATAAAGGGGCTGCATATACTCGAAACGGATAAATTACTTCTTGTTTAAAATATACGTTGTATGTTTCATTATATATATTCTCTCACTTTCTTTTATTACATGTGTTTTGTCATGAATGCCTTGACAATAGGGCCTCACTCCATGGTAGAACCAAAAAAATACACTTAAAGAAATTTTAATCTCCTAAACACAATAAAACTGAGTAAATGTAACTTCTTAGTTCTATATAGTATTGTGTCAGGGTACATTACATTAGATCAATCTGAAAGGAATAATATGCTAAACTATTCGACATATATGCATATATAGATATCTTGTAAATGAATGAACTCAAAATTATTGTTTTTCTTTCTAGTTTAACCGCTTGACCGAATATATAAAATTTTCACATTATATACATACACTGATATACATAAAACACAGAAATTCATTTTAAAGATTTATGATATTCATAAAAATGACCCTTTCTGCACAGTCCTGGAAACTCTTCACAACCAGAACACATTAGCCGAGTATCTTTCCTAATATGTTTAGTTGTAACGGCAATATGTTTAGTTGTACAAATACGGCATCGCTTTTGGGGACGTTTCTTTTGATCTGTGCTTGGGATCTGAACAATCTTGTAATAGAATCAAGGTCATTACTACTCACCTCGGATCAGTACTATGTTATATCAGTTGCCTATCACTGACCCATGCGGTTCAAATATGCCCTCATTACTGTGTAGTGAACAACGTACGGGGTGTACGTCCTAGTCGCTGATTACTGAAATGAGAGGACGTACGCTGCGTACGTCCTGGCAGTCAAGGGTGTAGCAAATCCAACGACATATATGGAAGATCATTAATGATGAAAACTATCAACTTTCCCCTCAAAAACCATCCTTTCTGAACACTTCATTATCTTGATTTGATACACTTAGAATCTTAAATTTATGTTATTGCTTTAGGATCAGAGAATTTTCAGCTAAGTAACGTGAAACATCATTTAATTTATGCTTAAAATATAGAACGTTAGATTCACTAGTTACAGCAGACTGAACAGTTCTTTTAGCATCTACAAAGCTACGTGCATTATAAATGCGTGAAATATCTGAAATCAGCCTCTGAACACATTATGGTTGTGGGGTTGCAAGCCTTCAGTCTTCATCCATGTTAGTGTTCCAGTTAATGTTGACAGCCACTTCGGATATTTAAAATAGAGGATAAAATAAAAGAGTCTTCACCTATCTCGATTAAAACCACTGTCTCTTTTGCTGCCTCAGCTGATGTATGTACAGACGATATTCGGACACAGGAAACTTTCATTACAGAACTTGAAATTATTTTGGACATTTACCACAGAATATTTAGAATACGTCTAGTTTACATACTTCATTACATTAGTTGATGATTAAATAGGATAAAACAACAACCCTATGACTATGCTCTAGGCTGAAAAATGGAAGAGATAGCCCTAGAGAAAATCACTCAAGGGCAGGGGATACTAGAGAAATATGGCTACTAAAAATCAGCACCTATAAAACTACAATTCAGATTTCTAAAAAAAAGACCAGTTTACATTAGCCAAGTGTGCAAGTTATGCGAGCCAAGTGTAAGTCGTGTAATTAGATCACATTCCTGTGTTTTCTGTGTAAAGGGTACCAGGTCCAAAATCGTAGTTTTGAGAAAAATGGGATTGAAAACAAACATATTTGTGTTTTGTTTCATATATCCCAAATTTTCACTGATGAATAAAAATATTTAGGAGTGGAATTAGCTTTCTGTGCCTTGCAGTAGCCCTTGATTTTTCAAACCTTCCTGGTTTGATAACTCATTTTAGCCTATTTTGGACTTAACATCCTAAATTTTCACTGATGAATAAAAATATTTAGGAGTGGAATTGGACTTATTTTCTGCACCCTGCAGTAAGTAGCCCTTGATTTTTCAAACATGCCTGGTTTGGTAACTCATTTTAGCGTATTTTGAACTTAACATCCCAAATTTTCACCAATGATTGAAAATATTTAGGAGTGGAATTGGACTAAGCTTTCTGTACCCTGCAGTAGCCCTTGATTTTTCAAACATGCCTGGTTTGGTAACTCATTTTATCCAATTTTGGACAAAAAACCCTTTACACAGCAAACACAGATTTATCCTTTGCACGGACCACATTGTTTGTTTGGACGGACATATTTTATGTTATCTTTTAGAAGTATCACCTTATTATTAAAAAAAACATTATATGAGAGAGTTTTAAATAATCCCACGTGTTGTTTTTCTTTTTAAACCTTCGATATCTTAATTACAATTGCTCATGCTTTTCATCTAACCTGCTATACCACCCCCACCCTCCTTAAAATTACTACCTGGACGGATATCAATATAACTCATTACTTTGTATTAGATTATTACTTTGCATCATATAAGATTTTCTGTGGTTTAAGGTAGATACATAGAAAAAAATTAATCTCAACTCTTAAGACTTTCCAGGGATTACGAAGGTATTCTAAGTATTATCTATATATATACAGCAGTTCCGTAACTAACTGACTGACTGACTGACTGACGGATAACGCACAGACCAAACCGCTGGACTTAAAGGGTTGACATTTTGCTTGGCAATTCTTCTTACAGTATAGGAGTGCACTAAGAAAGATTTTTGAAAAATTCTTCTTAGATTTTTTTAAATTACATTTTTAAGCTGTTTTTGTAAAAAAAATTTAAGTTTGCATTTAAAATAATGACTTTAGGGTTATAAAATTTATATCACAAGAAAGACCATAAAGAATCCTTTAAAATGATTTGATTTTCGAATCTTTACTACCATTTTCTGATTTTTGGTGAATTTTTATAGATTAATTTTTAAAATTTAATTTATTAAATGCTGATCACGTGGTTTCTTTTCTTTTTTGTAATACTTGAAACCAATTTTGCGTCACGTGCATAACAACGAAATAAATTGACAAAACACATATTTTTTTCTTACTAATGCGGCAGACGATTGGACATTATCCAAAAAAATATTGAAATACAGTAAAAGAAATGTTCCTCAAACAGTACTATATTAACTGTACTATATTCTTTAGTATGTTTTATTAGATTTAATTTTAATATTTTCTTTTACATTAATTATTTTGTCTATAAAATATCCGTTACGATTTTTTTAAATATATGTTTTTGGCATTAATTGCATACTTTGACCGTTGTATTTAATTTGAATGTACTCCGTAGCGACGAACGGGTATTCAGCTAGTTTACACATATATCGTCATCAGTAGATTCTTCATGATTAAATGGCACAAAAATCGCAATAATGCTCATATGATATAAGAAAAGCGATAACTGAGTCTATAGATTGTGCTTCAGAAATAAAGTAAAAAAGGTTCTTAAAAATCTGCGGGATTAAATGTTCACAGATATTTGACGTAAAGGAAATAAAGGGGTGTATGGATATACAAAATCTTAGCGAGCAAGCAGATCGCAGATATGACTACACCAAGTGTTGGTAATTACTGGCGCGATTTAGAGGATACGGTCTTTACATAACAGTAAAAAGACAAAAGGACAAAATAAAATTGTCATTTTCAGAATGATGTATTGGGAGTTTTCATACATCTAAAGAGTTTATTTTTTACTTCTGCTCTAAATCTCTCTCTATATATATATGAGAAAAACATTTTTTTACTTGCAACTTTAATTCTTTATACTTTTCAGATCGTCTAAACTCTTTTCCTATGCATATCATAAGTCAGTTTTATATTTATGATTATCATCCGAAACAAACATTTTCTTACTATTAATAAAACCCGTGACAGTCTGTAGATAAAACAAAAGGATTTTACATCCATAAAAAGGCAAAATTACTGTAACTCATTCATTCTCAAGACAAAAAATAAAGCATGTCTGCTCGTGAATTTTTTTTTTTTTTTATAAAAAGACCTAAACTTGTACTAGCGTCGTATTTTGTCCCTAACACGTGTCACAGTTCTCGGCAAGCTCATACTTCATAATTATTTTTTAGAATCTTTCAGAGATTGTGTATGAATATTTAAGTCAAATTTCTGCATAGTTATGAGAGTAGCAGTGTTTTAAGACACTAAAAAATGAGATAAAGGACATAATTCCACTGTTTTTATTTCAAGATGAAGCTAAGCTGTCTTAAGATCTTCGCTGAAATTTGAAAGATGGAATAATATGATTTTTTCATACTAAAACTATTCCTTGGTAAAGTAATAGAAATAGGATAAAAATTAATTCCATTTCAGACATACTTCATCCTGCGGCAGTATAGGTTAAATTTGGTATTTAACTTTCGCTTTGGACTTTTTTTATACGGCATGTTTGATCTTTCCAAATGCTGATTTGTCTAGCTCTAGACAAAGTGACGTCAAATTTAGTTGTATAAAATGCTGCTCTGTAAATGACTCATAGTTTAAATTATTGGGAACAGCAAAACCATCTCATAATCCATCTAGATATTTTAAACCATATTTCTTTCAGAATTGTTATTTCTATTGAAGTAAAGTATTAAATAAACCAATTATCCATGATACTGATGGTGTTAAAATGTTAAGTGAAACCCTAAAAATTGCAATATTTAAACATTAATCTTGTAAAGTGTGTTAGTTTACAATTCTACAAATAAGTTTGTGAAATCTGAGGAACTCACATTCGCAAGGTGTGTCGTTCTAACTTATGGTCTTGCACACTGCCCATCTTAATGTTTAGATAGGAAATGAGAGAATATATATATATATATAACATTAAAAACCCCATACCATTTTAAATTCTAAAATTATTCTAAATTTCCTTGGGCGTACGAGCTAATTTCTCTTTCAATTCTAATTCCTAAAAGCCCTCGGGTGAGAAATATTAAATGTCTTCCTTTTTCAAACCTTCGTAGCGTCAGTCTTAATTTCATATAGGCTTTGCGCAGATTACATAAAACCCCATGTGACTTGTCGACAGCAGCAAATCCCTAATCGCTATCATGATCACATGACAGAGTCTATATAAGCCGTACTACCAAGATGCATATGCGCTTTTCGGATTTTGTAACTATCTTGGGGAGACGTACTCTCCTCCTAATAAAGTTTTGTGATGCCGTAACTTCCAGAGTCATCCATTCTTCGAGCCACGACTACACTTCATCCCTTGTGACATGGTGGATGCCAGTCTTCTCTCTCCTTGGGTGTCCAGATGTTACAGTTTAGTCGTCCAGGACTAACTTCACCAGCTGCGGGAATCTCCCTATCCATTCCCAGAGGGATTCGAAATTTTCGCGTTTTCATCAGCGCTAATCTTCACGCCATGAGCCGGTGCGATCGGAAAATAAAAACCAAGGTCAGTGTGGTTTTTCCTCTCGGATGAGAGTTTTCGCCCAGCTCCGAGCGACCTTCGATTAGAAAGCCAGCGAGACACGCCAAATGTGTTGCCGCCTCCTTGCTGAGTTTCCGCGACTATAGCCAAAACCACGGCGCAGATTATTCACCTCGATCTTTCACAGTGTCATCATGTGAGGCGGAACAGTTTCTCTCCTTGTTTTTTTTCTTCCTTCAACCCGACTCGTATTAATATACTGGGGGTGATATTTTGACTTTACTGCCGTCATCATTTGCCGTCATTGAGGTCTTCATCTTCGTTGGTGTCGTCATGATGTCGTTGATTCTTCAAGGCGATTGGTCTCTCTCCCCAATGAGATGACTTGGATTTGTCCATTACGTCCAAGCTTTCTCCAGCACTTTTATTTCTACATTAGATGAGCTCTTGAAATTAATAGACTGCACGTTACTGGGGCTTGATGCTACTTTCTGCAGCTGCAACATAATTCTACACCGCTCCTGTGGATTATAGAAGTCGTATTTTTGGTTCTCTCCAATACACATTGGAGTGCATTCATAATGAATGATTTCATTTTTCTCTTTGAGAACAATTTTAAGAAAGAAGTCTTTTTTTACCGTATGTGAATTGAATTGATCCCGGTATGCAAGCCTAGCGCTGTACCGTGAGCGACTGATAAATTTTGTGCATTCTGCAGCATCTTTCCGGGAATTTTGTGATCTTCAACAAGTCAAGAATAACACGACCAGGTCGTATGTTTTTTGTTATAAACTTTTTTTAACACTAAACAGAACAAGATTTTTTTTGAAAATGGGATTATATGGTTTTATATTCCTGCTTTAATTTAAGTATAAATTTGTGATATCTTGTAACAAACAATGGATGACAAGGGTGGGAAAAAAGGAGGTTTAAAGGACCAATCATTTACCGTTTCTGGGAGGGCAAGGGACAGTCATTTTCGGATAAAAATGAGGAAGAAGGGATTTCGGATCAGGAGCTTAAAAATCGAACTCGAGTTACTGATACTCTACATAAAGAATTAAAAGACCTCATTCCTTTCGACCCCCAAAGTGGGATGAAACTAGGAAAATGGCTTGAACACTTGGGAACATAAACTTGGGAACATTTATGTGCCCAAACTCATTTGCCAGAGAGAGAGAAAGTTAAAAACATTTCAAAATATTTGAAGGGAGAAGCCCTCACTGCTTTTTAAAATTCATGTTTGCATATTCAGGAGTGGACAGAGTTAAAGAATACTTTGCAGGAATTATTTTTTGAAGCAGATAGTGTGGATTGTTCAGAATTCTCTGACTTAGGATATGAAATAGGAGAAGAGCTGACAAAATATTTTCATAAAAAGATTGATGTGGGGAAAAATTGGGATTGACACAGAAGTTAACTAGAAGGGTTAACACAGAAGTTAATACTAGAACGATTAACACAGAAGTTAATACTAGAAGGATTAACACAAGGTTTAAATGCTCAAATGAGACTGACAATAGCTACAAATTCTCCTCAAACAACAACGGAATGGTTAGTGTTGGCTACTAAGCTAATAAAAATAAATAATGAAGGGATCAGATCTAATCAAAGGAATCGGGAGAACTTTTTCAACCCCAGATTTGAGAATAGACCCCAATTTAGACAGTATTACTATAACCAACGTCAAATTAGGACGAATTATAATCCACCTCATCAATTTAGACAAAATTACCCTTCCCAGCCTCATTTTAGACCTAATTATGGTCAGCAACCACAAAAGAGACAACGGCAGCCCAGAGGGGACCACAACTTGAATAGAAACTTCGCACCTAGACCCAATAACCAAATTAATCACCACCAACAGTATTCAAATTTACCACCTAGACCATGTCGGAAATGCTCTAACTTTGGCATATGTAATGCCTATCACTGGTAATAGACTTGCTCCATTAATGTCAGATTTAATAGGATGTCAATGTCAGATAAGAATCGACAATATGAGGAACCTGAATTTGAAAAGGACCAAGGGCCAGAATGACAATTACTGTCATTGAGGGGATATATAATCAGGAATCATAGAGATTATAAAAAAAATGGACTGTATGGGAATGAAAAACAAAAATTTCTAAATTGTATAATAGATACTGCATCTACCATTGGTTTAATGTCACAAAAATGGTTATTGAAAGTAAACTGAAGCTCTCCAATTACGATCAGGCAAGCTGAAGGAGAATTTTTAATTGCAACTAAATGTCGGTTTGCTTTGAGGATAGGGAAACTAATTAAGAATATTTCTGTATATGTCTTGGACAATGACTTGCCTTATCTCATTTTGGGACTTCCTGAATGTAAGAATTTTAAATTAATGATTGATTGTAGAGAACCTTGTGTTTTTCAAGATGGCATTCCTTTGGAGTTGGTTAAAATTATTGGTAACAATAAAGTTTCATTACACCTAAGGGTACATCTAATGATGTTGACAAAATTTATATGCAGAATGATAATAATGATTATAAAATTGAAAATGCTGTTTTGAAAAATAATCATGATGTGTTTGACAATTATGGTGAGGGGTCACAGAAAGAAAATGATATTTTTTGTATTGATTATAATGTATGTGACACTTATGATAAGAAATCTGATAATGTTGACATAGTGAATGTACAAAATTATAGTGAAGTAAACATTGAGAATCAAATAGAGAATTTAGATGTTGATAGAGATTTAAAAGGACTTTTGCAAAAAAATGTACGATTATTTTCAGTAAACAAATATGATATAGGTAAAGTAAGAATGGAACCCCAAAGAATTATCTTAAATTCTGATTTACAAGTAAGTTTAAGAGCATACAGAACCTCGCCAGTTGCGGAAAAAGAAATCAGGACCCAAATTAAGAGATTATTAGAATCAGTAATCATTAAAGAGTCACACAGTTCATATTCGAGTCCAGTGACTTTGGCAAAAAAGTGTAATGAAGGAAACACCAGACTTTGTATTGACTTTAGGAAATTAAATTCAATAACTAAGACAGACGCAGAACCCCTACCTAGAATAGATGACATTCTTGACAAATTAAGCAAAGCTTAATATTTTTCAACTTTAGACCTTACCTCAGGGTATTGGCATATACCCGTCCACCCAAAAGATACAGAGAAATTAGCATTTGCCACTACTTTTGGCTTATATGAGTGGCTAAGACTTCCATTTGGCTTAAACAATGCCCCTGCAATATTTAATAGAACTATTAGAAGAATTTTAGATAAATATAAAGTTAACTGTGCATGCCACTATTTCGATGATATCATAATTTTTTGAGACTCAAAAGAACAACACCTTGAATACTTAAGTCAACTATTTAACATTTTCAAAAGAGAGAACATCAAGTTAAAATTATCTAAATGTACTTTTCTGCAGCCACAAATCAATTTTCTTGGACATAATGTAGCAAATGGTAGAATTTCACCCGATAATGTTAACATTGAAAAAATAAAATGTTTGAAACCACCAACTAATGTAAAAGAACTCCAAAGATTCTTGGGCATAATAAATGTGTATAATAAATTTATTCCAAATTATGCAAAAGTAAGACATCCATTAAATACATTATTGAAAAAAGGAGTAAAGTGGGGATGGTCAGACAGGTGCCAAAAAATTTTGAGACTCTTAAAACTTATTGATTTCTAAACCAATATTACAATTGTATGATGTAAAAAGAGACTGTCATATCTTTGTGGTTACTAGTAAGCATCTGGTTGGAGCTGTTCTAAAGCAGCTAAGTGCAGATGGGGTGTTACACCCAATAGCCTATCATTCACGTGTTTTAAAAGATTATGAATCAAATTACTCAATCATGGAGCTTGAATGCCTTGCGATTGTGGATAGCTTGGATAGGTACTATCATTATCTCCACGGGAGGAGATTCACAATTCACACAGACCATGCAACCTTAGTTTAGCTCCAGAATGTTAAAAACCTTAGAGGAAGACTTTTTCGTTGGTCGTTAAAATTAAGTATGTTCGATTATGAGATAAAATATCAAAAGGGGACTGCAAACATTGAAGCTGACATGCTTTCCAGCAATCCTATTTCAGAATCTACTCAACAGATAAACCATTTAATTGAATTGCAAAAAATTGTAGACATTCAAAATAAAGACAATGTTCAGGGAATTAAGTATCGAAAATTTAATGATGTAATTTATATTAAAAAAAGAATTTTTAAAAATTGTAGTACCATTCTCATTGACATTAGAAATTTTAAGAATAGACCATGAGGAATTTGGACACCCTGAAGTAAATAAAACAATGCAATTGCTTACACCTCAATATTACTGGCCAAAAATCACTGAGGACATTAGTAATTACGTTAAACATTTCCACACTTGTCAATTAAACAAAAAGAAAAGGCAGAAAAGGTTTGGATTGCTGCAAGAAGTTCCTCCGACAGACCAGCCTTTTGATTGCTTAAGTTTGGACACAGTAGGACGATTTAATTACTGTAATTCCACGAAGAAGTACTTACATTTAGTAATTGACCATGCAACGCGCTATATTTGGGTTTTTCCATCAAAATGTGTAACCACAGAAACTTATACAAATTGCTTGAAACAAATATTCCAAATTCAAACCCCAAAAAATTATTAACTGACAGAAACGCAACTTTTACTTGTTCAAAATTTAGAACGTTTTTAGAGAATAATAATGTGAAATAATTACTTACGACGGCTCACCATCCACAAGCCAACGGAAAGGTTGAAATAGTAAATCAAACGATAATTACAAGATTAACGTGCAAAGTGCATAACTCAACAACTAAGACTCCTAGGACAACTCTGTTAAATGAAGTAATTAATGAATATAACCACACGCCTCACTCAATTACCCAAAGGAACCCAGCTTACCTACTTTTTGGAATTTTACCTTATGAACCCCATGTTAAAATCAAGAGTTTTACCCTCAATTAGATGAAGCCAGGAAAATAGCTAAAGACAGGAAAATTAATTATCATAAGAGGAATAAGGTAAAATATGATGCACGCTTTGTAGAATCTACACTTAATGTTGGAGATTTAGTACTATTTGAAGAATTCCAATACCCTAGTACTAGGAAATTAAGTTCACCCTATTCTGGGCCTTACACTATTTTAAGACAAATGTCAAGCGTTAACTATGAAATTCATAGGCCAAATTTTCACACCAAACAAAATTCTGAGGTTGTCCATGCTTGCAAATTAAGATATTACAATGCACCAGATAAATTAAAATTATACCACAAATAATGACAAATAATAGATCCATTTTTCTTTTTGCTTGTTTTTTCATGCTTAACATCATCAAGTTCTTTTAATTGATATAAGTAATTATGTGTTGTCCTACTAAAAATAAAACTATTAAAAAAACTGCCTTACTTAAACTTCCTTTTTAAAAATACTATTATATGTGAATTTTTTTTGGATCTGAAATTAAACCCCGACTATGACATTCCTACTTCTTTATTCTTTCGTAAATTCTCTATTTCTTGAAAAATTCTATCCTATCGCCCACCTCTACCTACGCGTTGGAAGTTATCCCATCTGTTTAGAATCTTTTTAATTTTTGGTTGTTTGTTTTGCTTCACCTATACAGTCACTTAAAGTGCTGAAAAATAAATACTTGAATAATGACTAAAACAAGCCTGGGGATGACCGCTCTTTTTGCCCTCCCAGTTCCTATTCATACTTCCTTAGTCATGACAAACGTCCACCTTTCCTGTTCCCATCGTTATCTTTAAACAAGATGTTGCTTTTTGGCTGTCATGTCCTATGGGAGATTAACGGTTGGTCCACTGTACGGCCATTCTTTCCTCCTTATTAGTCACTGAACAATAGGGAGAAAGAAAACTACTTTTACACAAACATAAACACAACCGCTCACTCCTTAGAAGTGAACTGAGCAAGATTTTGAAACTAAGAGTTTGGGTGACACACATACAAACAAGATACCTTCAACACAAAAAATTGAACATCCACGTTAACTTAAATAAGTGTACACAAATGAATAGTAAATAAATAAGTTGAAAATAAAGGGAAACTATACTGAGAATAAGTAAATGAAGTCGAAGAAATATTAAATGACGAAATAATAAATATTGAAAAGAGATTTTTTTTGAATAAGTAAATAATGTTTAAACAATGGAGGTAATGAATATTGAAAGGAGAATAATGAGAAAAATAAAGATACGAAATTAAGTATAATGAATAAGAATTGAAAAGAATGAGTTTTTTTGAATAGTGTAATAAATGTTCTGTAATTTTTATATAGAATTTATATATTAGAAATGTGATTTTTATTATAAACTGTGATTTTTATTATAAACTGTGATTTTTATTATGCAACTATATACAAAGATACTATTTTTTTATATATAAACAAGTCAAGATAGTGTGATGTTTTTTAATTTCTGTGTATTCTGCACTTGCGAAAGAAATAGGACACAGCAGCAAAAAGACTGTGTTTTCTCTGTGATGTAATTTTCTCAGCATTCTAATGACTGTGAAAGGACTGAAAATGTTGCACAGATAATTCAGTACAAGGAAAATATAAATAAAATTTTTTTGGGGACTCACTCCATGGCAGTGAAATGTAAAAAGGAATGTTATACAAGTTACATTTTGAATTGCTTTCAAATTAACCTTTACTTACTTAATTTTTTTGTTTTGTTTGCTATTCTTGCTGCTCAATTTTATTATCTGTATGAATAGACTCGATGTTTAATTGAAGTTATGTCCAGTGTATATTTGAAGTGAATTTTTGGTAATATTGTAAATTTTAAGGTTTCATTAATTATCTTCTGAGATTTTGTTATGTGGGGAGGCGCCGCCCTATTCAACATTGTTTTCAGTTGATAATAAATACATTTTAAATTACATTTTTTTTTCTCAAAGTAGTACCATTAGAAGAAATTTATATAATTTACAATTTTGTATAATTGTTCATTAATTACTATAATGTTTTTGCTTTTGTTGTGTTCATAAATTAGTAAATCATTAGTGTATTTTTGTGTATCCAATATTGAAATGTGCAATGTCTCGTCATGTGATCATGACACTAACTTAACTTATCAAACATGTTCATTTTAAAACGTTTTCCAAATTTGTGGTCTACGCCCATTTTCATCAAATTGGCTGGGTGAATCTATCCTCCAATGCAGGCATTCTTGGTCAGCCTCTTCTCGGAAGGGGGGGGATATTCTATAACATAAAAAAACCCATACCATTTTAAATTCTAAAATTATTCTAAATTTCCTTGGGCGTACGAGCTAATTTCACTTTCAATTCTAATTCCTAAAAGCCGTCGGGTGAGAAATATTAAATGGCTTCCTTTTTCAAACCTGCGTAGCATCAGTCGTAATTTCATATAGGATTTGCGCAGATTTCATAAAACCCCATGTG
Organism: Dolomedes plantarius; assembly: GCA_907164885.2. Lineage (NCBI taxonomy): Eukaryota > Metazoa > Arthropoda > Arachnida > Araneae > Dolomedidae > Dolomedes > Dolomedes plantarius. Next base: position 114,208,222 of record OU015498.1, on the reverse strand, counting down.
ACTTGTCAACAACAGCAAATCCCAAATCGCTATCATGATCACATGACAGAGTCGATATAAGCCGTACTACCAAGATACATATGCGCTTTTCGGATTTTGTAACTGTCTTGGGGAGACGTACTCTCCTCCTAATAAAGTTTTGTGATGCCGTAACTTGCAGAGTCGTCTATTTTTCGAGCCACGAATACTCTTCATCCCTTGTGACATGCTGGATACCAGTCTTCCCTCTCCTTGCGTATTCAGATGTTACACACACACACATATATATATATATAAACATACACTGAAGTGCCACGGAATTAGGGATAGCAAAGACTATGCAAATTGTGTAGCGCTGAGCATCATGTATGCGCAAGTGAGGGCGCTGTGGTAACTGCATATATAGCGCGTACTGTAGTTGTTCTGAATTAGTTGTTGGAATTGCCAGTATGGGTAAACTTCTTGATTTATACGCCTTTGATCGTGGACAAATCGTAGGTGCGCGACGCATGGGCCACTCAATATCCGAAATCGTCAGACAGCTAGGATTTTCAAGGTCGACAGTGTCAAGAGTATACCAAGAATACATGGAACCAAGAATATATATATATATATATATATATATATATATACAGGGTGTCCCAAAAGGTCTTTTACAAACTTAACATGCTGGTCTGTCATATCATGATGAACAAAATTTACATAGGAACTTGTGTCGGAAAATTCAAACTGAGACCGCTAGAGGGCGATAAGTGCAGGTTTGGATGAGGAGAAAAATGATATCGACAGCGGTGTTAATATGATTTTTATTACAAAACATCCTTACATCACAGCAAACGTTCAAAATTCCTTCCATTCGCCACAATGCACGTTTCACAGCGTCGGCGCATGGATTCACGAACCCGTTCAAATTGGCCAGGAGTGTCACGGACACGTGCTGCCGCTTCCGCGATCCTGGCGATAAGATCCATGTCCGATGTTACGGGTGTCTCGTACACTATGGACTTCATGTGTCCCCACAGGTAGAAATCCAGGGAGGTCAGGTCGAGGGATCGCGGTGGCCATTGGACTGGTCCGCCTCTACCGATCCAGCGATTAGGATAAGTCCTATCGAAGTATTCTCGAACAACGTAGCTAAAGTGGGCAGGCGCTCCATCATGCTGAAACCAGATGTTTCGGCGTGTAGCGGCTGGATCGTCACCGATCAGATCCGGCAAAACTCTTTCTAAAAAAATGCGATAGGTATTTCCGTCGAGGCGTTCAGGTAGAAGGTAAGGGCAAATCAACATGTCACCGATAATACCAGCCCAAACGTTTACGGTGAAACGTTGTTGATGTGCATGGGCACTTGTACATCTTGGGTTTTCATGTGCCCATACGTGCATGTTGTGCAGGTTCACGACACCATCCTGTGTAGCAGGATTCATCAGAAAACAAAATCCACGATGGAAAATCTGCCTGTGCGACCCGCTGTTGCAAATACCAGCGTGAGAATGCAATGCGTTTGGGATAATCGTCAGCGCACAATGCCTGTACTTTTTGGAAGTGGTAAGGGTGTTGCATGTCATCGTGCAGTTTGCGCATTATGCTGGAACGACCTACACTTAAGACACGTTCGCCTTCTAGGAGACTTGTTTGCGGGTTGATCGCAAACTCCTGTAGCACGGTTTCCTCTACGACAGACGTGCTTGTAGCACGTTCTCGACCGATGTGGCTACGTACTACGAAAGCACCTGATTCACGTAATCTGCGGTGCAATCGTCGAAACAAAACATGACTTGGCTGACGTCTGTTTGGGAAGCGCTCAAGGTAATTCCGTGCCGCGGCTCGTCCATTTCCATCAGCGGCGCCGTATACGTAATGCATGTCGGCCATTTCTGCGTTACTAAACTCATTCATCCTTCTCCTTCAACGTCCGCGCCTGAAATGATTGTTTTTCCCACTCCCCCGTTTTCGTGGAATTATCGCCCTTCAGCGGTCGCAGTTTGAATTTTCGGACACAAGTTCCTATGTAAATCTTGTTCATCACGATATGACAGACCAGCATGTTAAGTTCGTAAACGAACTTTTGGGACACCCTGTATATATATATATATATATATATATATATATATATATATATATATATATATATATATATATATATATATATATATATATATATATATATTTATATGTATATATATGTATATATATATACATACATATATACATATATATATATATATATATATATATATATGTATATATATATATATATATATATATATATATATATATATATATATATATATATATATATATATATATATATATACAGCTCATATTCAAAATATTAGAATAATTACATTTTTTTACAAATAGAAAATATCGTTTGGTAATTTAATGTCTTTTAAATGCAAATATGCAAACGATATTTTTATTAAGAACTTATTGATGATTAAACTTATTTATTATCTTAAAATTAATATCATTTTTGAAAAGATTAATTGAAAAAAAAATTATTTTGAAAAGTCAAAATATTAGAATTTTTGTTCAAGTGGTTCAAAATATTAGAATATTTCCTATTAATTCTCCTTTAATTATCAACAATTCATAACTGGAGGCATCATTGATTAAATTCAGACGATTTTATTTAAAATCAGTATTCTTTTTGCAGTTTGTTTGCTTTTGCGTCTTAAAATGGGTCGTGTGAGTGATACTCCTGAATCTATTAAACTTTGTATGGTTGATTTGCAGAGGCACGGTAAAAATCAATGTTATATAGCGAATTATTTACATTGTTCGCAATCAAACGTTAGTAAAATACTAACACAATATTTAAAAAATGGAAATTTTCAAAATAATCGCCGAAATGGCGGCCGAAAACCAAAAACATCTGATAGAGCTGACAGGAAACTGAAGCGTATAGTTAAGAAAAACCGTTTTAAAAGTGTGCGATTCTTGCACCGAAAATGGAAAGAGGAAGGAGTTGAAGTTTCTAAATCGACAACATTAAGATGTCTCCATAAATTTAAGTTTGAATCTCGGGTACCGAAAACAAAACCTCTCATGACTGCAAAACAAAAGCGTATAAGATTGAATTGGTGTAAATCAAGACGTTTATGGAGCGAAGAAGATTATAAAAAATATTATTTAGTGATGAAAGTATGTTTTGTGTTTCATATGGTAATCAAGGTATTCGAGTTTGGAGAATGAAGCAAGAAGCATTTGATAGAGAATGCCTTAAACGTTCGGTAAAATTTGCTGCTAGTGTCATGGCGCAGTGTCATGGCGTGGTTGCATGAGCGCAGAAGGACCTGGAAAGTTATGCTTCGTCTACGAAAAGGTTAACTCTCAGATATATCAAGAAATTTTGAAATATTACATGATTCCATCATCAGAAGATTTATTTGAAGATGATTTCATCTTTCAACAAGATTTAGCGTCACCGCATACCTTGGTGTCAACTAAGAATTGGTTCCGCCAACGTAAAATTAAGGTACTTCCTAGGCCACCAAACTCACCAGACATTAATCCCATCGAAAACTTATGGGGTATAATGAAGAAAAAACTCCAAGAAAATCCTCCTTCAAGTAAAACTGAGTTAGTGGCACATATAAAGTTTATTTGGGCTAATATTGATAGAAATGTTTGTAAACACCTTGTATATAGTATGCAAGATCGATTGTACGCTGTTATTAAAGCAAAAGGGGATACTACAAAATATTAACTACCATTTACTTCATATTCATAAGGTAATATTTTTACGTAAAATAAAATATTCTAATATTTTGAACCAATCTAAATTTTATTCTAATATTTTGATGTGTTTCGGAAAGATGTTGTATACCTAATTTATTGTATTTTATATTTTGTAAATGTTAAAATCTTATCTAAACATTCAAGATTTAATTTATAAGAAATTTAATTTCATTTACTTAGTATAAAAAATAAATAAATGGAAAATAATTTCTTTCTTATTAATCTAATATTTCTAATTATTCTAATATTTTGAATCTGAGCTGTACACTCATGGACAAAAAAATTAGCGCACCAAGAAGGAGTCATCAAAATGAAACGAAATTTTACATACGTAATGACTACTTTGATATAAGTAAATGATAAGAAAATCAAAGAAAAAGGATAATTTATTTCAGAGAAAAAGGCAAAAGAACGGAGGAGTTAATACTCCGTTGGACCCCCTCTAGCGCGAATGCACGATGAGATACGATCGGGCATTGAGTCATACAAGTTCTGTATGATGTCTTGAGACATTACGTTCCATATTTGCTGTAAACTTGCCTCCAGTTCGTTCAAACTCGTGGGATGCCCAACTCGTCGTCCCAAATGATCCCAGATATGCTCGATTGGAGACAAATCTGGAGATCGGGCAGGCCAAGGAAGGGTAGTAACAGTGCGGAGACAGTCTTGTGACACCCTTGCCGTATGAGGCCGAGCATTGTCTTGTTGAAAAATGGCTCCTGGGAGCCGTTGCATGAGTGGCAACACATGTGGTTGCAGGGTTTCATGAATATACCGCTGGGCTGTCATGGTGCCACTGAACAATACTAGGGGTGACCGTGTATTGTAGGCAATGGCAACCCATACCATCACACCAGCTGTGGGAGCGATGTGTCGCGGTACAGCAAAGGCAGGATTGAAGCGTTCACCACGGGCTCTCCACACACGAACACGATTGTCATCACTGGCGAGATTGAATCTGAATTCGTCGCTAAAGACGACCTGGTTTCATTCCGCTGCAGTCCAGTTTCCTCGTGCGCGGCAAAACTCCAAACGGAGGCGTCGATGGGTGGGCGTCAAGGGCAGCACACGTAATGGGCGCCGCGATACCAACTGTCCTTCAGCCAGGCGCCTTCGTATGGTTAGAGAAGACACAGAGGCCCCCTAGTGAAGGTGCTACCTGTGCCTGAATGGCGGCCGATGAAGCAGTTGGCTGTACGCGTGCATTTCTTACGATGTGGCGGTCTTCTCGACGACTGGTCTGTCGATGGCGTCCTGAGCCTGGTCTTCGTGTACATGACATCTCTCGGGTCCACTGGTCCCAACACCTCCTCACAACACAATCAGAGCTGCCTAATTGACGAGCTACTCGCCTAGCTGATCACCCAGCTTCCATCATCCCGACGATTCTCCCCCTCTCAAACTAGGACAACTGCTTATATTGTCTTCGAACACGGCGAAATGGCATGTCTATCTCAGCTCTTCCTTTGTAAATGATTCAGCACACTCAAACAAGCTTTGGTTACCTGTTTTATACTCCACAGAGTACGATGTTCAACGCCCTCTACCGGCTATACGTAATGCGCAACCAAGCTGCATTTTTAATCATTATATATATATATATATATATATATATATATATACACTCATGGACAAAATAATTAGCGCACCAAGAAATAATTGCGGGTTCGTAACGAATCTTGCAATGAAGGTACATGTCGGGGAGATATGCAAATGATTAGAAATGCAGCGTGATTGCGCATTACGTATAGCCGGTAGAGGGCGTTGAACATCGTACTCTGTGGAGTATAAAACAGGTAACCAAAGCTTGTTTGAGTGCGTGAATCATTTACAAAGGAAGAGCTGAGATAGACATGCCATTACGCCGTGTTCGAAGACAATATAAGAAGTTGTCGCAGTTTGAGAGGGGGAGAATCGTCTTGATGATGGAAGCTGGGTGGTCAGCTAGGCGAGTAGCTCGTCAATAAGGCAGCTCTGATTGTGTTGTGAAGAGGTGTTGGGACCAGTGGACCCGAGAGATGTCATGTACATGAAGACCAGGCTCAGGACGCCTTCGACAGACCAGTCGTCGAGAAGACCGCCACATCATAAGAAATGCACGCGTACAGCCAACTGCTTCATCGGCCGCCATCCAGGCACAGGTAGCACCTTCATTAGGGGCCTCTGTGTCTTCTCGAACCATACGAAGGTGCCTGGCTGAAGGACAGTTGGTATCGCGGCGCCCATTACGTGTGCTGCCCTTGACGCCCACCCATCGACGCCTCCGTTTGGAGTTTTGCCGCGCACGAGGAAACTGGACTGCAGCGGAATGGAACCAGGTCGTCTTTAGCGACGAATCCAGATTCAATCTCGGCAGTGATGACAATCGTGTTCGTGTGTGGAGAGCCCGTGGTGAACGCTTCAATCCTGCCTTTGCTGTACAGCGACACATCGCTCCCACAGCTCGTGTGATGGTATGGGGTGCCATTGCCTACAATACACGGTCACCCCTTGTATTGTTCCATGGCACCATGACAGCCCAGCGGTATGTTCATGAAATCCTGCAACCACATGTGTTGCCACTCATGCAACGGTCTCCCAGGAGCCATTTTTCAATAAGACAATGCTCGGCCTCATACGGCAAGGGTGTCACAAGACTGTCTCCGCACTGTTACTACCCTTCCTTGGCCTGCCCGATCCCCAGATTTGTCTCCAATCGAGCATATCTGGGATCATTTGGGACGACGAGTTGGGCATCCCACGAGTTTGAACGAACTAGAGGCAAGGTTACAGCAAATATGGAACGAAATGTTTCAAGACATCATACAGAACTTGTATGACTCAATGCCCGATCGTATCGCATCGTGCATTCGCGCAAGAGGGGGTCCAACGGAGTATTAACTCCTCCGTTCTTTTGCCCTTTTCTCAGAAATAAATTATCCTTTTTTCTTTAATTTTCTAATCATTTACTTATATCAAAGTAGTCATTACGTATGTAAAATTTCGTTTCATTTTGACGACTCCTTCTTGGTGCGCTAATTTTTTTGTCCATGAGTGTATATATATATATATATATATATATATATATATATATATATATATATATATATATATATATATACAGTAGGACTTCTATTTAACGTACCTCTATTTTGCGAATTTTTCCTTGGAACCAAGAACGTTTTGCGAATTTCTTCGTAAAATAACCTCCAAATAGCGAAGGGCATTCTCTATTTAACGAACATTTTCTTGTGATCCAATATTTTTTTTCTCCATATTTCTCAAAATATTTCTGAACATTTCAAAGTAATTATTTCTTTTTACACAGTTAACACATTAATTTTCTTGTAACACATTCCGACACGGATTACAGTTTAAAGAAAATACGCATGAAGGGGTTTTTCGTGTATTCCAAAGATGCAATACGTATTATGAGAGAAAACACTTTTTCAAACAAAAAAACTCAGACAAAATTAACAAACTTTATCAGTAATTAAATTTAAGGATGCATGTGGTAATATAAGCTTAAAATTACTTGTTATAATTAATGCGATAATGTCAATTAAATTCATTCATTTTTATATAATTTTTTTAATTGAAAATACAGTGTATTTCCGGACAATGTTTTATTCTTGTTTTCCTTGCAGATTTCTGTTTGATGGGTAAGATATATAAAACAAATAGACATTATTTTACAAAATAAATGTGTGATTAATTTCTTTTATTAATAACATTTAGTGTTTATGAATTTAAAATCTGTCTTGTTTAGTTTAAAGTATTTTAAAAGGTAAATCTCTATTTAACGAATTTTCATATAACGAACTTTTTTTCGAGATTTAGCGACTTCGTTATATAGAGGTCGGACTGTATATATATATATATATATATATATATATATATATATATACAGTGGAATCTCGATTGATCATTCTCCGAATCATCGTTTTCCCGTATGTGTCGTTTATTTCACCCAGTCCCGACGATCATAAAGCTTTGTTATGTTCCCGCATCTATCGTTTTCCCACATTTATCGTTCAGGTCAGTCGGTCCCTTGAAAAACGATAGATCAAGATTCCACTGTATATATATATAATATATATATATATATATATATATATATATATATATATATATATATAATATATATATATATATATATATATATATATATATATATATATATATATATATATATATATATATATATATATATATATATATATATATATATATATATATATATATATATATACAGTGGAATCGCGATCGATCATTCTCTGAATCATCGTTTTCCCGCATTTATCGTTCAGTTCAGTCGGTCCCTTGAAAAACGATAGATCGAGATTCCACTATATATATATATATATATATATATATATATATATATATATATATATATATATATATATATATATATCTGATATCTGTGGCTTGGTACAAGAAGTGCCGAAGTCAGTTTTCTCCAAGATGACTTTCTTTGCTTATGTCTCTTTGTCTTTTTAAAAAAATATTATTTTCAGTGTAAGAAGAACTCAAGTCTGTACGATGGTTTAGAAAACACTATTAAAGCATCGGACAGATTCAGGTACTTTTTACATTGAAAATAATTTTTTTTCAAGAGACATAAGCATACAAAGCCATCTTGGAAAATACTGACTTAGGCACTTCTTTTACCAAGCCACAGATATATATATATATATATGTGTGTGTGTGTGTGTGTGTATCTGTATATATATATATATATATAGATATATATATATATATATATATATGTAATATGGCACAGTTCATCGCGCCTTCGTTTCGTTTCTTCGTAAACATCTCTGCTTATCAGCACAGGTTCTCTGGCCCATTAGGCTCAAACGTTTTTTTCTGATTCGTCATCCTGACTTGCATCATCAACCCAAATTTGCATACTTTGGTGTCCTTTGTTGGTGACACGTTTGTATGAAACCTATGTAAACCATTCTTCCTAGTCTATCTATTTTGCCCAGAACAGTTTTTTAAAGGAGCTCTTAATGAAAATGCCTGAAACAAAAATAAGTTTCCTAACTTGCTCTTTGGAACGTGACGTTAGCGTTAAATGTGCATGAAGACACTAAATGAAATAAAATAATGATATCGAAATTTTGCAAGAAGTTTTTATCATTTAGGATATCAACAGCTGGAATAAAAATAATGATAAAAACATATCAGGTTAATTCCAAACAATAATAGGATTTCTTGGTGGTATAAAATTCCGCACTTCTGGTGCCAGAAGTGCGGAATTCAATTCCGGTCTTCGCTCTGAATTTTGAATTCGATTCCGCGACCAGTTCCACTGTTTTTCAACATAAAATTGCTTGAAAGTATGTGGCTCATTCGTCGTTGCTGAATGTATGTCACACAAGAAATCAATATTTAGTAATTTCGACTCAACAGTGATCCCCAAGTCTTTCTTTAGCGTACGAGAGAATATGAGGACGCATGATTCTGAAAGACATGAGTTGCCATATTCGTAGCGTTAAAGTCAACCCATTATATTTATATATCAGGCGTCAGATTCTGGTTTTAAGCTAATAACATAATTTAAAAAATGTAAGATAAAGTATGTATTTAAAGAAGATAACTAAGATATTCCTGTTTCAATAAGTTAATTAAAAAAATTGCTTAGATGTAACACGCAAGAATAAAATTAAAATGCAACAAAACTGAAAATTGATATGCGCGAAATTAAAAATACGTATTACTCTAATTAGAGTATATATATACTGTATATATATATATATATATATATATATATATATATATATATAAAGTAACAGTCAAGTGTGCCGCCGTCACGTTTCCGGAGATTACTCATCCGGAGAAAACATGACCGACTGCGATTTTGGCGGTCATTTTGGTCGAAAATCGGTGAATATTTTTTCTTATGAAAGTACATAAATGTTATATATTTGGAAAGAGCTTTAAAAACTGATAATTTTTTCTCCGTATACTTAATCTGTTACTTCAATAGTTTTAGAGTTATTTGGATTCTAATGTTGAGATCATCCGATCATATGATGTAAACAAATCGTGATTCATTCACAGCGTAAATCTCACTAAAAAATGAATCACAGAGAAATGAAAAATATAACCATGACGTCACCGCATGGGTATATTTTTCATTTATCTCTTGATATATTACACTAACGTGCGTGACACTGGAATTGACGTTTATGTATAATGAAGAATGACAACTGCTACGGCAATTTTATTTTGCTTTCGTAGATTGTTGGCCAATAAATTGACAAAAATCATTAAAAAATTAATTTTTAAAAAATAATTGAGCCCCAATTTCGTTTTTTCTGCGTTGCCTTTCTCGGGTCTGTAATGGCATAAAATGTAAATAATTGATTTAAAATTGACTCTCAAATATTTTTATAATTTTTAAATATTACTTTCGTAATTATTGTTAAAAATAATAGTGTGGCAAAAGTTAGATACATAGTTTATCTTTAGAATGCAGTTGAGTTGAAAAATAAAATGGTTTGGTGTTGATAATTTGTTCTATTGGTTTTTCTTTAGTTAAATACCGTTAAATTAGGAAGTTCTTCTTTCGTTGTCTCAACTAGAAGGCAACAGGTCCTAAACATTAACTGAGCTGAATTTGCTTCCGGTCGGTGAAACAGTCCTGGATTCTATAGCGGACAAACAAACAGACGAGCTCTTTTATTTACATAGATATAAAAGAGTTCTATGACTAACTGACAGATAACGCACAGACCAAACTGCTGGTCCTAAAGTGTTGACGTGCTTTCATATGAACCCAATCAACACGAAATCAGCTTCCATCTTAAACTCGAATTCGAGGTACATTCTCACCGATTCAAGTTTGGTGGAAAGTTTTACCCGCTAAGTGAGAAATACGAAATAAGGTTAGCTCCCGAGAAATGGCCGAGATTAGGTCCCAGGATATGTGGAATTCAGGAAGTGTCGGGCCGTGGTGCTAAAGTGTGATGGGGCTCGATCATGCATAAACCACTTGTCCCTCGGTGTGGTGAACGAAAGAGCTTGCAAGGTACTAGGAAGCATTTGCTACAGGAATACATGGTACGCTGCACCGGTGAGATGTTCTGGCTAGAAATATGGCCCCAGTCGCCAATCATCAATGATAACAGCCCAGGTGTTTACTGAAAATCTCAGATGCTGTTTACGAGAGGTAGTAGCGTGGACTTTCTCTGGTCCGACTAGGATTGTGCAACTTATGATTTGGTTAATTCTCATTTTTTTCCTACTGGCGAAAGCTCAACTTGGCCACTGAAATTTGGGCTTTACTGACACACTGGGTGGAATGCGACCCTAGGTTTCCTTAGAAATATTTTTTGTCATCATAAGTACTATCACTCCTCTAATTTTGTCAACATAGTTTAGGATCACCCTGCATATACATTTATATATACAATAGTCGAAATTAATGTCATAACTCTTCGGAATGTGCGAGTATTTAATATTCATCTTTTTATAATGGTTTAGAAATGTATCGTTTGAACGTTTCCTGGATACGGGTAAATCTGAAACGTATAATATTTCAGAATGTTTCAGATTTGAGAACAATATTCGACAACTCTACAATATGCCAAGATTTCCAACCCCGAAAAAAATATGCTTTACTTTAGTATTGAATTCTCATTTAAAATGACAGAAACTTCACACTACTTTTTTTTTTGAAAAAAAAATTAATTGTATAACTAAATCGTAAAACACGCTCTCTCGGGTAGTAGAAATTTCATAAAAATTCAGACTTTTAATAGCTTTTCTCGTTATTTTCCTTTAGAAAAAGTATTAAAAACCACCTTGTTAGGAGAGTCATTTATGTGTACCAAGCACAATTAATTCCTTAACTCTCACATTTTTTTCACGTAAGAAGTAAAAGCAGTAGCTAAGAAATCTTAATTACATATCCTTTAAACTAAGTTAGTGAAAAATAATTTAAACAGGAAAAAAGGAAATTGCATTTCCTCCTTAGGTAGAAAGTAATGTTCTTTTTTATCGGGAAAAAGTACTGTCGCATAATGTAATTAAAATCCATATTACTGCCGTAATTAAACGTCTAAAGTAATTGAGTATTTATTACTTAGAAATATTCAATATTTCTCTCAGAGGTTGTTGCTCCATTTTAACTCATTTCGAAAACAAAGTATTAAACATAACCATTAATCCTTCGAATTTTTTTTTCAATTTTTAGCTTTCGACATTACCACTGTATATGTAAAATTAATTTCTTTAGCCTCTTATTCTAAATTAAAAACTAAGGCTTGCTTTTCATTCACTTGGAATTCGTATTTTTATTCTTTTAAGAAGTTTTTTATAGTTAAAATTGCATAAAAATGACGTTAAACACATAATGTATTTTTCAAAAATATACTATTTCATTATGGCGTAACTAAATTTTTTCCCCATTAAGCTGCACAAGAAAGAGACAGTATTTTTAATAAAGTTTCCGTTTTCCTAAAAGATTTCAAAAATGATTTAATCATTGTGAATGCTAAAAGAAGTATGATTAATTCCCTTGTTACATAGAATCGCGAAAACAACACAAATTTTTGATTTACTACTTATTTACTACTGTCAAACACATTATCAACGAAATCAATTAAGAAAAGTAAGTATATAAATTATATATGAACTGTATTTTTATATACATAATTTACAAATAACAAATACTGTGAAAACCAATTACATGTTTTAATTCATGACAACACTGAGCTAAGTATTATAACATAGGATTACCTTCCTCCATAACGATCCTCCGGCAAGCAACATTTCCGATGTCCTACGTCGCGATTTATAATTCTGGCAGCGTGCCAAACCAGTCTGAAACGCTTGGCAGGCAGTAAACAGTTAAACGGAAAAGTACGAAAATGAGTCAAAATTTTGACATAGCGCACACACACACACATACATACATATATATATATATATATATATATATATATATATATATATATATATATATATATATGCAAAAGAGGTAAGCAACGATAAGTTGCTACGTTAAAATGTTACCTACGTTACCTACGTACGTTAACCGTACGTTAAACGTACGTAACGTTTTAACCTACGTTAAAACGTACGTAACGTTTTAACCTACGTTAAAACGTTACCTACGTACCTACGTTAAAAACCCGTGGCAGAGACTACCTGAACATTTTTAAAAGGGGGTCATTACACATTGTCTGATTTGATCTCATGCTGTGCTCTAAATAAAGTGTAAAGCATAATTATTAAAGAAGAAAAATCCTTTCACATTTAACAAACTCTACAAATAGCAGTATAATTAAAACGCAAGCTGTCTCAAAATAGCTGAAATTTTGATTGTAAGTATTTTTGTTTAGTAGAGGTATTTGCATTATAAACCAATTTCAACGAAAATCAGATGAAAGACGAAAAATCTGGACACCAAGTTAGTATGTATCACACTGACAGAATAAACTGTTGATAATTACATGGTCGATTAAAGGCAAATATTCAAAAGACTTGATGATAAGTTGCTTCAGATATTTGGGGCATTGTAATATCTCACTTGCTTTATACAACTTCCTTGAGGGACTGGAAAAATCTGTGTATAAATTTGCAAATTTTTAAATAATTGTTGTTTTCCCTATGTCTACTATCTCAAAGCATAGTGAAAATGACAGGTTAAGAATAACTCGAACGGGGGAAAATTTGTCTTTTAAGAATAGTTATAATTTTTCTGACTCCTTAGGGTTGAATTACAATTAACAATTTAATTTGCAAATCAGTCTGAAGGTTCTATCGACCGCCTTTCTGATTGTGTTAGAAACTAGAAATTTATAAAAGTTAGATATTAAACTATGTCATATACACATGAAACTCCCTTTTTTTTGTAGACCTCACAGGAAAATACTATTATTATTACTCCATTTAGTTTCTGTACAGTAACTCGCGTGATTTTGCTTTATATTCGAGTTAGTAACTTGGGAGGGATATAAAATTTAAATCCTATCGCAACTCTTGCATATCATTTGCAGTTTCCTAATACCGCTCCTTTCATTGTTTGCAAAAAAGAGACAAACAAAGGCATGCAAAATATTTTGCTATATAATCGAAGATGTATCTATGAATGCTGGCGATAAAAGGGTGCGTTTCTTACTACTAAGTCGATAAAACGAGACGTTACTTGCTATTAAGTAATTTCAACACATCTGAAATTTCATATTTAGCCGTGCGTATACCTACTAAGAGTTTCTGCGAAGCCGAAGATAGATCACACGAGTATCATCGACGTGGGGGGGGGAGGCTCTTGATGGTCAAGAAGCAAAATAGCCGTTAGCCAATGCAGAATAAGAAGTTAAAGGTTAATCCAATAAAACTAGTATTTTCAGAGAGTCTGGCGTTTTCTGCACCTTTCAACAGGATTCATTTTATAAATTTCGTCCACCTAAGGAATTTATGAGCGTTTAAAACGCCTTATACCAGACTTTGTGCCCGAATAATTTAAATTTTAAAATGTTATTTGCAGTTTTTTTATAAAACGAAAAATGCCCCCTGGTGTAAAATTTCTTTTTCTATTACGAAGTACAATTTTTAAAAAAATATTTAATCCATATTGGCAATCCTTGGTCACATTTTCTCCATAGGTCAACATTGAAGTGAACTTATCGAACAGGGTTAGTACACAGCAGCCTTAAGTGAGAGCATTATGAATTGATAATTAGAAAGTTTTGATGCATTACATGTTATGTTATTTCAGATATACAAATTACTATAACATTTTTCTTTTATATTCAGTCTAGGGATGTAACGAATAGTGATTTGGTCGAATAGCCGAACATCAAATATTCGGTCAAATTTTAGGTCGAATACTTACTTTAAAAAAAAAATTCACTTTTGATTGCAATTAAAATAATTTTCAAACGTTAAATTATAAATTAAATAAATATTAACAAAAATGCTTTTTTAATCTTTGTATATTTAAAGATTTTTTTAACTTGATGTACCAACACTGTCAGACTCTCGTCTCCCATTCCTAAGTGGAATTGATGAACGTGAGTAATAGCGTCTTCAATGAGCCCAAAAGAAACGCAAACAGGTGTCGAACGATATACACCTTTGGAGAAGTGCGACAATAGTTGAAAAATCCATTAACGGTGCGCTATGGATTGTCGGCACCTTGGAAAAGTCGGCAGGAAAGAAAATTCGTCATGCATGGTTCGAGAAGGCGCTGAAAAGAATGGATAAATAGCGGCTCGAGTAACGAAGGGGGGAGAATAGATTTGGACTGTTGAAGGGTCAACACGAGTACGGAGAGACAGGGTCTCGTACGGACTTTGAATAATGAGCCCTACTCTCATGGTGGATTTTACGTTCGTCGGAACGAAACTTTGTAAATGACTTATTTAACCGAGATTTTAATGTGTTAATAAACCAGATGTAAATAAGAGTTGGTGCTACAGTTATAATTACTTCTACATGATAATGATTTGTCGGATCACGACTATAAAGGTTAACATTGGCGTAGTCGAACGAAAGAACGTGGGAGGACCCCAGCGATACGGAAGGTATCAGAAAAAGATGATCTAGAGTAATAGAATGGTGATACATCTTTAAGGAGACGCAGTTTCAAGAGAAGTTGGATTCCGAACGAGTCTACTGGGCACGACTTCAGCGACAGATATTTACTCGGTAACTGGTCAAGAAACGGGAGCAGAAACCTGGGCCAGGAGAAATTCAAGGTCGGTGTGAGGTGTGCATCAGAGAATTCGACTAGACACGACTTCAGCGACAGAAATTTACTCGGGAATTGGTCAGGAAACGGGAAGAGACACCTGTATCAGGAGAAATTCAACATCGGAGTGAAGTGTGCATCAACGACGTGGTTATATAGTGAACTCTCTTGAACTGTGATCAAAGTGCGGCAGAGGAGAAAGATCAGAGTGGCAGTTTTTCATCGAGGTGAAAAAGGGGTAAGTGATTCTATCTTTTCTCCCTGTGTATGAGATAGCGGTAGTAATTAGTTGAGGGAAGTGAATTAATTTTGATAAGTGTTGAAGTGTTGATTCATGTGTATAATGATGGAAGTAATTTGTTGAGTTATTGAATTTTTGGTAAATGGAATAATATTATTGTAAAAGTGAAAAAGTGTTATGTTGTATAACGGGAAAAGTGTACAAGTGCTCGTACGAGTTTATTAGTGGAAGTGATTTATAATTGTAGTAGTTAAATGCTCGTAGAATTATCATAATTGTTGAGGTAAATAGTTCAAGATCAGTATAGTTGATTATATTTTGTTATAGTGGTAAAAGGGAATTTATATTTGTTTGCTGCATTTGTGATTAAGTGGTTGAGTCTAAAAATGGCATTCTTGGGGAAGGGACGTAAGGCCGATTTAATTACGTTGGCTACAGAGCTAAAGGAAGAGGTCCCTCCGAATAGCACAATGTATAACCTAAAACAAATAATTCTAGGTAGTGAACGATATGAGGAAGGGTTTACGGAAGAGTGGCATTTCTCTATAATTATTGAGAGATTACAACGAGAAAAAAGTGAAGAGAGGGATAGACAAAGGGAAATTGAAAAAGAGGAGATAGATAGACAGGAAAGAGAGAAACAAAGAGAAATGATGTTAAAATTTAAAGAATTAGAAGTTGAAGAATTGAGGATGAGGGCAACTCAAAGACTTTCAAGTTTAAGGGTCAGAGAAAGTATTGGAAGGGTTAATAATAATTTTGAAGGATTTTTGAGACATGAAAAAAGGGTTATTCTTGAACCACTAGTTAAAACAGATAAGGTATTTGCCAAAATTGACCGGAAAAAGGAGGATAAAAGATGTTTTGTCTGTAATAGTAAAGACCATTTGAAATATCAGTGCCCCAAAAGAGTTCAAAATCTCAGAAATAGAGGGGATCAGATGGGAAATAAATTTGAGATGGAATTTAACAGAGGCGAAATTATTCAACCTGAGAATAAAATTGAAACCCAACAGGAAAGGGAAGTGAGGGATGTAATTACTCAAGGAAAGGAGGTTCCTGAAGGGGTAACATATTCTCAAAGGCATTTGAGTAAGAGTATAGATCAGATATTAGATGAGGAGTTGATTATTCCTCCTAATATGTTAGAAATTGTAAGGGATACAGAGGAGGAGATGGCTAGTCCCCCGAATAGATTTGAAAGCGCAAGAGACACAGGTGAGGAGATGAACTATAAGGGAGGAGGTAGTGAATTATGTCCTAATGAGAATTTAGTTGAGACAGAGGAGGAGATGATTATTCCCCTTTATATGTTTGAAATGGGAAGTCAGACGAAGGATGAGGAGATGTACTATAAGGGAGGAGGTAGTGAATTAAATCCTAATGAGAATTTAGATGAGACAGAGGAGGAGATGATTATTCCCCTTTATATGTTTGAAATGGGAAGTCAGACGAACGATGAGGAGATGGACTATGAGAGAGGAGGTAATGAATTAAGTCCCAATGAGAATTTAGATGAGGTGCGAGAAATTGATAAAATTTTGGATGGGGAATTAAGTCTCAATGAGAATTTGGATGAGGTACGAGAAATTGGAGTTTCAACGGAAAAAGAGAGGAAAGATCAAATTGATATGTTAAGGAATAAAGGGTTAGAGGAAACTAATAATGAGAATGGAAATAATCAAAGGGAAACACGAAACGAAGAATTAAATGCCCAAGGAAGCCCCAACGATAAGGGTAGGAAACAGACACAAACTATGGGAGAAAACACTTCCACAGAAAAGGGTGATTTTGAACCGACACTAGATCACAAATCCACCACAAAGGAGTCAATGAGAGATGGTGAAATAACAAAGCCGAAAACCCATTCCTATTTATTTAGGGTCCCGTAAAATCGCAGAGAGAATCACAAATTTAAGTAATTCTCAAAGAATTTCGGGAAACTCATGTAATTGTGTATTTTATAAATGTTCTAAAATTGATTTAAGTAGCTCTCGAAGAATTCATTTAATTAAATGTGTATTTTGGTAATTGCGTTGATAACTAAGATTGTTGAATCCTAAGAAAAACGGATTGAATTTGTAAATATAATTGTATCAAGAATTTAAGTGTATAAGTTATGTGATAGTTATTTTTTTTTGGTTGTTTTGTTGTATGAACACTTGGTTTAAGTTTTTTTAAGTGAAGAACTAAGTTAATGTTAAGTATTCCCTAGAGATTTGGGGAAGTTTCATTAAAATAGGTAAGTTTAACTGGTTAAGATTAAGCCAGGAAATTCCTAAAGAGTTTGAAAAAAAGGAATCAAAAGTGTAATTATCTTAGAAATTCTTGCATTGAAGATAAGTGATTTGTAGTCAAATAATTTGTTGCTGTTTGGTTTAAAGTAAAGAAATGAGCAAGAATTATAATATTAATTTTGTGTCAAGGCTAAGTGTGAAAAGTAATTTTTGTTACCTGTAAATGTTGTGGCTATCTCATATGCAGATGAAAACATGAAATCAATTACTTGTAAAAATGTGTTATTGTTGTGGCTAAAAAGAGCCCCCGTCACAAGTTAAAAAGCGCAGTTATTACCCCATGGGTGTGCCTCGTTATCCTCTGATCAACAGGGACTGTTGTTCAAACGTGAAAAGTCTCAGACTTTTTTCACTTCTAAAGGAAGGGGCGTATGTCAGACTCTCGTCTCCCGTTCCTAAGTGGAATTGATGAACGTGAGTAATAGAGTCTTCAATGAGCCCAAAAGAAACGCAAACAGGTGTAGAACGATATACACCTTTGGAGAAGTGCGACAATAGTTGAAAAATCCATTAACGGCGCGCTATGGATTGTCGGCACCTTGGAAAAGTCGGCAGGAAAGAAAATTCGTCATGGATGGTTCGAGAAGGCGCTGAAAAGAATGGATAAATAGAGGCGCGAGTAACGAAGGGGGGAGAATAGATTTGGACTGTTGAAGGGTCAACATGAGTACGGAGAGACAGGGTCTCGTACGGACTTTGAATAATGAGCCCTACTCTCATGGTGGATTTTACGTTCGTCTGAACGAAACTTTGTAAATGACTTATTTAACCGAGATTTTAATGTGTTAATAAACCAGATGTAAATAAGAGTTGGTGCTGCAGTTATAATTACTTCTACATGATAATGATTTGTCGGATCACGACTATAAAGGTTAACAAACA
The DNA here is from genome assembly GCA_907164885.2 of Dolomedes plantarius. Taxonomy (NCBI): domain Eukaryota; kingdom Metazoa; phylum Arthropoda; class Arachnida; order Araneae; family Dolomedidae; genus Dolomedes; species Dolomedes plantarius. The sequence continues at coordinate 114,189,387 of OU015498.1, read as the reverse complement.
CCGTGGAACAGCACATTTTATATGCTTGAATGTTTAAACGAACAAGAAAGTGCAGTTTCCTTATACGCAGACGATTATGTAGATATATATATAATTTAACTAGAAATCAGTGGATGCTTTAGGAATAACTTTTAAATTTGTTAAAGCCTTTTGAAGCAATATCAAAAGAAGTTAGTTCTACAAAATGCTCAATTTCTGTGGTTATATCGATGTTAAAAATTATGAAATTATACCTCTCTAAGTCAGGAGACCATTTTTTGGTGTTGGAACAATAAAATATGTTCTTATACAAAATATAGACAAACTAATTTCATCATTTGAAAATAATGAAAATTATGTGATTGCAACAGCTTTAGATTCACGACATAAACTATATTTTTTTAATCAACAAGATGTTGAAGAAATATGTACTATTTAAAGAAAGCTCGCTTCATTTTTCGAAACTATGAACATCGATTGTGAAGTTAACGACAAACCAGCTTCAGATGTTGGAATCACTGATGAGAAAGAGAAACCTTCTTTGTTTTGGGATTGCTTACAAAAATAAAGCATTCACTGCAGAACACGACAAATACAAATACAGATGAAAATTCAGAGGATAAATTATTAGAGATAAATTCCTATTTTGATAGGTAGGATGGAGTGTCCTCTTAAAGGGTGGAAAGCAAATTCAGAAAACTGTCCAGGACTTGCAAAATTGGCAAATAAATATCTTTCAGCTCCTGCAAGCACAGTATACAGTGAGTGTTTATTTTCTGAAGCTGGTAATATATATATCAAACCAAACGGAACAGACTTCTTCCTGTAAATGATGAAAAATTACTGTTCATGCATCATAATTTCAGACTTTGCAATGATAAATGATTTTTTAAACCTGCAAAGTTTACAGCGTAAGACATTTTTAGCTATTAAATATTATTTTATATCTCATGTAGCTTGTTTCTCTAAGTATCTAAAGGCATTCCCTAAATGAATGATTGATGTATTTTCCTTTTATAATTAATAATTATATAAGCATATATTTGTAGTGCATATTATTGATAAATTGATATTATCAAGGGTATTTCATTATGAAGAAATTTTAATTGCTGATTCAAATAGTATTCAGACTTCTATTTTACAAATTGTATATATATTTGCATTTTAATATAAAAGCATAATGCATTTTATATAAATTTGCAACAAGAAAACGTTTTTATTTATGTAACATTATTAAATATACTTATGTATTATGCAACTCAAATTGAGTAAATGTTCGATTTTCGAATAATTAATGCAGTGGTTTGTAACTCTGCAATATTCTTCGTTAAATATATTTAAAAGCACATTTAAAAAAAAATATCATGAATTTATTCGGTCAAAGGTCAAACAACATTTGACCATAGGTATTCGGCCGAATATATGTTCAGTATTCGGCCAGACAAAATATTCGTCAAAAAGGCCAAATAGGTCGAATACCGAATAGTGGCTGAATATTCGTTACATCCCTAATTCAGACCCATTTATCTGAACTTCTTCTCATCCAGAACACAGTTTATCAGTTGTAAATGCAAGGGAAATGCTATTCTACGTAGAAAATGTGTTTATTACATTAAGCATGATTATATTATTTTCATTCACTAACAATTAATGAAGAAATACAAAACGAAATCTATATAAAAGTAGAATGACAATCATAAATTTTCGCAAAGGATTTTTCAATTTAAGAGATTGAGAAGAATTAATTAGCAAAGAGAAATATCGCATAAAACCACCTAATTACTGCCATTGCTTAATAAAACATTTTAACCTGTTCAAATCATGATATCTCTAAGCAAAGCGAACGTAATTAAACCGAAATTGTATGAGCCGCCCTACTGTAATGAGGAAGAAAACTTCCGAGGCTCCCTGATCGTAAAAGTAAATATATTCTGCCTTATACAATAATTATGGAGTGAAAGCGTTTTAGCGAAATTGTAAATCTGGAACTAAAACCTAATACTTGCAGTAAGAGTGTAATATCTATAAATAAATAAATAAATAAATAAATAAATAAATATATATATATATATTAATATTATATATATATATATATATATATATATATTGATTGTGGCGTCACGCCTTTACGAGGGTGCGTTCTTATGCCCCACGTGCCAGCTGCATATTTTTCGAGGATTCCAATTCAAGTTCCCACCGAAATTTTTGAACACGTGGGGTATTAAAAAACGATACCAACAAATGCTGCCAGAGTGTTTGGCTCGAAAGTTATTCCCAGGCATAGCGGTTTCTCTAGCAAGCTGTGGGGGTAACTGTTTCGAAAACAGAAGCGTCGCCCATCATCGTCGTAAAGCTGTCTTAGTGATAGCTCTATGCGACTTTGTCACTGGAATGTAATAAACTTTCGGCGTTAAGAAGAGCTGTCAGCCGATAATATTCCGCACCCCCCCCCCGGTTTTGGGAAAGCAATTTCTAAAGAGACGGCCGCCACCGAAGTTTCCAAGCCGAGAGATAGTCAGAAAATTGGGGGTTTTGAGGGAGATGGGATTTCTCCATGTGACGCGCCCCGAGCAGACGTGTTTTTTAGAAGCTCCTGTTGAGACCGTGGGTCTGGGAGCGTACTCTGTGAATCTGAACTTAAATTAATTGAATATATTGTAATGATGTAATGTTAATTTTTTTTGTAAATAAATTTCCTTGTTAAGTTTCTGTTAAAAGAATTGGCCTTTTCATTATAATTAGGTCTGTGTCTTTTTTGGTCATGAATTCAGTAACAGTAATTTTAAAACAAGCCTCAGAGAATTGTCTTAACAACTTATCGTGATGCCACAATATATATATATATATATATATATATATATATATATATATATATATATATATATATATATATATATATATATATATATATATATATATATATATATATATATATATATATATATATATATATATATAATTTTATATATACATAATTTTAAGAAGTATCAATTAACGGCTTATCTTATACAGTACCATATATATCAAGGAAATAAGTCATGAAAGTGCTAAACTATTTGTAACTAAGAATCTATTATTGATTGTATAAGTTTTATATATTTATTATTCACAAAAGACTTTGTTTTACAAGGCAAACAATAAATTACTTTGCAACGAAAGCATTCTTCAGTTATTTAATTAACCCATATTTAAATGCCATTACTATTTATTACCGTTTGAGTCTAGTCAGTTTACTCCTACAGCATCACATTACAAAATCTAACAACTGTTAATTTTTAGTGATCTTGGTGGTCCATTATTTTGTATAGCGACTAAATAAAACATTAGTATATTGCATAATTCTGTGTTAAACACAAAGAGATTTTTTAGTATCCCCTCGTCACCAGACTCGTTATCAAAGTGGTCTACAGAAAACTGACTTGAATTATCCGTGCATGAGTATTTATAAAAATATAAAACATTTCCCAAAATTTTCGGGGTATGTATTTATCCCAAAACTGAAACAATATTTTGAATTAGTCAGATAGAGTATTTTGTTTTTAAACAGAGTATAAACGATTGTTAAACTACATAGTCTTGCTTCTAGATCAAAGGTCCATAGTTTTGAACATTTTGGACGTGAGGTGACAAATCTTGAATTATGATTGAATAATAATATCCATTTACTTTTTTTAAGTGATTATATTAATTCTTGTATGCTGTTTTTTTATTTACAATTTTTGTGCTAAACTAAATTTTAAATGGGCTTTTGACTTTGCATTTTTCCTGCTTCTCCTCTATTTTATAGTGAACAAAAAATTAACCAAATGAGGACCTTTTGGCTAAGCCACAAGTGCTAAAAACTCAAGAAGTTGGATCCACCTTTTTTATACATATTTACATTTATATATTTTGTACACGAATAAATAAATATATTTCATTCTTAAGATTAATGTATGCTATCTTGTGAAATCCATTATGATTAAAATATTAAGTAAGAAGTATTGTATTTCGTGACTAAAAAATATGAAAATTAAGCATAAATATGCATATATATTGAGAGAATTTTGAATTTTTGTAATTTTTATACAATTACGTTCTGGAAAACAAAAATCTTTTATTCACCAAGAGTTTATTATTTAAGGAAACTTCATTTCCAGCTTGCAAATTTTGTCTACATAAAACAAATGCTAAAGCAAAAACAAATGCTTTTCGTTCTAAACATAGCTCCTAATACGAATGTAAAATCTTGTTCCTCTTATAATCTCATACCATCATATTATATCAATAAATTTCTTTTACACCAGCATCATAAAAAGAATTATTTAGATGATGCTCGTTATCCTCCATAATGTGATATTTCCTTCATTATTTTTAGAACTGGCAGCAGACAAGAACTATTTTCTTACGAACTTCTTTCACATTAATGCTTTCCTTTGTTCCTCAGGCCTACATTAGCATAATATTCTTGAACTTTTCTATATGCAGTTCTTAGCAGGTTAATATGAGTCTACATGCTATTTGTGGTAGGATTCTTGAAATAGTTGTTTTATGCGTAAATCTCATTATATTCACAGACTGGATATGGCCATTCTGCTAAATATTTAAAAAAATATGTGAATTAAACTTTAGGAGGAGGATGAGTATGTCGTATTAAATATTATTTCAGGAAACATTAAGTTATAATATATTGTCAAATGAAAGACACATTGAAAAAAGAGAAATTGAATAGTTTTATTAATCACATCTAGCCACTATTTTTAGTACAATCACAGTAATTGGTAAAAATAATTAATCATATAATGTAATGTTAAACAGGTAATTTAGAAAGTAATGTCATTGTAGAGTGCTATCAAATAAGATAAACATAAGAAGGGAATTCCACAAGAAGTTTAAAAGTATTGTCTGTCAATTTTGCTACCACTTTTAAAGTCTATAGAGTAATTGAAAAAAAAATAATCAGTAAGTTAATCCTTGAAATGGTGTTTACTCCGTGCAGGTTTTAAGAGGATAGGTTATGAATGAAATTCAAATCACATTTATGCGATAACTTGCTGCAACATGTGGCAAGTTGTCACAAAAGAATAGTGTATTTATATACGACTGCTACGTAGTACTGAAGCAACGAGGGACACTCTTAGTGTACTGTACCAATACGTATGTAAGCTTTGACAATTACAAAACACCTCATTTAAATGAAGTATTAACGAAGTTAAAAGACAATGTATGTTTAAATCTTTTTTAAAAGAATGTTTGCATCTTTTAAGGACGGATGCCAAACAGCAATGAATGAAAGTTTTTTTTCTTCATATGAATGCCGTATAAACCTTGAAATTTCACCGGCGGTAGTTATTATTTTATAAAACAGAGTTCTTGTAATGTTTTAGGCATCCCATCTTCAATCGATTTACTGTGAGACGTGGTAGTAACATTGGCATTGCTCCCAGAAATTTTTAAGTGTAGTCCCACAGATTGGCATATTAAAGTTTCCGTGTTCTTAAACCTTTGTCTGATTCACTTTCTAGAATCACACGTACGATCCGAGACGCACTAACGGCCAACTTCCTAAGGCTTCGGCTAAAGTAGTGCCGAATTTTTTCTGAAACGACATCGAATACCTGCGACCTTCCCGTTGAACTTAGAGAACGTATAGAACCGCATATACAATTTGATTGTACTACATGCAGATCTAGTGCTAAAATGTTATTTATTAAATTCTGTGGAAATCATTCTCTGGATTGCAAATTTAATATCCTCAAGTCAAAACACGCACCGCTCTGACAGCACTTTGAAAAATTGCCCTTTTCAAATGGCGGGAGTAACACGCAAACTAGTGTTGCCATTTTGTTACAAAGTTACGGGTCCATAAGTTATATACTTTTGCCAAATTATGACACTAATTAAGCTTCTGTGGGTTTTCCTTTTTTCTGTTTTCTTGCAAATTTTTGAGCATTTATTTAAATAAAACTATTGAATTGGCCTTACCCTTTTCACAGAGAAAATGAGTTGTGTAAGATCAAAACTGGAAATCTCCATTTTAAAACAAATTGAGCAAAGGATATTTTTTTATAGTATTTCAATAAATTAAAAACGAATTATTTTGGAAAAGGGCTTACCAATAAAAATTAACTCTGGAGTTTTCTTAGCGGTAAATTCAAATTTATGTCTTCAGAAATGAATAACATATAGTTATTTGCACCTTACAGAAAGAAAAAAGTATGATGTAGCATGCTTAATATTAGGGTAAATTTTCAATTTTGAAGTTTTGAAAGATAACAGTGAATTTTTTCTCAAGCCTTTTCTTTCAATGATAAATGAAATTTTAAAATTTAAATATTGTAAGCTCTTTCGGAGAAGAATGAAAATCATTAGAAAGCAGAAATTTCTCTCAGTATTCTCAGAGAACTTACATATTAAATAAATACCTGTCTTTGTTACATTTGTTATCGGGTTTCTCCTTTTAAAGTCGTAATTATGCCTGTTCCAAGAAATCACTTCTATATCTGAGTGTTCAAAGGCATCTAATTTCCTGGCAAGTTTAGAAGTAGGAAGTTAGTAACTACACTCTTCTAATTAAAAAGCCAATACAGTCTTCACGAATTCCTAGAAGCCGTATTAAAATTTGACTTCTGTTATGTGTTTGAATGTCAACAGAAACTCTCAGATGTTGAAGTTTCTGAAATTCCTACAAAAGTTTTTGAATGTTTTAATGCATCACAGATGTGCAATTGAAGTAGGTCGAAAGCACTGGACAGTTATTTTACAACCAAAGAGGATTTTTTACAGTTATTTCAAAATTAAAGTTGGAAATAAACTTATTCGATTTCGATGTCTTCATTAATATATGCCACATTTTGAAATCAATTTCAAATGTTGTAAATGTCAATTTACTTCACACTTTATAAAGCCTTAATTCTTGTAAAGTTTTGATGTCAACTAATTTATAATTAAAATAGAACTGAAAAAAGAAAAATGATTTCGTAAGTGTGCATATTTAGATGGGTATATAAATGCATTATTTGTATTGCTTTTTCAGATGAATATTTTGTTTATGAAAAAAATATGCATAAAAAACGTATTTTCTGAAAGCTTTATTAATATTGTCGCTTATATACAGGTGGTTATCAAATAATGGAAACATCATGAAAACCTTTCTTTATACGGCGCAGGATCATCTTTGTCATGTAATACCACCTAATTCACCTTGGAACTGGATAATACAAGTCATGAATAGTGGTTAAGAATGTATTATATCATTTTACAGGGAAAAATCATCTAAATTCCTGTACAGATGTTGTGGTGGATATCGATACCTGGCTCTATCCGCTTATACAGATCACAGTGGTTGGATGATATATAAATGGGGGGACTGTACAGGGCAAGATAAGATATTTTACTTCTTTTTTGTGCTCTTCAAACCAATATTTGATAGACTTAGCTGTACTTATAGGGGGATCATCATCCTGCAGAACGCCATATCCTGCAAGAAACAATGTTTGAACCATAGGATGGACTAATGAGTTAAAATTTCGCCATAGGCCTTCCCATTCAATTTCCCTTTTAGTGTTGCAATAGGGCCTGAAGAAAACCATGAGATGTCATCCCAAATCCTGATAGATCGATATCCATGATTGACAGTTGAGATGAGACAGCCAGAAACTTACGCTTGTGTGGGTGTTCTCCAGATATACGCACATTCTGTTGCGAGGAACAATGTGAACAAAGATTCATCGGACCAAATGCCGATTTTCTACATATTTTCAACCAGGATTTGCGCTTCTTGCACCATTGTGGGCGATATTTTGTATTGGCATCTATTACAACAGGCTTGGGAATAGCTTCTCTTCCGTAAATGCTTTGTTTGTGAAGTTACCTTCTACCTCTAATGGTTGATACCGGAACATACAGATGCAGATTGAGCTCTTCGGTCATTTTGGTTGCACTTGTTTTCTTTCTTCATGTCGCAATACGCTTCAATATCTCGTCCGTCTCTTTCACTCAGCTCTCCCTTTCGTCCACTATTCTGTTTGGCAAAGGATGTTTTTCCGTGCACTCTGTATGCTAGCATGACTTTCGATACCATAGATCTAAAAACACCCATTAGCCTGGGGGTTGTAGTATCAGAATCAATTTAAACTCCAATTTAAACGCGCTCCAAAATTTGCCCTTTACGCAAGGTCTGCAGGGTTTGACATTTTACGCTGTTCCCCCCCAGAAGCACAATGCCTTTAGTTTCATTACTGCTACCTGACAGTAGAATAATACATACACTATAATATATAAAAAATACCGGTGGCCAGACATGCTATTTAAGGAATACGAAGCACATTCATAAACACCACTAATATTGATAAGTGTTTCCATTATTTTGATAACCAGCTGCACACACACACACACACATATATATATATATATATATAAGCAACAATATTATAAATCTTTCAGGAAATACATTTTTTATGTATGGTTTCTAACATAAACAAAATATTGATCTGAAAATGCAATACAAATAATGCATTTATATATATATATATATATATATATATATATATATATATATATATATATATATCAGTTGAGTATATATATACTCAACTGATATCATTAAAGTCTTGACACTTTATTTATCGTGATATTTTATTATTAATATGTTCAGTATTCACATGTCTCCGAAAGCAAAATTTTTAAAATTATTTATTAGTTTCCCTAATTGTTAATTTTATATTCATCCAAAATATGACAAAATCTCTAGCCATATATTTGCTACATAAACATTAACAAAAAGGATAGAAATCTCCACCAACAAAACCTTTCTTTACTATCAAGTTACATGATATAAAAGACCCTTGACAAGCCTCTGGTCTGCAGTTTTGTCACGAAGTCAAAAGAGTTCTAGGTAAGAACTTTCTCAAGATATTTTTCATCCACAGCGTCTGCTCTTAATAAACTAATATTTTCTATCGTTTTTGCTGATCTTATAAGAAATCGAGATCAGATATGCGATATATAACTCCTTTAGTTAATAAAGTACTGTTATGTAAGCATTACGAATAAATTTTGCTGAAATTTGCATAACTAATTTTGGAACGTCAAGCGGTTAAATGTTAGTAGAAACTTTTTTATTCTTCTCAAAGATATGATCCTGAAATGTTATTTTTAAAAGCATTAAGAAATGTAAATTTTCTTGTGAGATTTCCGGATTCAAAACTAGGTTAATGAGTTTTGAAATTTAAAAAAATAACGTTAATTTTACTTATGAGTTTGAAAGTTCGGTATCTTCCTAAATGGAATGAATTATATGTTAAGTAGATATGTCTCACTTCACTAATTCAGGCACTGTAAAAGTTAAAATAAAAACATCAAAAATATGTTAAGATCTGTATACGTTTAATTGCTTCATTAGAGAACGCATTTGTTCATTTCAAGAAAACAGCTTAATTCGATTCAATAAATCAAGATATACTAACAAGTAGTTCTTAAATTAGTCAAAACCTTTTTCTGATTTATGGCAGTTCGAAAACATTTTTCTCTATAAGAAAAACATTAATATCATGTGTTCCAATGGATTTAAAGGTATTTTTGCACAATTGTTCCAAATCTGATCAAGAGCTGAATCCTAGGTTTTTTTGAGGGTCTAACGCCTAAGAGCCTGACACTATTTCGTAGTACAGGGTAACTTAGTTACTCACCACAGCATCAAAGACTGTATTTATTAAACTACGTACACGCAGATCTTCCATTGAAATAATTTATTATATTTTTAATATAGAATTTCCTGTCGAATTTTACCTTTCGCAAAATTGTTTTATAACTGTAAAAAAAAACATTCTGAGGTATTGACAGAACTACATAATTTTGTTGTAAACCATTGTAAAAGATTTTATAAATGGGTAAATAATTGCGTACATAGTAACGTGATGACTAAACTCATCCATACAAATACAGACATTTGCACAGAGCTCAATTAAACCCTAAAATTATGCATATGGGCTTATGTAAATAAAGCGTATGTCACTTTAAACAAGAACTTCTAATTTTCTGTAAATTTTCTCTTAGTTTTACCTAAATTACACTTCTCTAAAATGCATTGTATCAAGATTTGTAGGCAGGTGTTTAGGATAAAGACAAAATGTTTTCTATGCTATTTTGCAACTGTCTACTTCTCAACACTTCAGTGAATTTCAATCGCACACATGTAATCTTGACTATGCTTAGAGCAATGTAAACCTCGAAAAGCGTGTATACATTTACCACAAATTCATGGTTTAACCCAGGTGCATATTTTTCTATAAAAGTGCCAGATATGTCGTCTTTACCAAAGATTATGAATCCTTTTCCCCTGGTTTCTACCAAAATGTTGTAATGGCAGAAAGTGCTTTTTATTCGCTTGAGTTCCCTCTTCTTTTTATAAGAAACTTCTGAAGAACGATAAAGTTATTTCTCTATAAGAAAAAACTTTAATATCATGTTTTCCAATGGATTTAAAGGTATTTTTGCACAATTGTTCCAAATCGGATCAAGAGCTGAATCCTAGGTTTTTCTGGGGGTCTAACGTCTAAGAGCCTGACTCTATTTCGTAGTACAGGGTTTCTACCAAACCCAGGGTAGGGGGAAAGCATTTCTTGAAATCCCCAACAGGACCTGTCGACGACCTTTAGCTCTGGATTTACAGGTATTGTGTTATTATTTAGGTCTGCAATACTCTCTAAAGGCGAATCCCAAATATGATTTAGAATTTGTTATATGTTTAAAGAAACAATCGTATTTAATACTGCGGTTAAAAACGCGTTCGTTTAATGTATAATCCTGAAAAAGGACTATACATGAGTTTGTGCAGAGTTTACAGCTGTTTACTCTTTCGATTTGTAGTTTATGTTATTTTTAATGTCCTCACACTTTTTTTTCCTATATTTAATTCGTAAATATCTTAAGTCAGATATTTACGAAACAGAACTTTTAAACCAAATACCACGTTTGTAAACATTTCATCAGATTTTCAATTTTTGGCCATAATTACATTCGTCACTATTATGTGGAATTTAAACAGTTAATAAAATAGAGATCGTATAGTGGCACTTTTAAAATTGTTAATTGGAGAAACACATTCTGACACATGTCTGAGATAATTAGAAAAACAAACTCAATTTTAATAAATAACATTAGCATTTAATTTCTGTCCTTCTTATTTAAAATTAATTTTATCGTTGGTTACAATTTGCACAGAAGCAACATAATAATTATCTACATACATTAAGAAAGTATTTGAAAACATAATAAAACCTAGCTACATCTATTAATTATTCTGTACTATCGCCTGATTAAATATATTGCAAATTATTTTTACTTACCACCACCCTTATTGTAGACTGATGATTATCACCCATTGTTGTACTAAACTTGGTCCAAAAGCAGACCAGAAGCCTCTAGATGCCTCAGTATAAAAAGGCGACAAGGGCCGAAGAGCGGACAGCCTCGAGCTATATCACAGTCGCAGCTTTTTCTTCAACTGACTCAAAAAACCATTAAAACTTCCAAGCACCGAAAATCGCAGAGGTCAGAAAATGTTCTAGAACAATTAACACCTTTCAGACATATGAATGGTTAAAAAGAAGGTTGCGGAGTCGTTGCTATGGAGGAACTATGTCCCCATAATGACTGAGAGGGTGGCAATTCTTCCTTCTTGTGCAAATGACCTTGTGTACTATCCGTACTGTTACAGGTCACACTTAATTGCATACTGGAAGCACATTTCCTTCTTCCAGGAAAACCGGTACGTAAAACCACAGGAATGATTTTCAGAACATATACGATTTAAGATTTTACAAAATAAAATAAATACACTTATAAATGTGCATGGAATCGAATTAATGTTGTTTCGAAATTATGAAATTAGAAAACAGTATTTTTTATTTAGAGTTAAAACAGTATAATAGTCAAAATAATTACAAAAATCGAGTTCCATGTCACAGTCACTATTCTCCGTATGTCTTTAATCACCTTTTGATTATGCGCGGCAGGCAATTTGCATTATTCATCAGCCATCTCGGTGTTTAATTTCGACGGAGAAGTAGGATGGTAAGTATCGCAACCGTAGTTAGCGTCTATCTTAAAGAACATCTACAGCATAGACAGATAGCATGTTTTTCCCTACTTAATAATAATACCATTCAATAACGGACCTTACTTTATGATATGGAATAATATAATTTTCATGCGTGCATGTCTCCTCTCCGTCATACCGAGGCAACTTTGATACAGACGAATTGTCTAAAACGTCCAAATATGTTTCTACACTCTTGTTAGCGACTAAAGTATACGAGTTCCAAGTCAATAACATGAAATGCAGCTTGAAACTATGATATTCCCTCCACCGAGCTTAACAGAGGATACGAAGCACTGCGACATATTGAAATCACCAGGAATCACACACAGAAATGACCATGGCATCGGAGCATTATGATAAAACGCAGTCGATCGCTCCACTGGTCTAGCGAGCAATGCCATCCAGTTTTGCACTAAATTAGAAACTGTTGTGAATTGAACTAGTTACCAGATACTTGTATGCATCTGCTCGACCATGAAAATTCAATTCAAATAGCTCTGTTCAATACTATCTTACCGCGAACACTATTAAGTGTAGATTCGTGGAATGCTGCGTTCGTAATTTGAAGCGATGAATGGCAAGAGCTGACCACGTGTTATCCGAAGGCTCTTAGATCAAGTCAGTTTGGTCGGTCTGCGCAATCCTTTATAGAATGTCGTGACTTTTTCAGATTTCCCTTTAGTGAACATAGTTCATTTCGGATGACATACTTCGTCTTCAATCGCTAGCACTGATACGTAGCTTCAATGGTGTGAGGATCCTGCCTTGTAGCGTACTGGAAAGATGAGGTTATTTTTCCAAAGAACCCACAAGCGCTTGGAACACAGCTGCGTGTTTTCAAGGAATGTGTTGTTCGGTTCCACCAGTTTCGGAACCCGTGGGGGAATTAAAGACCGTTTCCCTCACAGACGCAGCCACTAAAGCTGTCAACTTAACGTTTCGGAATGTAATAAATTTCGGCGTCTAGAAGAAACTGTCAGCCGATAATCTGCCAGCCCTCCAACCCTTCTGAAAATCCAGACATTGAGGGAGACGCTGTATAAAATCCGAGCGGGATAGACCTGTGTTGTGAGGCTCCTGTTTTTTTTTGGGCCGGAATGGGCCCTGGAGCGCGCACTGTAAATCTGCACGTAAATGAAGTGAATTTGTCGAAAATGTCTAATGTTTAATTTTTTTCTTGTGAATAAATTGTTAAGTTTTGTTTTAAAAATTTGGCTTTCGATTTTAATTAGAACTCTGTCTTTCTTTGGTATGGATCAATAGTTGTGAAATTTTTTTAAAATGCCTTAGAGAGTTAACAGCCTTATAGTGACGTCACAGCCTATGGCGAAGATGCCTTGGGAGTGCGCGAGGTGGTACTGCGACCGAGAGCTGCTGGGGGCCCGGGGGTAGAAAGGGAAGGACTAAGTAGCTTGCATGTCCTTGCATTAGTACTCTAGTCAAATATTTGACGGTATCGCATTAATTTTTTCCTTTTCAATAATTGGCTGATTACGAAAATGATGATGACAGCGATCTTTTATGGAAAGAGAGACGGTCGACGGGGCTCTGAGAACATGATAATGGATGATTCTTATTTCTTGTTGTGTGCGCGTGTTAATTGGTTAATAGTTTGTATGTTTGACATTATATGTATTAACCTAGTGTGTCTTCAAAGATGGTATTCACTTCCCCACCAAAATCAGGAGAGAACCATGTCCAGAATCAGTGTTCCGGAATGGATCCCCAATAAATGGCATCTTGTAAAGTACTCTCTAAAGTCTTTTAAAAACTAATAACGTGATTTGAAATCAGTTTGTGAGTACTGCTGACGTTTAAACAATGCAAATAAACTATTTCCACATTTTTTTCGCTTTAATCATTTCTAAAAATTTCAGTTTTATAGTATTTTACCTTTTATGTGCATGTAGGACTAAATAGCTCGCATATATTTGCATTAGTGCTCTAGTCAAATATTTGATGGTATCACATTAACTTTTTACTTTTGAATAATTAGCTGATTACGAAAATGATGATGACAGCGATTTTTTATGGAAAAATAGTCTCAGGCATGATCCTCTGGTCTTAAATAGCTAATGCTATTCATATTTTACTTAAAAACTGCATAACCAAGTATTAGTATTATAAAGACATTTTTAATTCTTTTTCGTTGAATAAAATTGTTCGCTCTCCATAGAAAATATACCTCTATTAAATTCTTATCCCTAAGTCGATAAAAGTAGATGATTACAAAAAGCTTTCAAAGGATTTCAGGCTTTATGCTTCCACTTAAAGCATATAAAGCGCATAAAAGTAGAACTGTAATAAAGAAAAGCTATGATCCTAAAAATTCTGTTTCTTTCACATTTAACGTAATTTCTCTAATATGTATAATCGTTTACGAAAGAAACCTATTAAAAATGGATTAAAAGCAGTTTGAATGTACTTTCTGTAATTCAGTTTGTATTTCTTTAGAAACCGATTGTACCAGAAGAATTATATTAAATTAAAAAAATTCATAATCATGAGCTTTTGATAATATATTACCTCCTCAATACTTATTTGAAGGCTGATGATTATGATACTCTTTAGGATAAGGAATATCAGTTTAGTCTAATGTAGAAATGATGAATAAGAAGTTATCCTATTCTATTTTAATCGCATTTAATATTATTTTGTGATTATTTTTTATCTTTAAGTATCATTTTCTATGGTAACTATCCTACAGTTTCAATTCTTTTCATGTGCTCTAGGAAGAAATCTAAGATGTTAAGTTAATTACCTTAAAACCTACGTAGAAAAATCGTAATATGCCAAAATAATGATTAAACCATAAAAAGTGTTAACTTATCTAGAGAATACTTAAAATGGTAAAGACTTTTATACCGGGAGAATAATAGTAAATTCTTATATGTTTGAAAATTAATGTAACTTAACATATTTTACATGTTACAGTCTCTAAAATTAGTCTATGAGTTATAGAAGCACCCCTACCATGTATAAAATTGCATGTACCCATGGTAAAAAACAGCTTACTTGGGTATTCAGTTCAGCAGAAAATGATACTAAACTCTAGAATATCAATAAAACTTTTAAAGTTATGTTTTTTTTCTAATTTACAAAGTCACTGGGACTTATTTAACTTGACATGTATAATAGAATAACATTCACATTACACTGATACCATTTTACTTAACATTTCGTTTAATTTGAAATAAAACTACTATGTGTGTCTAACGACTTCCCCAGATATAAAAAATTCTATTCAGCTACTATCTAAAGTAATCTTCTAGGAAATTACCCCAACAAATCCTTTCAACACTGGAAGCAAAAAAGAAATATAGTTATCGGAAAACCAAAATTAAGCCCAATATCCTTAAGCCGGGCGAAACGCTTACGGTATGAGAGAGAGAAGAACCCAATCCAATTTAGGTGAAATACTTTTTGATCTTTTCCATGACATTAACAAAATTGGTTGGTGTAAATCTTGAAAAACGATAAAATGTTCTCAAAGTAACACATTATATATCTCTCTATACCACTACAAACTATTTCTTTGCCGGTAAAGTTCCGGTAGAGTTTCAGAAATGTTACGTCTGCCATAGATATAAATCATTGCAATAGTGGTTTCAAACGTGCACTAAGGCATCAAACAGATGAATGTTGAATAATTGTTTCTTTATTTTATATTACTGTATCTAAAATAAACATGCATAATTTGAGTGTAAAGGCATTTTCCTTAAACGTTACATCAGCCAAAGATATAAATTATTACAAAAGTAGTTTCAAACGTGTATTGAAGAATTAAACGGTAGAATGTTGAATAATAATTTCTTTGTTTTACACTACCGTATCTAACAGAAATATGCATAATTTAGAAGTAAAGACATTTTCAGAAATGTAAAGTCAGCCAAAGATATAAACTATTACAAAAGTGGTTTCAATTGTGTATTGATGAATTTAATGGTCAAAAGTCGAATAATTATTTCTTTCTTTTATATTGCTGTATCTAAAATAAATATGCATAATTTAAGTGTAAAGGCATTTTTCTGAAACGTCACGCCAGCCAAAGATATAAATTATTACAAAAGTGGTTTCAAACGTTATTAAAATTTAAACGGTCGAATGTCGAATAATTATTTCTTTGTTTTATATTACTGCATCTAACATAAATAAACATAATTTAAGAATAAAGACATTTTTCAGAAATGTAAGGTCAGCTAAAGATATAAATTATTAAAAAACTGGTTTCAATCGTGTACTGACGAATTAAACTGTCGAATGGTGAATTTTTATTTCTTTCTTTTATATTATTGTATCTAACATAAATATGCATAATTTAAAAGTAAAGACAATTTTCAGAAATGCAATGTCTGCTAAAGATATAAATTATTATAAAAATGGGTTCAAATGTGCTTTTAGGAATTAAACTGATGGATGTCGAATAATTATTTCTTTGTTTTACATTGTTTTAGGTAACATAAATTAGCACAATTTAAGTGTAAAGGCATTTTTGAGAAAACCGAAGTAAAAGTATTTAATGACAAACTTCAGGAATCTGAAAAGAAGAATATTCAAATATATATTTATACACAGAAAGCTTTCATAAATTAAAAATTTTAATGAACTGAAACAATTTTAACTATACTATTTTTAATAAAAAGCAAAAGGTTAAAATTTACATAACAAAGGAAAATTGGCTTAATTTAATAATACTTGCATTTCAGAAATACTAGTCAGGATAAAAATTCATATATGAGAAAACGAAATTAACTTTATACATATTTATATATTAGATGCTCTTCAAAACTCCTAATTTCAAATAAATTTACATTTTCTTTCAATTAAGATATTGTAATAAATATTTATTTTTTATTTAAACACAACTGATAAGAATATATTAAATTTAAGAATAATTTTATTGGGTGCTAAAATTTAAGCACGAAATTGATTAATAAGGTACAAAATCTAGGTACTAGAGGTTATTAACAAAATTCCTTGACTAAATTTCCTTTTCGTATTTACTCACATATGTTTAAGTACTCTTTCTGTCTCTTTCTTAAAGACTGAAAATTTTGAAAAAGTTATCTAAGTTTTTTGTTGTTTTTTTATGGTAATTTTTATTAAATAGAATGTTTCACTAATATAATTAATACTTTTATGCTTAAAATAACTATATTTGTATACAAAAGTTTATAAATAACATTTAATTGCATTATATGTTTAATTGATTTGAAGACGTTGTATATTACACACGAAAACGTACAGATTTTACTGTAAACTTCCTAGATAAACCCTTTTTTTTCAAGTATATGGATTTTATATAATTTTATTCAGTTTTATATAAAAGTTTAAACTATTTTATTTCACTTATTTTTTAATCTATTTTAAAGATTAGTCTTAGAATGGTTTCTAAATAAAACATCCTATGTAAACCAATTGTAGGACTAAGGATGTGTTCACATTGCAGTCCGTTAGCGTAAGCGTAAACGTATTGAAATAGATTTAACCAATGACAAGCCTCCAAACGATTAGCAACGAAATTGTTAAGGTCTATGATTTGTTATTTCCGTCCCAGCGCCATTTTTCCTTTTACGCTTACGCTAACAGACTGCAATGTTAACATGCCTTTAGACTTATAATAAATGATAAAAGGAATGAAATAAAATAAAATTTTTGTAAATAAACCAACCAATTGAAGCAATATATCTATGAAAATCAGAGAAAATTAAAAGAAACATTCCCTAAAATTGATCTAAGACAGAGCTGTGAAATGATTACTATGACATTTTATTGTTGAATTCCTGAGAGAGCTGAACATTGTTCCTGGAATTTG
Source organism: Dolomedes plantarius (assembly GCA_907164885.2). Lineage (NCBI taxonomy): Eukaryota > Metazoa > Arthropoda > Arachnida > Araneae > Dolomedidae > Dolomedes > Dolomedes plantarius. The sequence goes on along the minus strand of OU015498.1, from coordinate 114,171,511 downwards.
CACTAACTCCTTCTCCACATCTTATATATAAAGCAGAAACGGGAAATGGGTCGTGTGTGGATGTTTGTGAGAGTCATAAAACCTCAAGAACCGTGAGCCCTACCTTGATGAAATTTACACTGTTTAATGTGCTTGGAAAATCAGGATGAATGTGACTATTTTCATCCCGCTACGACGTTCCATTCCCGAATCATGTTAGAAAAAGTTCGCGTGGTATCAACGGATATTTTTTTCAAAGCCCTTGTAACATTTCATTGTTGTCTATAAAATTATACCATTTGCGTAAAAATAAATATACATGAATTAAAAACGTGATTTATTCATATATTGGTGCATGCAAGAATGAATTTGATATATTATTTTCATATACGTGGCAACGCCGGAAGATTTCTTTTTTAAAATGCGTTTAGCCTTGACGCGATGATTTATATAACTGAAGTGACGTTGAAACAAAGCGGACGGTTTAGTTTTGAGGTAGAATTGCAATCATGAAATACTTGTATATTCTAATTAAGAAAGACTGAAAGTGGCATTAAAACGTAGCAGACGATTTAGTTTTGAGAAAGAATTCCGAGCATGAAATACGTGTACATACTTTTTCTGTAATAATTATCAGATTTGCTGTGTTTTAATATTGAATCTGTTCTCAATCCATTCAAGCATGCCATTTTCTTTCCAAAGATTACAGTTTCCTGTTCAGCTTGCATTTGCAATAACCATAAACAAATCGCAGGGACAGTCATTAAAAGTTACTGGACTGGATCTGACAGAAGAATGTTTTTCGCATGATCAGTTATATGTCGGAATGTCTAGAGCAAGGAATCAATAAGAATTATACATTGTCACAGATGATAAAAAAGAAACAAAAAATGCTGTGCACTGGCAAGTATTAAAATAACAACAAATTAGTTAATAAATGAATTTTTTATTACTGAAAAAATTAAATTAATTTGTTTAAGAGTTCTTAGAACATCATAACATGAGGCTAATCATTGAAAAATATAATAACAGAAACGGAATCCAGAGCGAAACCAGATAATAAAACTAGTAGATTATAATACAACTGCAAAAAACGACCTCGATGGAGAGTTTCCCAACTAAAGTCAGCGCTGTCCAGTATTCTTTTTAATACACAAAATTCATCTATCTCAGCCTCTGTTTCAGTGTCATGCTACGGGGGCTGACGTGAAGTATTCTGAGATTTTCAATTTCTTTCCTTTTCAACATTCGCTTAGATTCATCACTGTGTTTTCATACTGACCAGCATTGTTACAGTTTTAATAGCAAAATTTTATTTACTCGTAATTTAGTATACGAGTTAATAATGTAATAAATATAACAATGCAATGTGTATAACAATGTAATGTGTATAACAATGTAATATGTATAACAATGTAATATGTATAACAATGTAATAAGTGTTTTTGAACTTTCCTTTACCAGTTGGCACCTGCTGACATTCTAACAAATTTATTGAGGGAAAACTGTTTAGTGACAGACATAATGTCATTTTTAAGCCACATTATTTTATTTCCCTACCTTACACGTTTGACATTACGATGCGACGACGGTTAATTGTATAACCTGTTTTATATATTCAAATCATGTCCGGGAATTTCGCAATTATAGCAAATAGTTGCACAATTTCCTCAAACATTTAGTTTTGTATTATCATATCGGTTTAAGTTAAGTACACAATTTATAAAAGTAGTGATTAAAATACTGATTATCATTAATTACCCACTAACGCATTTAATATTCTTATCACCCCCCCTTTAATGAATTTAATCCGAAAGTAATTAATACGTAACCGTCTGTGTGATATATAAACATTACGGAAGATGCAAAGGTACAGATGTGTTTCACGCACCTCATTGCCAAGTTGGCGATTTTTTGAAATTTGGCGATTTTTTTAATTTTGGCGATTTCGTGAAGTTTGGCAATATATGTGCTGTAATATATGTTTAATGAAGAAATATATATTTAACCAAGGTGTTTTTTGTTTATTTAAATTAGTTATTATTAGTTGGACTGACTAGTTGTATTATACCAACACCGACTCAAACACAGTCCGATGTTTGAGTCGGTGTTGATTATACTGACTTTTTTAGCGGGGGGAGGGGTTTAAGGTTTTAGTTTTTGTATTTGTGCAGCCGTATTTAGATATATATTTTTAATACAGCCGTTTTTAGATACTTTTGTATATGTTTTAAAGTAGCGGTTGGGCATTTCTCTTTAGGTTTTGAATTTTAATACAGCCGTTTTTAGATATTTTGCGTATGTTTTAAAGTAGCGGTTGAGCATTTCTGTTTAGGGTTTGAATTTTAATACAGCCGTTTTTAGATATATTTGCGTATGTTTTAAATAAGTGGTTGAGCATTTCTGTTTAGGTTTTGAATTTTAATACAGCCGTTTTTAGATATATTCGTGTACGTTTTAAAGTAGCTGTTGTGGTTTTGTGACATGTTTTTGAAAGTTTATTGTCATTGGTAAGTTTGTTTTGAACTTATTTTTATATTTGAGTTGTTATTGATATTTTATGTATATTTGTTATTTTAAGTGTAAAATGTCCGCACAGGCCTGTTTTGGCGACAGGTTGGCGACAAAAATTTTTTGACGAGTATTTGGCGTCAAAAAAATTTTGTCGCCAAGGGAGGTGCGTGTAATACATCTGTTCCGATGCAAACTTAAAGAAAATGTAATGTCACCAGCTATTAATCTCAATGGAGATATATAACTAGTGTAACCCAGATTGAGATGTATAGAACATTAATGTAGAATGAAGTCTTTTTAGGTGAGTGTATGCCTATCTAACGTTTTTCATAAAAAAATATGAGCTTCTTCTTTTGATTTCAATAAAACTTCGGAATTTTAAAATTAAGTATTTTAATTCTCTAATTTTGGAGAAATATTAAAGATCAATTAAAAGGGTATAATATTTTAGTATTGAATAAAATGTAAAGATTTGTTTATAGAGGGCGCTGCGTCTCCCTATAGATTAGAAAAGAAATTGCTTTAAAATGTAATGGCGTCTGTTTAGACGAAGTCTGAAATCCAAACTTCGCAGATTATTAAATGTTGTTTTTTTTTGTGTTTAAAATGTGCTTCATTTTGTGTGTCGAATTGATGATTTCTCACCGAGAATAAAGACCAGGACCTGATCAAAGAATACTCAAGGAATTTGAGTACCAGAATTATAATATAACATGGCGCCCAACGTGGGGCCACGATCGGGTAAATTCGAAAGTTAAGATTTAAATAAGGTGAGTGAGAAATTATTAATATGCATGCATTACTATGGCTGAGTTAGATAAAATCCGCAAGAAAAGAAGCACAGTTAGAGCTTTAACTACGAAGTGGATTTCAAAAATTGAACTTGTTTTCTATGATGAAAAAATTGAAACTAATATTAAACTAGAAGAATTGAAGGATTTAAATGAGCAATTGTTAGAAAAGTGTGATCAGTTAAAAGCTCTAGATGCTCAGATAGAGAATTTAATTGGTTCTAATGAAATCGAAAATGAAATAATTGGTATTGAAGAATATTCGGAGAAAATAATTAAATGGAAAGGTAAAATAACTAGGCTAATAAAAGAGCACGTAAAAAGTGTATCAGATGTTTCAGTCGATTTATCGCCAAATTCTCGCCAAGAATTATCACATAATAATGAGTTAAAAAGAAAAGTTATAAGTTTACCTAAACTTACAATTCCAAAATTTAATGGAGATCCAAGTTCTTGGATTGAATTTTGGCAGCAATTTAAAAATGCGATTCATGAAAATGATAACTTAAGTAAGACAGAGAAATTCTCATATTTAAAAATGTTATTAGAAGGCGTTGCGTTAAACGCTATAAAAGGTTTTTCGCTTACAGAAGAAAATTACATTAAGAGCATCAATTTACTAACTGACCGATTTGGTCGCGATTTTATCGTTATAAATAGTCACATGACAAACTTGTTAAATTTACATCCTGTAAAAAGCTCGACCAATATTAAAGCATTCAGACGGCTATTTGATGATTTAGAAATAAATGTGAGATCACTTGAAAGTTTAAACGTAGCCGCAGGAACATATGGCCAGTTATTATGTCCAATTTTGCTCAAACTGATTCCAGATGATATAAGTTTAGAATACAACAGACAAAGGAAATCTAATACAGAATTTGATGTTCTTGAATTAATGCAATTCTTAAAACGAGAAATTGAGTGTAGAGAGTCGTCTATCTTATTAACCCAAACCGAAAGACAACCAAAACAAGTAATTTCGAGTAAATTTGATAAAGGTCCTAATTATAAATACTTCAATCCTAAAAATAATCCAACTGTTGCGTTTGCCTCTAATGTGAAACAAAATTGTGTATTTTGTTACCAAAATCATGAATCATTCAATTGCAACACTGTCCCCTCAGATGAGAAACGAAACAAATTAAGAAAAGAAGGACGATGCTTCAAATGTTTTAAACGTTCACATTTGAGTATTCATTGTAGAAGTAGAATTAAAGATTGCTCGATTTGCAAAGGTAAAAATCATCACGAAATCATTTGTTTTAAAACTCAAAAACCATATGATGAAATACCTAATTCAGCGCCGGAAGGTCAAACAGTAATATCTAGTATCGCGAATTCTGAGGGAAAATGTAGTGATTCCATAATTTTGCCTACATGTGCTGTTGAAGTTCAAGGCCCATCAAAATCAAAGATAACCGCAGTGTTATTTGACAGCGCTTCTTCAAAATCATTTATAACGAAGGCATGTGCGCGAGAATTAAAGCTCCCTATTTTAAGAGTAGAGCATTTATTAGTTTACACTTTCGGTTCTCGTGAACCCATAAACAAGACATACGACGTAACAGAAATTGAGCTGAATCACTTGAATAATCCTGAAAGAAAAATAAAACTTGAAGTGTATGTAACGGACACAATTTCTCATGTGTCTATGGTGACGTCAGCCAGTGCGGTTGAACATTTGCTAAAAGAGTTCAAAATTCCTCTCCAACAGTTTAAACAAGCAAAAGGGCGGAGAGTTGAAATACTGATTGGCGCCGATGTGTTCTGGAAATTGCAGACTGGACACATAAGGAAAATATCAAAAGGATTGTTTTGCATTGAAACGTTATTAGGATTCATTATATCGGGTGTACGAGAAAATGGTAAACAAACCAGATCATTCGTGAATTTATGCCTGACAGAAGGGGAAACACTGAGTAATGTTGTAAACAATCCAGATTCTTTTGGTGATGATTTAAACACTCAATTAAAAAGATTTTGGGAATTAGAGTCGTTAGGTATTAATTCCAACGGTAATGACAATAATCATACTTCAGCTGATGTTGAAACTTTAAAGGGATTTGAGCAAAATATTAAAGTCATAGTAAACGGAAAATATGAAGTTAAACTGCCATTCAAAGATAAAATAGACTTATCGGACAATTTTTCGCATTCCAAAAGAAGGTTATCAAAATTGTTAACTCGTTTGGACAATGAACCATCATTATATGAAGAGTACAAATTAGTTTTTACAGATCAAATTAATTCTGATGTTATCGAACCTGTAAATGAGAACTTTGAACAGTCCTCCAATCTTGTATATTACATGCCTCATCATCCTGTTATTAGACGTGATAAAGAGACCACAAAATTTCGTATTGTTTTTGATGCGTCCGCGAAGGATAGAAATTGTTTATCTTTAAATGATAATTTGCTTGCAGGCCCAAACTTGAATCCGAATTTACTAATTCTTCTTTTGAAATTTAGAGAACATAAAATCGGTGTAATAGCCGACATAGAAAAGGCTTTCCTTCAAATTTCTCTTTTGGCTGAAGACAGGGACTGTCAAAGATTCTTATGGGTCGATAATTTACAAAGCAAAGATCTAAAATGTTTTCGTTATAAAACTGTAACATTTGGAGTGAAATCATCAACTTACCTTTTGACTGCTACCATAAAGCATCATCTTAAAAATTATGAATTCTCTTATCCCACGGCTTTTAAGGCATTAAATGAATCATTGTATGTCGATGATTTTATATGTGGCTCGAGAACTGTAAATGAAGCTCTAAGTTTATCGAAGGATGCTAAATTTATTTTAAGCGATGCTAAAATGAATCTTCGAAAATGGAAGAGTAATTCTAAAGAGCTTTGTAATATTTGGAATGAAACTAAGTTTGAAGAACTTCAAAAGGAACATCTGATCCCTATTAAGGTTTTAGGTATAATCTGGAATGTTGAAACTGATGATTTTAAATTAGATTTATCACCATTGTTAGAAGCTCTCAAAGAATCAAAAAATTCTAAGAGAAGTGTGTTAAAATTGTCTTGCAAATTGTTTGATCCTATTGGGTTTATAACTGCTTTTACTATTCGTATAAAAATTTTGCTGCAAGAAATATGGGAGAGAGGTCAAGACTGGGATGAAGAATTACAAGAAGAATTGAGAAATAAATGGAACAAATGGTGCTTAGAAATCCCCATTCTAGAAAAATTATCTGTTCCAAGATGGTATTTCCTCAAAGAAGACGATGGCGATGTACCAGAATTTCAGGTGCACGTCTTCTGTGACGCGAGCGAAGTTGCGTATGGAGCAGTTTCATACCTTCGATTTAGAAACCAGGGAGGTAGCTTTGAGGTTACTTTCGTAGCTGCTAAATCTAGAGTAGCTCCAGTAAAGAAATTAAACCTCCCTAGACTTGAATTGATGGCAACATTAATTGGAGCCAGATTGTTGCATTCCCTGAAGGAAGTATTTGACATTAGAAGTAATTATACTTTGTGGTCTGATTCCACAATAGCATTACATTGGGTTAAGGGAAATGCTAAGCAATGGAAACCCTTTGTAGGTAATCGCGTTAGTGAAATTCAAGGCTTGACTGAACCATCAAACTGGAAACACTGCAGCGGAAAGGATAATCCGGCAGATATGCTCTCAAGAGGATGTTTAGCGGAAGACTTGCTGAATGGGGAAAAATGGTGGAAAGGGCCAAAATGGCTAATCTTGCCAATGGAACAGTGGCCGAACAATGGAGATAAATTTATTTGTGAAGATAATGTTAAAAAAGAAAAACGATTAAAACAAGCAGCCATTTTTAACAGTATAACTGCAGAAGGAAAAGAAAATCCAGAAAGGATCCTGGATTTGAAGAAATATAGTTCTATTCAAAGGGTATATCGAATAACTGCTTGGGTGAAAAGGTTTACAGAAAATTCAAAATTCAAAGATAAGGAAATGCGAATGACTTCAGAATTAACCTCAGAAGAAATTTTGGATGCTGAGAGACTGTGGATTAGAAATATTCAAGCGGAATATTTTCCTGTGGAATTTAAATGTTTGAAAGAAGGAAATCCCATTCCCAAGAACTCCAGTATTCGTGAATTGAATCCGTGTCTAGATAACACAGGAATAATGGTAGTCGGTGGGAGACTACAAAATTCTAAATTTGAATTCAGAGAAAGGCATCCATGGTTAATCCCTAGCAACAGTAGACTAACCGAATTGATAGTAATGTCAGTACATAATCAAGTAATGCATTTAGCAGTAGCAAGTACATTGTCTAAAGTTAGAGAGACCTTTTGGATACCACGAGGTAGACAAATAGTTAAAACTTTCATAAGCCGCTGTATGATATGCCGAAAATTTACTGCTAAAGCAGGTCAACAAATTACTGCTCCTCTACCATCTGACAGAGTAACTGAGTCTCCACCCTTTGCTGTGAGCGGTTTAGATTTCGCAGGTCCCCTTTACATTAAGGTGAAAAATTCTGCAGTGACTTCAAAGTGTTATATTCTACTGTGCACATGTGCAGTAACTCGAGCAGTGCATCTAGAATTAGTGCAAGACCTGAGTACTGAGTCATTTTTACTACCCTTTCGACGATTCGTCGCTAGAAGAGGTCTTTGTAGTGTAGTATTCACTAACAATGCCCAAACATTCAAGCGAGCTGAGAAAGAACTTGGATTGTTGTGGAATACAATTAGCCATAATGACGTAAAGACATTCTACAGTTCTAAAAGAATAGAATGGAAATATATTGTTCCAAGAGCTGCCTGGTGGGGCGGCTTTTGGGAGCGAATGGTGAAAACAGTCAAATCATGTCTGCGAAAGGTCCTCGGAAAATCATGTTTGACGTCAGATGAGCTAGAAACCATTCTTGTTGAAATAGAATCTGTAATCAACTGTAGACCCATCAGCTCCTTGTACAGTAAGCCTAATGAACCTTCATGTTTAACATCAGCCCATTTTTTGACTGGAGAACGTGCAACTTCCCTACCACCAAATATTCCTGTTATCCTAGATAAATCGTCATCCAGTGAGCACCTCAATAAGAAGTATTATAATCGACAAAGACTCCTGGATCATTTTTGGCGAAGGTGGAAAAGGGAGTACATGCTGGACTTAAGATCTCTTCATTCTGAGAAGCGTAAGAGCTGTACCTCAACCTTTAAAGAAAACGACTTGGTTTTAATCCATGATGAGCGTGTTCCAAGAACTGTCTGGAAAATTGGACGTGTAATAGAGACGCTTCCTGGCAGAGACGGAAAAATAAGATCGTGTAACATTAAAACTTCTAATGGGACACTTAAACGTCCAATCCAACTCTTATATAATTTAGAAATAGCTGACTAAAACCTCTAATTGCATTTTCTTTTTAACAGCTATAAAGTTATTACATCTTTATTATTATAATTTTTTTTGAATTATTGAATTACATTGATATTTGTTGTTTACAAAATGTTTTAGTAACTTAAGAAATGTTATTTAGCATTATTATTCTCATTAATGGTAATTGGTATTTTCGTTTAGGAATGAACCTGTTGTTCATTGTGGGGGGAGTGTAAAGATTTGTTTATAGAGGGCGCTGCGTCGCCCGATAGATTAGAAAAGGAATTGCTTTAAAATGTAATGGCGTCTGTTTAGACGAAGTCTGAAATCCAAACTTCGCAGATTATTAAATGTTGTTTTTTTTGTGTTTAAAATGTGCTTCATTTTGTGTGTCGAATTGATGATTTCTAACCGAGAATAAAGACCAGGACCTGATCAAAGAATACTCAAGGAATTTGAGTACCAGAATAATAATTTAACATAAAATTTCCATGAAATTATATAATTGTTTATTAGTCGTTGTTTTGCCATACTAATTTGTATAAAGATTCTTTTCTTTTTATTTCCAATAGCAAGCAATAAACAAAAACAACAAGAAAACAGACAAGAACAAGAAAAAATATATTTCAAGTAGTCTCTTCTAACGAAACTATCGCGGGTTATTAACGTAGGATTACTTATCGTTACTTAACTCTTTTTTTTTTTTACGCATTTTGGTACTTTTCTGTTTAACTGTTTACTGCTACTGGGTTTGGCGCGCTGCCAAAATTATAACTCACGACGGACTCTGATTTTTTTTCTTTCCGGAGGACCGTTATTGAGAAACGTAATCCTACGTTAAAAAAATGTAACTCGATAAAGGAAGCAGTAACATATCAATTGCTCTATGCCCTTGCCTCTCAATATCAGCTACAGAGATGTCGAGCCAATAGTGCCTCACACGTCAATTTTAATTTAAAGCAAACAGTCTTCAAATTGATAATGCGATATTTGACATTGCAAATCTGCGGCCAACTCGTTGTAATCTATATATACATAAAACAGTTCCGTAACTGACTCATTCATTCACTGACTGATTGCCTGACATACAACGCACAGACCAAACCGCTGGACCTAAAGGGCTGAAATTTTGCATGGCGATTCTTCTTATTGTGTAGGGGTGCACTAAGAAAGATTTTTGAAAAATTCTTCTTAGATTTTTTTAAATTAAATTCTTAAACTGATTTTGTAACTTTTTTTAAGTTTGCATTTAAAATAATAATTTGAGGGCTATAAAATTTATATCACGAGAAAGATCATAAAAATTCCTTTAAAATGAAATTTTTTTCGAATCTTTACCTCAATTTTAGGATTTTTGGTGAATTTTTAAAGATTAATTTTCAGAATTTAATTTATTAAATGCTGATCACGTGATTTCTTTTTCTCGCACTTTAGATAAATTTATCGTCACGTGCGTAACAACTAAATAGACAAAAAAAATTGTTTATTTCTAATACAGCAGATGATTGGATGTTATCAAAAAAATATCCCTTACGATTTATATATATATATATATTGCATCAATTGTATACACTGATCGTCGCATTTATTATAAATATATATATTTATTTTTGTTTGGTATTAATTGCATACATTGACCGTTGTATTGAATTTGATTGTACTCCGTAGCGAAGCGCGGGTTTTCAGCTAGTCTATATATATAAAACAGTTCCGTAACTGACTCATTCATTCATTCATTCATTCATTCATTCACTGACTGACTGACATACAACGCACAGACCAAACCGCTGGACCTAAAGGGCTGAAATTTTGCATGGCGATTCTTCTTATAGTGTAGGGGTGCACTAAGAGAGATTTTTGAAAAATTCTTCTTAGATTTTTTTAAATTAAATTTTTAAGCTGTTTTTTTTACTTTTTTTAAGTTTGCATTTAAAATAATAATTTGAGGGTTATAAAATTTATATCACGAGAAAGATCATAAAAATTCCTTTAAAATGAAATCTTTTTCGAATCTTTACCTTCATTTCCTGATTTTTGGTGAATTTTTAAAGATTAATTTTTAGAATTTAATTTATTAAATGCTGATCACGTGACTTCTTTTTCTGGTACTTTAAATAAGTTTATCGTCACGTGCATAAAAACTAAATAGACAAAAAATATTTTTTTTTCTTGCTAATGCGGCAGACGATTGGACATTATCCAAAAAAATATTAAAATACAGTAAAAGAAATGTTCTAGAAACTGTACTATATTAACTGTACTATATTCTTTAGTATTCTTTATATTAGATTTAATTTGAATATCTTCTTCTACATTATTTTGTCTATAAAAATATCCCTTACGATTTTTTTATAAATATATATATATTTTACATCAATTATATACATTGATCGTCGTATTTATTATATATATATTGGCATTAATTGCATACATTCACCGATGTTTTTACTTTGAATGTACTCCGTAGCGAAGTGCGGGTTTTCAGCTAGTATATATATAAAACAGTTCCGTAACTGACTGATTCATTCATTCACTGACTGACTGACATACAACGCACAGACCAAACCGCTGGACCTAAAGGGCTGAAATTTTGCATGGCGATTCTTCTAATAGTGTAGGGGTGCACTAAGAAAGATTTTTCAAAAATTCTTCTTAGATTTTTTTAAATTAAATATTTAAGCTGTTTTTTAAACTTTTTTTACGTTTGCATTTAAAATAATACATTGAGGGTTATAAAATTTATATCACGAGAAAGATCATAAAAATTCCTTTAAAGAATGAGATCTTTTTCGAATCTTTACCTTCATTTTCTGATTTTTGGTGAATTTTTAAAGATTAATTTTTAGAATTTAATTTATTAAATGCTGATCATGTGATTTCGTTTTCTGGTCCTTTAAATACATTTATCGTCACGTGCATAGCAACGTAATAGACAAAAAATATTTTTTTTCTTGCTAATGCGGCAGACGATGGGACATTACCCAAAAAAATATTAAAATACAGTAAAAGGTATGTTCTTAGAACTGTACTATATTAACTGTACTATATTCTTTAGTATGCTCTATTAGATTTAATTTGAATATTTTCTTTTACATTATTTTGTCTAGACAAATATCTCTCACGATTTTTTTATAAATATATATATATATATATATATATATATATATATATATATATATATATATATATATATATATATATATATATATATATATATATATATATATATTTATTTATTTATTTATTTATTTATTTATTTTGGCATTAATTACATACATTGACTATTGTATTTAATTTGAATGTACTCCGTAGCAAAGTGCGAGTTTTCAGCTAGTATGGCATATAAGTTGTATTCCCAGTTCTCAGGCATTTGTCCGGTAGTTTGATTTTAAGCTTTCCATATTGGAAAACAAATATTCACAAGCATGTGTCGACGCGCAAAGAGAGATGAATTTCAAAGCAGGTAAAAGAAACCGAATCACAAGGAAGGGAGAGTGCCACTGTCGAGAAAGCAGATTGCTTATTTTTTCACGATTTTACGATTTTTAATTTTTGTTTTTTTACTAAAATTATTCATTACAACTACGACCGTTTGTTGTTCAAATATCTAAAATTTAAATATTAAGACTTATTTTAGATTAGAACGGCGGGCACTTTAAAAATAGTTTCGCGGACACCCTGGTGCCCGCGGGCATCGCGTTGACAACCACTGCTCTAGAATTTTCAAGCTGCTGAGATGTTTAGCTAAACTGTGGTGATCAGTTAAATGCCGGAAAATGGCTACAGAATCCTTCCTTGGAATATCTGGAATATATTCCCTATTAGCAACCCAGAAGTTATTAGTATTTCTGCTAGTTAATTCCTGATAAAATAGGTCTTTCAATTTCTTCCGGATAAATTACCTTATAGAATTATATGCGAATATTTATGCTTTATAATTTTACTAGCCGCTGCGCGACCAGCATGGTCACTTTTAGTTTTATATTTTTTTTTTGCAAAACAACTCAACTGAATGTAACATACGTAAGGAATGTTACCATTACCTTTCATCATAAATATACGTTGTTAAGGGGTATTCTCCATAAGGCTGATTCTAAAACATAGTGATTAAAAATTTGAATTCCCATTACTTCAGAACAAAGACCGAGAAACCCAATACCAATGATTTTAAAAATTACGTCCCTCTCTATGTACTATTTTTCAAAATTAAGATATATACACTTTATCATTACATCAAATAAGAAATTGTTGGGGAAAATTTTTTTCACTTAAAAAATGGAATAAAAATTCAGCAAGTACTAAATTATTGTGTGGATTACATCACTCTCTGTATGTGCTTCACAATTCAGATATCTACACTTAATCATATCAAATAATAAATTGTTGGGAAAATTTATTCACTTATAAAATGGAGTAAAAATTCAGCAAGTACAGAAAAATTTTTTGAAAATTAACTATTACTGGCTCGGTTGCATTGCCAGCAACGTTAACCTCGGGATAATTTATGTTCTCTATTTCACGCCTCTCTCTTAATGAATTATTTCTTCGCTTTCTTTATTGAGACTTCTCAATTTTCACTTGATCGTGCAGCTCGCTTTCGAGCATTCCTAATTTAAGTGCGTAAATACAGGGCCCGATTATGAATACTGGGGGCCCCTTCGACAAACAATATTTGGAGGCCCTCCCCTTACGAACATTTCTAAAAATAAGAACTATCCATGGCCAATACTATTAGAAGTACTACACCAAGCATCTGAGGAAAAGTTGTTAAAATTCAGGATTTTAAAAAAAATTGTGTTTGATTTCAATTTTGATTTAAATAACGATTTAAACCAAGCAACCCGACATGTGAGTCCCATATTTGCTATTACAGTGCATGGCTGATAAGATGAAGCATTCATAAACATGTTTCACATCAAATTCAAAACGCCTTTCACCTTCTGCTGTAACTCTCATACAACCTGATAGTTTAATATCTTTCCTAAAGCAGAAAGCAAAATTAAAAACTTTCACTTATCTGGCACCCTATCTATTTGCATGTTGCAAAATATGTTAAAGAGGACCGTTTTGGGGCCCCCTCCCTGGGCAAAGTCCCGATTTGCCCATGCGATAAAAAGGCCCTGCGTAAATACATGTTGACACGCGGTTGCAAATTGCACGCGGCCGCCAATGTTTACATCTAGTAGTTGCAGCCGTTGCCAATCGGAGTGCAGAAGTATCGTCGATTTTTGTGCCGCATACCTACGCGTTATATATATATAGAGATACTTTTTATATCCGTAGTATCCGGAATTACCAGTGATGAAATCAAGGTGGTTCTACAGAATGCATTATCATTCAAATTATTTTCTATATTTAATCGAAATTTAATCATCCTGAACCTTTTAAAGTCCTTGTAATTTGGCAGATACATTTCATTATGTGTTATGATGATTAAAATTCAAAAATATTTCAAGAGTTTTAGTTAATATTTTAATACTAAAAGTCTGCAGAGTTAAATAATATTTTTCTATAAAGTGAGATTGAGTATAACCAGCGAGTGTTTAATATACACTTCAAATGTTAACGTCAGATGTGAGATGATTCGCTGTAATCGAAAGAAAAACTTTTCAAACTTTGCAGATAGGTGCTTATAACAGAAAATCAAACTTGAAGAGGATTGAAGAAGCATAAAGCTCACTCGAGGGGTCTCGCGGTGGTGTTTGGTATAAAAATATCCATTTATTAGATTTTTCACGTGAAACGTCAAAGAAAGTTCGTTGAATTTAGAAAGATATTATCGGCTTTTTGAAGGTTTATAACGATAAAAAAAATTGTGATGCATTTTTATGAATGTAGTAAACATGTGTATAGATAACTGTTTTATGTTTTTTCGAAGAACTAATATAGATGACAGCCTGAAGCTTTCTTTAAAAATGAAATGATACTGAAAGACACATCTTATATAATTGACGAATTCAGGAATAAACAATCGTTTTTGCTTGGTGTACAATAACATGTTGGTTCTAAAGCAAAGTTATTGTACACTGGCTAGACATCTGCAACTTTTAAAATAGCTCAGAACACGATGACAATGCATTCTTTTAATCCTTTTAGCCATCTTTAAGCAGATTTGAATTCATTTTCAGTTAATTTTATTGTTTGAAAATTTCTTATAATTGCTCTCTTTATTACACATTTGATCATTTTTTTTTCAAGTTGATGGGATAATTCATCAAAAATTTTTTTTAAAGTTTTGCATAAAGGTAACGGTAAGTTAATATTACAATTTCTTATGAGACACACACTTTATGGGAAGTGGCATTAATGAAATAATTACAGGATAAAAAAAACTTTTTGTATACCACGTTTTTGAATTTTCTGTTTAATCATATAAACTTGACAATTCTATGTATTAATAAATACTATTTTTAAAAAAAATTTTGATGAATTATTCCATCAACTTGAAGGAAAATGATCAAATGCGTAATAAAGAGAGCAATTATAAGAAATTTTCAAACAATAAAATTAAGTGAAAATGAATTCAAATCTGCTTAAAGTGGCTAAAAGTATTAAAAGAATACATTTATAGAGTAATTATACTACTCTAATTGAATTTGATGCAAACACAGTTTATACATGAAACAATGTTTATTGAATTCGTTGCACATATATAATTGGCTTTTACAGCAATAAGCATACGTACTACGGAATATATAAATACAGCTTTCAAGAACAATATACACTCATGGACAAAAAAATTAGCGCACCAAGAAGGAGTAGTCAAAATGAAACGAAATTTTACATACGTAATGGCTACTTTGATATAAGTAAATGGTAAGAAAATCAAAGAAAAAGGATAATTTATTTCAGACAAAAAGGCAAAAGAACGGAGGAGTTAATATCTCCGTTGGACCTCCTCTAGCGCGAATTCACAATGCGATACGATCGGGCATTGAGTCATACAAGTTCTGTATGATGTCTTGAGACATTTCGTTCCATATTTGCTGTAACCTTGCCTCTAGTTCGTTCAAACTCGTGGGATTCCCAACTCGTCGTCCCAAATGATCCCAGATATGCTCGATTGAAGACAAATCTGGGGATCGGGCAGGCCAAGGAAGGGTAGTAACAGTGCGGAGACAGTCTTGTGACACCCTTGCCGTATGAGCCCGAGCATTGTCTTGTTGAAAAATGGCTCCTGGGAGCCGTTGCATGAGTGGCAACACATGTGGTTGCAGGATTTCATGAACATACCGCTGAGCTGTCATGGTGCCACGGAACAATACTAGGGGTGACCGTGTATTGTAGGCAATGGCACCCCATACCATCACACCAGCTGTGGGAGCGATGTGTCGCTGTACAGCAAAGGCAGGATTGAAGCGTTCACCACGGGCTCTCCACACACGAACACGATTGTCATCACTGTCGAGGTTGAATCTGGATTCGTCGCTAAAGACGACCTAGTTCCATTCCGCTGCAGTCCAGTTTCCTCGTGCGCGGCAAAACTCCAAACGGAGGCGTCGATGGGTGGGCGTCAAGGGCAGCACACGTAATGGGCGCCGCGATACCAACTGCCCTTCAGCCAGGCGCCTTCGTATGGTTCGAGAAGACACAGAGTCCCCTAGTCAAGGTGCTACCTGTGCCTGAATGGCGGCCGATGAAGCAGTTGGCTGTACGCGTGCATTTCTTACGATGTGGCGGTCTTCTCGACGACTAGTCTGTCGAGGGCGTCCTGACCCTGGTCTTCCTGTACATGACATCTCTCGGGTCCACTGGTCCAAACACCTCCTCACAACAAAATCAGAGCGGCCTAATTGACGAGCTACTCGCCTAGCTGACCACCCAGCTTCCATCATCCCGACGATTCTCCCCCTCTCAAACTGCAACAACTGTTTATATTGTCTTCGAACACGGCGTAATGGCATGTCTATCTCAGCTCTTCCTTTGTAAATGATTCAGCACACTCAAACAAGCTTTGGTTACCTGTTTTATACTCCAGAGAGTACGATGTTCAACGCCCTCTACCGGATATACGTAATGTGCAATCACGCTGCATTTCTAATCATTTGCATATTTCCCCGACATGTACCTTCATTGTAAGTTTCGTGACGATCCCGCAATTATTTCTTGGTGCGCTAATTTTTTTGTCCATGAGTGTATTTTCAATACTCACAAACAGTAATTCAAACCAGCAATTCTGCCACGCAAACTTTGGGCCTCCTAAGCACTAGCGCAGGATAACACCTTTTCTACCTTAACCACCTTTTTTTTAAATGACGCTGCATGGTATTTATACTAAGCGCGTATGCCGAAATTAGCATATCTGAAGCAGCTTCTTTAATTCATTCACTCAAAAGTTCGATTCTTGTGAATCGAATCTTGTGTATACCTTACACTGGCCTCCCTCGAAAAAAAAATTAGGTAACTGAGGTCTGAACGGCTTCAGTTAACTAATTGAAAACGCGTGCTGGTCTGACTTTTTACATAATGGGTGGCAAAGTCAAAAAACCTTCCACACGTTGTGTGGAGGAAAAACGCCACTACGATTTTACAAAACTAACCCCGAAGGGTCCAGGTGACACCATCACACAGTGGATTTGCAGAGTTGCGGATACTGGGCTGGCCAACTGCGCCCTAGAAGATCTGTAGTTAGTATGTATTTTTTTTTATTTTGTTCACTACATGTCCCCTTCAAAAATTTATAAAACAACAGTATGCCGTTTTTTTTCAGTGGCTCACCCCTTCCCCTCAAAATGTTTACACAGTATATAGAACGGGGAATTTCAAACCAATTTGGTTCGGTTTTATTAAAGGGTGGAAGTTAGAATAAGAAAGTTGATACAAGACTTGTTCCTCATGAATGCAGCAACTTCCTTGCACCAGTCTGTCCATTCCGTGGAACCTCTCTTGATGGTCGCAGTCCTAGAAAAGGGGTTCGTTGACCGTGTGGGCATCCTTCGTGCAGCAGGGCGTTGGTCCTGAGGCTCTGGTCCGGCTTGACGATGGACAGGAGGTCTCTTGGGAGGAGGCCAACCTTGCAGGGCGGCTGATATCTTGCGTTTTCTGTACTTATGCAAAGGAGCTTTAAAACTGCAATTCCTCCTTTTGATAACCTTGTGTACCTTATGTGTGCCACGTTCATCCTCTTATGGAGGTTTTGCAGTACACACTTTACTTTTCTTCGTAGTTTTGCTTGTATCGGTATTAGATTTTAATGCAGATTCTATTTTGTCAAACTTATACGCCGCACCAACGCGTTTACAAATTGTTTCGCTGCTTGTTTCATGTTTTTCAACAAACTGACTCTGTTTTTGGTATTGGTGCTTATGCGACTTCTTGTTTACCGCCTTAATTACTTCAGTATTAGCAGTTTTAATGCTGGAACCTGAAGGTGCTTTTTCGCGTTTTTTATCCCCCTTAACTTTAGTTTTATCCTCTTTTGACGAAAAAGTCTCTTTAAAACGTCCTTCTTCAGAATCGGTATCATTTAAATTCTTTAACACTGCTTCAGTTTTAGGAAGATTAAGTTTTCGTACTGGTGCGTTTTAATGCAAACTACGTCTATAACTTCCGAAGCATCAGCTAAACTACTTACAGTATAACTCTGTGTCAACTTTTCATCCTGATTCTCAGTCTGGTTTTCATGTACTTTATTTAAAACCATATTATCAACCTGGCCTACAGCATCCTCATTTGGATGGAAACTTGAAATAATATCATCATTACCTAGCGAGTTCCTACTATCGTTTAAATAATTTTTATTGTCGTCAACTAATAAGTATTCACTAACTTCCGTAACGCATACTTCGTCATCTACTAAATTTCCTTCATTAACAGATGTGAGAATATCATCTAAAATATCAGGTATAGCATTAATAGAAGTATCAGATGATATATTTTCTAAACCACTAGCATTTGTATCGGCACTATTTTCAGAAATTTGTACTGGAATTACCGAATTATTCCAGCTAGACTCACTTTCATTATAAGCCACAAAAATATCCTGACTTTCACTATTCTCAAAATAATGATTACTGCTCGGACAAGTTAATACATTTGACCACACAGTTTCAACAGGTTGAACCATATCATGTGAAACAACTTGCCAGTGCAAGTAAGATGCTTGCATATTATTTACTTTAAGTGCACAAATTTCATTATAACGCCGTGAGCTTCTATTATTTCGCCCACGATACTGCTTACGCTGCTGGTTTGAAACTCGCAAAAATTTTTGGCGCGGGTGTATAAAACTTCTCGTGCCTGAATGAGGGTAGGGGGTAGCGAAGAAATGCCTATTGTCATGTTTAGCTAAATCTTGAAGGAGGGTAACCTTGCTTGAAATAGTTTGATTAGATAAAAAATCTTGAACACTTGGCTTCAAACGTTGGATAACTATTTTTAAGATTACCGCTTCCGTCATTCCTTCTAGATATTCCTCACACTTGGAAATCTTTTCCATACCAAAATCTAACGCAGACTGACCTTCACTTTGCCTTAGCGAATAAATTTCCGCTTCAATTTCACTTTGATTAAAGGTCTTTGGAAAAACACTAAGAAACTGTTGCTTGAATGACAAATAGTCAAAAATCAGATTACTGCTTTTAATACACGTGTACCACTGATATGCACTACCTCTTAAAGCGGCTAGAGCAATTTTAAGTTTATCCCCCTCTGGGGTGCTTTGTTGCTGAAAGTAATGCTCAATTTTCTTTAGGAATTGGCTTGAGGGGCCGCCATTGAAGGTGGCTTCGAATGGCGCAATTTGCTGAACCATAATTACCCGAGGAAAATTTCCAGCAGGGTTTTGTTCTACAACACTCATTTTCAAATAGTATATAAGTACTTGCAACAATTTTATCAATATAAGTACACAGGACACAGTTATGTTGTTCGTTATAAATGTAACGAGAACAACCATCGTATATATATAAACTTTCGGGAGCCAGTATAGAGTAATTATACTACTCTATTTGAATTTGATGCAAACACAGTTTATACATGAAACAATGTTTATTGAATTCGTTGCACATATATAATTGGCTTTTACAGCAATAAGCATACGTACTACTTGTACGGAATATATAAATACAGCTTTCAAGAACAATATATTTTCAATACTCACAAACAGTAAGTCAAACCAGCAATTCTGCCACGTAAACTTTGGGCCTGCTAAGCACTAGCGCAGGATAACACCTTTTCAACCTTAACCACCTTTTTTTTAAATGACGCTGCATGGTATTTATACTAAGCGCGTATGCCGAAATTAGCATATCTAAAGCAGCTTCTTTAATTCATTCACTCAAAAGTTCGATTCTTGTGAATCGAATCTTGTGTATACCTTACACATTGTCATCGTGTTCTGAGCTGTTTTAAACGTTTCAAATGTCTAACTAGTCGGGAAGTTTGTTAAAAATAAATTGCAAGATTTGTACTGGACAAACATACAAACAAGAAAACGAGTTTATAAAAACATGGTAAAAATATGCTTTTATAGCATACCACATAGTCATAGAAAACTTGTCTCGGCATGCTGTAGAACAGCACGTGGATAATTTTAAACAAAAAGGTGAGTCAATAAATTTATATACCGAAGATATATTTATTGTACCAAATCACATGTCCTAAATACCTTCTTTTACTATATGCAAAAGCAGTGAATTACATATTATTCTTTTTCCAACAGATATAGTTTTTGCCAACGCTCTTTCTGCTATCGATTCCAGTTTCTTCCATTGTCTTCGTTTCATGTACTTGACGGATCACTCCTAGGACATTCCTCGATCCCCAGCTGTAAATTTCAGACATTTTAAAACCTATCACATTGCTATTGTTGTATAAGTACTCCAGAGCCATTTATCTCCCGGAAAACACCCGAATAAAAGGGGCAATAGTATCAGAAGTCGCCCAGCATTCTCTTTACTCCTCTTCCTCTATCCATATGATCTTTTCTGGAACTGTGCTGTCAAACTAATCACTTGTACTGAGTGAATACATCAAGATAAAACGGATGAATTCAAATTCGTTAATAAATGGATAATATTTCCTACCAGTTCTGATGGATAAATAAATGATGTGATTTATTCCTTATATTACATATTCATTACTTAAAGCTTCTGTATTAACCCTATTCGATTTGCTCACCTCAATGTTAACCTATGGAGAAAATTTGTTAAAAGATTGGCGACTTGGATTTAAAGATTTTTTTTTAAAATTGTATTCCGTAATAGAGAAAGAAATTTTACACCCTAGGTCATTTTTAGTTTTCAAAATAAATGCAAATCATATTTTAAAATTTAAATTATTCTGAGAAAAAAATCTAGTGTAATGTGTTTTAAAAGTTCATAAATTCCTTTGGTGGGCGAAATTTATAAAATCCATCCCTTTGCAAGGCGCGAAAAAGTACAGGCTGTCTGAAAATTCCATTTTCATTGGATTATCAGCATTTATGTAGCTGCAAATAGTACACAAATTTTCTCCATAGGTCAACATTGAGGTGAGCGAATCCAGTAGGATTAGTACACAGCAGCCTTAAGCGATCGGAAGATTAACGAGTCTGTTGTGACAAAATCTATTGTTGTTGTTTGCCAATGCCAAGCACTTGGATATTATGCCTTTCTCTCACAGTTCTCCAGTACCTTTGAACCAAGTCACTGTCCAAATGTTCAGCGTTAAAAACTTATCAGGAATTTCATAAATTTACGTCACAAAAATATTAAATGCGATCTCATACATGTTAATACGTACTAGTAATTTATCAGTACTCTTCAATGCAGTTCTGTTTTTTTTTAAATATCCGAGCCAGAGGATTTAAAATAATTAATTTTATCTTACATTAACCCTTAGAATTCATTTTACCCTGAATACGAAATATTTTCACTAAATAAAACAACATATTCATAAATGTTAACTAATTCACTCATATTTAACATTATACAAACATAAATATAATTGGATATTGAATATTGTATAAATAAACTGAATGAATGTTCAAACATTTAACCCCATCTTTCGCTTTTCAGTACTTTTCAGTACTTTCCATACTTTTCAGTTTTTCATTTACTATTAAAGTTAAAGGACATTTTTTTAGTAAACCATTGCAAACATAAGTTCTTTAAAAATAATAATTGTTAAGAATGCATTATTTATTAGTATACTTTCAATATATCTCGCGTCAAATCGACTAAGCCAAAAATTAATATTTTGTACTAATAAGCATTATGATACTGTTCTACAGGATAATACGGTATACATTATTCAGCATTAACTTTTCATACTACATGAATTTAAACTGAATATAACAATGTTTTTTCTACTCAATATTAAAATATTTCTATACGTTGGAAAGATTTAAATTTCATAGTAGAAGCACAGTATTTCATTATTTTTAGGTCATCTTTGTGGTCCACAGAGTATATCAAAAATAAACACTGACAGGTATAAGGCATTTTGAATTTTATAAGAATAACAACATTATTCGCGGACAAAAAATACAATTCAGAAAAAAATATTCACCTGTTGCACAATGGGATAGTTTTTCAGGCTGTTTTCGCTTTTTCATGTAATGATATTCAGTTTTTGATTTATTATTAAAGTTAAAGGACCTTTTTCTGGAGTAAACCATTGCAAATATAAGTTCTTTGAAAAAATAATTGTTAAGCGTATATTATTTATTAGTATACTTTCAATGTCTCTCACGCCATGTTATCTAAAGTCAAAAATTAATATTTAGTATTTATAAATGTTATGGTTAGGGATACATAAATTTCCCATAAAAAATATATAAATTTCGTAACAAAAAAAGTTCAATATATAAAATTTCGTATTTATTCGCAAAAAATGCATAAATTCAGAACTTTTGCTTTTATTAAAAAAATTGCAATTTTACATTCTTTGGTAGGAGGTATCAAAATTCTTAGTTAAAAAGCTAAGATTGTAGTAGTCTCGACATTATGTTGCTTGAAGTCTTTGCCTTCTGTCATTAATTACTATGTAGTACATACTAAAATATCTCAGCATCTACACTCTTAACTGGACTAGAGAAACTTTGTATAGTTGCCTTTGCAAAGTTAAGTTAGCATCATTTCGTTGCAATTAAAATCTGTATAACATCAACAGAAGACTCTTGGTTGACTACATAAGTAGCTGAAATCCCCTTGGCTTTGGCGCTCAAGAGACGTTCTTAAATCTACTAAATTGCACCACAAAACTTGATGGTTGATTTTTGCAGTTAGATTTTGAGGTTCGACTCCGGTACGGACAAACTGTCCAGGTGAAATTCGGAGGAAATCCGAAGGAGGGAGATTTCACATTTATAGACCTCGGATGGACTTAGTTAAGCTATTATATTAATAAATTATTGTTATTATTACCTGATTTCGTTTAAAATGTCGTTTATCAACAAGTTTTCACCGAAGAGTTAGTAAAAAAAATAATTTTCACATTTATTCGCTCTTATCGACAAATTTCGCATTTATTCGCTCTTATGGACAAATTTCGCATTTATTCGTATCTATTTTGTAAATACGAAAATTATGTATCCCTAGTTATGATGCTCTTCTACAGGAGAATACAATATACATTATTCAGCATTTATATTTCATACTATACGTATTTAAAATGAATATAACAAAGTTTTTACTACTTAATATCAAAACATTTCTGGAACGAATTAAATTCTATTTTAGAAGCACAGGATCTCATTATTTGTAGGTCATCTATTGGGGTCCACAGTGTGATACCAGAATAAACACTGACAAATATAAGTAATTTTGAATTTTATAGGAATAACTACATTTAGCACGGGCCAAAAATACAACCCAGAATAAAGAATTCACTTGTTGCAGAGTGTGATAATTTCTCAGGCTATTTATCACACGTATTTAAAGTGCTATCAACAAAAATACATTAATTTTCCTTTCCTCGTATAGTTTTTTTCGCTTCTTCCAAAAACGAGCAACGTATGAGAACAGAAAAAGATCACGTTTTTATTCATATTTTAATGCATCTTTTTGCATTATAGTTTTAAACTGGATACTTCAAAATAAGAATCATTTAAAATAGCTTATGAAACACTTGAAACATAATTTGTTTACACTTGAATTTAAACGCTATCAACAACAACCACGAAAAAAACTACTTTCAAAACTAAACTTTAATTTGGGCGGAGAAGGTATATATTTTTCCTTAAAAATAAAACGTTAACCTCTAAACTCGAAGTTTCATGAATAATTCATATCCCATTTGAATAAAAACTGTTCTCTCGCTGAAGTCTTTTTGTATTGAGAGTAAGTTGAAAGTTAAACATTTATCAAGTGTTTTCTCGCATATTTGAGTAATATTTTAAAGTGTTCTTAAAACATTTAAAAAGAATTTCATTGAAAGATGTTCATAATTTTTTTTTCCATTTCATCAATAATTTTCGGAAAATTGTTTTAGCTTTTAATCTATTTTTTATAATACTTTAATATCAAATTCAAAAATATATTTAGAGCAATTTTATGTTAACGTATCGTAGTCAAATAGCTTGAAAAAAACTATTTCTTTATGACAAAATCTGCTTTTAAATAAATATACCTGCAATAATTATATTTTAGAAACATTGAAAATAAAATAGGAACGAGACAATCAGTTGCATGCCTGGTAACTTCGGATTTTAAAATCTTCCAACTACCTTATTCACATGAGATTATTTTTTGCTTGCAATTAATAGGAGTAATTTGTGACAAAGAATGATTTTTTTCCAGAAAATAACCATCTCTTTCTTCCTCTATCTCGCCTTTAATTTGAAAATCTTAGTAACATTCCTTCAAAAGCTATTCATCTGTCTTTGCCACTTTCCAGCTAGCCCTATTTTTGTCAATCTCAGTCTCTAGCAGCAACAGTGTGACGTCACTTAACATTTAATTAATATATGTATATGTGTGCGTGTATATATATATTAAATGTTGTTGTTGCTATTAAGTTTTGTCTGCATTATAAAATTTTTGAATATTCTTTTCATTTTATTTTATTGATACTATATTCTTTCAATTTGCAGTTCTCAAATGTGCATACTTACTTTACCTAATTTACCTTTCTTTAACTATACATCAATAAAACATTCAACTGCGTTTTTCAAACAGGTCGCATATATTCTTGCATCATAACAGAAAACAAAGAGGTGTTAAAAATTACTTTTAGCAGTACTCCCCGATCTTTTTTTGTTTTCTGTATCTTGTTTTCCGTATTATTTGACTGCGAAAATATTATCTGTTAAGTTAACTTAATAGATGATATTTTCGCAGGCTATTTTATTGAAATATTAAATGATAATGTTCTACTACATTTTACATAATTTATATGTTTCATTCAAATTCAATTTAAATTTGGTCCTTTATTCTAAATCCAAATAAAAGTTAGTAGTTTATTTCATTTGTTCGTCATCCAAACAAAGTATTTTTTTGTATCCTCCTTGTTCAAGATGAACATACATGTCACATTTCTATTAACTTATTCATGTAGTTTTTAAATCATCTATTTTATATTCCAAATTCTGCCATCTTGTTATATAACATAAGAATGTTCTTGTTATGTAACATAATGTCTCTTGTTATGTAACTTAAATGTTTGACAAAATGTCGAACATTTATTCTATATTTCCCACAATTCGATACACTCCTTATGAAGCCAGTGATTCTAAAATATAATTGGCAGATTAAAGACAGTCATATAGTTATATACTATCAGAATGCCAACATTATAAATCCCAATCTAGATGAGTCTTAGTTACGTTTTACATTCGAAAATGATAGCAAATATTTTCATTTAATCCATTGAGATATTTGGTTATCATTCAAGTATGATAATGATAAACAAAAGCACATTGAGTGTAAATCCCTTCAAATTCATATATAATTTAAATTTTTAATTTAATCCAGCTTTGATGAGCAGTATACTTAAATATTAAAATTAAACTACAGCAGTTATATGAATCCCCTGATCAAACATGAAAAATCAAATAACAATTCCATATCTTTTTGTTTCCTTTCACAGCAGGTAATGCACATTTTTGCAGAAATAAATAAGATTAGATATAAGTTTAACTTAATTTGACAATTAGATAGAAGTAGTGGAAGATGCAAAAAATTGAAAACTTATATACCATCGGGAAAGGTTAGCACACTTCAAAGAAACTAACATATAAACAGAAATACTCAACATAAACCAAATTATTATCTATAATTCGACATTTTCATGAAACAAAATTTAATATCTAATGAAATATAATTATTTATAAAATAAATAGAGTTAGATTTCCTACTAAAGCATTTAACTACTATTTGTCTCTACATTTAATTTTTTAATCAAATTATAGTAAAATAACAATTATTAAATAATAACATCTATTCAATTATAACATCTCTTAACAGTCAGCTTACATAAACTGCCAATAAAACTGCTAATATAAAGTTAATATTCCCTTTAAAAACTTCCAATATTATCTTCTAATACAACATTTTTTACAGTAAAATCAGAAATTTTAGCCTTTTAAAGGCATGAAACTTTAAAAGTATAAATAAAATAAAACATAAGCACGCAATTTGTAAAAAAAGTTCCTTTTAAAATAAATAGTTTTCCTGAAAATGAAAATAAAATGGGGATTTCTGTTCTTACGTACAATATAAATGACCATTAAAATAATCCCAGATTTGAACCATTCTGACAAACTATTTTTATGGTATTATATTTCTAAAAAAATATCTAAAATCGAAACGATTTATTAAAGTATTACAAATGAGTCCTTGGGGCTACGTGAGTTTATGTAACCGCATTTTAAGCATTCTAAAGCAAGTAAAATATTAAGAGTAAGAATAAAATAAAGCATAAACATGCATTTACTAAAAAAAATATTGCAATTTTCGATGCAAGTGAATAATAGTTGTTTCAGAAAATGTAGATAAAAGGTGGATTTCCTTTCTTATGTTAAATATCTAAATAATCCCAGATTTGCACCACAGTAACAAACTAACTTTAAGAAATACAGTTGTTGAGTAACCCTGAATCAAAATGATTTATTGAAGTATTTCAAGAGAGTGTCAGAGACTTCTATTGGAAATAAAATAAAATATCAAACTCCGGACACATAAAGGATTATACTTAACAAGACGCCTTTATACTATCATATATTTTTTAAATTATAACTCATCGGTATTACTCCTGTCATGATACGAAATAAAGTAGCATTTTCTCTTGGTGTAAAGAGATATAAACCTTTATGAAACGTCATTACACAAAGGATTCTTTTCTGTCCCATTACGCTTGAGCATCTGTCAACCACAGCTTTACGTAGCTTTCCTGAGAATGGTTTGAAACATTCCTTAAAAATCCTTCACACAGAAGCTTTTTGAGAAATCAATAGTAGAGGGGACGAGGATAGAAAAAGGAATCATTGTTATTATATCTCCTGTCTTCATCAGAAATAAGACATTAAGGGAATAAAAACATTTTAAGAAAGATTGATTAATGTACTACTAACAGCACTTCCGAACTTTGAGAGTATATTTACGAAAACGCACATTTCACTAGGTAATCACGTATCATATACATACACGTATGAATATGCTATAATGATAATTATTTGTTATCATCCTACTAAGCACGTAAATTATGCTTATAAATTTTAAATAATTTCCCATTCAACTTTGTAAAAATTTCATTTTACAATTTTATTTAATAGGAGCATTTACCAAGTTTCCATTTTGTACTTTTTTTTCTATGGGGCCTGTGGCGGCCTTGTGGTATAGCCAGCCGGCTGGCTTTTGGTGCAGAGGGTGCTCGAATCAATCCCGGCGTCTCGCCATTAAACTACCTCCGTTTATGTTGTCCCTTCATAGGAGGTAATGCTGGTCCGCCTATATGGTGCTCCCATAATAAAATGGCCTGCAAAAACTGTGGTGAGTAAAGGTGAATGTCTATCCAACAAGTGCCTCCGCATTGGAAAAACAAAAATTTCTTTTTTGACAATGAAGTAATCAAACTTTTCACAAGACTCAGAGATATTCGTCATCATGCTCTTTGCATTAGTCTTGTCGGCAGCAATGTTTATGAAAATTAAATGACAGCTTGGTTTTTCTCATAAGTGTTTGTTAATTGACAATGTGTGTCTCTCTTTCCGAATGCATCTTTAATAAATTGACAGTTGACATAGCGACTTCATGTAACCTTGGTATATTATTTTTATCTTCACATTTTTACAGCTGACTGTCTTTCACTGAACTGAGAAATGTAACGCTGGCTGTTCAGATTACCGACGACGCGATCAAGAGGTGTTCTTGTTGTGTACCCAATGGCTGCCCATACCATCACACCAGGTGCAGGGCACGTATGGCGATATCGAATGCAAGCAAGCCATGTGTGTTCTCCTTGGTGCCTCCAGACACGTATACGTCCATCATGATGCTGCACGCATACCGGGACTAGGCTGAAACGACGCCGTGGTGCCACTCCTATATCCAGTTTCATAGGCGTAACGTGCTACTAACATATTCTTTAGGGGGGTGGGGGGGGGCGCGAATCGAATTCAGTTAGGGTCTCCCTCAGCGCATTGACTGCCGGACGGTCCTTAAAATATAAAATGTTATGGTTTTTTGAAATTTAATTACAATAGAATTGATGTTTGAGTAGTATTCAAAAGTTATACAATGAGAAATATATATATAATATAAATAAAATGAGAAAAAAAATATAGCATCAAATTATTGTTATGGATGATATCATTGTTAAAAACTATGTTAAGGTTAAAGACAATATCGGAATATTCAGTTTCACAGTTTAAAAAGGCGGAAAAAAATTAACTTTCTTAAAAGTTTTCTACAATTTTCTGATTTTAACTGAACTTCTATTAACATTTTAATTTATATCAAGTTGGGGTTCCCCCCCCCCCAATGCTACGCCTATGTCCAGTTTTGTCATTGGACGCACCACTGTCGCCGCGCGTCTCTATGCTGAAGTGTCAAGAGAAGCCGCAATAATAATCGTCGTGCAGACAATTCGTGCTGCTCCAGACATCGTCGCAATGTCCTTGCGGATACTTTTGCTGCAAACAAGCCTATTTCCTGACTGAAGCTCCGTGATGTGGCTGTACGATTCTCCAAGGTCGACCTGACAACATGTCTGTCCTCTCGGGCGTAACTGGCGGGATGACGTTGAGATCCGGTATAGCGATCAGTGTGATCCTCCTGAACCCGTCGATTCCATATTCGTAAGACAGTCGTTGGATTTAGACCAATGCGAGTAGCAATATCGTGGAATGATAAATCGCACTCTCGATAGGCCACGACCCTATTGCTCTAGAATTGCGAGGCGTGCTGCTAGCCGTTTCTCCTTCTTATACGAGGCATAACACAATCGTCTCAAAAACAACAACATTCAAATGCGATTTTCGAATGAGAAACCCGCTGCGTAAACTTTTTATTCAGTGTTTGAGATGCCGTTTCTCCTTCCTGCGTCGTTCAATTGTTGCATATACCAGCATCTTCTGCCTTTCATGCGATTTTGAAGGTTTGTACGAGTATCATCTCTCCTTCGTGGTGTTTCAATTTTAATGGCCAGCAGTGTAGACATTTACTAGGGTGATGCAGATCGATATGAGAGGATGATTCCCTGAACAATAAATGTCGCAAATCATAGATAAAAATTGCTATTTTGTTCTAAGTATTCCATTCGAGCCCCGTTGTACGTCACTTGAGAGAAGAGATTAAAAAAAAATGTGCCCGCTCACACAAAATTCTAACATTTATCACATTCTAACAGTCTTTCACATCTGAAACCTCTTGCATAGCTGTAAAGTCTTACATTAAATCGCGACAGTGTCGTAGCGAGGGGTGGGCAAGGGGGTCTAACATGCCCCGGGCGCCAATTAGTCCTTTTCACTGATTCTATATATTATATCACTATATGTTTTTCGGAAAGGGGGCGCCAAAGAGGTATCGTGCCCCGGGCGCCAGTTATGCTCGCTACGTCACTCAATCGCGATGAACATTGTATGGGAGTACCTTATAACTTTAATATTATATAGTTGCTTTATCGGGCATAATAAACAAAAACGTGACTGCTTCTCAAATATATATGTTTTTTGTCTAATGCAGAGCACCTTGTCCTGGTACATTCGCCCTTTATTACTCATCTCGATTTGCTGGCTGCTTTAGTATGGGAGAACCGTAGAGGTGAGCCAGCATATCGCGCTGTGAGGGTATCGGCATGGAAACGACCAAGATTTATTCGGGATTTGAACCCAAACCCACGGTATGGTAGCTCAGAATTCTGACCACTACACCATGTGGGCGGTGCTTCCCAACTGCCATCTTACTTAGGGTATCTTACTACATTACCTAAATTCTATCTTAAGTAACTTCTATCTTACCTAGACATATTCTCATTTATAATAAGCCTAAAGTTTTAGACAAAAGTAACACATATTGCAATCTTTTGTATACTAGATAAGGTAGGAAATACAGAAAAACTACATTAACAGTTTTAGCTTTGAAATTCACATTTATTTAACGTCAATTGATCTTTATTTATCGTCATTACCGTCATTACCAACATGACCTTTAGCTTTGAAACTGACATTTATTTATCCTCAAGTTACCTTTATTTATAGTCATTACGGTCATTACTGTCATGACCTTTATTTATCGTCATTATTATTAACTGACCTTTATTCATCGTCAAAATATTTCTCGTTATTTCCACACATCATACAGTCATCAGTATATTTGGTAAATGTTCAATACTTATTTCGAACTTATATGCATTCTCGCTTTCCTAGAATCTTAAAATCTGGAGTGATGATTAAAACTTAAATTTTTGTAACTTGTAAAATAATCTTTTAAAATAATCTCTTAATATTAAAGTTTTTGTCTTGAACGCATAACATGAGATGATGCTCATTAATTGCATTAAATTTATAAGCAAAAAAAAATTCCTTAATGTATGGCTATCAGGCACGCGAGATAATGAAAAATTCATTATCTTTTTCGATTTTCTTTTTGATTTTTTACATGCTACGAACTACTGCTGATGCTCAAGTATGACTAGCTAAATTACGATGTGATAAATAATCAGCTGATCTAATTTTAGATACTGCATTTTGTTCTTTCTTCATTATTTTATTGGTTTTTTTATATTTTTACGTTTTAATTTGCAACAATCTGGAGGGATATGATAAGAAATAGAACCAATTATCAAAGAATATTAATGTATTTCGAAATAGCAACCTTGAAAACAAAATTTTAAGTCTCGCAAAATTTATTACGGCGGTTGGTCGCTATTGTCTTATAGAAGTTACTACTACAACCCCTTAGCCACCCACTTTCAGACTTATTTTGTTGAAAGGCCATTTCAAAGGTTTTGTGGAACTGACTCTTTTCTCATCAAAAAGATACAGGGTGTTTCACGAGGGACCCCTAACGGGTAAACTAACCTAACCCTTAAACCCCCACCTATCTGCGCAATTTGTAACTAAAATTTAGAGGTTTCTGTATCAGATTCTTACGGTATTTTTAATAAACATATGACTGGTTTCATGCTTCAATGTTTGGGGTCCTTCGTAAAACACCCTGTAAGTAATTTCTATCTTACCTACACATATTCTCCTTTATAATAATCCTAAAATTTCAGACAAAACTAACATATTGCAATCTTTTGTATTATAGATATTGTAGGAAATACAGAAAACTACATTAAGAGTTTTAGCTTTCAACCTCGAACCTTTAAAGTGCGATCGCATTTTATTTCATTGTCTCTGAGTATTTTTCCTGAGACAATATGTCATTACCTTAATCTTTCCGTACTTTAAATACGTCGCAGATTGGAGACAATGTCTCATGCAGCTAGGGAAATTAAAGGCCTGTTCGCATAGAATCCGTCAGCGTTAGCGTTACTCGTATTGACATATTTTAAACCAATCACAGGCCTTAACAATTTCTTGACTAATCATTTGGAGGTTTGTGATTGGATAAATATATTTCAATACCAGTAACGCTAACGCTAACGGATTCTATGTGAACAGGCCCTAATTCGACTCTCGTAAATTAGAAAGAGAGACAGAGTACACCCATGATTCATTGCACCGGTGATCAACGGGTTACCCAGGGAAGTACCACCTAGTTATAACCATTGATTTAGATCAGCCATACCCAACCTTTTTTTCTTTCAGGACACATCCATATGTTTGCTACGTTACGCGGGCAGCAACATAGAACACTGTACCTCATAAGATAAAGCTATAAAAATAAAACTCAAAAACCGAAATGTAATCAAACGTTTCTTTTAAAGTGAGTGGGATTTTTTTATATTGACAAAAGCTTTAAGGAGGTCCCAGACACATTATTCTAAAATAAATTTAATTGCATTAAACTATTTTCTAATTTTTGTTCAATTAAAGGGAAAAAAAATAAATTCGGCAAATAATATTTCAAGTTATAACGATTTTAAATTACCCCACTTTTCTTTAAATTAATTTTGGAAGTTTTTAAAAACTTTATGAGAAGTTTTATGATGTGATTTTGCTTACAAATTATATGGCTAACCATCACAAAAAAATAAAAAAATTTTAACTCAAGAAATAAAAAAAAATTTTAAATGTGTCCCAGATCCCCTTAAACTATTTTAGGCAAATCAGATTTATACTTGCTACATGCGTCTCAATACGTAATCAAGGTAAGAATCAGTTTAGCCGATATCAATGTACGTTCTTATCATATTTCATTTATGAATTGGATGATTCACAAAGATACGTTGATGCGAAGAACGTGAGCAGCCGGTGACACTTTGTACAGTTTTGTATTTTTCAGGCTCTCATTTCCAAAACTATGTCTACAAAAAGCATCTGCCTCATAATGTGTGGGAGTGTTTCGGGCCGCACGTAAAAGCTTGGTGGGTCGCATGGCGGATCGCTGTTTGAGCATCCCTGATTTAAATAGTTATAAAGGTAGTGTTGTCGCACGTGGCCTTTCAGTGACTACTCAAATGCCCCTTGGTAGAAGCTGATTCGGATGTATTGGCTTTTTTAAATGCGTGCCTTGTATTTTTGAAATATCAGTAGTTTAGGAAAGTCAATTTGTGATATCTACTGTAAAACCTATTATTTTGTTCATTTCGAGCCTTCTTCCATTGTTCTGTGTACATCGACAGAATCAAACAGAGGCAGATACAAAAGAATGTCTCAACCACAAATTGGTTTTCTTAATTTTAAAATCCTTATTAGTTATTGTCTAAGATATAACTAAGTTATGCTCCTCATTTAAATAAATACCATATAATCTGTATATGTTATTTATCCAAAGCATTTTTAAAGAAATATATGTTGATCTTTTCAGAGACATTACTTGACATATTTTGACACTTAAATTTCATTACATCACTTAAATGAATAAAACAAATATTAATCAAGAGTTTGTAGAAAAGAAAAATGTCTGATAGCCATTTATATATTTTTATTGGTTGTATTTTCAAAAGCTTCTATTTCTACTTGAAGGAAGTTTTATATCTTTCTTAAGACATCATTAATGACTTTAATTACTTTCTTAAAATTACTGTTTCCAAACACCAATGGCCATAACAATAACTATATTTTATAACAATAAAATTTTATAGTAGTTTGTAAAGGCAAATAAGTTATAGTTTAATTAGTTTCAATTCAAAAATTTTTTCCTTTGAATATAATTATTTAAGGGCAGAAATTTTGCATCATTGCTTAAAAATTTAAATTTTAATTTAATCAATTTAATCCAGCAGCAGTGATGGGAAATATTTCATTTGAATTTATACGTTTGTAGTTAACCAAAAATAGCAATTCTTAATCTATCCAAAATTTATTTCGTCATTTATTTTGTTCCTCTTTATCCCCTGTAATTAGCGAGTTGAAATGTATGAAAAAATCATGCCCAAAAGAGAAAGCATGAAAAAGTGTTTTAAATTTAAACTAAAATTCTTGTGTTTCATCTGCGTAAAAGATGCTCATTTCTTACTGGTAACAGTTTGATCATAAAATAAAATAAAATTCTCCTGTATTTACCCAGTTAAAATGTGCAGTGGTCAGCAATTTTGCATTTTTTTAAATAGACTTTTTTTTGCGCTTGACGGAGCTCGGTGATATCACTCAAGCTCCACCTTCAGTACGTGCCGACTTGAATTTAAAGAAGCAGTTACATCGAGGCAGGAAGATGCTTTGTTTACTGTAATTTCGACTGTCACAACTTTCTAGTTTCCCTCTGATTTTTATGTCCACAAAACTTAGGTTGAACTGTAACTTATATTAGGTCGCTATTTGTAAATACATTTGTTAACAGTTTTATAGTGAGTTAAGGGTTCTTCAGTCCTCCAGTTGAATCTGCGAACATTCCTGTAACGTGGTCGAATCAGGGCCCTATATAATCGTTTTAACCTTTTACAGGACGAATTCAGATCCCAGTACATTTTAAAAGTTTTGTCTTATTTCAACTTCTATTTTTTTTTAGTCTTGACATATGATTTCAGACAATAGCAATAAAAAAATTATTTATCTCTATTTTGTTGTTCCCATTGGGGAACATTGCACAAATGTGATTGCAAATAGGTGAAAAATTGAAAAATTGAGTGTTTTAATTAAATAGAAATATTTATGTTTCCTGACTAATTTCTCTGATTGTAAGAAAATTCAGGTGAGCAAATGTCAAACGTAAGTAAGATAAAAAAGATAAGAAAGTGAAATATATGTGGTGTTTTGGGGGGAATAATCACAAACAGTGTTAACATAGGTAACATTTATTTAAAGAGGGATATTATTTACAGGGGGGGAACTAACGTCTAAAAGGGGGAAAAACAAGCAACGCGGCACACACACGTGCACGCTCGTCCGAAGCAAAACATCGTCTCTCTCCTCTGTTCTTCGCGGCGCCCGCTAGGTGGCGCTCGCCGGGGTTACAGGGGCGCACTCCATATGAGAGTGGCATGCATGGGGCTGTATGGATGGCATCCCACATCGGCCATCCGACAAAAAGCATCTGCCCCCAGATGCTGGTAGGGGCACAAACAAATACAGGTGACAATTTATTATGACGAAATGAAAAAAAAGGTATAAAAGTTATAAGAAATACACATAGGTTATAATACTAGCAAAATGAGCTGGAAAAGAAAATGAAAAATAGAACACTAATTGTAGTAATATCTAAACAGCAAAACAATCCTGGCTAATGAAGATTCCTGAAAAAGAAAAAAAATAATGAAAATATAGTTCAAAAGTTAAAGTATGTTATGTAATGTTATGAGTCCACGGTTTCATGAACTCGATGCATGTACTGGTATGCATGGGTCCGTCGCAATGTCCACACTTTTGAACATCGTAGGTGTCGTTGGGCTTAAGTTTGATGATCTTGTAGGGTCCGAGGAACTTTGGATGGAGTTTTAAACGAGGTCCGAATTGGGTGCGTTTTATGGCGACAAGATCGTGCAACTTGAACTTCGGAGGTAACTTTCGTCGTAGATTGTAGGTTTTACGGTTTTCGTCTTGCACTCTTAAAATCTGTTGTTTGGCGTCTTTGCGGAGGTCGTCGCGTGAATTTATAAACTCAGTTTGTATTTCGTCATTCAACAGGTCTGTGATTTGGAGATTGTTGCGGACACGCATTTTTGTACCGAAAAGCAGTTCAAAAGGAGTCGTCTTAATGCTGCGTTGGAAAGTTGAGTTAATAATTTGCTGAACATGATTTGTATGGAGTGGGGTGTCCTCTTTTGGTAAAGGGTGTAGGAGTCCTTCTTGTTTACCACACTTGCGGTTCGTCAAGATGCATGGAATACAGTTGGCAATACACCTGGCAATTTTATCTTTTAAATTAGGTATGTAAAACTGTTGTTTGAGTTGCTCCTCAATTTTCTTAGTAGCAAAATGTCCATTCTCGTGCGCGTCTCTAATAATACCGTCTTGCATAGAGTCTGGAACGACTAGAACTTCGTAACCGTCAACTAACTTGTAGAGAACATTTGCTTTGATAAAATAATCGTGATACTGATTAGTTTTAAGAATTTCTTTAATTGCTTGAATGTTAGGTTCGTGTGACTGAGCATTTTGTATTTCGAAAGTCAGTGAATCGGTGGTAATGAGCATCGTCGGATAGCGGCTTAGCGCATCAACATGAGCCATCTTCGCTCCAGTTCGATGTTGAATTGTATAATTGTAATCTTCTAATAATAGTGCCCATCGAGCAATTTTAGCACTGAGATCGCGCTTGCTCATAGTGAGTTTGAAGGCGTTACAGTCTGTAACTATGGTAAAATGTTGACCAAGTAGATACACTCTAATTTTTTGTAATCCATGAATTACGGCTAACATCTCGAGTTCATAACTTGAGTAATTTTTCTCAGCGTCGGAGGTAGATTTGCTTGCAAAATATACAGGGTGAAAACAGTTATCATCAGTGGATTTCTGAAGAAGAATGCATCCAAAACCATGGATAGAAGCGTCAGTATGTAATTCAGTTTCGCTTTTCTGATTATAAATATTAAGAACGGGTTTATTAGCCAAACATTGCTTCAATTGATAAAAAGCATTTTTCTCGTTTACACCAAAATGAAAAATAGTAGATTTTTTTAGAAGGTTAGATAGAGGATTAGCGATAACTGAAAAGTTTTGGATAAATTTACGGAAATAACCAGCCAAACCAAGGAAACATTGGACGTCTTTTTGATTTTTTGGTTCCGGATAATTTAGAACGGCGGCTGTTTTAAGAGGGGAGGGAAATAACTGTCCGTTTTGAATAATATGGCCAAGGAACTCAATTTGTGTATGAAGGAATTTACATTTTCGAAAGTTTATCTCAAGACCGTAGTCAGAAGCGACAGAAAAGACTGATTTTATTTTTTCAATATTTTCCTCTTCATCTTTAGCGGGAATGATTAAGTCATCCATATACAACAATATCTGACCTGATAAAATGAGATCTTTAAAGACTGTATTAACAAATCGCTGAAATACGGAAGGTGATGTACAAAGACCAAAGGGAACTTTAAGAAACTGAAACTGACCTGAATGTGTCACGAAGGAAGTATAACGTCGACTGTCTTTATGAACATTAACATGGAAAAATCCATTTTTAAGGTCTAGAGTACTGAAAACACGAGCATTCTGAAGTTTATCAAGTAAGTCGTCAATGAGAGGTAAAGGGTATCTATCCTTAACTATATGTTTATTTAATTGTCTATAGTCGATGCAAAATCGTGGGGTTCCGTCATTCTTTTTAACAAGAACAACCTGACTCGAGTAGTCTGATGAACAGAGTTCTATTATGCCGTCCTGAATCCAAGTATTAACTTGCTTATCTACAATATCTCTCTCAATAAATGGTAAACGTCGTGGTCTGTAGCAGATGGGAGTCGAAGTATCAACATGTATATGCATTTCAATATTAGTAGTTTTGATTTTATGGGGTTTATAATTGGTCACGAGGTGTTGAATGGTATTTCTCTGTTGTTTAGTAGCACTAGGGCCTATGTCAGGGCTAGAATCATCTATTACCAATATATTACTAATAAGAGTAACGTCTTCGTCTATAGCGTCAAAATCTAAAGGTTTATGAATCGAAAGTCCGTCTTTAGTGATAGTGAATTCAGCCTGTGCAAGTACATTCATACCAATTATCAAATCTACTGGCATAGTATTATCGTCAACAACACAAATATCAGCGGTAAACAATTGACCATCAATAACAATTTGAGATTTGAAAGAACCAAACGGCTTAATTTTTCCATTGCCAAAAGCCGTAAGCAATGTACTAGAGTTATTAAGAACAGGGGATCCAATTTTATTATACGCGCGCTTTAACATAATCGTAGCCATCGAACCTGTGTCGATTAACGCGTTGAAAGAGACATGGTTAAGTGTAACATCCTTGTACATTAAATTTGAAGCAGTTGAATTCAGCGTATTAACATTAGTTTCTCTCTCTGTGTGTAAATCAGTTGATTTTGAACAATTTGCGGCGATGTGGCCAAAATTTCCACAAGAAATACATTTTGGACCGCGATGTTTGTCTGGACAAAATTTAGATATATGGTTAAAATTAAAACAATTATAGCACATTTGTTTACTTTGAGCATGAGGACGAAATGTTTCTGGTTTCATCTCACCTCTTGGGTTTGAAATTTTATGATACACGTCATCACGTTTACGAATGTAGTTAGAACCGAAATGGTCAGTTGAGGATTTACATCTATTTCTGTCAAAAATCTTTTCATAAATTTTGAGTTTCTGTTTGAATTCCGTAAAGTTAGTACAACCATACAAAAGTAATTTATTACACGGAGTGTCTGGAATATTATTTATGCAATACTCAATTATACTAGCGTCGTCTACGGCAAAGTCAAGGGCTTGCGAAGCTAACTCGCGAAGAGCAATTAAATATTCTGTAAGAGATTCATTTGGTTTTAACTTTCGATTTCGCAACTGTCGATGTAATTCAGCGCTCGTAATTTTCGAACCAAACTCCTCAATTAAAGCTTCTTTTAAAGAACTAAAAGTGTTTAGATTACGTTGGCTCTGAATAAATAATTTAGCGGATCCAGAAAGATTAGTTTTGACAAAAATCACTTTATGCTGATCTGTTAATTCTGGTAAAAGAGATAAATTATCCTCTACGTCGCGCAAAAAGCTTTGAATAGTATACGCATTGTTACCAGTAAATTTTCGCATAGAACAGGAAACATCTCTCAAAACAAGCCATAAATTAGAATAAGGAACGGGAGGGTCAATTTCGGATTGTTGTTTAGGCGAAAAAAAATTCCTATAAACGTTTTCAACAGTGGCCAGAACAGCAGGCGTCTGTGATTGTTGTGTCTGCGCGAAAGAACTTGGCGCCAATTCGTCATTCTCATCAAAGTCAATTATCGGTTGAAAATAAGTTAAATTCGAAAGTGCGTCAAAAATGGAATCACATAGTTTGTCTTTAGAACCGTCGGAATCAATATGCAAAATATTAGCAACACAGATAAAATCATTTAATGAATATGTTTTAAGGATGGATTTCTTTCGCGAATTCAAATCGAAAGTAACGGGGAAATTCTGAAAACTGCGAAATTTAGATCGGGATGAACGATCGAATGTATCATCAAAACAAATCGAAAACAATAATTTAATACTTTTAGTTGGTGCACAGCTGAGTGCTTGTGCGATTGGCACAATATCGTTTAGTGAAACTGAACACATATTGACACAACAAAAAAAAATGGTACTCACTGAATGCAGACTTCTAAACAGAATAATCCAATAATTTGTACTCAACACAGTCCTCGGTACGTCAGGAAAAATTGATAAGTCCGTCGAAATCCGTGGAAAAGTCACATCAGCAATATACTTCGTTCAAACCGTCACGGCAGCAGGGGTGGTAGTCTAGGGAATTAAAGGGTAAAAGGAGGCCAGAGCCCCCATCTGTGGGGTTTTGGGGGGAATAATCACAAACAGTGTTAACATAGGTAACATTTATTTAAAGAGGGATATTATTTACAGGGGGGGAACTAACGTCTAAAAGGGGGAAAAACAAGCAACGCGGCACACACACGTGCACGCTCGTCCGAAGCAAAACATCGTCTCTCTCCTCTGTTCTTCGCGGCGCCCGCTAGGTGGCGCTCGCCGGGGTTACAGGGGCGCACTCCATATGAGAGTGGCATGCATGGGGCTGTATGGATGGCATCCCACATATATATATATATTTAACCAATGCGGAGGCACATATTTTTTCTCATATATTGGCGATATTTAACATTATTTATCTCTTAGACAAATGCTTAAATGTAAATATATTTTTTCTTAAAAAAATCAAACTTGAATTCTATAAAAAAAGAGACTATCGTTATTAACCTGAAGAAAATATGTTTTACGCTGCATATAAAATAATGCTCCAAATTGGGAAAGTTGACTATTAAAAGACTAGAAGGTATCCCGTCATTTTGACGTCATAATACTAATAATGACGTCATAATGGAAAAAGTATATGAAAGTTAAAAAATATCCTGAATTATCTAACAATATTGCATTTAATCCACACCTTGTAAAAGCAAACCCTTTCATTATTTTTTATTTATTTTGTTTCTCATGCGATTGGAGTAGTAGACTGTCATCCAACCCGTCATTTTGACGTCATAATACTAATAATGACGTCATAATGGGAAAAAGTATATGAAAGTTAAAAAATATCCCGAATTATCTAACAATATTGCATTTAATCGACGCCTTGTAAAAGCAAACCCTTTCATTATTTTTTATTTATTTAGTTTTTCATGCGATTGGAGTAGTAGACTGCCATCCAGTTTTTCACAGCTCACTACGCGATATGAATACTTGAGCTACTTGATTCATTCACATTCAAGTTTGTGTACTTTTAGAATTCATCGCAAACGTAAACAGATTTTTAAAAACTGTTAAATATACAACTACTAAATGC
This sequence comes from Dolomedes plantarius, assembly GCA_907164885.2. Classification (NCBI taxonomy): domain Eukaryota; kingdom Metazoa; phylum Arthropoda; class Arachnida; order Araneae; family Dolomedidae; genus Dolomedes; species Dolomedes plantarius. The sequence goes on along the minus strand of OU015498.1, from coordinate 114,131,483 downwards.
ATCCAATTTCTTTAGTTCTGAATGTTTTATAGAACAATAGGCTGAACAAACGTGATTTGATGGAGAAGATATTAGTTTTTAGGTAAGAAAAAATTCTGATCCACATCTGAAATTGAAATTAAGCCTAACCGGCTGTTTGTTTTCTGAGGGCTTTAAATGAAAGATGAGTACAGCCCGGAAGTGTTATACAGAGACAACGGCTATTATATATATAATTAAATGTATTATAGAACCCTGTCTCTTTATCTCTTGTATTTGGCCAGTTGAAATCCATGAAAGAGTCACGTCTCTTTGTTACTGGTCAGAATCTTATATTTTACCATGGTCGTAAAAGGTAGTTTCTTATATCCGTCTTAAACTGAGTTTTGCAACTTTCGTTTTCACGCAAACTAAGGACTTGACACGTGAGTCCCAGTTTTTTAAAAATATCATGAAAGACCTGAACTCCATTGAACGGGTATAAAATAGCATTTTAATGTTTTAAATTTTTATCAAAAATCCTTGTATTTTGTTTGTACGATAAAAACGCATTTTTGGTTGGTAACCGTTTCACCGTAAGCTAAACGAAAATCTTTCCAATGAGATGTACCAAAGACACAAACTTCCACAATCTTCTGTTTAATAAAGGGTGTCACATGAAAAACGAAATGTATGGATAAGCATTTTATAAAAGATCTACAGAGTTATCAAATATTTAATTACTCAATTTAACGGAATATTTCAATTGAAGGCATTATTTGAATAGTGGCCCAACTTCATCCTTTTTCATTTTGAGATACAGAGCCTTAAACTCTAAGGAGTGCTGAAAAATGACGGCTGAAGTCTGATTTGTAATGCCCTCTGTTGGCAGCAGAAATAAGCTGCAGGTGTACCAGTTTAAAACTAAGATAGAAATGACTTGTATGAACATGAAAGTGGAGTTGAACCACTGTTCAAATAAGGCCTTAAATTCATACCTCATTTAGATTCGAATATAAACCAGCTTATAGGTTATATTGTTTTCTGAAAGATAACAATTCTGTCGATACCTATAAAATAAAATACCTCAAACTAAACTTTATACATATATCTAAACTAACCTGGTTAGAGAAGTAATTTTTTTTTTAGTAAAGAAAAAAATAAATTTTCATCTCCAAAAAAGATCCCCCCCCCCAAAAAAAAAAAATGCAAATGCTGAGAAGCATTTTTTGCCATTCATGAGAGCATAAATCACGTTTATATGTTTACAGCGTTACTTTATCTTCTGGAAAAACCTTATTAGCATTCTAAGCGAGAAAAATATTAGCATCTCGTTCCTGGTATTATCATAAAAACGGGCATTTATCTCCAGAGTCCGGTCTTAAGTTTGTCACGGTTTTTTTAACCGTTTTAATTCAGTGATCTAAATTATTTGGCCCCGCTCGTTTTTTAAAAAAAGGGTAGATGTCTCTCAGCTAAAATAGATTTATTCGTGACTGCGGGACAGATTTTATACTTCATTCATAAATATCTCAGGCCCTTGTTAATAGAGGCATTAAATTTCTTCAAACTGAGTTATTATTTTAAGTTTAATAAGCTCGGAAACTCAGACAAACAAGATAATGCATCAAGTAAAATTTGACTACTACATTAGTGTAAAAATAATGTGCTTCTTTACTTCATTTACACATGAATAATAATTCAGAGCTATTCATTTTAGAGGTATTAATTGAATCCTACAAATAAATATAAAACTTCTAAAATATGTCTTACAACCATAACTCAGTAATACATGTTATCTGATGGTTTTAAACTATATATATATATATATATATATATATATATATATATATATATATATATATATATATATATATATATATATATATATATATATATATATATAATATATATACATACATATACATATATATATATATATATATATATATATATATATACATATAGATACATACATACATATATATATATATACATATATATATATATACATATATATATATATGCATATATATATACATATATATATATATATATATATATATATATATATATATATATATATATATATATATATATATATATATATATACATATATATATATATACATATATATATATATACATATATATATACATATATATATATATACATATATATATATATACATATATATATATATATATATATACATATATATATACTTATATATATATATATATACATATACATATATATATATATACATATATATATATATATATATATATATATATATATATATATATATATATATATATATATATATATATATATATATATATATATACCCATGCTGAGTTATAGAGTACATTCAAATTAAATACAACGGTCAATGTATGAATTAGTTTGTATGTTTAATATCCATAAAACCTACTAATTTGAATTCAATTCTTAAAAAATATTTCAAGTAGTCTCCTTTAATGAAACTACCTTGGGTTATTAACGTAGGATTACTTACTCTTTGATTACCTTCTTTTTATGCATTTTGATACTTTTTTGTTTAACTGTTTACTGCTACTGGATTTGGCACGCTCAGAAAATTATAACTCATGACGCAGGGCAATTTTTTTTTCTCTCCGAAGGACCGTTATTGAGGAACGTAATGCTACGTTAAAAATTTCCATCTCAATTAGTCCAGTATTTAAATTTTATCTTTTACCGTATTTTAATATTTTTTTATGAATTTATTTCGTTGTTATGCACGTGACGCAAAATTAATTTATCGTCAAGTATCACAAAAAGAAAAGAAACCACGTGATAGCATTTAATAAATTAAATTCTGAAAACTAATCTTTAAAAATTCATCAAAAGTCAGAAAATGGAGGTAAAGATTTGAAACAGATTTCATTTTAGAGGAATTTTTAGGATCTTTCTCGTGATATAAATTTTATAATCCTCAAATTATTATTTTAAATGCAAACATTAAAGAATGTTACAAAAGCAGCTTAAAAGTTTAAATTTAAAAAAATCTAAGAAGAATTTCTCAAAAATCTTTCTTAGTGCACCCCTACACTATAGGAAGAATCGCCATGCAAAATTTCAGCCCTTTAGGTTCTGCGGTTTGGTCTGTGCGTTATCTGTCAGTCAGTTAGTCAGTTACGGAACTGTTTTATATATATGATTATTGATAATTAAAATACATAAAACATATTTTAATTATCAATGGATTTGATTATATTTTAATTATCAATGGATTTGATTATATTTTAATTGTCTATCCGCAGCCCATATTTTATGCCTAATTTCCATATTTTAGACCTAGAAATCACATATCTTTCGAAGGCATGGAAAATATCACTTCTTATTATCGCCGACAAAGATCATTAAGTACGATACCAACCTGGTATTTTGCTAACTGACGTTTGAAGATGTGGGGTCTGCCCTGCATTAGTTACAGACTACCTGACTCTACCGTTACTACTACGTTCATTCTACCCTTAGACAGAATAGTAAATAATGGACTGTTAGGGAGGTTGAATGGACTAAGCATTCAACCAATGTGTTATTGACAGCAATAAATCAGCTTAGATCATTCAAATTAAGACTTTTAAATAATTAAATAAGTATGGACAGAAAAACAACTTGTGCCATTTGCTTCGATAAGGAAAAGGGATATACACAAGGGATACCATCGAAAATAACACCTCCTTCAATCCATGAGACAGGTCATTAAAGAATACCGTCCTCAAGATTAAGAGCACCAGGTTTTTATTCGCGGTCTTGACGTTCTTCAGAATAGTGGGCTGAATATCGTATGAAAATGCTATAGTGATGTAAATATGAAATTTAAATTTGCGTTGAAGCCACCCACATAGTATAGTGGTTAGCGTTCTGAGCTGCAGTGGGCTTGGATTCAATTCCCGAAAATGGATTGGTCGTTTCCATGTCGTCTCCCTCATATGGAGCAATGCTGGTTCACCTATATGGTGCTCCTATAATAAAGTATCCAGGAAAACTTCGGGGAACTTCATGGGACAATGTCAGAAGAAGGACCTGCTTTCAGAGAGAAGTATCTGCCGCAATGAAAAAAAGTTAAGCTAAAGATTTTACTGACAGCTAAGAAGGATTTAGTTGAATATTCGGTCCGAAAATATCATAATTAAATAGTATCTTTTGCAGAAGTCTCTTCAAAAGATAATCAGTAAGTGATAGTCAGTACTTTTAGGAAATGTGTTTTTTTTTTAATTCCAAATATAATCTAGTGTTTTACTTGCTTTCGCTAAGAACCCTAGGGTTAGAAAATCAATTTATTTTGTGATTCAGCTTCATTTCGAAAACTACGGGATGTTTTTTGATAGTTTTGCAATTAAAATTTAAAATCCATTATTAAACGTAATCTGCAATTCCGATTAACTCATACGATGATGAGAGAAATTATCCTCTGGTTTAAAATTCCAGATACATTAATTTTCTTGGTAATATAAGTTTGTAAGAAATATATAAATACAGAAATGTTCATACAGTAAGGATTTTAATGGAAAGTAAAATCGGATTAAATAATTTTAAGCATTTAATACATTCATTATATATTAAATCATACATTAAATCATTAATTATAAATAATTATATTTTTGTCAAGAATTAATGGAGATTTGAAGAAAAATGAAAGACTATTTATAGTTCTATGCACAACAATTAAGCCGAGAATTTTTTTAATTTAATAATGTTCATTTTTATATTGAAACTAATTCCTCTAGAAATAAGTTTTAAATAAAAATAACCCTTTACTTCACTTATATGCCAAATTATACAGCTATTTCCTTTAATGCCAAAAAATAAAATTGTCCAGGCATTTATATGATAAAAGAATGTAAACGAAAGCTCATAAACCTAGACAGACTTTAAACTGTAAAAAAGAAGGCTGCTCTTTTTAACTTAAAGTAAAACTAGAATGAGCTTTCAGAACTTGAATATTTAATGTAACATCCTCATTACCATATTCAGTATGAAATATATTCATGAATTTATTTTCTGCTTCGTGCTTTATATTTGAATATTTTAGAGCAACTCTCATACACTTTAGCTCAAATGGTATATGGTATCCCTAAAAACTAGTCCATAATACTGTAGATTTATAATACTCAGCTTAAAATCATGGAGGAAAATTTAATATCTGGGCAGTGACGAAGATTCAGCTTTCAGCTGTATCAGCATTCAAAAGTATCACTCTATAAATATATGTTCCTAAGATTCAAATGATTTATTACTGATATTATGTAATATAAACAATATGTTATATTTTTAATAAGCATTGTAATAAGTAATTCTGTATTTACAGAGTATAAAAGAGGCTTTTATTATGATTTAAATATAAGACACAAAACTACAAATGAAGAAGTAGGACCCCAAAATAATCTATATATAACCTATATCCAAAAATAATCGATATAAAACAGTTCCATGACTGACTGACAGATAACGCACAGACCAAAGCGTTCAACCTAAAGGGCTCAAATTTTGCATGGCGATTCTTCTTATAGTGTAGGGGCGCACTGAGAATGATTTTTGAAAAATTCTTATTAAATTTTTTTAATTAAATTTTTAAGCTGTTCTTGTAATTTTTTTAAAGTTTGCATTTAAAATAATAATCTGAGGGTTATAAAATTTATATCACGAGAAAGATCATAAAAATTCCTTTAAAGAATGAAATATTTTTTTAACCCTTACTTCCATTTTCTGATTTTCTGTGAATTTTTAAAGCTTAAATTTTTAGAATTTAATTTATTAAATGCTGATCACGTGGTTTCTTTTCTTTTTGTGACACTTTAAATTAATTTTGCGTCACATCCATAACAACGAAATAAATTGACAAAAAATATTAAAATACGATAAGAGATAAAATTTAACCACTAGACTAACTGGCATGGAAATTTTTAAAGAATTTAATTCAAATTAGTATGTTTTTCAGATATTAAATATACAAATTAATTGCATACATTGAGCGTTGTATTTAAATTGAATGTACTCTGTAGCGAAGCACGGATATTCAGCTAGTTTTATATATTATTATTAAGGGCTGTTTCCGATCATGGTAGAACATAAATCTCTGAATTATGTAAAAATATAAAGTTGTCGTTGAATGTTGGAAAAAATTACATGGTACCTCGGTACTCGTCATTAACTGGTTCCAGAAGGCACGACGAGTATTAAAAACGACGAGCACCGAACAAATGTTTCCCATAAGGAGTAATGTAAATTAAATAAATTCGACAAGCACCGGAGCAGAAGATTACCGAGGTATGACTGTATTTGGGACATAGGGACATGACAGTAGTGTCACGGCCAGGTGCAGGAGAATTGAAAATTACCGGACGAAGTAAAATAATTGCTAAATATAAGAAAGAAACATGGCAAATGACGGGCAATAAAAAGAGAAAGGGTGAGAGCCAACAATATAGCGAAACGGAATATATAGATAGTGCTTGTAGCAAAAAGTATAAGATAAAAGTTCCAGAGAGTGAGTTGCAACGAATAGAAGAAAAGAAGAAAGGGAAGACTAAATTTATGATGGCTATAAAACAGGCCACCCTGCTTGATGCCGAAGCATGGGAAAAAAGTTAAGTTAGAGGGAGAATTTTATAAATCCCGCCCTCGATACGCAGTGGTGAAAAGGGGATTGAGAGGAGGCATCCACAGACGAATGGCGATGGCATGGTAATAATATGACCAATGGAAATTGTAAGAGGTGGAGTCAGCATAATAAGAGAAAATAATATAAATAAGAAAGGAAGGCACATATAACCTATGATGAGAGTTAGTTAGAAGTTTGAAATATAGAAGTAGTGTCAATCCGATGAATATGTACGAAGAACCCCGATGATATAAATATAAGTCGTGGCCCATGCAGAGGAGCCCTAATACCTAGGAAGAGAGCGCCCCAGTGTCCCGGGCCGAGGGTCTGCAAGGAGTGAAGGAGTCAAGTACCAGACGAAGAAAGTGCCCTAGTTCCGTGCGATGATAATACAACGAAGTTCGTCCTTACGAGTGCCAGCTGCCCATCATAGTGATCTAACAGTCATCTTTCGAGGTACCGACTTTTGCGTTTCCTTTTTATATTACTGTCATTGCTTCTCAGTGTGTAGCCTTAATAACTAATATAGAGCGCGATGATGATGTTATTTGAGAATAAAATGTTAAGGAGATGACCGATAATTCGTAAATATACAATTTAATTAATATGATGTTATGCTTATATATATGAGTAAATATTGGTAGTAAAGGAACAGGGATATATGAGTGATTATGTTTATAAAATGTTATCATAATAAGTGAATGAATTAACTATATGAGTCGTAGAGAATTAATTTAGCAGTAATGAAGTTGTTAGTAATGTATAAATGAAGGAGGAAATATTTAGTAATTTGTATCGTATTATTTATGTGTTCAATATTCAATAAATTGATTTGTCACTGCAAACCAGAGTTGTTTCCATCATTTGGGAATCACAATTAATCAATGTACTAACCACAATCTTAAGCAATGAATTAAAAAAATCATAATCATCATTATAATATATTTATATTTAATACTAATACACCAATTAATTAATTAACTTCTCACCGCCACAATTTACAAGGCACTGGTTCCTTTATGTTTATCTGAAACATACGCGAAAGAAATGAACTGTTCAAAATGTAGAAGTTCAAATGGATTTTATAGCAATGAAGACTAAACGACACACATTATCATACATTTATCTCTAATTTTAAAAGAACTAGGCTGCTTTTCGAGATTAAATATAGATATTCTACTTTCAGGACAATTGCCCCACCTATATTAACTTATACAAACCACAATTTTCCACAGTGAATACCTAGATAAACCATGAAGTAGTTAACAATTCATGGAATAATACAAGATTCAGAGCAATTCTCTAAAATGATTCTGAATTTAATCTGTCAATGGGTTAAAACAATAGGTAAATCATCAGTTTTATCACATTCGAGCTTTTAAAAGTATGACAAAAATTAAATCACTGCCCTTAAACGGGAGATGTATCGTTTAACCCTGAAGGGACAGAGTAATTACTTTTGATAGGAGTACCTGTAAACAAAATTGGAGATCAATATTGGAGAACAAAATTGGACTCAATGTTATCAATTTTATCTTAAATGTTTTAAAATCAAAATTTTTAGTAGGTTACCATGTAATGACAAAATTCGTATGGAATAGTTAAAATGCATTAAAATGTAGAAGGGTAAGTAAAAGGGCCTTCACAATGGAAAAGCATATAAGGAAAATAAGTTAATTGAACGTAATCAAAGAAATGTTGAATGGTGTAATCATAATTTATAAATTTATAATACAAAGAATAAAATAAATGAAAGACAGGTGCAAGCAATGTCCTCTAGTATCCAATTAGATTTCTTAACAGAAATTCACATAAATTTACATTTTTAATAGGTGACATAATTATTCAACATCAGTTATTTTTTTTAAATTATACAAAGAAAAATACATAAATTTATCAAAAATGCTGATATGAAGTGTAAAACAATTAGTACAGTCGAAACCAGTCATAGCGAACCCGGTATATAACGAACTCACGGATATAACGAACTCACGGATATAACGAACGAAAATTTTGGTCCCGCTGTTTTCCTACTGTACGTAATTAAATTAGTATTATGTCACTTTAATGTAATCGATTTTAGTTGATTTCATTCATTAATGATCAATTTTAATAGATTTTATCATTTTTTAATACATTATTATTGTATACAAATTGCAGCTTATGAGTTATACATTTTGTGAACTCTAGTATTTTTCTTAAGGGTTCGGATATAGCGAACCACCAGATAAAGCGAACAAAACTTTTGGTCAATGAAGTTCGCTATAACGGGGATCGACTGTAGTACACTTATTACTTGCTTCATAGTTGTTTTCTTAATTATCACTTAAAATATAGATTTATTGAAATATGGCTAATATTTTAAAATTTTAAGTAGATAAATGTCAAATAAGAATTTAACCATGCTTAAATGAAATATTTGCTTTTATTTGCTGTTAAACTAAAATATACCAAGATACTCTTCATACTTCTAAACAAAAAGGACATCAACCACTTGGGTGATAAAAACGATATTGTATCAGGATTTCAAAACAATATATTGGAAGAGAGTGTGAACAGAATGTAGATAAGGAAATCGGGATACCTCTTTGGCTTTTACGATCGTCGTTCTTAAACCGGTTGTGAAAAGAAACTAGAGTTCATACAGGAATTTTATCATCCACGTAATGAAAGTCATGTTCATAAAAAACTTTTCCTACCAAGTCCCGGTTTTGAATTTTTTTATTTTTTTATTTGTAAAGTAGTTGTCAACAGTAAGTAACCCTTTTTTTAGAATAGGGAGATCTATTTACTTTTTCACCGTTTGATGACGTTGTTTTTCCAGGCTCATTTCAGGGGAATAAAATTTGTTCAGTTACATGACATTTTAGCATTTTTTTTACCACAAAACCGGCCGACCGGTCAATATTTGAGTCGATATACTAAATAATTAAATAAAAAAGCTTTCATTACAACATTTAAATGCAAGCAGAATGTTTTTCAAAAAAAAATTTATGAGAAGTAATCGTCTGATTTCTATATTACTCCACTGAATATTTCATAGCGTGATTAAGATATATTGACATATAATCATCAAGACGCAAAATGCATTTTTTTAACATGCTTATCCCTTTCGCTTTGACTGTTACATAAACGTAAAGCTACTATCTGCGTTTTCTCCCGGCTGTCAAACTCGCATGACAGAGAGAAAAGACTTTTGCTACCGACTGTCACATATACATGACAGTAGATCAGAACTTTTATTAGTTAATTTTTGGGGCACTAGATGACATCCTAAGTCCATGAAATTTTGAAAACACATAGTTGTGACCTTGTTTTTGAAATAAAAAGGGATATGACTCCAATGCTGGCGGTACTTTTTTGTAAACAAATGGAGAGAGCTATTTATTGCGGCTGGCTGTCAGCGATTAGGGCATTTAAACTTTGCAGGTGTTCTTCATTGAGAAATTTTGTTTTTCATTTGTTGTGGTATTATAGCGTTGGACATATAGGTTCGCCGTTTAGTTTTGAGGCGCAATCAGACTCTGATGTTGTGAGTTTCCGATTTACAACTATAGTCAAGTAAATACTGTAAAAAATATTTTAATCTGCAAAACAAAAATATGTTAATAGAAAAATTATAAATGAATGTGTATGCAACCTATATATAGATTTGATCTAAAATGGTTAATATTTTGGAAATTTTCGTAAAATTAGGCTTAGCGCTTCAAAGACAGTCGGCCTGGAGGGAGCGCTCACATGAAGCACCTCCGGCCTCAGCGGAATGCGCGTGATTGCAACACCCGTCGCGAAAGGGTTAAATATGCTCGAGGTAGCCTTGTGGTAGCGCGCTTGCATTCGGTGCTGAGGGGGCTCGGATTGAATCCCGACAAGCGCCATTAAATACCTACGTGTCTAGGCCTTATATGGGTACCTCAAATCTGTGGACCGGAAAATCCCTCTAAAGATCAGTGAGACAAAAAAAAGGTCAGTGAGGGTGGGTGGGGGTACAATCCCCCATATGACACCCCTGGAGGTGCTCGGTCAAAATTGAGGTGGCACCTAGCGGACCTAAGACTGACTTCGACCATTGTGGTGTTATACTATAAACCGGAACCGCACACATCAGCTTAAAGCCTATATGGACCTGGTCTGGAACTTCTGGACACGGGGCATTAGGAACAACGCTAAGGGGATGGTGGACCTTTCAAAACGATTTTTTTAATTTTTACCACAGAGATATGAAATTTTGTATATATATTCATTAAACTATAACAATATTAAACACCTTATAAAATTTTATAAATATTTTTAAAAAAATATTTTATAATTAAAAAATTTAAATTAAATTACCCTTCTTTAAAATGCTCCTTGCGACTCAATTTTAAACTTTTCCCCTTAATTTTGCATTTATATTGCTTATAAATACTTTCTGAACAAAGTTATGTATTTTTTTGTACTTTCGTTGAATAGTTTATTTTTAGAAAATATTTTTATGCTTGTACTCTGAATTTTCACGAAATTTTTGTACTTTTCTACACAAAAGTTAAACTTTTATAACCTAAATGACCTCTAATCCTAAAATGGATACATAACTTTATTTTGATGTATTACAGGAATCTTTATTATAAATTTCATAAAATTTCGTCAAAAATTATGACGCGAGGAGCATTTTAAAGACTTGCAAATCTGGAAATTTCTCATTTTGAGAAAAAGTCATTTAAAAGATAATTTTTTATCTACATTTAATACTTACTACTCTAAAGCCACCAGTTTTTCATTTTTCCTTTCACTACACATTTTAAATGCATTTCATTCCAATATTTACATGTTTTTAAAATATTAATACACCCCCCAAAAAAATTCCAATTTTTGCTCGATTTTTGGTAATTTGAAAGTCCACCATCCCCTTAAAAACAACAAGAACATGTTTAAATATATTCCTTTTTCTGAATGTCAATCAAGGATTAAATATCTTCGAAAATTCAAATTACATTCAGTCCGTCATAAATTAATATATAATACAATGAAACATTTAGTAAAGTAGAATATCAGTAAAAAATATTGCATGGCAAGTAAAAATATTCAGATGAAACTAATTTCTCAGTATTTAAATGCAATAAATCCTGTACACTAGTAATATATTTTATTCAGCTTTTTTAAACACTCTACCAAATCCTACCTCTAATTTAACTTACTGTAAACTATTTTTTTTTACACCAGAAAGAGAATTATTTAAATCAATGAAAATCCTCTTCTTTATCGGATCTCTTCAACCATACATATGGTTGATTAATCTATTTCCTCAACACAAAGTTAAAATGAAGCGTGCCATTAGTTCTTTTTTTTTCGTCCCCAATTTTCTATTTTTAGAATAAAACATCCTGTTTTTATTTACTTTTATTGGAAAGGATAATTTATTTATTATTTGCGCTTGGAAGCACTTTCTTCTTTAAAAGTTTTACTACCGTTGGACATGGAAATTGATGACTTCGCAAGTGTAGTTAACGTAATGATTTAGTGATGCTTAGAGGCAACACGACATTCATGGCGTGTCAGAGAGTACGGTGTTATTTACAGTGTGATTAAATGTAAATTCAGTCTTTATAAATTATCAGGAAACACACTTAGTTTTGTTGTTAATGATCTTGAGATATTGACTAAAAGTGACTTTCATAATGAGTTTTAAGAGGGTGTCTTGAAATGCATTCTTTTTACAGGATTTATAAAAAAAAGCATCTATAAGTTTACCCGTATGCAAGTTGAGAGATATCAAGTTTCTAAATCAATCTAAACTGGTGTCCTAACTAAATAACATCATCAACTTTAACCTTACAGCAGTCGAGTTCGCTATTTCAACGTGAACGGTAGCATGTATTTCCCAGATACATTAGTGTAATATATAAATTTTTAAGAGTTTAATTAGTGAAGTTATGTTGTAATTTGTTAAAAGTTAATAATTACGCTTTTTTGAAACAAATATTATTTAAATTACAAGAATATTCATTTAATTCAGAAACAGAAATAACGTAAATATAAATCATGAAAACAATGTAAAATGACCAAAGAATTGTTGAAATGACGTGAAAATAAAATAAATGAAATTGTGGATAACCAGACTGATCTATGTACATTTGTAATATAAAAGTATAAACATAATATAAAAGAAAAATAATTTAAACTGAGATATAAAAAAGAAGAAATTAGACGTTATAGTCCTCGAGTCGAAGCGTTGCAGTCTGGGCAAATATGTTTAGAGTGTCCCAAACATATAAATTTCTTGCAAATCTCACAGCTGAAACTCGTGATCCTAGTGCCCTTGTCCTTTTGGCAGGGCTTGCATCTTTTTTTTTCCCTGACGTCTCTTCTTCCACTTCTTCAAATAACGCCTAGTTCTGCTTTTCTTTTCAGCGCTTTAATTTTTAGCTCGCTTTGCAGAGAGGTAGGTGCTCTTCGGTCAATGTTTTGTTTCACAAAGGCACATTGAAAGTAATTAGACGCAAAAGTTTCAACCATAATATTTAATCATAAAACAATAATGGTGTCTTATTTTAAAAAAGCAGATATAACGAAAACTTACACGAACAGTCACGCGTATATCTAAAATACAAATAGCGGATATGCGGCACCCTATTGAAGCCTCAAAATTCCGACGATGACAGAGAGTAGGTCACAGTGAGCAGGTAGAATAACCAAATGCTGGTGTTCGTAGCGTTCCATGGTCTAAATATATAAAACCGAATTCAACTCAAGTGTATGTCCCACATACGCGCGACTGCTGGAAGGTTAACTTAAAAATAAACAATAGGTTTCGTTATACAAATACAATATACAAATAAAAAAACAATAAACATTCTACTTGAGAGTGAAAATAAAAAGTGGAATAAAAGTGTATAATGAATCAACTAGCTCCATAATCTCACATTGTGCCAAACCATATCATACCCAAGCAGTGTTGACTAATTTCTCAGAAATCTAACACCCCGCAGTTCTGCCTTCCGATACCTACTTACCTTCACGTGATTTCTGAAACATCCAACTTGCACCTCGGCTTCATTCACTGGCTTGGACGGCCATTGATTCCTCCAATCTTAAGGCGCGTTTACATACAGCGAACGAAGGGTAACAAACGAAGTTATTCGATAAGAGTATACGTAGCAACGAATACCGCTGAACACATTTGTTTGTCTTTGCCACGGTTCGCTGACTAGGCGGTACATCAAAGGAAGTTCGTTACTCTTCGTTAGCTGTCACTCGCTGTATGTAGATCCTACAGTTCAGCTTGGAATCTTTTTATTTTTTGCTAGCAAATTTCAATTTGAATACGAAACTTAATTTCGTTCTCCGTTATCTGTAACTGAGAACCTCAATTTAGTATCAAACCGAACACTGAATCCGTTTGTTACCTTTCGTTTGCTCTATATATGCCCGCTCTAGAAGAACTCCAACAAGTCCATAACTGTGGTGAAGAATCCCGTGAATTTTCGCTCTTGACTCACCTCCGATAAAGAGTTCATCTTTTCGCTCTGTCCCGTTACCAGACTAGTAAGCTCCCTATCACTCTTTCTAGTGTTCCTAAAAGAGCCGAGAAAATTTTAACGAAAAATTGGAGACGAAAAAGGGACTACTGGAAAGGGAGCTTAGAAGAAAGTAGCTAGAAACAAAACATAAAAATTCCATACATTTTAAGGTATCCCCTTTTATGCTGCTATGGAATTGAATTCTCATCCTTTATCTTTCCAGTTTCTTTTGAAATTTTCTTTCAAACAATATATCTGTGTTTGCCGTGCAAAAGGTGTTAAGTCTAAAATGGGCTAAAATGGGTTATAAAACCAGGCATGTTTGGAAAATCAAGGGCTACTGCAGGGTACAGAAAGCTAAGTCGAATTCCACTCCTAAATATTTTTATTCATCAGGGAAAATTTGGGGCATGTGAAACAAAAATCAAATACATTAGTGTTAAAGGGGTTATGTCCCAATCAAGGACTTAACACTCTTTACTCAACAAAAATAAAATTAGAAAATTTACTTTAAAAAATAATTAAAAATTAAACTTAAAAAATGACTCTACAAAAGCCATTTTTTCAATCCCGTTTTGGACTTGACACTCTTTTCACTGCAAACACAGATATAAAAGTCCATTTATAGTTATTTTAATGAGACTCGACTGATATTTAAGAATTGTTATTCGCCGTCATATTATAATTTTTCTATTGATTCTTTCATTGTTTTTTTACGAAAGCTATCAACGCAATCACACGACACAGAGATTATTCAAAAGGAAGAGCGCACATGTGTTACACTAACTAGCTATCTACTGACTGTATCTTAACCGTATGAGATATCTATTGAGTTTTATGCTTACATCTGTTTAAAGTTCTTCTAGCTGTTTTTCGAGTATCTCTGAATTGTCAGGTCGCAATTTTTTTAAAGATATCGAAGAATGCACATACCATTCTTAAAAACAATGGTACAAAAAAGGATATTTTCGAAACAAATGTAGAGTGCATTAAAAAGCCTCAACGTCTATAATGCTGCTTGTATGAATATTGTGGATTCGAAGCTATCGCTACCGTGTTGAAGTGAAAACTAACAAATTTAAAGATAATAAAAACATGTTTATACCTGAATAACAAAATTGAAGATTTTTTTTAGTTTTCTTTTTGTGTTTAATTTCATACTGTAGAATCAGTGATTTTTAATACATGGTGCGATTCACATCCAAGTTTTGGAAAAGTCCATTTATCGTTAACTAATCTATTGTTTCGTATCATCAGGAAAGAGAACATTTAAAGATATTTACGGGTTAGTTACTAAATGTAATGTTTGTAAGATTCCTGTAACTTCCAATTTACAACCACCATGATGAAGAAAATAATAAGCAGACTGTCTTTAACAAAGATAGGTTGTTCAAAGTCAGTCATCTAAACAGAATTGAACAACCTGGGTGATCAGTCCCTTCATTGTAATCGCACGAATTTAAAGAGCAATAAACTTAAAATACTGACTATATATGCGTTATGGAGGCTTAGCCAAAGCAACGCTCTATGGCTGTCTTGCTTAGAGGCCGAATTACCGCTATTTTAATTACTCATAGATCAACGCTGGTCTTTAATAATTCACAGGTCATTGCAAATTAAGCTGCAACGTGATCTTCTAAAATTGGTTTGCCTACTTAACTATATCTAAACAGAATTCAGAGTATCCTCTCCAAATCTGACTTCAGATAACACCTATTCGAGTAAACACAAACAGTGAGGTATATACGACATAGCTGACGTTTTGCGCTCCCTTTCCTACAGTGCATAAACGTCCTTATTTGCACACTTCTGTATTAACTATAAATTAGAATACCAACATATTGATAATGGTAAATCATCGCTTCCCGTTCTCGGTCATTTCAGAAATAGAGTTCAAGCATTTGCAGAAACGAAAAATATAATAAAATATAAGATTTAAAGGTCAGTTCCCCATTAACAACCTCTTACCTGCTCCACAACTGTTTCCTTTTGGTAACATCTTTACACTCAAGTATACGTATATGGTATAAAAAATGCGACAGGTTTCACTTTGGTGCACATAGAAACTATGAAATTCAATGCCATGTATTACGTGAGACTATATATTCAATGCTTTTTCAATTTTTTTTCTCACTGCAGGATTATCTCATAGATAGCGTACACATAAATTTTTACTTCAGAATTATGTTTTAGGTCTGATTAAATGTAAAAATACAATGGTACAAAAAATGATATTTACGAAAAAAATGTAGAATGCATTAAAAAGTCTCAACGTCTATAATGGTGATTGTAAGAATCTTGTGGATTCGAAGCTATTGCTACCGTGTTGAAGTGAAAACTAACAAATTTAAAGACAATAAAGACATGTTTACACCTGAATGACAAAATTGAATAATTTTCTTCAGTTTTCTTTATGTGAGTCTTTCATACTGTAAGATCATTGATTTTTAATACATAGTACGATTCACATCCAAATTTTGGAAAAGTCCATTAGTATAACCTGCAGTGCAATAATGGCACTAAATGCATTAATAGTATTTAAATTTCATTATTAATGTTATCGAAGTACTTAATGCCTTGGATAAATTTCAGAAAGTTTTAAGCTGCACAATATGCTTTAGAAATTATGACATTACTGGAGTGAAATTAAGGATAATAGCATATTTTCGTCCAAGCATATACACTCATGTTCAGGGGAAAACATTCACACTGAAATATGGCATAATAAAGTATCACATGATACCAAATATAAAAAAGGATTTTTTGTTTTCTTGCATTTTCAAATATTTGTACACGAAACACAGTTTCAAATGCCTAAAGATAAAGATTGTAGGCTAAAATCATTTCAGTTTTCTACATTAAAAATCAAAGGTCTGGTATGCTATTTAACAGCAATCTCATTCTTTTTCTAATTAATAAATATATAAAATATTATGATTGATTACCTTAGTTTTACTGAAAATATACCATATCTTTAATGTAATAAGCAGTTTAAAAGGAAATATGTATAAATCCTAAATTCTATACATTAAAATTTAAACGGATATTCTTCCGTTTCATATCTCCTTTTAACTAATCAACCAATCAAAACATATTGAAAGGAGGTACGGAAGGAAATTATAAAAATAAGGTATTTAAAATTACTGTCCACGCTATAGAATTCAAACGAAACATAAAAGAAACAAGCTGTTAAGATTAGGTTCTTTGTTTTAAGAATTTACGAAAATTTTTAATCCATATTTTTACATCATGAGTATACGGCATCTTTTTTTAATCGATTTCTCTAAAAATCTTACTTTATGCACTGCTGACGCTGCGAATGATTGAATAGCGAAATACGAAAGTTGAATCTGTAATCTTAATTACTCCACTCCCCTAACGGCAATTATATAAAATATTAAATTTATTTTCATACTAGAAGGTATTGTAAATACAACAGAGTTATGACCACACGCTTCATCTATTCAGGCATATCGTAGTCACGAAGCTTATATGAACAAAGTTATCATCGCTCACTAACTCCTTCATCCATAACTTTTTTCTCTTAACTGCTGGGTTATGTACAAATAAAATTTCAGCATCGTCCACCCTACATTGTAAATCAATTCAGTATTCAAACTTATTAAAATTTCAACATAAGTATAGAGCGTTACGCAAATTTCTTTCACAAGGTTTGTAACAAAACAAACAAAAAAATTAAAAGAAAATATCACGTATATATTTTGTCAAAAATGGCTATTGCTCTTGTCGCTAGGGAGCAAAATGAGAACGTGTCTTCCTGAATATTGACTTTAAAATCTATTTAGAAAATAATATTCCAGGTTCCACAGGGCTGGAAGATATTTAATATACCTGAAAATTCTAAAAAGTTCACAATATCTCCATGTATCGAGATAGTAACGGTGTAAAAAACGTCAGACATTTGTTCTTTTTTCCTGGAATATAGGAAAGAGGGTTGTTTTGGGAGTAAAATCTTCTTACATATCAACAAAATTCATGAATTTCAAATAAACAGTTGTATATATTTGTAACAATTTTTGCATTTTGATTTACATACGTAAGGATTAAGGAAACATATCTCACGTGAAACCTGTAGTTTACGTACTGTAAGACACCAGTTTAGACAGGAACACATAGTTCCTTAAAATCCACAATCAAACCACAATCAAGACTGTCGAATATAGCCAAACTAATGAATAAAATTCTTCATCAGGTCTAGGATAATCAGTTAGGATTGCTTCCATGAGCAATTCATGAATGGTCTAGAGACGATCACACCTAAGGTTGTTGTTGTTCCTAATGCCCCTTGGCCGTAAATTCCAGACCAGGTTCTTATAGGCTTCGGACAGAGTAGTGCGGCACCGGTTTTTAATTGCACCACAAGGGTCGGACTGTGACTTGGCTAGGTGCCACCACAATTTTGACCGAGCACCAATATGGGCGACATCTGGGGGGAATCTACCTTCCACACCCACTGACCTCTTAGACCAGTGTTTCCCAACCTCTTTCGAGTCGCGACCCCCTTCAATAGTTCTCAGGCATCTCGCGACTTCCCCCTCCCCCATTCACACTCTGTATATTTCTATAAATGAGATATTTTAAGATATTAAGGAAAAAAACTAATCTGAATTTTCAATAATTTAATTGGATCCGAATATTTAATTCAACAAAAATTAAGTAAATGAAATCATTTTGATGGGATGGCTGTGCTTGCGACTGCATGCTCTGCTTCGAAATTCGTGGTTGGGTTTTTGACAAAGCTAGCCTCATATAATGTTCGGTACTCCGATTTCGGCACTTCGTTTTGATGTGGGCAAGGGCTGAAAAACCACTTTCACATAGATACGTTGTGGCAAATGGCGCCAAAATATGAAAAGCAAGTGGATACTTGTGGGTAGGATTGATATATCAACAAATTGATATATAGCACATATGAATGAGGGATTTTTCTCTAAAAAAATAACGTGCCGATGATTCTGAAGATCCAAATACTCATCTTGTGTTTCATAGAGAATACTAATCACGTAGAGAAGTAGAGAATGGGTTTCGTGCAAGTGCAGCTTATTTTTTGAGCTCAGGGAAATATCGTTGAAACTCTTTTAACAGAAGGAAGTTTTTTGAAGGTGTTCTGTAATATCCGACTTTAGATGGTCATCGTGTTCATCAAATTCCTCAACATCACTGGACATTTTTTCAAACAAGGCAATGTTTCCTTGGTTTACTTTTCGACACCAGTTCTGCAGTTTCCAGACAAAAGCCCTTAGACTGTCCTGGAGTTATTATGTGAGTGTCCATTCCTTGAAGTTTGAGGTTAAAATTATTCAACGGTTCAAAAATATCTGCTAAGTAAGCAAGTCTTTTTTCCACAATTTATAACTGAAGTGAGAGAAAAGTTCGTATTTTTCTTGGGCTTTTAAGAACAACGATTTCGTCTTTCATCTCATAAACATGGTTCAGAACGTTTCCCTTTTATAGCCAGCGTACAGATGCTCGAAACAGCAGAATTTCATGATCTGTAGTCATTTCTTTGCAAAATTCTCTAAAAAGACGGGTATTAGGGGCTCCGGATTTTACTTAATTAAAAATTTTGATTACTGAATCAAGTGCATTTTTCAGAGGAGTTGGTAAAGTTTTGCTGGCAAGCACATATCTGTGAATGTCACGGTGTGTACACTTTGCTTCAGGAGCAAGTTCTTTTACTTTTTACTGAAAACCCAACTTTGACACCAACATAGCATTAGCTCCATCAGTACAAACGTCACAGACATTTTCCGACTGCAGTCTTCCATATTTGTATCTTCACCATAACATCTTCACTTGTTGTTGTAGTTTCGAGTGCGCTACAAAATAGGAAATCGTCTTTGATGTCCTCTGAATGAATATATCTCACGAAAACAAGCAACTGAGAACAGGAACTTACGTCCTTTGAGACATCAACTTGGAAACAAAACAAGGGAGAAACTTCGATTTCGTTCAGCACTTGCTCTTTCACATCTTCGGGCATATCAGAAATGCGTCTCTGAATGGTGTTGTTGGAAAAAGATCTTTATCTCTTCTTTGTCTCATTAGATTCCCCAAAAAATAACTTTACAGTCTCCAGCAAACAAGGTTTGATAAGTGTTTTTCTAATCGTGTGGGGCTTTTTTTGTTTGAAAATTTCCAGTGCGACTTCATATGATGCTTGTATTAGCGATGTACTTTGTGGAGGAAAAGCTTCCTGTAGGATCAAATCTTTGACGATTGAGACCGGCTTAATGACGTCGAAAGAACTCCAAATAGTTTTTGATATGTTATAGAGAATCTATGCTCACTTCTACCCAGACTTGGGTGTATATAATTTGAAGTGGCACTCTATTTGAATTATATACAAACACAATTTATACATGAAACATTAATGTTTATTGGATTCATTGCACATATAATTGGCTTTTACAGCAATAAGCATGCGTACTACTTGTACGGAATGTAAATACAGCTTTTAAGGACAATATATTTTTATACTCACGAACAGTAAGTCAAACCAGCAGTACTGCCACGTAAACTTCTGGCCCGTAAAGCACTAGCGCAGGATAACACCTTTTCAACCTTAACAACAACTCCCTTTTTCATTAATGACGCTGCGTGGTATTTGTACTAAGCGCGTATGCCAAAATTAGCATATCTGAAGCAGCTTCTTTAATTCACTCAAAAGTTCGATTCTTGTGAATCGAATCTTGTGTATACCTTACAATGTTCATTATGCTTTGTCACAAAGTGACATTTCAATTTCGAGGCTTTCATTCATTCTACACTGAGGATAACGTTGCACAAAACATTGTGACTTCTCAATGCCATTGCTGACTATGGTGGTAAACCCAAATTTCAAATACTCATCTGAACATTTGTGTTTTTTCTCCAAGTGAAAAGTAGAAATACAATAACACTTCTACTTTATAAATATGTTTAGAATTCCAAATATTAGTAAATATTTCACAATATATATTATTTGACAATATATATGATGCAATATATATGAATTGCAGCAATTGTCATGCAGGTATAAACTGGATTAGTAATTTTTCTTTTAAGAAATGGAGAACACTAGGAAACTTTCCCCAGTCAAAGATGTATAAAATCAAGTACATAATATAACCTCAAGAAAGAAAAAAAAATCACCATCATATTGATTCAGAATTATATAACAGTAAAAATAGAAAATCTCTTACCTAAATAAAATTGCTTTATTAAATTGGGGAAATTTCAATGATATTGTTAAAAGGCACAGCACAGACTAATAAAAGAGAAACCGGCGTTTAGAATTTGTGTTGTCGGCAGGAAGTAACCTCGAGCGGTTTTCATTTACCACTAAATAAAGGCAGTAGATCTGTAATTAACTGAATTTGCACTTGGAACAAGGCCTTTTACAAGTGCCACTGCCCCAGAATTTGACGGTTATTGGGAGATCGCAAAGATTGAAATATGTGATACCCAGTCACATATTCAACGGCCAATCAAAATTAGTTTTGGTTCTATTTTTAGCGTTCTACTGATATTGGATTGTGTAATTCTGTTTAGCAAGAGAGCGTGTGTAAACGTTATGTTCTTGTGCTGTTAATAAACAGTGTGTTTTAGCTTCGTAACTTACTTTCCGGATTATAAGTTGTGCACAACAGATAATTAATACCTGTTAGGTATTCATGATTATCTCACCCAACATTGGTAAATAAATATCGAAAATTGTCTTAGGTGAAATTTTTTAAACAATTTATAAATTCAATAAAGTTTTGGTGACCCCCTGAAATCACAGGTTGGGAATGGTCTACAGATTTAACGTGCCCATATCCGGCCTAGATACGAAGGTACTTAACGACGCTTGTCGGAATTCGATCAGATCACCGTCAGTACCGATAGCCGGCGCGCTGCCGATAAGTTACCGATAGACTACCTGGGTCTCACACTTAGGGTGCCAGACCTGACCTTTGGTTATTAGTTCAAAACAAGAATCCATTCTGATTTTGTCTGTATGTGGTAATGTCCATTTCTATTTTGCGTATGTCACTATCTAGTTTTAAATAAATATATTTCTAGTAATTACTTTGAAAACAGTTCAGAACAACGTCACTGATTATTATTTTTTTCCTTTTTAAAAAAGCTGCAGTTTCTTCAAATGAATGTATATGTTATTTCTTAATAAACTTAATTGGCTCGATTATACATATATATATATATATATATATATATATATATATATATATATATATATATATATATATATATATATATAGAGATAGATAGATAGATAGATGTACGTACGTGTGTATGTAATATCATGACAATTTAACGAGAGGACAACTACATTTACAAAACTACATTTTCGTAAAATTGAAAAACATTAATGGAACATAAGAATTACAGGTATAGCACCCATTTTCCCGTTTATTCTCTGCAAGCTCTAACGTCTAAATTTTCTGAAAATGTAGAGAAAAGTTAATGTTATACTGGATATGGGCATAAATGAATTTTTACAGGAGGTCCATCATTGTCTCTCTGATTTAGAACTAGAAGGATTCCTCTTATTCAAAGCGTCTCCATTGAATTATATATAAAGCATATAATAAAATATATGGAAAAATTAGAGGCCACTAAATAATTTTAATTTTAAAAGCTAATTCTTGAAGATAAAAGCGTGTCTTAACAGGAGGGACAATTTCATTCAAAGCTTCATGAAAACAAAATTAGATTACTGTTGGCGTTATATGATGCGTAATAGGTCTTTGATGTAGCTCTGTTACTATTATGTTAAAGATAAACATGTGTGAACTTTTTACAAGACTATAAATAATATTTCTATAGTTATGAAACAAGGCCATTTAATAATTCATTCACGTTTACGAAGCTTTCTACAAAAATAATCTCATTGAAGATATATTTTTTGAAAGCTAAATAATGTAAAATTTAATGAGGTTAAATTTATAATTGCTTTCAATTTTCTCAATAGTGTTCAAACATACTGTTAGGAATTTATATCTTCAAAAATAGTTCCTTCTACTTATATTTTGGGGATAGCCAAAATCAAAAATATTGTAGCGGTATCTGAGCAGAATTTTTTCCGCCCTCTAAAGGAAGAAAGCTATAAAACTATTCAAAGTAAAGTGGCACGAATGAAAAAATCCAGACATGCACATTATCCTTTACTGCATAGTATCCGAAATACGTTACGAGAAGTTTATGTAAATTTTATGTTAAGAAAACTTACTGGAGCATAAAAGATACAAGAACACTTTAATCACGAAACTCGTGCAAAATACACTGACCTATAGTTACTTCTGAAGCATTTTTTTCATGTAAAATTCCGACAAACAACATTTGGGCTCAAATTCTAGTGAATACGAGTTTTTTTTCTTTTGATGCTGCATGAAAAAATTTCATATATTATATTTAAATTATTTATATTTTATGAATGAGGTTTAATGATATAAGAGACTTAATGAATTTATGATAAATATTATGTTATCATCTTGTCTTGTAAAGCATTCGCTCAAAACTAATAGCAAAACAAAATTGTAAAGGTGATCCATCGCTGAAGAAATATTAATACAAAGCAAGTTTCCTTACAGAATGCTATAAATATTCTTGTAGCTAATGCTATAAATATTCAAATACGTGTAGACTATCGCGATAATAAAGAAATTAGAAAGTTAAATTAATTTAAATAACAAAAGTTGCTATTCAGTTATGAAGATCGTAACATAGCTTGGAAGTGTAATGATAAAATAGAGAAGTTAGAATGTAAAGCCAAGAACTAGATATATATTGAGTTATAAGAGTATGGTAAACTCGGAGAAAGAGTGCGGTCAAGAGGTTGTTACAAATCTTTATTGTTAACGACAGTTTATGAAGTTTTATGGGAACATATTTTGAAAGATGAAATATTCAAAGAACGATAAGTTTTAATATAAAATGCAATAAATTTCACTTTAATATTAGGACTTGTATAAATCACAAACCTCTGCAGAACAGAGGACGCCAATGCATTCACACCATAGCTCTTCACGTCTCAGCCACATTTCAGCACAGCAGACCGACTTCGAGCTAAGTTCATTTTAAACCTGAAACTTTGCACGGGGTTTCGAGATGAGCAAAGATTGAAAGAAACGGGTCAGGTTTTTATCGATGTATCCTATAAGGGTCTAAATCCTGAGGAAACAACTGAAACATAAAGTGATACCAACGCAGATGACGTTACCTCACTTAAAACATTGTCGGTTTCCCAAGGTCGGCCATCCCAAGTTACGCCGGTATCCGGTTTCGAGCTGAGATCATACTAGACATGAAACAGTGGATACCCCATTTTCTGGAGAGACATCTCAGGCTCCAAGCCCAAAATAATGATCATGTTGTAAAATCTGATTAGATCATTCCAAACCTGAAAAATATCTCAAGGCTTTTTTCGAAACACTCATCAGAACTCATTCTTAAATCAAAAAATGCATCTGCGCAGATAGCACCACCAAATTATTAAACCGCTGCCGTTCAGCGTAGCCTCAGCACTTTGTAGTCACTTGCAAATTCGATCTTAGGTCATTAAGGTTCTGCGAAAAATTGGCTAAAGCTTTTCCCAGAGGGCCATCTATGCTATGAAACCCTAATTAATCATTAAATCGCAAAATCCTTGGATTCATAGGATGTCACCAGGCCACTGTTCTGCAAATTTCGGGACTATCGTGGAGAGGCGTAATACGGTTTAGAACTCAGTTCATACCAGTCCTGAAAAAAGTAGCTACCACTATATCAGAGCACCTTCTATGGTTCCAGACCCGAATAAAGGTGAAGTCAGTTCACTCAAACTTCTGATACTCCACGATGCTAATCGTATCGCAAGGTGGCGAATGCAGATTTTGAACTGAAATCAATCTGTACTTGGAACAAAACACTAGGGCACAAATCATCTATTAAAATGCTTATTGCTCAGGCGTAGATGTTTTCATTGCACTTAATTGTTAAAAAGAAAAAAAAATTGCTCTGTTAAACAGGTTTAGAGTTAAAATTCAAATCTTAAAATGTATCATCACTTTAATTTAAAAAGTACATTATGTTTTCCTTAACTGATTTTATAATAACGTTATTTTAGAAGACAGACTGTTTAACGAGGTTTTTTTCAAAACAAGGTTTTTTCATGTGTTTAAAAAAGCATTTATCGTTGAGATTTTGTTAGCTGTAAAGCTTTGAAGAATTATGAAATGTCTTCGCACATATGTACCATCCAGAATTATTAAAATACCCTTCAGAATGTTTGCATTTGGGCCACTATCTATTAAATAACATCATTTTTGCTTATTTGTTTCAATAAATCATTTTTCAGAAAGCAAATGGTATCCTTACCTTACAAGTAATTTTACTGCGGACTTAAAAAGGAAGAAAGGATTTTTTAAGGAAAAATGAGTGCGTGTTATCACTCTCTGCGCACACGGGAATTTTTAATTGTGCGTAATACTGAAAACGAGATGTCGGAGCTATCATGTATTAAAAGAGAAAAAACACTGAGTTTCAGGAACACGAGAAACACTGTATACTTTTTAAAATTAAGTCTTCAGATAGATACGGCTAGATATAATCAGATAGAGTGGCAGGAGAAGATAGTTTTTAAAATTAAGTTATTAAATCATTATGTATACTTATCTGATTATATCCTTACAAAAGGGTGTAATCTGATAGCCATAGAGAAGGGAGAGAGGTTTTTCAACACCAAGTAAATGGTTTAAAGGAATTATCTGATAAAGATACGTTATCTGGGATACTAGAGTTAATTAATGCTTTATCAACATCGTAATTGGACTAAAATATAATTAGTATTTTAAAGATAAAAACAACCTTTAAAAATGCTGAAAAATATGTAAAAACGTTTTTTTTTCTTTGAATGCTAATTTAGTTAATGAGCGTGTGATTCAGTATTGGGAATTGCATAGTTTTAAAGTTTTTTATTTAATTCTTTTTCAACATTCCTCTCCTCATTTATGATTTAGCTTATTCATAAATAAACTGCGTAAAGCAAAAATATATCCACTTATTTCTACACTAGATGAAATAGTCAGACATATTTTAAACATACTTTCAATGAGTCGCGTAATTTTTAACTCTTCATTAGTATTTTCTGAACAATTTTCGTCATATTAAAATAATTAATAATAAAGGGTTTTTTATAATTTGAATACTCGTGAATTTCTGGAAATTGTACATGCTCCTTTGAAATGTCTCTCCTAATTAAAATATGTGTATTCTTTAATGAAACTTCAGAAATAATGAAATAAAGCATACTGTATCCCTAAATTTGCAACTAACTCCAAGGCATTCATATCTTAGTATTAATTAACATCCCTTATAATGATTGACTTGTCTCCCTTTCCTCGAATCTTAAATTTTTAATACGAAATAGCAGGAAACAGGAGGAATACTAATTTACTTAGACAAATGAAATCATTCTGCTATTCTTGCATCTGAAGTTTGATCCCTTCTTGAACTGTACGCCAATTTACAAAAGCGTTGTAGCCTCTAGCTTGTCTGTATACGTATTAGTAATTATTTCAGCAGTTGAAACTTTTATTTTATAAATTTTAAGTAATAAGCATATTTGTAGTTATTTAAAATTAATGCTAACCTTATTGTTGTTGTTATATATATAATAAGAGAAAAATGCTCTGCCGTATCTTTGCACGCATCCATCCAATCAGCTTTGCGAAGAAGTTCTTTATGTATTAAAATAAAAATCTTACACTAGAACAAAACAATTAGTGCCCGAAGAAAACCTTTGGCATACTTTGTCAAATCTGGTTGACTAATTGCAACGAACTACATTTGGAATTTTCTTCTAGTTGAATAAAATATTTTAACTGATATTAACACATTATTAATTGTGAAAAGCGTAAATTTAAAGTTTATAAGCAACGCGGGAAGCAATAACAAATTTCCTGTTTTACAATTCCATCTCGCCTTCAGGATATAGGCGAAAGAGTGCAACTGTTTTTCCTACCTTTGGAGCACTATATTCAACCGTCTCGTAGGATTTATTGCTACAAAACCAAATCCCAAATTGACTGTAATATTTCAAGTGATAACCTATTAACCTTCCCTTAAACTATAAATCGTTTAAAACTCTAAACAAATTGCAAATTTTCTTATCTTAATGGAATTTATGTCAAATTTTCAGCTTTAATTTTGAAAATTTAATGATACTAAAATTTAGTTCTGTAAAGGCAACTTTAAGCAATCTATTTATACGTAAATTATAAAATTGTCTACCACCAAGCATATTTAATCATGAGTTATGAATATTTTTAACGCATTATTGAACACTGTTTTTATTGAATCTGAACCATCCCACGAATTATACTTGAGGAAATTTGCTAAACTACAAAACAAATTATTAGTTTGGTTTGGTTTGGAGCGCTACGGTCAACTTTTTGCTACACGAGGGCTAATTAGATCGGGACCTATAGCTTTAAGCAGATTCCGAAAGACTACAAACATCCATTCCAACTGTGGGACTCGAACCCACAGGATCTGAACCGAATGCCAGCGCCATCGCCCGGAACAAATTATTATCTTTAAATAAAAACATCAATAGTTTCTATGGGTATACTTAAATGTTAGGAATTATCGCAATGAATATTAAAATAATTGTCTTTATAATATAATATCATGCTATTTTCTTAACCAGATAGCATTTTTAAATTCACCCCTAGAACAAAATTTGTCTTCTACTTTCATTAATATTTCATTCGGCCATTCCTTCTAAACATGGTGAGATTTTGTTGTTTTTGTTTCTAATACCCCCTGGCTGGAAGTTCGAGATCAGGCCCATTTAGGCTTCAGGCTGATGCATGCGGTTTATATAGCATCACAACGGTCGGAGACCGTCTTAGCTAGCTGCCGCCTCAATTTTGACAGAGCATCCCAAGGACGACATCTGGGAGGTCCGTACCCTCTCCCACCCTCTCTGGCCTCATAGAGGGATTTTCCGGTCTACGGATTTTACGTTCCCATATATAGCCAACCAACGGAGGTATTTAATGGCAAGCGTCAGGATTCGACCCGAGCACCCTCCGCAGCAAAAGCCTGCGTGGTATCACAACGTCACTTCGAACCCATTGAAAGAAGTTGCTTAATATTAAACAAAAGACTAACAACACAATACATTCATGATTTTATAGTGTGATTATAATAATTCCATGAAGTCAGAATACTTTATTCACTCAATATTTCTATATCTTCGAAGTTTGCTCCTTGTTTTATACACTTTTATTATATATTTTCAGCAATTTAAGTATACATTTAAAAAATAAATTTAAGTACCTTCCTTTATTTCAATAGAAATTTTAATACCATTATGTAGTATAATGTTATTTATCAATATTTCTTTTAAAAGGAAGAGAGAAATAACTTTCAGATATATTGGATCCCTTTTGCCTGCATCGGGAATGACGCTATAATATTCGGCATATAAATAACGCGGCTCTTTATGATCGAATAACATTTAGCGATACTTAATATATTCTGAAAATCTCTCGTACCTCTGTTTTCCTTCATACTGCCGCAATAAAATTTTATAGGCAATATTTCAGACCACAAATGACTCTAAAAAATAACACGTAAAAAAGGAAAGGGACATTTTAAACTGTACCTTACAGTGTAATGATAATGCGAAGTAATATTAAAAAGCCAAACCTCAATTCAGTTGTTAGGATCACTTTCTGTAACTTTTGTATCTCATAAGATACTTGAAAGGAAACTTGAAAAGGAAATTAATGATGTATTTTTTATTTTATTACAAACCATTCGGACCAAAGCGACGAGTCTAACTCGTCACAGACAAAGAGTACATTGACTTATAATACACGTCATACGTTTGAAAAACTATAATACATAATTGTCTGAGCCCTCGTTATAACATTTTAGGCCGAGATCAAAAATAATTATAATTAAAATGCACATCAAGAACTTAGTGATTGAATATCATAAGAATGAAAATTTTAAATAAATTCTATTTAACTACTCTTAAAGATCACTTAAATAAAGTAATATATAGTAGTTTTAAACTTAAATAAAGGAAAAAAATTAGCAAAGTTTTAATAAAGTCTAAAATTAGGATGTGTAAAACTGCCAAAAAAGTAATGAGGCAGCTTTTTAAATTTTATAATCTAATCTGTTTTTACTTACCATAATTTTTTTTTCTGCCGTTGGGGGAAAAAGTCCATGTATGACTTTTCCCCCGAAGGCAACTATGATTATATGGTACATATAATCATAGTCTAGAAAGGGGAGCTGCAACCGATCGCCGGTGTCAACGTTTGTTAATAAAAATTCTTTTGTGATTGTGTGATTTATGTTTCCATTTCCTTGTTTTCATATGTACACCGGACTAAGGTGTGACTATAGAAGTGCAACCTCTCTTGAGGCAATGGCACCCCCTCTTCTGCGGAAAGTGCATCCGCAGACACGACAACAAACAAACAAACAAACTTGTACACCAAAATAAGATTCAAGAGTTTAAAACAATTTTCTTTAGTGCATTTTCTATTTGTTTAAAAAATTCCTTATTAATAAGGAACTTTGATACTTTTTGCTTAAAATTTGAAACTTTTTGCCTGAAGACATCCAAAAATAATTTTTAGCTCATTGAATATAAACTTATACTTTTCCCTTTGCCTTTGGGTATATCAGCTTTTTCAGAAAAAGAATTGATATGTCGATTTCACGAACAAGTTTATGTGAGTGTTGAGTGAAATCGAAATTATCTTTGTGCAACAATTGTTCTAATTTATCAGTAAAGTTACTCCAGTATGCCCTCTTAAAGTTCCATAATGTTTTCGGAGAAGGATAATTCGTCTTTGTGAGTAATGAATTTTGACAGTAGTGACGATTTGCCTTCAGTCCGAACCAGTCTTCAGTAAACTTCCTTATATTAAAGGGGCCAATGTCAGTCGAAACACTGTATAGCTGGGGTCATTAGGGTGAAGGTAAGTAAATGGATTACCTTGATTAAAACATGTTCAAGAGCACTTGAATTTAGGAGATATTCGATCTCAATTTCAATTGCGTTTGAGTCGCTATATCCCCATTTGCTAGAGTGAAAACTCATGTCACCAATTATAATTGTATTTTGTATTATAGATAGAATGTATAAGTCAGGTTTACTTCAGGGTAGAAAGTAAATGGGATTATAATTTACCCTAATTGTAGAAACGTTTTGCAATTTCACTTTTATCCTTTGTATTTCCTACCTTTTTTACAAAATTCCCAACATGGGAGATTTTTACACTAATCAATTTCCCATAGGCAATGTCTATACTTTTACAAAAGATACAAATCAAATCTTGGGAGAGTTAAACTTCGGTGGGTTTTCTATAAGGTTAGCTTTCTTTTTTTACAAATTAATCACCCTTTCCTTTTGGGAGTAGGCTCAGTAATTCTGTCTTCTAAACTTGGGAAATTTCACCCGTAGTCCACTGCAAAATAGTATGTGATTCAACCGAACGACTCCAAAAGAGTCTGCAGGGGGGATTTCTTGTCAGTTTGTCAATATAGATTATATTGCATCCCATTTCAAAAACTTAACGGAAAAAAAAACCTACATACTTATGGACCCATGGGCTTTGAAAATGTTTTTCTTCTCATGTAAAGAATGACGGTTCTATGCATTTTCATTTGCAAATAACTGTAGCTTTTTGCAGTCAACATTAGTATGGAAAAAATTTTAATAGCGTTTTATGAAACTTATAAACTTATTGTTTTCAACAAGTTCCCTTTAATAAATATATCTTTTTATTTCAGCTACAATTTTTTCGCATGAAAATTATTTCGATTCTTAGATAATTTCTCATAAATATTAAGAATTTTGTTGTGCAGTGAAATGCATTCAGAACTGAAAACTTAAGCATTTTACAGCAGTTATAAAAATTATCTCGTTTTACAATTCTTAATTATATTTAAAATTCTGTATTAAAGGAGCATAAATTGTCTTATAAAGTAGGAAGAATTTAGAATGTTCCATAAACCTCATAATTATTTAGAATTTTAATGGCTATTTTATTTTTTAGTCTTGAAATGCATATGTCTGCATATTCACAATTAAAACGCTACTATTTTTAGCTGAAATTGCTCTTTGGAAGCATTAACTTCGGGATTTATGCAAAGCTACTTTGTTTTAACGCATAAAATTCTTTCGCAACATAAATAAATTGCTATTACCAATTCACACAAAACTTTTTAATTTAACTTGGATACACATAAATGGAGTTCTCTTAAGGCGGGTTGAATGCTGGATAATAATAAAATTAATTCCATTTATAAGAAATTAATAACAAGCATCATTTTACCTGCTTAAAAGTTCTTTTTCTATTCTTTTCAGAGTCCCATTTTGTAGAGATATCATTGCAGTTAAATTTGCCTGTACAATGCTTTGTTAGAGGAGAGGTTTTGAGTAAAGGAAATAGAATGAAAAGAAACATTAGATGCATATGAAGATTAGTATAACCATGCTACCAATTCTTTTATCTCGAAAAAAATATGCATTTATATACGAATTCGCAATCTTGTCACAAAATATTTTGATGTGATGATAGTTATTGTCACAAATCTTTTAATTCTGTGTATATTGATATACAGTAAAACATCGTTTATCCGGCTCTCATTGGTCCGGATCTCCGGATAATCCGGATCAGATTTGTAGACCATATTTTTATTTAATGTTCACATTAGATTATAATTTTTAACTATGATAGCAACAACGTAAGTACAAGTACGCCAAATATTCGCTTTTCAGTTCGATTCAATGTACAGTTCCTGCATAGATTGTACAATATAGTATTATGGTGATAAAATATCTTTTGTTAAGTTTAAGTACGCTTTACAAGACTTACCAGTTCTTTGTTGAGAAATGATATGAAAAGTTATTTTTATATTTTTTAATGTCTTGTAAACAATGCTATGTAATTTACTACAAAAAACCGTTTTTTATCGCAATAAACGGTAAGTCAGCTTAGTAAAGGATTTTGCTTTGCTTATTACCCATATTACCGGGATTATCCGGATTTTTGATTGTCCGGATTGCCTCTGGTCCCAATTAGTCCGGATAAATGAGGTTTTACTCTATTGTGGAAAGAGTATTAATTAAATAAAAATGTTATTTATATTTACCCTATACATTAATTTTACTAAAATGTGAGATATTATTTGGGGTTTCTAGTACTCTCTGTTCCTTTTTCCACATAAATAAGTAAGGAACCATCAATATCATTTTCTGTACAAGATTGAGAAAAATGATGATTTAAATTTTATAATGAACTCTCTACCAGCGATGTCATGACAAATCTGGGTCAATTATTTTTGTTTCATTGTTTTTATATTCTGGATCTACTTTGAGAAAAGAAGTGTAGCTTAAGTGAATTCAAGAAAAAAATAAGCTTCAATTTCACATATGTATGTAACTTTCATGACAATTTCTAAGCTTAAAATTGATTAATTACTTTAAGAAACTTAGTGCTACTGTTATCATTTCTTTTATAGTCTTATATAATCATTTCTTATAATAACATCGTTTCACATAATTATGGTAATCATAACTATAATAATAATCATAATTATGATGATGATAATAATAATAATAATAGTAATAAAATAATATCGTCTTATATAATCATATCGTTTCATAAAATTATATCGTTTTTATAATCATTCTTTATAACTATTTGTATGATCATTCTTTATAATGAAGCTAATATCTGGGAAATTTACATTAATAATTTTGAAATTCCACATTTTGAAATCCAAATTCATTTGAATTTCAAAATATTGAAAACATGCAATAATATTTTTACCGAATAAGAATTATTAATAATTTACCTATTTAGGCTCTCAAGTTCCATTTAGAGCCACAATTGTAATCAAAACTCAATGGCAATATTTTGAAAAGATCCTAATAGGTAATGTTATATTCTATGATTCTTCATTACAAATTATGTTTCTTCTCTACCCATTGAAAACTTTACTTTTAATATTACAACAAATTGCCTAAAAATTCTTGAAAAACAATCTTACCACTCAATGTATAATAAATTCTCAATTGTACAATAAAGTATGTCTTCATATTTGAAATCTTATATTTTTTAAAAGCTTTATGGCAACATCTGAAACAAAGGATTATAACAATCGGAATTTTAAAAGTTTCCTGCAATCTTTTTGAAAACAAAGCCAAATCAGTTTTGCCAGCAAAGGTGAGATCTTAATAATTTATGCATGTGTTATCACTGGATATCCCTTTTTAAGATCTCAAACGAACTAGAAAAAAGCAACATCAAATAAGCTCTTGGGATTTATTAACATCTTTAAGTGATTCAAATTTCATATTTCTAGCAATAAATGTGCCATGTATGTAACTTTCGTATTTATTCAGGTATTTCAAGGTACCATTTTAAGTGAAATAAAAATACTACTCCATAGCAGTAATTTATTTTGATATTTCAATTCTAAATAACTAATAATGTAACAAACAGAAGCTTCCACCCAAAAGTTACGGAAGTTATGAATATTTACCCCAAAGCGGTATCGTATATTAAGAGCTCAAAGGAACTAGAAAAAATCCAACATAAAATAAGCTGTTGTGATTTATTAGCATTTTTAAGTAATTAAAATTTCATATTTCTAGCAATAAATGTACCATATGTTACCTTTCGTATTCATTCAGGTATTTTAATGTACCGATTTAAGCGAAATAAAAAATTCTACTCCATAGCAGTAACTTATTTTGATATTTAAATTCTAAACAACTAATAATTTAACAAACAAAAGCTTCCGTCCAAAAGTTACGGAAGTTAGAAATATCAAATTGATATCCTATATTATGAGCTCAAAGGAACTAGAAAAAAACCAACATCAATTAAGTTCTTGTGATTTATTAGCATTTTTAAGTGATTAAATTTTCCTATTTCTTGCATTAAATGTAGCATATGTTGCCTTTCGTATTCATTCAGGTGTTTTAATGTACCGCTTTAACCGCAATAAAAATTCTACTCCATAGCAGTAATTTATTTTAATATTCAAATTCTAAACAACTGATATTTTAACAAGCAGCGTCATCTGCTCAAAAGCTACGGAAGTTATGAATATTCACACCAAACTGAACACTGGTTTTCTATGCATTTATCAGTATTAACCAGCAGAACCTTGATGTAGAATGATTTTTAATAATATATCTCTCATAATCTCGATAGTAGTCAGTATAAACTTTTACATAAAACATTAAAGGAATTTTAGTGGGCTCGAGGTAGCCTTGTGGTAGCGTGCCGGCTTTCAGTGCTGAGAGGGCTCGAATCGAATTCCGACACGTGACATTAAATACATCTGCGTCTAGGTCAGATATGGGCACGTTAAATCTGCAGACAGGAAAGTCCCTCTATGAGGTCAGAAAAGGTGGGAGGGGGTGCGATCCCGCCAGATGTATATATATATATATATATATATATATATATATACCTCTGGGGTACCCTGGGGGGACTCGGTCAAAATTGAGAGGCTGAGACCGGCTCCTACGCTTTTGGTGCTATTGGTGCTATATAAACCGGAGTCGCACACTTCAGCCCGAACCCTATATGGATCTCGTCTGAAAATTCTGGTCAGGGGACATTAGAAACAACAACAACAAAGTTATTTTAGTAAAATTCAAAATTTTATCCTTCGTCTTTTAATCCGCTTAAATTATTCAATTTTCATTAATCTATCTCAATATTCAAATAACCCTAATGAAAATCCGAAAGGTCGAATTTTTTATTCATAGTTTTTATCTGTCTCATAATTTACAACGCTAAATGTTCACCGAATTCAATAAATGTATTTGGTTTTACAAATTAGTTTTAAAGGCGTCATTGGTTCAAATGGTCACAATATCAAGGATTCAAAATGGGACCCACTAACGGGATCATTGTATTATCAAATTACCTCAAATAATTTCAACTACCTGTTAGAAATGCAAAATACCCATTACATTAGACTATAAAAGGAACACGGTAGATTTATATGAGATCTTCCATTTTATACAAAGTCTTAACTGAATTTCTCATAAAGGGAAAAGAGCTTATCTGAATTGCTCATAAATGATTTTCTAAATGTCTATGCTATAAAATTTTATTACTTTTCTTTCTAAAACTTTTCTTTTATATTTATACCAAGTAATACCAAGATAATAGCTGTAAAGAATTTAGATATTTGTACGAAGAGAAATGTTTTTTGCTTAATGTTACAGATTTTTACTTGGTACAGTAACAAATTAATTGGAAGTTCTTGTGTGTTACATAAAATATTTATTTATACGGTGAGAAAATTTTCATTTTAAATTTAGTTGTAAAATTTGTAAAGCTGTTGAACAAACTTATGTAAAATCCATATTACTAATTTTGGTGTAAATTTAACTTTCTGTAGACAAGGAAAATACATTTATAAATATCGAAATGGTTGACGTTTAAAATTGCAAATTAAAAATGTATGATTTACTAAGATTAATTTAACAGTAAAAAATGTTAATTTAGAATTATTCTTAAGTCATTGTTCTTGCTAATCTGACGATATATATAAGATAATATTATTTTGTGATTTCATTTTAAATGAACTAACAGTCAATATAACTTTTTTTGCACCTTTAATTCCATGTTATAAACTATTTATCTCCCATTTCTTACACGCACACTGAATATAAGTATTTCAGTTTCAAAATATAAAATTCGAAATCACTCTATAATCATTAGTATATATAATATTAAAAGCAAATTTTTTTCAAAATACCATATTACTTTTATCTTGGATTCTCAAACTAAATTCACAGCTTGGTTTCTATTTTACCGGTTCAGCAATGAATATATATGCGATTTTAATTACTTTTGTATGTAACTAGATCTTAATACTTCAGATCCAGATGAGATGAGCACCAACAGATTAGACAAAATGCTAGGTAAAAAGAAATAGGATTAACAAACGCAGGTGATACTTATTTTCATTGGGAGATTAGAGCCGTTTGGTATGTCGGTTATAGTACTTTATTCTACATTACAAGCTCCATTCAAATTCCAAGCGCTATTCAAGCTCCATTTCAAATTGCGTCTTTCTTTATTTGTTGATTTTATTTGACAGTTTTATTCTTACGGTGAAATTCATAGTATCATAATAATTTATACAACTAAGTAAAATGCGACTTTTTTTATTTAAACATTACAACAATTTGATAAATCATATACTACAACCGAAAGAATAAAATTTTCAATGGTAACAACGTAGTACGAAAGCACCAAATTAGGTTTCATACATTTGTGTATGCCCTCTGGCCGGCACTTAATATTGGAGTTAGAAACCAAAGTTTTAACATATCCTTTGAATTTTCTTAGAAATAAAATTTCCTCTTAAATGACTACCTAGACCGGATGATATTTTATTACTCTTAAGTCAAACAATTATTGCCGAGTTCAACAGATGCACAAATGCACAAGTTTCGGAGAGACGGAGTATATGGACCTTTCGGCTCTTGTAAAAGTAAAATATTATTTCATCTAAACTGCTTTCCTCTAAAATAACAGTAATCACTGATATATTAGACAAGGATAATAGAGAACGTTAGAAAATTAGTATTGTTCCAACTTTTCAAAAGGGAAAGATTATGTTTAATATGAAATTCTCTTTAATTAGCCAATTGCCGGTTGTTATTCAAAACAACACTTCATGTCATAGTTGGTAATGTGAATATTAGTCGTTCTACAGGTGCCAGACTGTTGGAAAAAATGATAATGAAACGTCGAAAAAAATTTTGATAAATACTGATCCTAAAGAACTGTGTATCTATATTCAAAATATATATTCAGTAAACATCCATGCCATAGGTCAAACAAAAACGAAGCGTTTAAATATGTAAAGTAAGTAATTGAAAATAACATATCATCATGGCACTCGTATAGTTTAGTTGGTAGAAAATGGCCTTAAGGTTAGGGAACTTAGGGTCAAATAGTTCTAAATAAAACACACCCAAGGCTGTCTATTTTTATAGCCAAAATTAGCTTCTAAACGAGTTATCTTTCTAACTAACCAATTGATCTGAATTAGTTTTAAACCCTCATTTTACGAATAAAATAAATAACAAATGTATTTTTCTCTAAGAAGCTATTTATTAGTTAAAATTTAAAGGTAAATGAGAAAAGTATGTTTGTGCTACAATGAATATTTTTTTAACAAACAAGAACATTATTTATTTCCAGTGCTCTTAAATAAGAAATGTTAATATTGTGCTTTAATTGTTCTTCCTTACACCATAATTAGTTAACACATAAAACACTAAAATAAATCAAATATGCTTTTGAAATAAAAGTTAAATACTCTAAATAATTAATTGTTCTTACTAATACAGAAGTTGATAGAAGTGAAACAATTTAAAGGGATCTGGTTGTCATTACAAAATATTTATCACGCATGAATAATTCCTTTTCTAGGGGATTCCTATTTGCACTTAATATTATAACAACGTAAATTTACTTATATTTGTAAGTGGAGCTAAATTCACGTTCTTAAATTCTTCAAGTGAGCCATTGATGAAAATTATGCATGATAATAATTTCTAAATTAATACCGTTCCAAAGTACTGTTAAAATGCATCGTTAAAATTTTCTGTCTTTTTATCTTTTATGCATAGTTACTAAGTTTTCTATTATCTGCTTGTTCTTAAGGCATTAAAATTATACTCAGTATCCTGACATAAATTTTAAAAGAGCTCCATTCCATTTTCTCCGTAAGGGAACTGTGAAACGACTTTTACGACTCTTCTTATCAATTCTTAAAGGAAGAACCACCACGTGAATTTAAAGAAATTATTTAAATTTTCTGTCATGTGAGGAGCATTAAAATACTCGAGTCTTAAAAACAAGTAATTGTTATAACTAAAGCTCTCTAACATTTGCTTTCACTTTTTTAAACCCTGTCTAAATATTTCATCTTTTATGATCTCGAGGATTTTGAATGGTGTTGAGGATTGGAGTCTGTTTTTTGTAAAAATCAATTTGTCAGGTTCGTAAATTCGAAAAGGTCATAATATGCCGCATCTACAGAGAAAGTATAGAGTCCCGGTTTTTATTTCTGAACAAGCATAAGTTGTGGCTCAAATGTGAAATAAATAGCAAAACTGTATACTTAAGGCTATTGGGTACTAATCCTACAGGATTCGCTCATCTCACTGTTAATCTATGGAGAAAATTTGTCGAAGGATTGCTGACTTGGATTTAAAGATTTTTTAAAAATTTTACTTTGTAATAGAGAAAGAAATTTTACAGCAGATTTTTATTAGGGCATTTTTCATTTAAAAAATGCAAATAATATTTATTATAATATAATTATTTTATATTATATTCTATTATAATATTATTATATTATTATAATGTAATGATATAATTTAAATTATTTAGAATCAAAATCTGGTACAGAGTGTTTTAAATGCTCCTAAATTCTTTGGTGGATGAAATTTATAAAATGAATCATGTTGCAAGGTGCGGAAAAGTTCAGGTTATCTGAAAATACCATTTTTACTGGATTATCAGCATTTATGTAGCTGTCAATAGTAGACAAATTTTCTCCACAGGCTGACATTAAGGTGAGCTAATCCAATAGGGTTAGGGCACAGCACTTATAACCTTCGTCATTTTATTGGACCCCAAAGGAAAGTAAAGGGATATTAGGAGACTATCAAGACACCTGTTCTGTCTCAAGAGGGGAAGAATAAGTGATTCTTTAATTTAAAAGGATCTTCTGTAAAGATTCTTTAACAAAATACATAAAGTCTGCCAAAGAGGGAGAGCTTTAAGCAAAAATATACATCTCGAACTTACAAGTAGGCATGTGTCAGGCAGGGCCCGATTTAGAAAATTCTGGACTATAGGCACAAATTGAGAAGGGGGCCCCCTAACACTGATGTGGGCATAAAATTTCCAAAATTGACACACAAAAAAATAATGTGAAAGTACCAATTTACCAAGAATTGGCTATTTGAAGCGTAGAAGCCTAGAACATTATCATATAACAAACAGCAATAGAACATATTAACTTCACCATTATAACACCAATACAATGCAACCAGAAAAACTTATTAATCCCTTATATACACTATAACATATATATGATAAACTATACATATAACTGTAGATATGATGAACCAATCAATCAAATTTGAAAGGAAATTTAAAAAAAAAAATCGTTTTAAGAAAAGGTAAAATAATAAAAAAAATTGAATTGGGAATTTTTTCTTTTAAAATAAAAATTTTGGGGGGCCCCTAACATTCGGGGGCCCCTAGGCCCGGGCCTACTGGGCCTAATGGAAAATCAGGGCCTGGTGTCAGGGCCAATGAGAATTTAAACAAAACAGGGCGTTGTAAACGCCTCTGAAGTTTTGATAAGACGACGATGATGTAGCAAGTTATACTGCAAAATGCTTTAAGGGAACTCACAGCCCTTAAGTCGAGGAAATAAGGCATATTTTTATACTTTTTGACTCTTTGTAACTATTTCAATTTACTCACAATTTTTCCAAATTTTATGTATATGATAAAATAATATATCTATTTTAATAAACAAATTTTCGACTCTCTAAATAATTTTAAATAATTTTTTTAAATATTCTTTAGATATACCTTGTTTTTTAAGTATTTTTATTGTATACTGGCTTGCGTGCAGAACTATGAAATTAATTTTACACTTAAATGTATAATTCCTGTTTATATTTAAAGTAAATAATTCAAAATACAATTGAAGATAAAACATTCAACATTAAAATATTTTTTCAATTTTTTAAAACTGCTCAAAATATACTTAAAATTTCCTTAAAGTTTTGCCTTAATTTACACCTGAAAAAATAACAAAATGTGCAGTGATTGCAATAATTCTAGTTCAGACGCAATAAAATAACATGATTATGCAGTGATAAAAATTTCCTGGAATTATGTTTCATATTTTTTGAGATATCAGTTGCGGAATGATGCAAAATAACATTATGAGAAAAGTGAGTTTAAAATTTTTCTTACCATAAACTTGATCAGTAATTAAATATTTAGAATATCAATAGCTCCGGAACTAAGCGGAATATTTTCATGCAGTTAGCTTTATTTTGTTCAGAAATGATCAGGCTTTAACATATACTTTTTAAAAAAATCGAATGTTTTAAAGATTTATGGGTAGTGAGTCCCCTTAAACGTCTGTCCTTGTTAAGTCATAATAAATGTTGTGGCTGTAGACCGAATGTTGTTTCTTAAAGAACCCACGTCAGATAACATATTGAAACGACGTCAACTTTGGAGCGTCACACCTTGGACCTAGGTTTCGCATAACCAATTAATACGCTGTTGGGAGAGGAATTCCCTATGCCTCTGTAAATTTATGCAAATTTTTACTTAAATTTTTCTTCCTTTGTAGATTTTGTACCGCCGTTCATGTTAGAATACGATTCTTTCCGAAGTAGAATGATTAAGGCTAGTTGACTGTACTTTTCAGTCACCAGCAAAAATTTACAGAAATTCCGTATCTGGAATTCCTTTCTCTTCATCTTACTAATTTGTTACATGTTACTGAAGAACCCATAATAAAGTGCCAATAATATAAAATTTTGCTTAAAAAGTCCATATTTAGCTCGAATTTAGAGAGTGCACCTAACCTAAGCGATTCATTTCATCTACTAATATGCATTACGATCTAAACGAAAACAAGAGCAAATTAACCACATAGTTTCTTGAAAGGTATCCCATAGATGGGCTATGGGATTCAAAGACCCGCTGGTCTTCATAGGCATCCCATAGCTATCCCATTCGAGGGTTATAATTTTCGTGATGGATCTTTAGAAACATTGGACACATTTCGATATGTCGCAACTGAAAAGAAATTGCGCGAATATTTAAAGGATTTGCATATAGCATTGAAATAAATAATATAGGGATCCAGCATGCAGAATCGCGTTAGATTTTACATTCCCTAAAGATGGGGCATATATGCATAAAACAGTGAGCAATACTGGCAACATCCGTAAGGAATATCGCATAGGTCAGGGTAGGCATCAACGAAAAAAATTATTAATAATATAATAATATCCGACAAAGAATTCCTCCCCCGTTTCTGAAATATGTTACGTACCATTATTAGAGGTACGTAGATTTCGCAAAAAAATTACAATAGATAAAAGTTCGCATTTATTCACAAATATATATATATATATATATATATATATATATGTGTATGTATGTGTGTGTGTTTATATATATATATATATACAGTCAAACCCCGTTATAATGAACTTCAAGGGACCAAAGGTTTTGTTCGCTATATCCGAAACGTTAAGAAAAATGTTAGAGTTCACAAAATATATAACTCATTACTTGCTTTGCTATATGTATTCAAATAATGGTGTGTAAAAAAAGATAAAATAT
This sequence comes from Dolomedes plantarius, assembly GCA_907164885.2. Lineage (NCBI taxonomy): Eukaryota > Metazoa > Arthropoda > Arachnida > Araneae > Dolomedidae > Dolomedes > Dolomedes plantarius. Next base: position 114,089,930 of record OU015498.1, on the reverse strand, counting down.
ATTAAAAATAATCATTAATGAATTAAATTGACTAAAATCGATTACATTAAACTGACACAATACTAAATAAATTAACTAAAAATGAAAACAAATGGAAATAAATTCATTTTACCTTCAATTGTTGCTCACTTTCTTGATACAGAAATAATCGGTAATCTTCTGCTGATGTGATGCCGATTTCAAAATCATTTTATGAATTTCTTTGTCCAATACATCAAATGATTCCAACACTCTTTCTTCCACAGTTTGTGTAGAGAAAAACTTATTAATTACACGCATCGCTGATGTAGCATCTGAGATGGTGGGGATTACGTCATTTATGTGCTCCTCTGCATCAGCATCAGATTCAGAATCTCCGATTTCAGAATGACTCATTTTAATTTCTTCCACAATATCTTCATCAGTCGGATTTTTAGATGAAATGACTTCATCATCACATGTTTCGAACAATTGCATGTCACAATCTGAGAATGATGGAATTTTGTGCTTTTCTGTCTACATCGCGATAGGTAAATCTTCATCATCTTCTTCTTCAACATTCTTTTCTTGTTCGACATACGTTGTATCTTCAACATTCATAAAAAGTTTAAAAATTAAAAAAAAATTCAGTAGTTAACTGAAAAAAAGGTTCGTTATAGCCGATTCTTAAGATTTCGGAGGTTCGCTATAAAAGGATAAATTATCATTAAATACAATGGGAAAATGGCAGGACCAAAATTTTCGCTCGTTATATCTGTGAGTTCGTTACATACCGGGTTCGCTATAACGGGGTTCGACTGTATATAATTAAATAAATAAATAAATATATATATATATATATATATATATATATATATATATATATATTTATTTATTTATTTATTCAAAAATTTCATATTTATTAAAACACAATTTCACTTGGTTAAATAATTATTAAAATTCTTAGTTAAAAGCTAACATTGTAGTAGTCTCCACATTCTCTTTCTTAAGTCTTTAGCAATAAGTAATAAGCAAATTTTAGAGTGAGATCTCTCAGTTAAAGACCGTGGATGGTCTTAACTGAGATAAGCAATTATATTAACAAATTATTCCTATTATTACCTAATTTCGCTTAAAAAGCGGTTTATCAAAGAGTTTTCGCCGAAAAGTAGTAAAAAAATATTATTCGTGTTTAGACTATAGTTTCGTGCTTAAATAAACTGACGGACCAATAGCATTGTTTGCTGCAAAATTAACTTTATTTTTATTTCTACGCTAACGGGAGGCAGAGTAGCTGTCGACCGCTGTCAAGCGGAGCTTTCGTACTTCTACTTATTTTTACATATTGTCGCTAGAGGGTACACGGATACATCTCATGACACTAAAGGGCTAGTATTACGTAACATACACCCCGCGTTGAAATCGAAGGTTTCAACAATTATAACAGCTTAACACATAAATTTTCATCAAAATACAATACACATATTACAATTACAGTTAAAGCAACAATTAAGCAAATTTTACAAAAACAAAAGAAAGTGATAATATGCAAAGTAAAGGAAAGGTTATATGCAATTATATACAGTCTGAAAAGTTCTATATACAACTATTTACAGTCTATGGATAATAAACAAACTTGATTTATACCCCTCTTGAAGATACCCTCAGAAGTTTTTACCCAAACGACTCTGACCTTTCCATCAGAGTCCTTTACAACTTCATGTATACGTCCTAACTTCCATTTATAAGGTGGCAAATTGCTATCCTTTAGTAATATCATGTCGTTCGGTTTTTCATTATCCTTAGTAAATTTCCATTTATTTCTTGCTTGTAAATGATTTAAGTAATCTCTCGACCAATTTTCCAGACCATTTGAACTAATTTGGTCGTTTTTTGCCATCTGGATAAATCATTATCTTTACTTTCTGTTAATTTGGCTCTGGTATCGAAATTAATGGACGGCCAATTAAGAAATGTCCAAGTGTTAATGCATTACTATCATTGGGATCTGTAGACATAATAGGTCTACTATTGAGAATACCCTCTATTTCTGTTGTTACAGTTAAGAATTCTTCGAATGTAAGCCTTGTAGAACCCAATGCTCTTTTAAGGTTATATTTAAACGATTTGACACCCGATTCCCATAACCCTCCAAAGTTTGGGGACCGAGATGGGATGAATTTCCATTTAATTCCTTCTGTGACTAAATAATTTACAAACATTTCAGAAGGTTTACTCATTAGTTTATGTAATTTTTTTATTTTAGAATTAGCTCCTATGAAGTTCTTGGCGTTGTCAGAAAAGATACAAAAACTTTTTCCACGTCTATCGGAAAAGCGTTTCAGTGTCGCAATTAATGCGTTTGAAGTTAGATCTGTGTCCACCTCTAAATGAATCGCTTTAGTGGCACAACACACAAATACTGCGACATATACCCTTTGAAATATAACCTTGCGTTGACCCTTATACTTGATTTAAAAAGGGCCACAGAAATCAATCCCGCAATGAGAAAATGGAGGACTAGGATTGCCTCTTTCCGCAGGCAAGTTTCCTAGTAGTTGGTTGGAAATAATAGGCTTTGTTTTGAAACACGTAACACATTCGTTAACAATTTTCCTTGCGAAACTTCTTCCTCCAATTGGTCAAAATTCTTGCCTGACACAATGCAACAAAGCCTGAGGGCCTAAGAGTAAGTATTTGCTATGGAGGGATTCCATTATAATTTTTGTAAGTTTGTGTCTAGATGGCAAAAGTTTTGGATGTTTAGTATTTCATTTACATTAGCATTTTGTAACCTACCACCTACACGAAGAATTTTATTGTTATCCAAAAATGGATTTAAGTTGGTTAATTTACCAAATTAATAGGTTTGAGTTTAGTCAAACTTGAAATCTCCTCAGGAAATTCAGCTCTTTGCACCAATCTTACCAATACATCCAATGCATGGTTGAGCTCCTCTCTTCTTATACTACCTACCTTGCGCTCCTTTGAATTTCTAACATTTTGATAAAATCTGAAAATGGAACTTAAAATAAGACAAATTTTAGAGAAATTATTACTTAAATTTTAAATATTATCAAGAAAATCAATTTTTGTATCCCCTAACAAAACTATTGGAACAGAAGGTTTAAGTTCCTTAATATATAAATCAGAAATTTGATTATCCCAGTCACTTGAAGATAGAATGTCTGAGTTTAAAGAAGTGGGGCCATGCCACCACAAAGAGTTCTGCAATAAGTCAGCAGCTGATGCACCACGTGATATAACATCTTCCGGATTGTCTGAAGAGGGAATATATCTCCACTCATAGTTAGGACACAAAGAGTTTATCAGTATCACTCAATTAGACACAAAGGTCTTTAGCTTTTCCGGAGGTGTACGAATCCACGCCAAAGTGATGGTGGAATCACTCCATATGTATATGTGGTTAATGGGAATTTGTAGGATTGGCGCCAACCTCGACACGAGGCGAGCCAATAATAAAGCAGCAGAGAGCTCAAGACGAGGCATAGTTGATTTTTTAATTGGACAAACTCTTGATTTGCTGCACAATAAATTTGTTTTCACTTCTCCGTTGATGAGTTTAGAAGATATGTAAATTGTTGCAACGTAGGCTTTTTCTGATGCATCACAAAAAACAGTGCAGGTCAATGGTAGTAGCATTTGGAAGAAGGACAAACCTTGGAATTTGCAGCTGATTGACATCAAGTAACTGTTTTAAAATTTTAAACCAGTCATTTAATTCGTTTGGTGGAATGGGATCATTCCACATGAGCTAAAGGTCTCATGACACATCTTATGACACTAAAGGTTTAGTATGACGTAACAATTCGCATTTATTCGCTCATACCGGCAAATTTCGGATTTATTCGCATCTATATCTTGAATATGAAAATTACTTATCCCAACCATTATCTGAATAAATTCATTCATTTAGCTTTTAAACACACAACAAATCATGAGACATGATCGAAATTATAAAAATGCAATTTAGTATTCTAAGAAAAACGAAGGAAAAATCTGAATAAAATTATAATATGTCCAATTTAATTTCATATTTACAAACTCATTATACATATTAACTATAACCTTTCAGATAGTTATATTTATTGTCCTGTAGATTATTAAATTTAGAAACTAGGCTTTCTTTCATTAATTCATAACGAGTCTTTAATTCAAATGCAGATCTTAATTTTCCTACATTACCCCAAACTAAAATAAAGAATAACTGACATCATCATACATTCCAAATGCGAATATAAAAAGCTTCCAAAATAGTCAAATTACTATTCATAAGCACGTAATTGAATATAGCTGAAAGTACATCAGGATATTTAATTCTGGTTGAACGTATTTTAATAATCTTAATAACTAAGAGATAAAGGAGTGTTTATTTTTAAATTATCCTTAAACTGAATTGCAGTTAACCATTCAAAAGCCTAAGAATTGTATTTTTTATTTCTATTTTAGTCTTATTCTAGATTAAAACTAACATAATTCAAATGTTACTTCTATTTTAGGCTCTCATAGTCAAGTTTTCTTTTTTATCATTCACTATTCATGACTTCAAAAATGAAGTAAATAAGTTTCAGTATAAGTTCAGTTGGATTAAATAAGTTTCAGTAAATAAGTTCAGTAATATTACATACATACATACATACATACATATATATATATATATATATATATATATATATATATATATATATATATATACGCATATATATATATATACATATATATATATATATACACATATATATATATATATACATATATATACACACACACACACACACACATATATATATATATATATATATATATATATATTCACACTTGGGCCCGTATTCTTGGAATACATACTATCCCACCCAGTAGGGAAAAGGTTAAGCTTTTCATTTCTATTTATAGCCCGTACAAGATATATGATTGACTTTAAAAGTGTCACATCCATGTCTTTGAATTTACGCATGTTACTAATTATAATCACTTCCGAAAAACTAACGTAAAAAATTCATAATAGAAGAATTAATGTTTCTCGGTGAAACTTCAGCATTAAACTTCAGTATCAGTGAAATGTATCGTTAACTTAAGACAATAACAGGTGATCTATGAACCCATCAATCATTAACTGCCCAATATCACTCTTGCTTGACGTTCCTGTCAAAAATATTGATCATTAAAACAATTCCACCAAATATAGTACTACGGGAATCATCATAAAGAAAGAACATTATTTATTCCAAACCATACGATGTGAAATATATGTTAGTCACTGCCAGCTGACGCTTGAAAAATGTAATAAATCTTTCATAAAAAATATAGTGACAAAGCCGTCATGATTGCGTTGTGAAGAACATTATTCTTTAAATGATGATGTTTAAATTTTCGCTTAGGGTGTTTTTTTATGTTGTTACAAATTTTATGTAAACTGTAATAATTATTATTTTATGTATATTACCCAACATTAATAGTTTCAACCTTTTTTTGCTGTGGATTCATAGTTGTCTCATAAACGAGGCAAAGATGCGTAGGACGACTTTATAAAACACATACATACAGACATACATACTTATATATGTACGCATGTATACGCATAAGTATATATATCAATTAATACAATCCATTTAAAATCGAATTTTTCAAAGCTTGATTTATGAATTTTTTTATTCCTCTTGAAAGTAACACACGTGAAGTGCATAAAAAATAGAAAAGTTATATCTTCCATGCTACTCTAATGACTTAAACAAAGTATTTACGCTTTTGCACTACTGTAAATTTCTTTTTAAAAACTCATTTGTTTAACACACATGGTGGAGATCAAAACATAAAATCAAACATAAAGTACCATGAAAAAAAATTATTATATTAAATGAAACAAAGGGAGTGTATAATATTCAACAAGATAATTGAAATTCGATATCCTCATTTTACATACTTTTGGAATATAAATTTTCCACCACAATTCAAGACTATAGTGGGCCTAGTTCCAACGTTAGTGGACATAGTTCCTTTGTGGGCTGGATTAACTGCAGTTTTTTAGTTTCCAATACGAACGTGTTTTGGAGTTATTTCACAAAAGCATATCAAGAAGCTCTTACCAAGTACTAAATCCAGGTCCACAGCTGCTGTTTTAGTTTGAGATACCTAATTTTTTGTTATAGTTCTAAATAGTTACAACGGGTGGCTATACTGCATAAGAAAGGGAACAATATTATATGAAGATCTTATTTGAATAGTGGTCCAACTCCATTCTTCTGCATTTCGAGATACAGAACTTCAAAGTCTAATGAGTGCTGAAAAATGAATGCTGAAGTCTGATTTGTAATGCCCTATGTTGGCAGCAGAAATAAGCTGGAGGTGTACCAGTTTAAAAATAAAATGGAAATGATTTGTATGAACATGAAAGTGAGGCTAACTCCATTTTTTTTAAAGTGGAGGCGGACCACTATTCAAATAAGACCTTCATATTTTGCATTTTGCTTCTAACGTCAATGAAACATCCAAGGTGTAGTTTATAATTTAAATATGAAACGTTATGAAATATGTCTCATATATGAAATGGTTATACGTATCAAAACATTTTTTTTGCAAAATAAATTGGTTCTAATAAATAAATATATTGCTTTATATCCTTACAACTTTTTAAACATCAAGTCACACATAAAACTATTTTATTTTGTATCCTGCAAGGGCTGATCTCGTGTTTCGTAGATATCTGAATTAATAAAACGAGACAGTGAAATAATTACACATTCAGTAAACATTATAATTAGTTCATTGATCACATCATTAAAATTCTCTGCTGCTTCAATTTAAATACAATTAATTCTGTGACAATTCACACAATTGAAATGACAATGCCCCTAAGCATTTAAATAATTGTTCTCTCATTTTCTTATTTTTTTCAACTCCGTTATTTATATATCGTTTCATTAGAGTCAGTAGTTTTTCTTTAAATATTATATTGATTTTTCTATTATTGCATGCTTCACGTCCTTTCACGTGTATCAACATGACAGTCATTGCAAAGGACCATATTTTGCTTTTTAGTATCTATTTCTTTCATAGAAAAACATTTAAATAAAGAAGACGTGATGGAAAAATCCATAAAGAAAAATATCGATGGACACTTTGAAATAGATAATAGTCCATAATTTTCTGTGTGACTGTAGGTTCTCAGTGCTACACATTTATAGATTCCATTAAATAAATTATTAAGCGAATCTTCCCAATGAAATAGTTTTACGATCAATAATATTTTACATCGGTTTTTAGGTACATTTATACATTTAACATTAGACCCAGGTTCCTTTTAGTTGTTATTCAAGGGCTTTTTAACAAATGCACAGATAACATCAATTATTAAATATTGAATATTAGACTCAAGTACTCTCAATATCTTTCGGACACTGAAATAGGAATATATATAGGAATGATTTCATGGAAATATATATTCATGTTTGTTTAATTTTTTGGGTTGAAACTATGTTTACTGCATCAGTTACAGACATCAAGACCTAACAGAAAGATATCATTCCTCTCATATCTTCACAAGACTTCCATTTATAATCTAAACAGCAAGGATTTATAGGTAAGTAATCAACATGGAGATGTATTTAGTAATTTAGTTCTTGGAAAAATTAATCTTAACTAAAAGTGACCTTCGATGTGAGTGGTGCTGTGTGTAAGCATATATATTTATAACCATGTCAAACAAAAGCATAAGTCAAAAGTCATAAGTCAAACAAAAGCATATTGCTCTAAAACTACAAATATGAAAAGCAAATTTTAAGTGAAGTATTTCGGATCTAATTAGTCTTTAGGGTTTACGTCCCAATTCAGGTATAACACCGATTTTCTTGCCCGAAATTTGCACCTAGTCATTTTCTGAGTATGGATCATATACTCCCCAAATTGTGACACAAAAATATCTTTTAATAATTACGAGTTATAAAAGATGGATTTTTTTCAATAATTGAAAGCAAATCGAAACTGCAATGAAAGACAGAAAAATACCAAAAAATACAGAACAAAATCTTTTTAGAAAAAAAAATTAATGAAAACTGGACAGAAATATTTTACAGATACGCTTTTCTCCATTAATTTCAAATTGGTATATAATATGATTAAGATTTTTATGTGCTGTTTTATGTTATTTGATACTGAATAGCAACCAAATAAATAAGATTTTTTTTTCAAGGCTCGAGTATGTGTGTATCAACGTACGGTCTAATGTAATGGTACATTTGTTACTTCCCTATGCATGAAACCTATGTGTAAATTCCTGAATTTGATTTATAATCTCTTCTTTTTTTTCCCCGCACAATCTGGTGAGAACCCCCAACTCTGATTATTCTTATAATTTATTGACTCCCTGACCCCTACAGCTTCAGGATCGCAAAAGTCTTCTACCTGAAACCTTCAGTGGTGGTTCCGATACAAAAATCAGCATTCATCAATGTCAAAGGCAAGAAAAGAGAAATGTTTTGCTTCGGATCGCAGAAAGTATCGGTGTGAAGTGTTAAAATTAGACAGAAATTCTTGCACACTTTTTTTTTCTTTTAATTTACATTTTAATACTTTGAAACTTAAAAATTTCCTTACATTATCTCTATCAACAGATTGTGGAAGCATAATCATACTTAAATAAAATATCTTGTTTAATTTTAAGCAAACTGCAATAGTTTCACGATTCACGAGAGTCAGCTTTAAAAATTATTTCATTCTATGCAATTAAATAGAAGTACTAAGGGAAAATAAATTATACAGAATTATACAATGCTGAAAATAAGGTCTACTTCTCATTCAAGTGGAAATTTGAAATTTTGCTAACTTCCGAAATTGAAAGAAAGTAAAAGTAGTTTCAATTTAGCTCTCTAAAGTGTTTTGGTACTGGTAATAAAAGCCATTACTAAGGCTATTACGTTTATTATTTTTCCAACTTATTGTGATAATTATATATAGCTGTGTATTTAGGATTTGGCGCCTAGTAAAATCCCAAATTTAAAATGCATAATTTTAGTAGTGTAAGGAACGATTATGATTTATAAGATAAAATTGTGTATGATAAGTGTTCGAGAACGTACCATATTGTAAATGCATTTTCATGAAAAAAATATTATCTGCTTCTATATTATTAAGGATCCAATTTGAAATTATTTTTAATTTTAAAGTAATTGCGATGTGCTATTAAAATTTGTAATGAAAATCACTTCTTGAATACTCAAAATGAAAGTTATAATCATCTTTAGGAAATTATTTTAAAATTATGACAGAATCATTTTAGTGCTTTATGGGCCAAGAATTGAAACTTGCGTTCATAAACCTCTGTTCGACCTTGTCTTATGCGTTCGATTTGAGGGAGATTCTGGAAATCTAAGAGCCTAATACAGAGTAATTATTACATTGATTATTTCTTTGTTTCCCCTTTTTTATCTTTTATAACATTTTCATACCACTGGAATTTTTTTTAAAATGTTTTAACTTGAAACGAAGTACTATCTTTCATGAAGCAGAATTCCTTTATACCTTGGGGGAAAAAGGGCAAATGTCAGTTTTAATCAAATTCAGAGAACATCAGTTTCAGTTTACAAATCTTACTAACGTTTTACATAGATTACTAACGGTCTGTGTGGAAATATTTTTCCAAGTTTAATTTTTCTATTTTAGTCATAGTTTTTGCCTACATTCTACCATTACATTTATTTCGATTTCTATTTTATTCGTCATTCAAATTTCAAAGCCTTGGACATTGGCCCTTTTTTTTCCAATGTACAGATATATATATATATATATATATATATATATATATATATATATATATATATATATATATATATATATATACATATATATATATATATATATATATATATATATATATATATATATAAATAACTATATATATATATATATATATATATATATATATATGTAACCTCCTTAATGGCCGTTCTTATGAAGGGGGTATGGAATTTCCCGTTCTAAAGAGGGAATCTGAAAAAGGGGCTCCGTAAGCTAAAGGTTAATGTAGTTATGAGACTGACAGGTAATTATAGTAAGTCTTATGAACAAGTGCGCTAAATCAATGAGCTAAAAGCAGTAGAAAAGTTTTAGTTTGATTTATACTCCTCCATCGTGGACCCTACATAGGTACAAATCTGAGTACAAAATAAAATTTTCTTGGATTTCGAAAATTTAAAAAAGGGACAGTAATTTTTTTAGGCCGTGAATATTAATATTTTTTTCGCAGATGCAGTCTTTCGAAAAAATTTACTTTTCTTTAAAATTATGTTATTACAACTCGAAAGAGTTTTACTGCAGCTAAATTAAATATGATCTAAAAATGCAAGAAAAGATAATTGTTTACGCTATATATTGAAGTCGGTTAAACTGATTTACAGTCAAACATGTCTTTGTGTGGTCTGTTTTTGTGCGATTATTTTTTGTGCAATTTTTTTCGTGCGATTTTTTTATGCGGTATGTGAATATGCATCGAAAAAAATTGAAATTATATATTTGAAATTATTTATTGGAAATTTCAAAAAGAATTTTAATCGTGTATATCTGGCTATCACGACGTTTACAAGCACCTGATCAAACGACCGTCGTCGCAAAAACTCATCACCTTCTACATGGTAACAAAACATAAATCAACTCTAATATCTTCAAGTGCCGAAAGTGATTACGAACCAGTTCATCACAAGAATATGCGCGTTTTGGACTACGACGAGTAGTATCGAATTTTGTACATTTTGAAAATTTCTCTATGTATAAAATGACAAAATTAGTTTTTTAAATGCTTCCACGTGTAATTTAATCATTTATTATTTTTTTTGAAAGCACTCTCTCGCTATTTCGTAAAGCTTTGACATATTTTCTAAGTGAGAAATTTTTTATGCGGTCCCTGTCCACCGCATAATTTTTTTTTTCTTTAATGTGTTGTGAAAAATTATTTGTTATAACTATTTATGAAGTTTCTGAATATTTTTTTTCTGTGTGGTCCCTATCTACCGCACAAAAACAGCTTGGACTGTACATCGAAATGTGAAACATACACAAAAATTTGAAATTAACATTGACAGAAATAGAGGATGTTATATTAATATGTTTAAATTTGTGCATGTCTATAGTTTTAAAATATTAATGAAAGGTTTTTTTTCAGATACAGAACAAAATTTAAGAAGAAATCGCTGAACAGCAGATAGAAAATACATATGCATAGATCTTAACTGAACAAATGAAAATGACTTTACTGATGCCAACAAAACTCTACATTATATTAAATATGTTTGGTCTACTGTTGAGAAAGGAGAACCCAATGAATGTCAACATTCTAAGTAGGAAGAAAAATCTGAACTTCATCTCATCTATAAATTTTAAAATATACTTATCTCTTTTACCGTTATTCTTGCTCATTCTTGGTAAAATACTAATATTTAATAACGTAACACCTTTCATATCAGGACTTTTTGACATATCTAATTACTTTATACCGTCTCATCTATTATTCCACAGGAGATATAAAATAATTTATTGTTTGGAGAAGCTGCTTAAATCTCCAACATGTGCATTCTTTCAACCACAATGCAAACAGAAAATAATACATTTATTAATAGGTATTTATGCTTTATTTACTACCATTTACTTCATGTACGGATTTGTCACGAAGTTTATTGACATAAACAATTTCTCTCGCCTGACAAATTCGGAGACTGTGGCATTTATCTTAGATGTTTTGTATTTCATGTTTTACTGCTACTATGTCAACTTTGGTACTTCATCGCAAATAATCCTTTTTGTATACTTTTCCTTTCTTCTCAAGGATAAAATGTATAGTACAGTCGAAAAAACAAAATGGAATTTAAGAGTTGATACTGGAATCTTGAATTCGATTCGACAACAGAAAATCGCTTTCTGCAAGCTACAAAAGATATCACAACAGGTCGATTCAATATTCAATGATATAATCTTTTTGTGGCTAGCGAAGATAGCTATTCGATGCTGCTTCACTGCATATCATGTGCTCACGATATCTTGGTCTGGAATCTCTGGAAAATTCCAAACAGTCATATTGTTTGATGCTGTGTTTGATATTTCTCATTTACTACTATTAAGCATCTATGGTGGTAGAATCATGGACAGCAAGAAATATGTACTTGATTCTCTTACTTATATGGCAGCTAAATGTCCCCAAGAAAGATCAGATGTGCACCATGAACTGAATTATTTCGTCGCATTAGTCGGACTCTCAAATTTTGGTTTCACCGTGGCAGATATCTTCTCACTAAATAGAAGTGTCGCATGTGATGTTCTAGGAGCTTTAGCATCGTACTCTGTGCTGATATATCAGTTCACCTCAAAATAAGTAAATCATGATTTAATAATGTATAAAATAATTCATTATTTATTTTAAAATTGGATGACTTTCAGATATGTAGAATAAAGATAAAATCAGAACTTCATGTCGTAAATACAGAATATTGTTACCCATATGGGATCATGCACGCTTATCTCGTTAAGGCTGCTATGTACTAAGACAAAAAATCGTATTTCCCTTTTCCTCTTCTTGCAGACTCTTGTGGTGGGAGGAGTCCAGTTGACAGTTCGAGAATTCCACCCCCCCTTGGTTTGACATTTTGAGGGATTGTAATGGCTCCCTCTCTATAGAGGGGTTAAGCGCTGCCCCCAAATTTTTTATTTAAAATATATTTTTGTCAACTATTTACATGTACATAAATGCTGATAATCATATAAAATTGGTATAGTCAGATAGCCTGAACTTTTCTGCAAAGCGCTACCGGATTCATTTTATATATTTTGTCCACCGAAGGAATTTACGAGCGATTAAAACACACTATACCAGAATTTTCCCAGAATAATTTAAATTTTTAAATAGTAATTGCATTTTTAAAAAAAAAACGAAAAATGTATACAAATGTAAAATTTCTTTGTCTAAGACGGAGTACAATTTAAAAAAAAAATCTTTGAATCCAATTCAGCAATCGTGGACAAATTTTCTCCATAGGTTAACATTGAGGTGAGCGAATCCTATCGGGTTACTACATAGCAGCCTTAAGAAACATATATTTTAACATTATAGACATTCAATATATTAAGTATGGATAAAGACAGAGGTGATTTCATTTAAGAATATTAAGATCTTAATCTATCGATTGCAACGCAAATTAAGGATTCCGTGTACTAACCCAAATGGATTCGATCACCTTAATGCTAAACTATTGAGAAAATTTGTCTACTATTTACATCGGCATAATTGCTGACAATCCAATAAAAATGGTATTTATAGATAGCCTGAAATTTTCTGCACCTTGCAAAAGGATTCATTTTATAAATTTCATTCACAAAAGGAATTTATGAGAGTTTAAAATAAACTATACCAGATTTTCCCCAAATAATTTATATTTTAAAATATTATTTGCATTTAAAAAAAAAAAGGGAAAATGCCCAAAGGTGTAAAATTTCTTTCTCTATTATAAAGTCCAATTTTTAAAAAAATCTTTAAATTCAAGTCGTCAATCCTGAAATAAGCCATGAAATAAACTGCTCTATCACTCTAGAAAATAAATTGCTAATACTTACTAGTTAGTGTTGGTCATTTAATACTGTTATATTTAAAGTTAGCCTAAGGTAATTTGATTTCGTGATCTATTTATTTCTACATCTAACATTTTGTAAATCTCCTAATTTCAAAGCATCAATAACGAAAACTTAACAATGTTAGAAACACGCATTGCAAATTTTAGTACAAGAACGTCACGCTACAAGAAGAGCTTTAATACAGTACTTCTGCAACATGTTATCAAGAAGAAAGATTCTTGTTATATATTATTCATGGAAATGTTTTCCTTTTCTTTTATGGATAGTCCATGTAAGTCATTAAACAATTCCTAATTTATAATGTAATATCGAAATTGCATTCATAATGCAAAAACCGTTTCAACTTGAAAGCAGTCGCTTAAAACTCAAAGGTGAGATCTGAAATCTTAAAGTAAGTCGATCATTTAATACTGTGTTATATTTAAAGTTAGTCTAAGATAATTTGAATTCGTGATCTATTATTTTGTGATCTATTATTTATTTTTGATACATATAAACTATCCTGAAATTAATGTTACAAAGAATGAATATATATATATATATATATATATATATATATATATATATATATATATATATATATATATTTGTCTGTGTGTGTGTGTATTTCATATGTAAAATTATATTAAATTTAATATTTGAAGACTTTGAAAGTACCAGGTAGCAACTCATAAAGTATACTGCACTTTAACACACTTATGATAAGTCAATTTTACGAAGGTTCTGTGTGCTCAAAATGGAAGATAATAATATAAATGCTTATTTTAAAAATCCATTTTTCAAATACTCGTCTGTTCGGGAATGAAATTTTGCATGATTCTAGAATATATTCAATATTAATTTTTTTTTTGGTACGGTCAGATATGGAATTAAAATATTGAACGAATCACTAAATAAACTAACCACCTATCTTCAAATTTGGGCTTACTATAATAAGTAATTATAAAGGTCTTACAAGCTAAGGTAACGCGTTAAGCTAACGTATATAATATATCCAAGATGCGTTGTAAAAATATGGAACTATCAAAAACTGTATATAGGTTTCGTAAATACTTCATCAAAAAGTGCTAATTAATATTTGAAATTTTAAGCAAATGCACTTGTTTAAATCTTAAGTGTTTGCTTTGCAAAGCTATGCTTTATAAAAATCTAAGCTTACATTTCTTACAAAGCTTAGTTTTACAACAAATGTAATCACATTTGTTGCAAAGTTTCAGGTAAAACAAAGTAAAAGTTTGTTCTCACGTATCTGCTGTAATTTTAAAGATTTTTTTTTATTATCTGATAACACTCTGCCAACATTTACACCTACAATTACACCTGTTTTATTTATTAACTCTCTTTTAAGAAATTCATGAGAAATGATATTTGAGATATCCCATATGTTTGCAACTGAAATTATGCTTCGCAATAACAGTGCAATCTTATCTAGGCATAGATCAACTACTGTCTACTGTTATTTTGATGGTTTATTAATTTATTACTCTTATATAATTATTCATCATATTTCATATATTTTTAGTTTCGTTAGAATGTTTCTCAGGTATAAACTCAAAACCAAACGTAACGTCTTATGATACTATAAAGAAAATAGCGCCCTTTACACGTACGCTTTTTCCCGCGTGAAACCACAATCCCACGTGATTGAGTGCACGTGTGAATGTGTCGGAGAGGAAGGGAAAGCTGCTTTGGAGCGCACTGCAAGTTTTCCCGCGAGCAATCCCGTACGCTCCAAGCACTCGCGAAAGAGCATACGTGCAAAGGGCGCTAATATAGTATTTAAAAAGTTTATATTAGTCAATTGTCATCAAAGTGTATATTTTTCAAGATGTGACCATACTGAGGCAAATTTAAATTCAATCTCGTTATGCCATTAACATCAGCTAATCAATGAGCGAGGATTTCGATTTGAAATCTCCTACAAAAAGCTGTAAGGAACAGAAAACATTCCCTTTACATATCAGATTCAAATATGCGGAAAGTCCCTTTAAATTTAAGAATTTTCCTATAAATCTAAGTAGGCAGGCTATTTATATCATTGTAAGATGTCATTGCAGTCTAATTAATAAAGTAGACATATTTCTCATTGGTTGGTTTACAGCGCCACTGTCAATGCTACACAAGGGCTAGTTAGATTAGGACATACAGTTTAAAGCTGATTCCTAACAAGTACAACTAACCATGTCAAAAGTGAGACTCGAATCCCCAAGTTCCGGACCGAATGCCATTGTCCGGCCGTAAATATGTTTATAAAAAACGCCAGTAATATAAAAGTAAAAAATTATATGAAATATTTTACTGCTTTTTTCCAAAAGGCCTTTAACGCAGGAAATTTATTTTCAGTTATTATGTTTGCAATTTTATAAGACTAAAAGCATCAACCACTTAAATAATTATTAAACTAAATCAGGCATTTTTTAGTTATTTAATAAAGACTGAAAATACTTATTTTTGTTTTTAACACTATATTAGGAAAAACACTTTTCAACAAATTTAACGGTACTAGAGAAAGATTGATCTAGTAAAAATTATTACGATAAAGTATTTATGTTCACAGTAATACAGAGGCTGTTCGCACATTTTTTAGACGATTTTGGTAAGCGGTAATAAAAAAGCGTTTGCTGCAAAAAAATTATTGCAATTGTACTATGTTTTTAAAAGTCAAAATTATCGTCTACGGCTTGAAATTTTTGTTTTTATTCAAAATGGCGTTTTTAACAAATCAGTGGTTCGAAGGCTACATTTATGCTCTTTCCGAAGAGAAATATGCATACTCCGTTCTCCAAAAACGATGTGAGAGTCATGGTTTTGTGATATCTAAAGCTTCGATAGGTAATATCGTCAACAAGAAAGGAAAAAAACGTCAAATTGGAGCCTCAAGTGGGACAAAAATTCCAAACAAGTATCCAAGGAAAAAACGGACATCTTCGACTATTGCAAAGGTACGTTGTTTAATGTTAAAAGAAAATCCCCCTAGTCAAAGGACAGTTGCAAAATCATTAAAATGCTCGGTGTGCACTGTAAACAAAATGATAAAGGTTGATTTAAATCTTAAGAAAGCGAAAAAACGCAATGTGCATCGTCTTCTTCCAAATCATATCGCTGAACGCAGGACACGCTGCAGAATTCTATATGAGAAACACTTATCCAAAGAAAAATGGAAAACAACTGTCACAATAGATGAATCATGGGTGTATTTAAATGATTGCAACAAAAAAAGAGCCATTTATTATCATAAAAGGGGAGAAAAAAATTTAAGTACATGGTTCAAAAAATCGGAAGAAAGTTTTTCTAAGCGATTCATGATTGTTGCTGGTTTTTCTTATAATGGCAAGTTAAAAATAAAGAGAGTGGAAAAAAATGTCAAGATTAACTCCAAATTCTATCAGGAATATATTTTTCGCCAATTTTTCTGAATGAAATACCATCGCTTTACCCACAGTGCCATCAATCTGTGAGACTCCATCAGGACAAAGCTAACAGTCACACATCAAAATCCACTGTAAATTTCCTAAATGAAATGGAACAAAACACTGGTATCAAGGCCATACCCTTCACTGATATCCCTACTAAATCTCCCGATGTAGCACCTATGGATTTTTGTGCTTTCGGACTTTTAAAATCTGCATTATCCAAACGTCGTCCCAAAACCCTTACAGGACTCTGGAAAGCTGTTCAGCAGGAATGGGATATTATACCTCTTCTGACACTTCAAAAGGCATTATGATCCTGGAAATTGCGGTGTCGAAAGATAGTTCAGAATAAGGAATGTCAAATAGAACATTTAAAACACAAAAATTTTATATAATTTAGTTTTGTGAATACAATATACATCGTCTAAAAAATGTGTGAACAGCCTCTGTACTTCATCACTTTGAACAAAATTTTCTCGAAAAGCTCATTTTGAGCTAAATATTAAATTAACAAAGAATAATTTTTAGATCTTCAAAAATCATGTTTAACACCGCAGTTTGTCTGTCGCTTTCGGGATTTTATTAAGTATTTGT
This sequence comes from Dolomedes plantarius, assembly GCA_907164885.2. Taxonomy (NCBI): domain Eukaryota; kingdom Metazoa; phylum Arthropoda; class Arachnida; order Araneae; family Dolomedidae; genus Dolomedes; species Dolomedes plantarius. The sequence goes on along the minus strand of OU015498.1, from coordinate 114,072,339 downwards.
ACTTTACAGCTTTACTACTTTATTTCCCTAACTTCAAGAGATAATATAAAGAGACACAGCTCTGAAAATGTTGTTATTGTTTGTTCGCAAATACGGAACACTTGGCAATGAAGACATTCACGCTTATTCCGTAATAATTGTTTCGTAATGGTTGCTTTTAATATATGATATATGGGGACCGTATAGAGGCGTCGTATAAGTGAACCAACCCCAGCCCCCTGGTGCCACATTAATTTTGATCACACACCCACGGGGCAACATCTTCGGGGGGGGGGGGGGGCGTGCCTTCTCCAACCTTCTCTGACTTCATAGATGGAATTTAAGGTCTACGGATTTAAAGGGAATGGTAGACTTTACAAAACGTTTTTTTTGAAATTTTTACCTCAGAGTTATGAAATTTTGCATATATATTCATTAACCCTAACTATATTAAACACCTTATAAAATTTAATAAATATTTTTTTAAATATTTATATTTTAAAAAATGAAATTAAATTATTTTTCAATGGCTCCTTACGATCCAATTTTTAACTTTCGCCAATAATTTTGCATTTATATTGCATATAAATAAATTTTGAACAGAGTTATGTGTTATTTTTTGCTTTCGTTGAATAGTTAATTTTTAGAAAATATTTTTATGCTTGTACTTCTGCATTTCCGTGAAGCTTTTATACTTTCTTACACTTCAGTTAAACTTTGATAATCTGCATGATGTCGGAACCAAAAATTGATACATTACTATTTTTTAATGTATTACAGAAGTCTTTATTATAATTTTTTTTTAAATTTCGTCAATAATTACGACGCAAGGAGCATTTCAAAGACTTGCAAATCTGGAAATTACTCATTTTGAGAAAAAGCCATTTAAAAGATGTTTTCTCACCTACTTATAATACTTACTTTTCTAAAGCCACCAAGTTTTCCTTTTATTTTTCCCTACATAATTTAAATGCATTTTATTCCAATATTTCCATATTTTTAAAATATTAATACACCAAGAAAAATTCAAATTTTTGTTCGATTTTTGGTGATTTGAAAGTCTACCATCCCCTTAAACTGTCTAGATACCACATACGGCCTAGACGCGAAGGTAATTGAGGCGTTCGTCGGCATTCGAACCGGAGATCCCTAGTTCCCAGCCGAACGTACTACCCTTAGGCTACCACGGTCCAGAGCTCAGGAAATAAAATAATGCACAGCTGAACCTCGTTATAACAAACTTCAAGGGACCAAAAGTTTTGTTCGCTTTATCCGGTGGTTCGCTATATCCGAACCGTTAAGAAAAAGATAGAGTTCATAAAATGTATAACTCATTAGTTGCAATGTGTATTCAATAATGATGTATTAAAAAATTATAAAATCTATTAAATATGATCATTAAAGAATTAAATTGACTGAAATCGATTACATTAAACTGGCACAATACTAATTAAATTAGGTACAATAGGAAAACGGAGGGGCCAATATTTTCTTTCGTTATATCCCTGTATTCGTTATATACCGGGTTCGCTATAACGGGGTTCGACTGTATTCGCAAACCTCGTCAGATCAATTCTACTGCTTTGAATACGACGGTCCATCAGATCACGCTAGTCATATTTCCAAATATAGTCGAATCCCGTTATAACGAACTTCAAGTTACCGAAAGTTTTGGTTGCTTTATCCGGTGGTTTCGCTATATCTGAACCGTTAAGAAAAAGATAGAGTTCACATACCGTATAACTCATTAGTTGCGATGTGTATTCAATAATGATGTAACCAAAATTTTCGTTCGTTATATACCGGGTTTGCTATAACAGGGTTCAACTGTATTCGCAATCCTCATCAGACCAATTCTAAGACTTAAAATACGACGGTCCATCAGATCACGCAAGTCATATTTCCTGTTATGCAATATTCTTTTCGTTCCAATAAAACATTTTATAGTCATGCAGGATATTTTACTTATAAATTTTCCTATTTTCAAGTTTCATATCCCAATTACATAAGAAAAAAGTAATTATCCCTATAAATAATTCAGTATGGCAATATATTATCGATGTAGACCAGCATTTAAGCGTCAAAATTGTTTGTAATTTTCCTTGTAAATTACGTGCATAATCAAAAACGAATGAAAACTGAATTATTTATGGTTATTGACGCTAAGTCAATGTTATGTGTTTAATGGATAGTTCATTCTTTTGTAATTACCATCAGTTATGATGATTTTAAGAGTAATGTTACTTTTATTTAGCTTTTGTTTTTACCCAAAAATACTTGATGATATAAATCACGACATATATTATAGGTAAAAAGTAAACCTTAGAATTTTAATAAAAAATATATCACTATAAATTTTAGAATACGTGTCAAAACCGTTGAGTTCATAAACTAATTATATATGAAAAAGTACCTTCCATGTCCATTATAAATAATTTTCATCAATTCCTGACATTAATCATTTTACTTTTTTTCTGAGACCCATTAATGAAACTAACACAATTAATGAACGCAAAAAATTGTTGCGATTGTTTAACTCAGAATCCTTACCAATTTTCGTATTGGAAAACAGTTGTTGACATCCGGATACCCAGCAAAATATACCTCACGGGACAGGCAGATATGAATTTAGCAACGATCTAACTATTTGGATCATCTAATAACCAAATCATAGTACAAATGATTAGTCTCTGAAAAGAGTTACTGGTACAACAGTAACTAATAACACCATCAAGTACAGCTTATATTTTATTCCGTCACATATTAGTTATTTTATATACTAACAATAATAATATACTAACAGTAATAATATAAGTAAAGTATATTAAAAAAGTTGAAAATCTATGGCCTAGTTACCTTAACTTAATTTATAGAGTAAAATATTGAAAAGTTGTATTATATTGAAAAGTTGCATTATATTGAAATATTGATAACTAGGTTGAAGGTCCCTTGTTTCCTTAAAAGTCTAGCTCATGAACGAGAATACTATCTGGTAGTAAAATGTACAAACATACATTATGCATAGCTACTTAAACATATGAAAAATGATTGTAAGTTTAAGAGACTAATTGTATAATCTCATCTATTTAAAATGTTGTTTTCCATCAATACTCTCTGCATTTCAACGTCACTGGGATGAAGAAAACAAACAATAAGTAAATATAAACAGTCACTATCTCCCCTTCCTCAAAGTAATTCCTAATTTTGTGTTTAGGGCATATCTATCTCACTCCTTGTGCGCCATAACTGGAATTATGAAGTACACTGCTGGCCACTGTAAATGCAACACCCTGAAGGAAACATGCAAATAACATGAAATTTACAACATGCATTAGAGGAGGTGAGATATGCAAATGATTAGAATTTCGGCGCAGACGCACATCACGCGCGCCTGTGGCGCCACTTCAAAGCGCTATTTAAGGCTTGGAGATTTCGACGATTTCAAGTTCGGCAATTGTGTTTTTCTTGTGGTATTTTCAAAAAAACGATCAACTATGCCTCGTCGAAAACAGCGATCATCTTTTGATCAAGTATCCGAGTTCGACAGAGGAAGGATAGTGGCCTACCGAGATTGTGGATTATCTTTCAAGGAAATCAGTAGTCGTGTTGGACGAAACCAAACAACTGTAATGCGGATATGTGATCGTTGGATGCAGGAGGGTACGACGGACCGGCGTGTTAGATCGCATCCACCTCAGCGCACCACTTCACGTGATGACAGGCAAATTGTGCGCATGGCAGTGACGGATCGCTCAGTCACATCACGAACCATAGCACAGCACATGCAGTCTGTAACGCATCATCCAGTGTCTGCGCGTACCATTCGACGCCGTTTACAGCAGAGTGGTCTGTCCGCAAAACGTCCATTGCTTTGTCTACCCTTGACGCAGAACCACAGACGACTCCGCCGCCAATGGTGCGATGACAGAAGGATGTGGACGGCAGAATGGAATGAAATTGTCTTTACTGACGGGTCACGCTTCTGTCTGCAACACCAGGATGGTCGCATTCGAGTCCGGAGTCACCGTGAAGAGAGGATGCTGAACAGCTGCGTTATGCACCGCCACACTGGTCCTGCACCGGGTTTTATGGTATGGGGCGGTATTGGATATCACTCTCGCACACCTCTAGTACGCATTGCCGGTACTTTAAACAGCCAGCGCTACATCTCCGAGGTGTTGGAGCCAGTTGTCCTTCCTTACCTTCAGGGCTTGCCCACAGCCATATTTCAACAGGATAATGCGCGACCACACGTGGCACGCATTGTCCAACGGTTCTTTGTCAATCGCCAGATTGAATTGCTTCCCTGGCCGCCTCGCTCTCCTGATCTTTCGCCGATAGAAAACATGTGGTCCATGGTTGCTCTACGATTGACCCAGATTCCATCCCCAGCTGCCACAGCAGATCAACTTTGGCAACGTCTGGAAGCTGCTTGGTCTGCTGTACCCCAAGAACTCATCCAAAGTCTCTTTGAATCAATGCCGAGGCGTGTGGCAGCGGTGATCTCCAACAATGGCGGCTACTCTGGCTACTGATTTTGGCAGGAACCACACTTCACAGAAGTCTATAAATTTAATCATTTGATACTTGGTCAACATGTTATCTACAAAATAAATTTTGTTGTGATATCTCTTGTCTTTCTTGGTGTTGCAATTTAGGTGGCCAGCAGTGTAGGTTGGATCTTAGTCTAATATGCTTAAATAACATAATTTTTAGTTCATTCAATTGAACAATATATATATATTCATTTAAAAAATTATCGTGCTTATACTGAAACATTTTGCTTTAGCGTCATTTTAAAACCGTATGAATAAGACAATTTATTTAATACAATGTGAAGAAATTGAAATTGCCAATTGACAGAATTAGTAATAAATTAGTAAAAAATAATTTTTTTTATAGAATTTTAATCCGTTATGTAATTTGTGACATGATTACTGCTGATACAAGTATTAACTGACAAATTAGGATAAATATGTGTGCCATAATGTGCAACAAGAAGTTTGAAAAATTACATAGTTAATTCGAAATAAATTTATATTTTTCTTATTTATATCTATAATATATTTATTTTTTCCCTTACAGAAAGAAAAACGAGAAGTGATTTTTTTTTAATTCTCAAGAATTCTAAAGTCAATAGATACAAGTTTTAAGAATTGAAAACATCTTCATATCTACTATTATATAGCTATATTTTTGGTTTGACTAGAAGATTTGGATAAACTGCATTTTTCATACCCAAGATAAACTGAAACAAGATCAAAATTCAGAAATAAAAATATCATATATTCAACCTACATCGAATACGCAAGATATTTTCTACCCATTTGAAAATGGATTCTCTTTTACCAACACGTTTAGACGTGCTATTGATAATCTTCAACTTATAGGGAACGAAAGGAAATTTCTACATAGGATCAGTTCATCAATCATTGTGCAAATGTTTCTATCTCGTTCTCCAGTGTTAGTATTGATAACGATATAAATACCAAAATTCGACCACTTAACATTTTTCATCTCAGGAATTTTTTATATATCTGGTTACTTGGCTGCATGTTATCTCTTTTCCTGTAAGAGATACAAAATAATTTATTGTTTAAGCCACATGTGGAATTCTCACCAAGAGCATTTCCTTCACCAAAAACAGGTGCAATACAGGTGCATACCAATCTTAATTGGAATATACAATTTCTTTCCAAACTTCTATCTAATCTACGGGCTGGTCATAAAGTTTGCTGCCACCAAATAGATTTACCGTGTGAAAACTTTTTAAAGAGCTGTACCCGCTTTCGATTTATTGTTCTGGATACTTTATTGCATTTTGCTTGCTTTGGAATATCCGTGCATATCGTCCGCTTTGTTCATTTTGTTTCCGAAAGAAAATGTTAAATCAACAGTAGTAAAAAGTATTGAGATCGTTATAAAAGATGATGGATGCACCTTACATGCTCTTCAACAACATAAGATTGCTTTCTGCACTTTCAGAAAGTACTATGCGTGATTGATTCTGTATTCAGTGAACACATATTATTATGGTTGATTAAAATAATTACGCAATGTTGCCTGTCAGCATGTGATTTATTAACTACATCTTTGTTGGAAATTATATGAACTATTCATGCAGTTGTGTTTGAGGATTCAGATGTATTTATGGATATTTGATATTTATCACTTGTTAATATTTTACATATGGTCATGGATGAATTATAGAACTTAGAGATTCAGGTATTCCTCGACATACGACCGCTAGACTTATGACCGCTCTCACTTACGATAGAAATTTTTAAATAAAAAAAAATATATTCTCAAAAATACTGTCCCGTGAATGTACAGTATATACCTATATGTATTACATGGTTATTAAAAAATATGACGCAGTATTCTGCAATACTACAAAAATTTATGACGCAATAATAAAAAGTATGGCGCAATAGTTTCGATACCCACACGACAAATTAAATAAACCTTCATCGGCTTCAGAAATGGCTTCAACTTTTCATTATATTAATAAAGAATTACAACAATTTGAAGCAATGGATCCAAACGAAGAAAGATTCACAAATGTAAATCGTCGTATTCAGCAACATCTGGATTGCTACCAGACACAATACAAGGAAAAGAAGACGCAAACTCTTCAAACCACCGTGGATAACTTTTTTTTTAAAACTTTCAACGTATCTTCGGTCGCAAATTATGAACCAATGGATTGTACTAGCATAATAAGTAGTGATGACGAAGAATAATTTATGTCTTCTAAATACAATCTATATATTGAAGTTGCTAAGCCGACTTTTTGGGCAGTCCGTGAGAGAAAACTACTGCATCAATTTACTTCATTTTGGTCTAAAACGAAAGATTGTAATCGGTAGATTTGTCAAATTTGGTTTTTGTAACCGCAATTTCTATTAATTAGCGATAATTTACAATTAAAAATTGATTTCTGCACATGCTCAGTGGCATGTTTAAATCTGGCTTTAGAAACTCACTGTTTTTGCGCATGCTCAGTGAAATGTTTTAATAATAAACACGTTTATTCCGAGCAGTCTCTTTAGATCTATCTCTGCCATTTTTATATTTATGATAGTTATGTTTGTGAAATAAAAGACTAAACCTGATGGAAACTGTTTATTTCGCGCTGTTTAATTAGCGATAATTTACAATTAAAGAAAATTGCTTTCTGCGCATGCTCAGTGACATATAAAATCTGGCTTTAGACACTCACTAAGCACGAGGCCGCTGAAACACATTAATTTGTTTCTGCACATTATTAGGATTTTCTACATTTGGCAATGATGTGTTGAGTATAATTTGTGTATTAGTACATTTATTTACTATATAGCCGTCATGTTTTGACGGGTACCAACAAATGTATTTAAATTACGCATGAAAGTAAAAAATATATATATGAATGTGCATATACAAAAAAAAATTTTTTTAAACTCGACTTACGACCAACTCAACTTACGACCAATGTCTCGGTCCCTGTCTCGGTTGTAAGTCGAGGAATATCTGTAATGTACACAATTCGTTGGTATTCATGGTAGTTCAGTGTCCACATGACAGTGTGGTGATGATAATTAATAGTTTATTAAATAATTAACGTTTATTTTAATATCGGGGATTGAGATAATAAAGTAAGTAAGTAAGTAAGTAAATTTTAGTAACGGTTATGCTTTGTATAAATAGATTTATTAAGCCTCTGCTAAATATACTTGGTTAAACTTGTGGTGATCAAATATTAATTGATTTGATTAATGTCAACGCATTTGGAGAAGTGTGCGCAAGTTTCTCTAAATGTTTTGACATTGTGAAGAATTAAATTGAAATAGATCATCACATGTTATACCTTATTGTTAAAATATTGATAAATTAATAAGCCTTATTTATAAACCTTGTAAGTGGCTGGTACGTATTTTTTGGCTGGCGAGTTTTGCTTCAAGGGTTGAAGAAATCTTGTTAAATGGTAAATGTATTAGAGATATTTATTATTTTCCTTCTTTTCCTAAAACTGAACCCTGCGCCTGGCAACAGTTCATATCGCTACCTCTGCTGGCCGCTGTCCTTGGTAATTTGATATGACCGGTCTTCGCCATTTCTTCGTGATGCACAACCAAGCCCTCCCCCCCCCCCCGAGCCAGAGAGGAGAAAGGATTGGAATACCAGAACGTGCGGAAGGGTACAGCGTCCTGTGGATGGCGGTAGCGCGGAGAAAAGGTAATATGGCGTTGGTACGAGTTCAGAAGATGAAATAAAATTAGACTACAGTTCCAGAAGATAGAAAATGGTGGCCTGCAACCTTTCACTCGAACTTTATGTCCCAAATCGTTGGCGCGCTAGCGGAATCTTTGCAATCATACAGGCTGCGGATAACTACAGGGAATGGAGCGGTGACTCGGGAGGGCGAGAGTTCGAAAAAGATTTTTCGGGGATCCAGGACTGGAGAGCGGGGGCGTGAAGACCGAGGGTTGGGGCTGAGGCTCTGGCCTCGGGACGATGCAAAGATCCCGGAGCTTGACGATGGCCACGGGTGAATTTCCTTTTTCCTTTCCTTTCCTTTCTTTAAATACTATCCCTAATTTCTCTCCATTTTGAAGCTGCAGCAGGGTCACTAAAGACTCATTTTACTTTATTTTATTTTATTTCATTTTTTAATGTTAGCAATTACACATAGAATAATTAAGTTTTTTTTTATTCGCCAGCCACTTCATTTTTGAGTTATTGGAATTTTCATTGTATCTATTTGATTGTGTTGAGAAGATATAAATTTTAGTCTTACAGCAATTGCACTTGTAATAATTGAATTTGGTATGTCGGAAATATGTTGAGTAATGATTACTAGATTGATGGTTATAATGTCAGTGAAATTGCTAATAAATTGTTATTATTAGGTTGTAAAGTTGTGTCATGTCGGTCCTTGCCTTTTTAGTTAATTTTCTGATTTTCAGCTTTAGGTTTTTTTTTTTATTTCAGCAGATTTGAAGCTTTTTCTTTTAGGTGAAGTAATTTTATTTCTAGGTATACTCCAATGATAGGGAGGTAATTTTATTGAACTTAATTTCATTTTTCTTTTGGCTCATTAATCACCACAGTGATGCAACAGTAAGTCGAACCAGTTTTTATAATTATAATTTTGGGTTATTGCTACACACAACGCAAGTCCTTAAAATGTACTAACCACTAATGGCTACTATTGAAGTAAATTTAACTGAAACCTACCTTAATTAGTAAGATTTATTCCTACCTTTAATTCATTAATTAGTAATTAAAATATTTAAAGTTTTATTTCACCCCATCACAATTTCAACGCCACAACAGAGCACATATACATGAGAGCTGAATTATTTTGTCACGTTAGTAGTACAATAAAAGTGTGGTTTGACCGTGGCAAACATATTCTCATTAAACAAAAGCGTTGCTCTTGAGATTTTAGGAGTTTTGGAGTCGTATTCTGTGCTTATATATAAGGTTACTTTCAATTAAAGTGAGTATACAAAGTTCATGAAATCTGGCCCGCATATTTAATTTAGTATTTTTTTACACTGGGAAAATTTGCTGCAGTAATAAATTCCCTGACAGCTGAAAGTCAGTTTGGGTAGAGGCGTTTTGAGAATCCACTGGCAAAAACTCAGAACCTATTTTTTTAGTATCATCCACAAACTTTTACTTCTTTTTCCATTTCTTGACAGCACACTTACCCTGAAGAAATTGTATTTCTTCATGTAATGTAACTAAGTTTGGGGAACAAGAATTAGTGTGATAATCCTTACATGAAGAGATATATGCTAAAGATTATAATGCTTAAAACAATAAAAACATTAAAACAGTTTGTCGGGTAATAAAATATCACCTGTATAATTTTGAATCTCACTTTCATCACACTTTCACCTATATAGTTTAAAAGGAAACACGCAAGTAACAGTTTTGCAAAGTTGTTTTATACTTACCAAACTGCTCAAACTGTATGTTACGCCAATAAGAATAATCATGAGTTTAAAAACTTCCAATATTTGAAAGTGGATTTTCGGAAATTAGCAGGAAAATAGTGCTTAACCAAGGCGTTTTTACATGATTTTGTTTATTACATAATTAAACTCCTCAGTTAAATTCGGATATTTAATTTCAAAATTATGGATTCATAAAAGATAAGTGATCACAAAGATTTAAAGATAATATCAGAGAAGAGCAATATATAAGGTAAATTTTCTACCTTTTTTTAATTTAAGGAGTGAATATCGACTTCATGGGAGATTTTCAAATCTTATTTCAATAACAATCACTATCACTTTTTAAATTTTGGGGAAAATTACTGCTTGTCTGAATCAAAATGTATGGAAAGTGATAAGTATTAATTATAATGCTATAAAGAATAAATAGAATTGATATTTGTATTCAAAGTTTTAATTTAATTAAATGTTTAGGCATATCGTGCATCAATTCGAAATTCCAGTTAGATGCTTTTCATGTCAATGTAGGTGATGATAGCGAGCGTACAAAATTGAAGAAAATGGAAGATTTGAATTATGTTAAGTGAATAAATGATAGTCAATAAATTCAATTTTAATGATAATAAATATATAAAATATATTCGTTATTGTATCATCCCTACGAACATATGATATAATTTAAATTAACTTCTTTGGTGTATCATATTTCTGAAAGAGAAAAAATTGTATGCAATAGCCTTGATTATAACTTATGGGAAAGAATTACGTTAAAAACTTTCCATTTCAAGGATTTCTGTGTATAATCAAAGAATACCCTCCTCTTTTATCAATAGCGCTAAAATACAACTACCAATCAGATGGCATCCATTCATTTTTAAGAGTAATATGTGGTTCCAGTTATTACTAATTTAGTGATTTAATCATATATATTTTAGTAATTCATTTTATTAGAATCTTTAATGAAAAACGTTTTTATTTTAGATCAACGATTAGAAACCTTACAGCTTATTTTTCCAAGTAATTTTTCAAACTTTATTCAAGCATATACAGTAGATGAAAATAACTTTCGATTTACTTTTTTAAAAGTTTTTAAAACGCAATAGAACTAACAGGATTGAAACCAATAATTTTATCATCGTGGAAAGTGCCCTTTGTAGAATACAACAATATTTTTTTCGGATATTCTATCAATATATTCTTTTTTTTCCGAAAAATCCCTGCCATTTAAAATAATTTTAGATTGGTTTGGTTTGTTAAGGCTACGGTTATTGTTTTCTACACGAGCTCTAATTAGACCTTGACCAACTGCTTAAAGCCAATTCCGAACGGCTAGAAACATCCATACCAACAGTGGGACTCGAACCCATAACTCTGGTATCAATCTAAATCCACTGTGGCTGTAAACACACTCTGTTACATCTAAAGCCAAGGAGGAAGAGCGGAGAAGTTGCTTTGAATTCGTTTATCTAAAGGAGCAACCATTTATGCTGTAGATGTAAATAGTAATATTAATACCGTAAATTTTGTTAATTTAAATATTTATAAATTTTAAATGTCCCGATATATCTAAAATATTAAATCAGTTTTTTTCTCAATTATTTAAATGTATTTATTGATCCCAATTTTTTTATTTATTTAGGAGTTAATCTTAAAAAAAATTTGTGAAGTCATGAAAATCATCGAAATTCCTTGTTTCCCAAGAGATATCAAATTTACAGATTAATGTTAAAACGTTAAATTGTCACGCACATATTATTGGCCGCATATTGCTTTCATAGATTCATTCCATCTGAGTAGGTTTTAAATTATTGTACTAATATGTTTAGAATAAAATAGGTATTGATGGCATTTTATAACAGAAAGCTTAATATATGTGCAGTATGAGCAGTTAAATGTCATTTATGTCGATTTTCTAATGGAAAGCGTTTGCTTCAATAATACAGAGAGTGTTCAGTCTTTGTGAGGGGTAAGTCTTTTTCTTATATATTTAGATTAAATTTGCAAATTTACAACATTTTTAATCATTTAAGAATGGTTATTTTTTTTAAATTACTTTATTTTTTAAATAAAATAAACTTTCTTAAAATTTTGCAAACACAGATCGCATTACCTTAAGGCCGTCTGCACACGGAGCAACTCAAAACAAACTGATAACCGACTCCAATCACAAACCAGTTCGTGATGAGTCGGTTACTGGTTACAAACCCGTCGGACGGGTTTGTAACCAGTTGCGCCGTGTGCGTGGCTCCATTCAATTACATAGGTTACGATTCATCACGAACTGGTTCGTGATTGGAGTCGGTTATCAGTTTGTTTTGAGTTGCTCCATGTGCAGACGGCCTAACACAACGTTGATTGGCAATTTTATTTAAATGAATGCGTAATTCGCTGTCAAAAACTGAAATTTTGGAAAAAAAGTAAGGCGTTTTTATTTTCTGCTTTCTTTATATAGGGGTCTGAGATTCGCAATTTAAATGATAAAATTTCAGGATTTGCCTGAAACTCATTCAGGTCATAGTAAAGGTAGTTTTCATGTAAAGCAATATTCAGTTGAACAAAAATTTCCCCAATATGACTTTCCTTTATCCTTAATTCCTTTATCTTGTTTTAACACGCAATTGTCTTCGACATTTGCGTTTAAAAACACGAGTTTACTCAAAACCATCAACAATCTGTTAAGAATAAAATTTATTGCCTGGAAAAAGATATTGATATCATTGAATTAAAAAAATATATTAATATTGAACTATGTATTATGGATATTGTAACTCTAAAAGTTTCAGGTAGATAATCCCTTTTTCTGTAAAATGCTAGTTGAATTAAATGACAAAATATTGACTGTGTAAGGTCCTACATGTTTATAACATTACGTGACCAATAATATATATAAAAAGAGTACTGCAACAGTTCTTGGTAGAGTTTAACAGTGAAAAAAAAGGCTTCAAAATTCATCGTCTTTAAAATTTTGACATTAATATTCATTTGCGGGAAACCCTTTTCACTAGATATTGAAGTTACATATATTTCTTTCAAATAAGGACATTTTCCCTTCTTGGCAAAATTTATAATTTCATAATCATTTCAATTACTTTCTGATTCGGAAGGAGCTCGTTTTGTTCTTATATAGGGATTTTAAACATCTAATATTACTCTAAAATTTCATAAAGTTTAAATTGTTAGTGGTTATTTATGATGCTTGAACACTTTCTACGTGTAATGGTAGTGGTCCAATACTCAAGCAAAAAGTACAATTGGAGTTAAAAGAACACATAACAATAGTACATAAATTACTGTTTGTGAAAAATTGTTATATACTATAGTTAAATATTCATGATGTTATTCAAAGCAAAAGTTGACGTAGCAGAACGTTTAAAGCTCATATTGATTTATATGAAAATCTCCGGAATATTCTAAGCACGAAAACGCATGTCACCTCACCTAACCGATTTTTATGAATTGGCGGTGATTTAAGTGCGGCGACATGATCTGCACCGCAACATTTTTTTTATTTTCCGCTTAGTTTTGATCCAGTAGTCCTTGCAGGCAGAAAACAATAATTATTGTTTTGAAATACTCCATCGTGTTGTAATATCGATCTTCGCCGAATGGCTACGTAATAAAAACTACAACATCATTTACAACGCATCATGTTTCGATTAAAATGCTGATTTAGGGCGTGGAGCTCTGGGTCCCATCGGAGAAAAAAAACCTGCTCAATTTGGGGTAATATCGGCTCGAAAACGTCCCGCAGTGGTGCTGATCTTCCATGAGTGGTGGTGTTTTAAGTGCGAAGATGTCACCTAAACTACAGCATGTTTCGATTTTAATGTTGATTTAGGGCGTGGAGCTCTGGGTCCGCTCGGAGAAAAGCCTGCTCATTTTGGGGTAATATCGGCCTGAAAACGCCCCGCAGTGGTGCTAATTTTTCTTGAGCGGTGGTGTTTTAAGTGCGATTTTGTTTGGTTTAGTTTAGAGCGCCACGATCATTTATTGCTACAAGAGGGCTAATTAGACTAAGACTTACTTTTTAAAACCAATTCCGAACAGCTACAAACGTCCATGCCAACAGTTGGATTCGAACCCACAGAATCTGGTACCGAAAGCCAGCGCTCTAATCATTCAGCCATCGTCCGGCTAACTTAAGTACGAAGATGTCATCTAAACCATCTAAACCACATCATGTTTCGATTTTTAGGTTGATTTAGGGCGTAGAGCTCTGGGTCCACTCGCAGAGAAACCTGCTCATTTTGGGGTAATATCGGCACGAAAACGCCCCGCAGTGGTGCTAATCTTTCTTGGGCGGTGGTGTTTTAAGTGCGAAGAAGTGTCATCTAAACCACAGCTTTTACGGATCTGAGTGCTACTGTGGACCCAACAGCCCAGATGGGCGCTTCAAAAAATGTTAGATTTCATCTCTTCTAGTCCGGAAGGATCTTGGTTGAAATCGGAAGTGACTGTAACGTGCAGATAGTACTAATGCAGGATGAGGTTCAGTTTCAAATTCAAATCCTTAGGAATCAGAAAAAAATACTTTATTTAGCTTCCCTGAAGGTTCCATTATAAAAATTAACTATCAATTTGTTAGAGGGTAATGAAAGAATATACATTCTGTAACATGACTGAGAAATCAGAAGGTTTTATTTAGAAACAAAAAGTTTTTTTAACGATTAAGAATAACAACTATAGGAAAACAACAACAGCAACCAATCAGCATATGGAACACGTTTTCGTGCATGGAGAAATAAAGTATTCAAAGCTCCAAATAAAGTGAATGACTTATATGCAACATAGAATGACATCAGACAATGCCATTCTAACGCAAAGTACTGTGGCGCAGATGACATCAGCATATTAAACTACCGCCGCTCCACGATGACTGGCACTAAACCGAAGCGGTGACTTTCAGTGTCGAGCTGAAGCGTTCTGAATTAGAAATATAAATTATACCGCTTTCCTTGGACTTCTCTCGAGGACCCCCAGGGTCCGATCTAGCAGTTTAAATGCGAAATGCAGAGTACAGAGTAAGTCCCCGTATTTAAATTGCAAACACCCCTAGGAGAATAACACTAGTGCGAAGCTCAATCTTTCGATTTCAAGGTGAGATCATTCTGGATATTAATCCGGACCGGGAGATAATGGGTAACGATTTTCTTGAAGCTTCTCATAAAGATCAAGAAAAAGAACGAACTACAGTAAAACTTCGTTTATCCGAATTAATTGGGACCATAGGCAATCCGGACAATTGAAAATCTGGATAATCTGGGTAATATGGGTAAAACGAAGCAAAATTCTTAACTAGGCAGACTTACCGTTTATTACGATACAAAAAAAAACTATGTTTTGTAGCAAAATTACATAGTATTGTTTACAAGACATTAACAAATATAAAAATAACTTTTTACATAATATCTTTACAAAGAATTGGTAAGTTCAGTAAAGCTTTCTTAAACTCAACAAAAAGCATTTTATTACCATAATTTATTGTACAATCTATTGATGAACTGCACATTAAATCAAACTAAAGAGCGAATATTTGGCGTACTTGTAGTTACGTTCTTGCTATCATAGTTAAAAATAATTATTTAATGGGAACATTAAATAAAAATAATGTCTACAAATCTCATCCGGATTATCCGGATCAACGAGGGCCAAATAAACGAGGTTTTACTGTATAAAATCACAAAATAATGGATGAAGATGAAGATGAAGCAATTAAACTCTTCGAACATATAAAAATGCACATATTTCAACCATTCCCAACTTCAATCTGAGATTATCTCCGACCCTGGAAAATTAGATACTGCTGTTCCCCAGAACACCATTTATCAGTCTAGGATACAAAATCAACAGTCAAGTCTCAAACAGATGGTTCACTGAACATAAACCGACGCCGCTGAGGGTGAAGTGTTTCGGTTTCGATCGCAGATCATTCTGGACTTTACTCCAGGATACCTGCAGGTTACTTCATACATGAAATGTGGGTAACAAATATGAAATTAATGCTTAAAACCATTGTCAATAGCTAATCTGCAGTCGGACTGAGATTGTTTTGGACTTGAAACAAAATGACTTTCGATTTTTGCAAGGAAACCCCTTAGTCTCCAGTACCCGAATTAAATGTAAAACCGATAAATATTTTGGCCAAACAACGTCACCGCATTTAAACTGCCCTCTCATTGCCAAGGTTAGTATTTACGGGAAACAGGTAGTTCAAATCATACCCCTCCTTTAAAACACTACCATGATTTATCTCGATTATCCTATTAGAACCTTCAGTTAATAAGTATTAAATTGCTGGGAGATAGCGGATGTCACCACCATTTAACCAATGCCGAAATGCGAAATTGAGCAGAATCAATAAATAGTGACTACTGCTTTCGAGCTCAGATTATTCCTGACTGAAAAAAAACTGTCTAAAGTGTTTGTTTGAATCTTCCTTTAGACTCCATGACCAAAATATCCCATTAAATCAATATACAGATTCTGGGGTACAATTGATATATATATATATATATATATATATATATATATATATATATATATATATATTAAAAAAAAGGCCGGTGGCATAGTGGTTGAAAGCGTAAGCTAAATCCCACAGGTCCAGGGTTCGACCCTGCGACTGGGCAAGGTTGACTCATCCTTTCATCCCTTGGGTGGGTCGATAAAATGAGGACCAAGCATGCTTCGGAACTAATCTCTGGGGGTCCCACGTCAGGTTAACAAACCTGACTGAGACATATGCTGAATGGCACCCCAATCCCCCGGTCTAGAAAGCGGAGATGGGTACCCCCGGCCCTGGTCCACATCGGACTGTTGCGCCGTGAGTTTAGTTTTAGTTATATATATATATATATATATATATATATATATATATATATATATATATATATATATATATATATATATATATATATATATATATATATATAAAATGGGCTAGGTACTTCTAATCACACAATGATCACCTTATTTTCAATATTTTGACTTATAAATGTTTCAAACTTTTAATCTGTTTCCAAAGCTTTCACATTACACTATCATTTTTCGGTATTAAAACATATTTTGTCCCTGTAATTCCGGAATGAATTCTCCCCGAATAAATTAATTTCCTCGCGTAAAGAAAATAAGGACGCATAAGTTCAGAATAATACGTCATTCCACCGATTAGGTAAGCCACAAACATAGTACCTGAAGACAGTCGTTTACTCGGCGCATCATAATTCCACAGCATGCACAGAGTAGCGCAGGTACGAGTTAGTTTAGGGCAAACGCAGCAACAGGAGCTAACGGCATATAGTGAAAGTCGAGGCCCCAACATCCATAGTCACTCTTAGCCCGGGCCATTGTCTGGTTTCCAGCCGGACTACGAGGAAGTGGTGACCAGCTGGAGCCTTGATGGTGATACAGTGACTCCCCTGGAGGATCCACTCCCCCAGGAGACTCACAGTCGCGCTCTTCGTTACCAAGCGCCGAGGTCCTCATAACGGAGTCCGACGCCCTGGGAGCAAGCCACAACAACCAAACTCCGTTCCCGAGGCCAATAAGGACGAATAAGAAATTTGAGAAACTGTCACCACATTTCTTTTTAGTAATTTTTAATTCTTCTATGATCCTTGTAATAGTGGTAATATTATTACTGGCATATATTTTTCGAAAAAAATGCTGTTCATATGCACTTTTTTCCATTTGCTTATCTTTCAAGAAATCTGAATTTTCTTTAAAATAAAATTATTACAACTTGAAAGAGATTTGATTCCACTAAATTAAATATCCTCTAAATCTATAAAATAATGATAACTGTAAAAGCTATAAATTCATTATGTTTGATGCAGTGTGATTACAATGCAAACCTGCACAAAAAAAAATTTAAATTAACGTTGACATTGAATATATGTGTGCAAATTTTATACATGGTATAGTTTTTAAGAAACTAATGAAAGGCTTTTTTTCAGATACAGCAGAAAAGTTGAAAAGGACTGGGCGAACAAAAGACAGAAAATAAATCTGCATAGAATTTAGCTGAACAAACGGCAATGGCTTTGCTAATGCCGACAAGACTCTACATTATATTGAATATGTTTGGTCTTCAATTCACAAAGGATAACTCAATAAATCTTAATAATCACATTAGAGACAAAAATCTGAATTTCATCTCATCTATAAATTATAAATTATACATGTCTCTTTTGCCGATACTCTTCCTGACATTTGATAAAATAATAAGATTTGACTACATAACACTTTTCATATCAGGAGTTTTAGACGGGCTTATTTACTTTATAGGTGGCTATAAATTATTTCACAGCAGAAATAAAATTACCTATTGTTTAATACAGCTGCTCAAATTTCCATCAGGTTCATTTTTTCGACCACAATGCAAACTGAAAATAATACACTTCTTAATCGGAATTTATGCTTTTTATGCTAGCATTTACTTTATGTATGGATTTGTCACGAAGTTTACTGATGTAGAAGATTTCTCGCTTCTGACAGATGTGGAAACTGTGTCGTTTATCCTGGATCTTTTGTATTTCCTGTTTTACTGCTACTATGTCATTTTCGGTACTTCAACGCAAATAATTCTGTTTATATACTTTTCATTTCTGCTCAAGGACAAAACGAACAGCGCAGTCGAAAGAATGAAATGGGCTGTAAATGAAGATATGGGCATCTTGCATTCAGTTCGTCAACAGAAAATTGCTTTCTGTAAGCTCCAAAAAATATCGCGTATGGTGGACTCAGTATTCAAGGACTTAATCTTTTGGTGGTTAGTGAAGATAATTTATCGATCATGCCTTACCACGTATGATGTGCTAACACAACCCTGGTCCGACATAATTGGAAAATTCCAAACAGTCATATTGATGGATGTTGTGTTTGATATTTCTCAATTATTAATATTGAGCTTCCTTGGTGGAAATATCATGGACAGCAAAGAATATGTACTTGATACTCTTACTTACATGGTAACTGAATGTCCTCAAGAGAGATCAGATGTTCACCTCGAACTAAATTTTTTTATCACGTTTGTTGGGCTTTCTAATTTTGGTTTCACAGTGTCAAATATATTCTCGCTAAATAGAAGTGTCGCTCTTAATATTCTGGGTGCTTTGGCTTCATACTGTGTGTTGATTTATCAGTTCTCAACATAAGTAAATCTTGTTATAATGATGCTTATTTTTTTTCGTTATTCCATTTTAGTTGAATGATTTTGCGATATTTAGAAATAGAAAAACAAATCAGAATTCTGTGTTGTAAATACCTACATTTTTGCATGCATGGGATCATGCATGATGATTCTTTATGTAACATAAAAAATTTTAACGATAGAGACTGAGGATATTATAAGGAAAGATAAAGTGTACGGCGTTGTTATCTAAGACAATCAAGAGCAAAATATTTCGTTTGCACCGAATTATAACTGGGCATATGCATTCCCACAGGCACATACTTAACGACTCTGAAAGACAGTAATATATGTTAACTATGTCTCTATATGTAGAGGTTTGAACGTTAGAGACAATCATATTCATCGAAGCAGTATATGCATCTCCCCTTAACTTTAATTATATACTTTGTAGGAAAGATCATAAATAGTAAAGTTCATAAGTCTGAGTGTGTAAATTGTCTCAAATTAGATATGCACTTACAAAATTTTGAACTTACAGTTGTGAGCAAATTATCGGTGACTAAACATGTCACTGTCAATATTCTCTTAGCATCAGTCTGTTATTCTGTGTTGATGCAGATGTGTAATTAAAACCATTTAAATAATGCGTACTCTTTTCTATATGAGTAGATTTAAAACCTAATTCATGGAAATGTTTTTGGAGGTTTGTGAGAAATTTAGGAATAAGATTCAGTTTATAACTTCATGCAATGAACAAAACCTTTTCTCACGTATATGGTAAAATAAATAGTTACCCCAATCAAGATTGTAAATTTAATTTACCACGCAAACTAATACAACAAAGAAGCAAAACCTACTAAACAAAACACATTTCGCTTGACAAGCATCAGATCTCTGAGCTAATTTTAGACGAAAGATTTCACATGCAACGCTTCAAGGCTAGAAATCGCAAAAGGGATTGACCTTATTACAGCCTGATACCTCAGGAAGAATGCATGATTAATATCTAAAAAGTCATTTAAAGACCAAAGAAACTGACCGGAAATAGTCACATACTTCCAAGGCAAAGTCCAGTCCAAGTCATTGTTATGCCGAGAGATTTTTCAATTTGCCTGGACCTCACCATATGACTTCTCTATGACGGATCAGCAGTGATAAAGACTTATAATGCTTGTGACACATTTCGTCATGTTGTCACACAAACCAGTTACAAGGTGATGTATTGTGACGCCCTGGTGATAAGTCTCAGACGAATTGTTCCGTTGACGTAAAATCAGATGGAACAGTCACTGTTATGTTCAGTTGTCTTCAGTTTTTAAGATCTTGACCATTCTTTCATTGATGTGATTGTAACCACTGTGTCCCCATGCGAATCCACTGAGAAGTAACTATTTATGTTTGTGATTTTAGTATACTGTTTAATTTTAAATATTTCCACACCAACTTTATCAACAAACTAGGGAATTTGTTCGTAACATGGTTCAAGTGAAATGAATAAAGCAGTTTAACTAGCTTAACTGATTATTCTCTGACTCTCTGACTCTCTGTTCAAAGATTTCTTGAGTACCGCTAAATTGAACGCTGGTGTAACTTATAAAGTTTTCAATCCCGCTTCTATAATTGTATTGTAGAGCTTCCACTCGCTCCCATAAAGGGTGCAAACCTACATACATTTCCTTTGCAAATCATTCCTTTTGCATTTGTTGTGCCATTTATGATGCATACAATAAAGGTTTCTTCGTTCACTGAATTTGGTGTAATCTGTTTCTAATCCTTTTTTCAATATGTCTTTGTTTGACACCCTGCATTAATGTATAAATATATATATATAGGTATAATTATATTATAAATCTTTGGGAATATATATATATATATATATATATATATATATATATATATATATATATATATATATATATATATATATATATATATATATATATATATATAAATATATATATATATATATATATATATATATATATATATATATATATATATATATATATATATATATATATATATATATATATATATATATATATATCCCGATTTACACGTTTTGAGAACAATTTACAATGCCTCGTGTCATCGACAAGATTTACAACACGATAACTTGGAAATTGTAATTCTACCAAAGAATATGACTTCTTTTTCACAGGCTTTACATCAATGTATAATTTCGACTTTAAAAGTACGGTACATCAAGCGAACCTTCAGGAATATTTTAGAACAAACAAAAAATCATAAATTTTTCCAGTATGGATTCTTTGAAAAAATTTACAATCTTAGATTGTGTTAAGCATGTTGACTTGTCATATTCCGAGCTTAAGCAATCAACGCTTAATGGGTGCTGGAAAAAAGTATGCCGGGAAGTAGTTGAAGGTGACATTACTTGTCCACCATTGGAGCATGAATATTCTCAAATAGATGAGTTGTCGATAACGTGGGAGGGGTAGGTTTCGAGAACTCTGCTGAAGCAGATATTATAGAAATTATGGTTGATTAAGAACTAGATGGGAAAAATTTAGTTAACTTAGTTAATGATACACACGATCGTGACAATGATCCTGATGTGGAAAATGAACCAGGTGCACTCACAGCAAAAGGCATCCGCGTCGGTCTTGAATTCGGGCAAAAATTAAGTAATTATTTTCTACAAAATGAATATGTAAATGAATAGGTGTGTTTTTGGTCTTTGTCTAAAGCATTACTTACATTTTAAAATGTTTGAAAATGAACAATAAAAAGATGATAAATTGATCAAAAAAGCAGAATTTAATCAAGCATGCAAGATTAAATGCTCCTCCAGTTTGAATACAGTGTATAAAAAAAAAATTGCTGTTGCTGTTGCTAAGCCTCCTAGACTAGGAAATTCTAAACCAGGTCCATGAATCTCTGTCGTGTGAGCAACAGGAGACAGCAGCATCTTGATCTTCTGCAGTTGCTCAAAACATGACAAATCCATGGCAAAAGAAAAAAATGTGGAGCTTCAATTTGACCGTTGAACCTTAGTACAGAGAGAAGACAGGCGAGACCGCTCCCATATAAAGTTTCAAACTCGAATATGTGTCAAAATGAACTCCCTGATTTTATGCGAACAGTTAATAAGTATACTATTTACGCATGAAAGCAAAGGTGTGTTGTCCCAAAAATCTCATCCTTCAACTAGAAACAGAGTACACATAATCCTACTCAACTTCACAAATGATACCCGAAACACTGCATAAAACATAAATTGTATAAATAATTAACATAATTGTATGAAGTTGTAAAACAATTTATGTAAAAAAAGAACAGTCACGCAAAAGTGATTACATACCTATGTTTTTTATTAATACATCACGATTAAATGCTTAAAACAAAAAAGAAACGAAAATGGTTTCATATCTCCTATTTTACGTGAATCGTAATACAGGATTTTATAATAAGAAGAAAATATGAATTAGATGTAAACTGCGTAATACACGTAAGCGAAAAGGGAAATAGTCACGGTAGAGAAAGGATACTTATTGTTTGACCAAAAATAAATCAAAAATGTAATTCTTAGAAGTTTTCTAATTGCTGGATTGTTTTCTCTTAGCTTTTGAAACTCTTTTGACTATTTTAAAGCAACTATTTTCTTATTTCTAGCTCGAATGTGTTCCACATAACTCATATTCAAATTTTAAATTATCCCTTTGAAAAAATATTTCGTTTTCAAAATTTGCATTCAGTTTTTTTCCAAATATCTTGTAGGGGTTTTTATCTCAAAACTGTGAAATATTTTCTTTACTTTGGACTTAAAATTCCAAGCAGTATCCTTTGGTTCAGTAGCTAGGTAAAATCGGAAATCATTTTCATGGTTAAATTTTTATGCTGAATTTTTTAAATGGCGTTTCAATTGGTTGATTTGGAGCAACTTGAAATTTGCCTTCATTTCATCTCCAATTAATTCAAAATTCTGACTCTAGAAGCGGAATGTTATAATTCCCCGCGGTGTGGGACCAAGAACAAATCTATTGTAAAGGCTGCAGAGTCAGGGGTAAATCGGGGCTTGTACACCAGGAGGAAATAGAAGAATAGCTGTCGGTGTGGCCATTGATAGCGATCAAAAGTCTATAAATATCGCAAGATAGATGGTCGTTATTTTATGACCTACAGTAAAACCTTCAGATGATAAGGGTCAAAGTGATATTGCAAATGAAAATTATGGTGGGGAAGTACTTCATAGACTTTGGACAGGGGCAGTATAATAAGGAACTACTGAGAGAAAAACTGCCCACTGCCCAATGAAAAAATAAGGGGTGGGCCAGAAGGGCCCACCGTAAACGGACAACAGCCCCTCCAAGTAAGAGAGAAAATATATCTCACCAGATATTGGTTATTAAATAACCTTGAAACAATGGATGCATGCGTGTGTTGGAGGAAGCAAGGAAGACAGAGCATTGGCCTTTAACATATATTTATTTCATAAATCACAAAATACATTTAAAGTGTAATTGCTACTAGCACAATATTCCCTTTCATATTAACATTTTACATACGGGGACTCGGAAGCTGAGGCAAACTATCTGGTCAAAGTAATAGTTTTTTAGAGTACATAGGGAGGCACTTACTACAGCTGAAGTATGCAGCGATAAAAGATGGCATCGACGACAGGGGCCCAAAATCACGTCATATACCGGATCATCTTGGCGGGTTATCGGCACTACTCCTAGACTCTGAGGCAGTCGAGACTCTCTATCATCTGAGCTCTAGGAATAAAAACCAGACGTAGCAAATTCTGGACCTTCTCTGCTTTTACTCTCTTACTTGGAGGGGCTGTTGTCCGTTTACGGGGGGCCATTCTGGCCCGCCCCTTTTATTCATTGGGCAGTGGGCTGTTTTTCTCTGAGTAGTTCCTGCCCCAATTGGTTCCTTATTATACTGCTCTTGTCCAAAGTCTATGAAGTACCTCCCCAGCATAATTTTCATTCGCAATACCCCTTTGACACTTATCAGCTGAAGGTTTTACTGTGGGCCATAAAATAACTACCATCTATCTTGCAATATTTATAGACTTTTGATTGCTATCAATGGCCACACCGACAGCTATTCTTCTATTTCCTCCTGGTGTACAAGCCCCTATTTACCCCTGCCTCTGCAGCCTATACAGTATATTTGTTCTTGGCCACACACCGTGGGGAATTATACCATTCCGCTTCTACACTGACTCTAACTAATGACTCTCGTCCTTATACTATATAGCGTCACCTTCATCATATTTTTCATTTATTAATCTTGAGGTTCTTTTCGGAATCCCCATTTAAAAGATTTTCCCCGATTAAACCATTTCAATATTCGAGCCAGATATATATTTTTCTTCAGTGTATATAATTTCATTTCAGTATTAACATTAACTTTTTAAATGTTAAACAAATGTAAGAACTTAAGGTTCTCTTCGTTTACCTACAGTTTTTTTTTTCTATTCCTAATTTGATAATCAGTAGATTCTTCTCTCTAATCTATATCTGGATTAAAAGATACTCCATATAATTCATGTTGGTTTAGGAGACATTTTAGGAAACTCAGTCTTAGATTTTTGAAAATACTTTTGACTGTAAAACGTCTTATTGTGCGAGCTAGCATTGGTTATCCTGCCAGGTTAGTTGTTACTTTGAAGTCGTTAATGTTAATAAATCGCTTAAGTCGTCTTAAGCTGTTAAACGCTGTAAATAAACATCTTTGGCAGTTTTTATAAACTTTTTATCTTTCTAAGGACAAATTTAGAACTAAAGAAATCCTGACACTTTTTGTTCACGAAAGAACCATAACAACCGAACATTGAAATAACAGAATTTCTAAGAAATGGTATACTAAATATTTCAAAGAAAGGAGTTTTTCAATATTTACAAATGTAGTGTTCAAAACTAACTTATAAACTCACATTTTTTTTGTTTATTGCAGATTAATAAATTTCTAGCCGGAATAGAGCCGGAAATATACCGATAACGCAAATATTAGAAAAAAGTAATCTTTATAATTTCGATTTGAAGAATTTTTTTAATTTCCTAACTATTTTTCGCCAGGTGCCCGATCACTTTTGAGAGATTCTGCATGCCACTAATGAAATTGAAAAATTTTTAAATTAGTTCATATTGAGGTTTTTTTTATTGCAAAAGCACTTGATTGTACATCATTGGCTCCCATACATCGAAGATGCATAAGATTGGAGCATTTAAACAAAAATAGAACAGCTGAACAATACAAAAACAATAACTTAGAAGAAGAACAATAATTGCATCAAAACGGCAAATATGAAATACATAAACATGAAAGAAAATCAATCGCTGGATGTCAATTGCATCAACTCCCTAGCTCGCCAATATCGACTGTATAAGTTTTCTTCGTTCAATGAAGAACAACTTAGTAAATGATATTTGTCCATCTCAAAGTTCTGGTTGCACAAAGTGCACAAAGGACTGCTATATATACCAATACTGTATAGATGTTCATATTGAGGTAAATTTATTAATATTAAAACCATGATTTTGTAAAAAAACAATATATATATATATATATATATATATATATATATGTGATTGATTACCTTATACGGATCATTACTCTTTTATAACATGTCGTGTAAATTCTAAATATGCTTAACTCTATAAATTTAAGCGTATTAATTCTAAAAATAGAATTCTCAGGTATTAACGTGATAGCTTGTTATTGGGAAAAAGAATCATTGTTTACAAAATGATCAATATTTGATGAGTACTTTATCTTGGTTACTGGTTAATGTTGACTTTACTGACTTATAAAAAAAGGTATTAATTGACTTTTCCATATTTTACATCCATCGTCTCAAAATTTCTCGTATTACCTTCATTTAATGTAAATTATTGCTCTGTTTAGAGATGACTATCTTCGGTTGCAATTTAAATTCACATTTCTATATAATCCACTGTTTTATTTAAATGTTCATCTTATGTAAATCATAAATAAATACAAAATGGTTATACTCTCAACGCCTTAGAAGGAAATAAAAAGCATAGATCTATACAATGGTAGTTTTGGAAGTGCGTAAAGTACTATGCTAGCATAATATTTGTTACTTAAAGACTTAAAGTTCATTTTTCAATAAATAATTCCCTAATCAGTGATAACTTATTAGCGCCCCTTACACGTACGTTCTTTCCCGAGTGAAACCACGATCCCGTGCAATTGAGTGCACGTGTGAAGGTTTCGGCTTTGGAGCGTACTGCATGTTTTCCCGCGCGCAATCCCGTACGCTCCAAGCACTCGCGAAAGAACGTATGTGTAAAAATGTAGCTCACTGCCGTGGACTCAGATAGCGTTAAACCGAGCCTGGCTATTCTCTAGCCAAAACATCCACATAAATTATCTGAGAGGAGACAGACTTAGAGTAATTAAAATAATCTTTATTCAGTTATGCATTTACATATATGTACAAAATTTACAATACTGCCCTTGCAGTAGAGAAGTGGCTCACTTCCAAAGTTAACAATTTCATGGGGACGCGGCCTAATGCACGCGTCTGATCCCAAGCCTTCCTGCCAAAAAACTCCTCTCTCGGAAACAAACCTCTGCCTTCACACAACGACCGCTGTCCAGCATCGTCGGCAAAAGTAAGTTCCCCGAGACAAAAGGCTACCGCCTTTTATCACCTCCTCCCCGGTTCATTCTCGAAAACCCTGGAATATTCTGGAGACGATTAATAGTACTCATTTCCGGGTCTTTTACGTCACTTCCGCTCGTGCCATCCTCTGTCGTTTCTCACTTGGGCGACACTCAGGTCTAGCCCCCATTGCCAGGCGAGGGGTCCTACCTTTCATAGGTCATTCGTCACTCTCTGTCTCCAAATTACTGGACAGTCGCCCTCGGGTCCCGTTAACCTGCAACAGATGGGACTTTATGGAATATAAAACATTATTAATCCTCCTTTAGAGTTCCTCCGCCGCCAGGAAAATCTATCCGGATGCCCCGCACACATCTGACACTCTTTCAAACAGTTCTCAAAAGAACACATGTGGGAGAAGAGACAATTAAGTCCACTGCTTGTGAAAAAAAGGGGCTGCCGACGTGAAAGCGCTATTATTTAATATCTGTTTAAAGTTCACAGCTTTTTTTTAATTTCGTGATGAAATATATTTAACAGAAAATGTATTTCAGCTAACTGTTTACTATGTGTTTGTAGCCATGGAGATAAAATAGTTTCCATTAATACAGAAAAATGTGTATTATTTTGTCAACACAAAATGCACTCATTTCTATACCTATCATTTTTCTCTGTATCTACAAATTTCAAAGCCTAGGTAATGAAAAGGCTACAATATTTAAAAAACATGCATCCTAAATGTAAGTATCATATCGTCACGATATGAGCAACAATCGTGATTTTGCAATACATTTTGTGAATTCTAATGAAGAAGAATATTTCATGTTTTTTTATTATTGATTGAAACGCTTTTCTATCTCTTTACTGATAGTTTACGCAATTCGTAAATAATATTTAATTCATAATATAATACCGATATTTTTAAATTCCCGTCGTACTTGATAGCAGTCGCTAAAAGCTCAAAAGTTCTGAGGGTATAAAGTAAGTTGGTCAATTATTATCCTTATATTTAAAGTCTGCGTAAAATAAATTTGAATCCATGTTTTATTTATGATAAATATAATCTAACCATAAGTAATTTCCCAGTTGTAATAAGTTAAGAAATTTTTGAGTGAACATTTTATGCACATAACTTATTATTTGCGATTATAAGCTTTCTGTCTCTTTTATATCATATATATAGATAGATATATAGATAAATATATAGATAGATATATAGATCGATAGATAAATAGATAGATATAGATAGATGGATAGATAGATATAGATAGATAGATAGATAGAAAAATTGATAGATAGATATGTATATATATATATATATAGGTAACTTTCGTTAGAAAGTCTTTGTTCATTGCTAAAATATTAAATGAATGCTTGCATTTGTTTACAAATTTAGTATGTTTGTAACAGCTATATTTTCCAAAACAAATGCAAGTTTTTGCTTAGTTTTCCAACAAAGATAAACCCATTGTTTACATTTGCTGCTAAATTTCACATAATACAGGAAATTGAGTTATTTAATTTCGTACCTGCTGTAATTAAATAAGATTTGCTTAGTTATCTAAAATTTCTGCATTTTTATTATATTATAAAATAATTCTCTTTCCAACTTTTACAAAGAAATGAGCTGAGATATCTTAAAATGTTAGTAACTGGAATTATGAATCGCAAAAGAAATAAAATATAATCTTTCCATAGATCAGCTAATGTCTAGGATTATTTTGAGATTTTATTACTTTAATAGCTGAATACCCGTGCTTCACTACGAAGTACATTTTAGGATAATTACAGTGAAAAAATAATGAAATTGCGTTAAGATAAAACAAGCTCCATCTCCTACTATAGGAACAACAGTTTGATGAACATTTTCCCCGTCAGTAATTAAATTTTTCTCAACCATTTTTTGGAAACGTTTCTTATCCAAAGTAGCGGTAATCAAAACGGTATATGTATGCAATTAATATATGAAATGCATGCAAAATGTATCAATGTATTTAAAATGATATATATATATTTATAAAAATAAATCGTAATGGATATTTTTATAGACAAAATAATGTAGAAGAATATATTCAAATTAAATGTAATATATCAATGTATTTATAAAAAAATAATAATTTCAGGTAGAAATAATAATTTCAGTTTTTTTTAACGGAATTTGGTTCTTTTCTGTCTAGTTGTTCACTGCTTGACGAAGCGATACATACTGGGTTTGCCGCGCTGCCAAAATTAAATTCTAAAATTCAATCTTTAAAAATTCACCAAAAATCTGAAAAGGGAAGTAAAGATTTCAAAAAGATTTCATTTTAATGGGATTTTTATTATCTTTCTTGTGATTTAAATTTTATAACCCTCAGATTATTATTTTAAATGCAAACTTAAAAAAAGTTACAAAAACAGATTAAAAATTTAATTTTGAAAAATCTAAGAAGAATGTTTCAAAAATTTTCTTAGTGTACCCCTACACTATAAGAAGATTCTCCATGCAAAATTTCAGCACTTTAGATTTAGCGGTTTGGTCTGTGCTTTATCTGTCAGTCAGTTACGGAACTGTTTTTTACATAGAGATTACTATCA
Organism: Dolomedes plantarius; assembly: GCA_907164885.2. Classification (NCBI taxonomy): domain Eukaryota; kingdom Metazoa; phylum Arthropoda; class Arachnida; order Araneae; family Dolomedidae; genus Dolomedes; species Dolomedes plantarius. The sequence continues at coordinate 114,043,103 of OU015498.1, read as the reverse complement.
CATAAATATTAATTATTTTTCATACATTTTTACCTTTTTAGACCGTTTCTCAAGAATAAATTCAAGCAATACATGATGAGTTTTAATGTTATAAAACAAAATATTATAAAAAAATTTTACTTTGGTCAATTGGCTTGAAAGGGTGTATCATTCAATAGATAGATATTATTTAACCATACTGGAACAGTTTTAGATTCTATCTAATATATATCATTAACATCAACTAATTTATCAGAGGGGTTTTCGATTTCATATAGAGTATGACTTAACTATGCCGAGACAGTTTTAGATTCAATCTAGGTATACCATTAATATCAACTAATTAATCAGAGAGGATTTCGATTCGAAATCGACTACAAAAAAATATACAAAATTATAATATTTAGAAATTATAATTATGGCTTGCCCTATAATAAGCATGTTTTTTATATCGTTTAAAAAAAGCTAATGCAGTTTCATTTAAAACATAAGCATGTCTAAGGAAATTATTAGTGATGTAATAACAAACAATTATATAAAATGTATAACTGTCTTTCTGAAAAGGTATTTTAAGCTAGAATATAATTTTTATTCATTATTTTTGCATTTCTATAATACTAACACCATTAGCTAATTAAATTATTATAGATATTAATTTTACGACCATAAATCAACTCTCTTTTAATGAAAATTAAATCTTCGTTCTCTCGGTTATTTAATAAAGACCGAAACAAACATAATTAGTTTTTAATGCTTTATTCGGGAAAGCTCTTTTAAACTAATATAATTTTTACTAATGAAAGTTTGTTTTAGCAAATGTTATTACTATAGCGTATTTATAACCACAGTAATATGTAATCTCTTTGAAGGAAATTTTATTTGAAAGTAGTAAAATTAAATTTTTTTATTCCTTATAAGAATCAGTTATCTCTTGATAAATATCAACGGAATATTATTATAAAAGAGTTAATTGTGAAGATAATGTCTTATTGAATGAAATTTTTTGTAAAGCTGGGAGTTATAATTCATTGATATCTGTTACTTATGAATACATTTATAATTTATTGTATTAATAAATCCATATTGACAAATGCTATCGACATTAATTTAGAAAGTTTCATTATCAACCCATGGTCAAAATAAAATGATAGCGATTGCTTTAAGTACGTCTGTACTTCAATCTAGACGCTATGCTACAGATATTTTCCTCTTAATTATTTTCTGATTTCACATAAACAAGTGAATATTATTAAAATATGCGTTTTGCATCTGAAACTGGTGTACTTACGCATTGAACAGGTTTATCAAAAATACTTTTTTTTCTAATTCAATTTATTTAAAAGAGGATTGTACCGGAACGTCAGGGGAAATCAACAGTTTATACTCCTGCTAATGTTATCGATACTAGAAATTTCAAAATAGGACAAACTTCGATCTCTTCTTTTAAACAAATAGATTCAGAGGTGAAAAATAAAATCCTGAATAAGACTTTGTATTTGCTAGTATGTAAAACATTAATAGTAAATTATATATATCAAAACCATAGGGACTTGAAGATTTGCGAAAATCGGCTAATTGCTAGAATTAGAAGAACTAAAAAGATTGAGATTAAATAATGACACTTTATTAAACTGTGTAATAAATTATAAAACAGCTCAGATTGATTTTACGAGGAAGTAAACAACTAATACCTTTAGTGCTGAACAAACAAAAGTAGCCATAAAATTCTCTGAAACTAGAACATTTTTGGTATCGCAATGATATAAAATGAAAACTCTGGCAATATTCTTGTTACTATTTATACAGCGATGCAACTTCGTGCTCCCAAAAACGTTTTGTTTTTTGATGGAACAAAAGCAGGATTCGTTGATAGGACACTTCCATATCATGTCAATACGACACCCAAAATCTAGACTAAATCAATTCCTTGTCAATAAAATCTATAATATTTTCTTAAAATATCTATTTCATTTGCTTTCCGAAGGAGTCAACGCTAGTACTGAGCTCTAAAGAAGGTTGTTCTTTTTGGAGAAATAAAAATTTTCTATTTTAGCCTTTTATTCTTCTATTTTCGGGAAATTAACGTTCTTTGAATAATGTGTACGCAATTTTATTTCAAAGAGTGAAACTCCATTGTTAATTAGAATGACCGCTAATCAGAAAAGGGTAGTACATTGCGTTGAATAAAATAGAACTGGAATTTACTCACCACACGCTTTCCAATTAAATGATACATTTATTAAATGGTATATTAAATGATGCATTATTCTAAGTTGGATGTTTTCCCAACATCCTTACTTTACTAAAGGATATGGAGTATACTGAAAACATTTTAAGCATTTTATCATATATGAAATTAGTAATATATATATATTTTTTTAATTATCCTTCCTTGTGATGTAATTTACAAGGGATTATTTTCATTACTTCATAAAGTATTAAATATACAAGGCATTTGTTTTTGGTATATGATCCTCTGGAATATTATGATAGTTTTTCAACCTAAAATAAACTATCAATAAGCTACAATAAATCACAACTGCAAACTCTAAAAATTTTTATTATTTTGGAGATACCCAATAAGTGTGCAGTCCAACATGTTCAGGTTCTTTTAAAATTATTTTTTATTGAGGCAAATTATTTCTTACAAACACGAGAGAAACTCAAATATTCTGGCCAGTAGTTAATACAGTTTACTGATTAAAAACGATAACTTCTAGGAAACAACCCAATAAGTGGTTTTTATCTTCGAACCATGTCGGTCATTTTATCCGGGTGTAAAGTATAGTAAACATCTATCCTTCTGTTCTTTGGATCCTTTATTGATAGCACCTCGGAACAAAAATTCAAAGCATTGAACGGAATTAGATATTCTTTAATTTATGCTGTTTGTCAAGGCCGTTTATCGTGAGGAAAAGTTTCAAAGGAAAGATCGTCAAAATTCTCTAGTAATTGCAATGGCAAATTATTTGGATTGCGACTTTGTTCTGCTTCAAATACTAAGTGTAAAGAAAGTTTATACAAAACGATAAAAAAATATGCAATTGCTAATGCCTTTAAGTTCACCAAAGCTTCCAAATCGGTGTGATCTATCACAAACAAAGTTTAAAGTAAAAAATAAAAAAGGCTAAATTAGCAGTCTGAAGTCAACAGTCTTCTGTAATAACATCTGGCTGGAGAATTTAGAACTTTTTTTAAATAAAAATTTTTTTGATTACTCATTGTTTATATAATAGGTTCACTACACCCACAAGTATTAAGAGTGGAACACACATATTTAAAGTTAACGTACGACTTTTTCTGCTGCTAAATAATACAGTAATCATTAAATTATTTTATTTTTCAGAGAGAGAAAAGTGAGATATTGTAAAATCAAGTCTAAGGGGTAGAGACACACTGTAAACCGCCTTTGAATAATTGTACTGAGACCTACTGCCAAATGATATTCAATATCCAATATTTCTAAATGACAGTATCATCGGATAGCTATCCTTTAAGGCTGTTGTGTACTAACCCTATTGGACTCACTCACCTCAATGTTAACCTATGAAGAAAATGTGTATACTATTTGCAGCTACATAAATGCTGATAATCCAATAAAAATGGTATTTTCAGATAGCCTGAATTTCTTTGCACCTTGCAACGGGATTCATTTTATAAATTTCTTCCACCAAAGAAATTTAGGAGTGCTTCAAACACACTATATCATATTTTCCTCCCGAATAATTTATTTTTTAAAATATTATTAGCATTTTTTTAAACGAAAAATGTCCCAGTGTGTAAAATTTCTTTCTCTATTACGGAGTACAATATTAAAAAAAATCTTTCAATCCAAGTCAACATTCCTTTGACAGATTTGCTCCATAGTTTGCTCCATAGAGGTGAGCGTTAGTACACAGCAGCCTTAACCGGATTTCCTGACTTATCACGCCACCTTTGATGCCACATATAATAGGCACCATTTCTGCGAGCCTAACTCAAAAGTTTTCTCAGTCCAAAGGTATTTTTCGTTTTCAGACTTCTGTTTCTGTGCCCCTCCGCCTTTTTCCAGTCAAGTATTTTCAGGTTATGTTAAACCGTATGTTGTGAATACTAAAAAATACAAACAAGCTTTAAAATGCGTTATCACGCTTAACCCAAGATGACTTTAAATCAGAAAATATTTTTGGTGTGATCTGAAAGTTAAATAACCGTATTTTTCTAACCATAAGACGTACCTTTTTACATAAAAAAATCGACTTAAAATTGGGGTGCGTCTTAACCGAAAGTAATATTAGAATAAAATGAATACTTTATTATATATTATGTACATTTATTGTATAATATATATATATATATATATATATATATATATATATATATATATATATATATATATATATATATATATTATAAATCTAGATATATATCGCACCCCGGCACGAAAAGTGGCACAAGTGAAAAAAGGGCAATTTTGAGGTTATGTCATTATAAAATATGTATGAAGTGCCCCGTCGTGCAGGAAAAGCGACACATTTCTATCTCGCAATTTGTCCACCAGAGGGAAGTTGTATCAGTTTTATTGTATTGCTATTTCAAGCTGTATCGTACTCTTTAAGTAGATTCTTCTCAAATGCTGTATTTTTGAGTTGTGTTACTTTTCTTCCCGGAGTTAGATATATATTATATATATTTATTAAATATATTACATATATTTTATATATATTATTTATTATATTTATTGCATAAATTTTTTATGTTTATTAAGAAAGAAATTCAAAATATCTTTGTATACCTAACAAATTACAAAATATTCTTTTCTAAAATTTCTTCCATAAATTTGAAGTGTGTCTTATTATCCGGTGTGTTTTATGGTCCAAAAAATACGATATAATTTCTTCTATTCATGCTTTTACATTTTAGTATTCATAGCGAAAGAATGATGTCTTTGATCGCTTCATTTTTCATCAAAATGTAGATCTGCATAGATCTAAGTCTTAAATATTTAAACAATTATTTTAAAATCTTCAAAAACATGTTTAATAGGGCAATTTTCTTCTATGTCTTACGAACTTATAAATTATCTGCAATTTAAAGATATACAACTTTAGTTTCCTATGATAACTTATGAAAACTCATTGATCCTATTCCACCTCTCAAAACACTGTTTCTGCAGATCACGCAACAGATAACTCACGTTATGCAATATTCATTTCACTACAACAAAACATTTTTTAGTCATACATGATATTTTACTTGATATTAACTTTCCTAGTGTCAAGTTTCGTGTCACATTATAGGAAAAAAAAATTAGCAGTGTAAATAATTTATCAGGATAATATATTATTGATGTGGAACCGCATTTAAGCGTCAATATTGTTAATACTTTCCTTTTTAAATTACGTACTCAACCTAAATTATTTATTGTTATTGACAACAAGTCATCTCTATGCCGTTTATGGGCAGTTTACTCTTTTGCAGTTCTCATCAGTAATTATTTTTTTAAGGGTAATATTACGTATATTTAGACTTTGAAAAACACCTGACGAAATAAACCTCGGAGAATATGAAAGGTTAAAAGTTAAACATTAAATATCTAATAAAAATATATCGGCATAAATTATAAAATGCGCATCAAAAAAGTTGAGGTTATAAGCTGATCATAGATGCAAAAGTAGCTTCCATGTTAATCACAGATAATTTTTATCAAAGCAGTCATATCATTTATCATTTCACATTTTTTTGTGATTCCTTAAGGCTGCTGTAATCTAACTGCATTGGATTCGCCCACCTCAATGTTACCTTATGGCCAAAGTTTGCCTACTATTTACAGCTACATAATTGCTGATAATTCAATAAAAATGGTATTTGCCGATAGCCTGAACTTTTTTGCACCTTGCAACAGGATTCATTTACGAATTTCGTCCACTAAAGGAATTTAGGAGCATTTAAAACACACTAGACTAGATTTTTCCCGAATAATTTCAATTTTAAATTATTTTTTGCATTGAAAAAGAAAAATACCCCAAGGTGTAAAATTTCTTTGGAGTACAGTTTCTTTAAATCCAAGTCTTTAAATCCATTTTTTCCAGAGGTTAACATTAAGGGGAGAGAATCCAATAGGGTTAGTACACAGCAGCCTTAAGTAAATTACTGCGATTGCCGACATCTATGAAAGTAGAATCATAACTATTTATTTTCTGTTTGTAAAAATATTGTTGCCATCCGAATACAAGCAACATATACCTAGAAGTACAGGCAAAAATTAATTCAGCAGCGGTCTCACCATTTAGGTCTTTAATATCAAAACATAGCACAGTTAGAGCTACAGACACAGCGGGAACTAACAGTAGTATCATCAACTAAAGCTCATATATTATTCTGTCAGTTTTTTAACTTTATTCGCTTGTATATACTTGTCACAACTCCAGTTAACCAGAGCCTGTCACAATTCCAGTTAATGAAGTCACACGCATAGAGATGTATATTATCTAAGCGTGAAATTACCAGTGACCATTTAGGCGAGTTTCTTCCGGAACTATATCAGTTTTAGTTGTTTTCCCTTCGATAAACGCATTTTCCTTCAACGAGTTGAAATGTGAGTGACAACACGTGTAAGGTACGGAATGTTTCAATTTGATTTTATAAGCTATGAACACAATGAGATGCTTGCAACTTCAAGAACATTATTTGTGATGCCTCATTGCCGAAGGAGTAGACGGCTAGCATAACACCAACTAGAAGTATAAATCAATGGGAAAAAAAATAAAACCGGATCTTAAAATCAGCCCAAAGTCGTAGTATATTTTTAAAATTATAATGAAATAGGATAAAGTTGAAGAAAGATATTGCAAAATGATATAAAATAAATGTGAAAAAATTCAGTAACGTCAGAGTTTAGTGCAAACTTTTAAATGGTGCGTAGCTTATAGTTTGATATCGAGGAATTTAATAAATTTTTCAAACACTTCGAAATGGATAAAACAATTATCGGATGGCAAAAACAATTAACAGCAATTTAGAGGCATACCCGAACACAAAACGTCACTCATAACAAAGTTACCTTTTCCATAAAATAAATTATTATTTTTTAAAAATAAAGAGAGTTAAATGTAGCAGGTATGTCGACAGAGTACATCGTAACTACAGAGGCTGTTCGCACATTTTTTAGACGATTTTGGTAAGCGGTAATAAAAAATCGTTTGCTGCAAAAGAAATAATTGCAATTGTACTACGTTTTTAAAACTCAAAATTATCGTCTGAAGCTTGAAAGTTTTGTTTTTATTCAAAATGGCGTTTTTAACAAAGCAGTGGTTCGAAGGCTACATTTATGCTCTTTCCGAAGAGAAATATGCATACTCCGTTACCCAAAAATGATGCGAGAGTCATGGTTTTGTGATATCTGAAGCGTCGATAGGTAATATCGTCAACAAGAAAGGAAAAAAACGTCAAATTGGACAAAAGTGGGACAAAAAGTGGCCTCAAGTGGGACAAAAATTCCAAACAAGTATCCAAGGAAAAAACGGACATCTTCGACTATTGCAAAGGTACGTTGTTTAATGTTAAAAGAAAATCCCCCTAGTCAAAGGACAGTTGCAAAATCATTAAAATGATCGGTGTCCACTGTAAACAAAATGATAAACGTTGATTTAAATCTTAAGAAACCGAAAAAACGCAATGTTCATCGTCTTCTTACAAATCATATCGTTGAACGCAGGACACGCTGCAGAATTCTATATGAGAAACATTTATCCAAAGAAAAATGGAAAACAATTGTCACAATAGATGAATCATGGGTGCATTTAAATGATTGCAACAAAAAAAGAGCCATTTATTATCATAAAAGGGGAGAAAAAAAATTAAGTACATGGTTCAAAGAATCAAAACAAAGTCTTTCTAAGGGATTCATGATTGTTGCTGGTTTTTCTTATAATGGCAAGTTAAAAATAAAGAGAGTGGAAAAAAATGTCAAGATTAACTCCAAATACTATCAGGAACATATTTTATCGCCAATTTTTCTGAATAAAATACCATCGCTTTACCCACAGTGCCATCAATCAGTGAGACTCCATCAGGACAAAGCTAGCAGTCACACATCAAAATCCACTGTAAATTTCCTAAAAGAAATGGAACAAAAAACTGGTATCAAGGCCATACCCTTCACTGATATTCCTACTAAATCTCCCGATGTATCACCTATGGATTTTTGTGCTTTCGGACTTTTAAAATCTGCATTATCCAAACGTCGTCCCAAAACCCTTACGGGACTCTGGAAAGCTGTTCAGGAGGAATGGGAAAGAATACCTCTTCTGACACTTCAAAAGGCATTATTCTCCTGGAAATTGCGGTGTCGAAAGATAGTTCAGAATAAGGAATGTCAAATAGAACATTTGAAACACAAGAATTTTATGTAATTTAGTTTTGTGAATACAATATACATCGTCTAAAAAATGTGTGAACAGCCTCTGTATTCTTAAACAAATTAGTTAACATAAAAAAGATTCTTTATTTGTAAGTCGAAAGATTTTATTAATGAAAACGATGAAAATAAAAAGCAGAAAAGCACAACCTAATCCTATTGATTAAGCACGAGTAATGTTATATGAAAAATTCCTAAAGCCAAATTTCTAAAGTACTCTGCACGTGGTTCACTTGGTTGAATTCAAAGTACCTGTGGCTTCTTAACTCTACTACTAATACAGTCGATATAATAAGGACGCATAGTAATGAAAAATTACGCTGCAAACGGTGAGGGTATTAGATTACATTTAAGAAACGTACAGTTTCGTTCATCTCGTTTATTATTGGCTTCAGTTTGTGTACGTCAAACGTAATCAACCGATCATCACATTGTTTTCCATGACCACTACGTGGATTCCTTTCTACTTGACCGTGATAACTTGACACTCGCCTCGGCTGTATCTCACACCTTTCTATGCTGCAAGTAGAACTTATAGTACCCTCTAAGTTCTTCCATTAATTCTTTGTGCGCTAAAATGCACTCCTATCGTTTTGCATGATCACTTGGCAATAGTTAAACAAACTGAAAAATACGTCTAAAGAGAAATATTTAATTTTAAATAAGTATAAATAGACAATTCAAACTTCAATCTTTTCGCTCTCAAAGTTTACAGCATTGTTTAAAATTTATGTGTTTTTCTCTGGGACAAAAATAATGAAAGCGAAAATGAATCCACGTATCTTTCGGAACTCTTTAGGTAAATTAAATTTATAAATTTCCGATGACAGAGGAAACAACTGTGGGAAAATTCGCATTTCTTTTTTGATAGAACCAAATGTGTCTAATTTAGTAGTTTTTAGTCAAGAAACACATTGTAATACTTCAAGAAGTTCCCAGCATAAAAACTTTACATGAAAAAATTCCTGTGACTTTTTCTTTTCCCTTTAGTCAAGCCTACACTCAAGGAAACACGTACAAAATAAGTTATTGCAGAGAAAAATGGTGTTTTTCTTAAATGACCTCATCGCAGTAATCTACAGATTCAAAAAGTATTCAGTGCTAAGAACATTTTTAAAAGATGCATTTACTCTAAATTTAAGTTTTACAATAAGTTTCATAGTTTTACAACTATTTTTAATATGTTTAAATAGTTATGTATAACGCTAGCTTGTATGTAATATTCCCTACCAAATAATTTCGCGTACTTTTATATTATCGTTTATGAGCTAGATTATTAATAATAGCTATTTTATATGGAATAAATTAATAAAAATTTCATTATGTTATCGCTATACTCTTAGAAAAGTGTTTTGCTTTATCTTCACTGAAAATTAAAATATGTGGCTTGAAGAGGTAAGTTGAATCTTAAACAAATAAAGTGAAAAGTAAAGATTTTTGTAGTGCTTTTTCTGAAAAATACACTAGCGGCCAAAATTGTTGATACCTTTAGGAAAATGTATGTTTTTGAAAGTTAACAGTTAGTTGCACTGATATATTTTAATATTATACCGAAAATCACATATCTTTACATTGGAAATTTAATTTAGAATATAATAGAATGCATTTTATAAAAATTGTGCATTTTGAAATTTTATGCTTATTGAACTGCTTTTGAAATTTTATGCTTATTGAAGTAAATTTTTTAGTTCCTCACAATTTTCTTTGATACTTTGCTGGGAAGCTTTTTGCTGCAATTGCAGCCTTACAATGACGTCTCATCGAGTGAACCAATGATTTTACTTCATCAGGCGTTATAATATGATACAATGATTGCATAATTGCTTTTGTTAGTTGTATTTTATTGTGTGGTTTCTTCAATCAGGTTTCTTCAAGCTTCTTCAATCGACCCCGCCGGTTTTCAATCAGATATAGGTTATAGATGTTGCCTGGCCATTCTAGAAATGGAATATTATTATTATGGAACCACTTTTTACACTGAATAGAATCATAGCAAGGTGCAGAGTCCTGTTGAAATAAGAAAGTATCATTATCACGGAAGAGGTCATGTGCTGATAATATTAATTTTGACTCTAATACATCACTTATGTATTTTTTGCTATTTAAAGTGTCACTGATCGCACACGAAGGGTTCAGGGGTAAAAACTACTTTACATCCATTTTTACGAAAATGAGTTAGCAGTGTCATCTTGTAGCTTTGAAGGAGTATTAACACCATGTGCATTCATATCTGGGGCAGAACCACTTTAAATTCGTGAAAAATAGTGATAAAATTTCGGTGTGCCAGGGGAAAAACCACTTTACTCCAACTTAAAAATTAGCTTTTCTCAAACAGCAATTTTTACGAAAATGAGTTATCAGTGCCCTCTTGTAGCTTTAAAGGAGTACTAACACTACTTGAATTCATATCTGGGGCAGAACCACTTTAAAAGCCGTTAAGAATAGCGATAAAGTTTCGGTGTGCCAGGGAAAAACCACTTTACTCTAACATTCAAATTCGTTTCTCTCAAAACGAAGTTTTAGGAGTAAAGTGGTTTTACTCCAGGACCCTTCAAAAAGTTCTGCCTATACCTTTGCTGCCATACATCCCCACAGCATAACACTAATTGTATGCTTCACAAGTTGGTGTTGGGCACTCAGGTAGCATATCTTCTCCAATTCTATTGCTGACATATTTTATTCCATCACACCAAATATAGAGATTCTGCTTTTGTCACTTCAGATGACCCTGTCCTATCGCTTTTCTGTCCATTTTATATGCTTTTTTGTCCATTCTAATCTGTTATTTTATCATCGCATGGTATTGCGGATCTTTTCTTACATTTACCAGTTTGGTTTTGAATCGACTGAGTCTGTCAATACACGGTCCACAGTTTATAAATTCTTCCTTTGATTACGTTTCTCCTAAGAGTGTGGGGGTCCAGTTGGCAAAGGCAGCGATCCACGGATCTGAGCAACCCGGGTTCGATGTCGGTCTCTGACAAATCCACAACCGTGTACGCTAATGGCGGCCTGTGCACGAAAAATCTTTCGTGGCTATAATGTCGTCCAAGTTGTCAAAATTTACCTCTAAAGGTGTGGGGTCAAATGTACTGGCCTCATCACTTGAATTGGTTCAAAATTATGGGACCGGTCCTTTAGACAAGTAGGACTCCGACCCTTGTAGTGTTATTAAAAACCAGGGCCACACCATTCTGCCCAATAGCCTGTATGGGCTTGATCTGATATACTGTCAGTCAAGGGGCATAAGCTACAACACGCACACACGCACACAACCCACAACGTTTCTCCTACATTTCTTCTAATTTCGTTGTGTTATCATCTTCACGAAAATTAATTATTTTGCACCTCTTTCTAGGTGACCAGTCAACTCTCTTTACTATACTCGTCATCTTAAACAAGTTACACGGCTTACTTAAAGAAATTACGGTAAAAAACGCATGAAGTATAGCGACTAACGAAATGAAAATCAAATAACCTAATAATATGTTTTGCCACCTATTCTTACAGTAAAAGATGTGAGTTTACTCATTCTAAAACCTTATTGATCCATTTTGTGGCATCGCCTGAGTTTCTCTCAGAGTGATCACTCCCTTTGGTCATACTGAGTTTAAGAAATCACCTCACTTTTCAGAAGACAGTTTTGTTTGTCTTTTTCCTTTCTTTAGCAAATAACATTTTATGTAATAAAGATAATAAATCGCGGTTAACTGGATTAGATTTTGTAAAACATTATCTTTCCAGTGGTGTACAACAGCTGGATTTTCTTCAAAATAATGAACTCATAACGTAATTAAACCTTAAGACATACATCTTCTAAAAGGTTTCCACAATTTCGGCCGATAGTGAAATCTACATTTCAAAATTAGCTCGATAATTCTAGAAACTTTTTCTTTTTCATCATTATGAAACTGCATAAAAAATATAATTAATTTAATACAATGTGAAGAAGTTTAACAGAACTAGTGATCAAACTATGAAATCATATACATTTACATGTAATTTTTTTATCTGTCATGGAATTTGTTATAAGATTACTGTTGATATTATATGCTGCATATTTCCGTTTCAGAGTATAAACGGAGAAAAAAATATTGGAAAACTTTTTATTCAAAAGTTCAAAAAGTCGATGGATGCCGAAGTTTAAAGAATTGAAAATACCTTCGAATCTCCTATTATATCCGAAGATTTTCATTTTGTCAAGAAACTATGAATAGAGTGAATTTCGCATATTCAAGAAAAATCAACAGAAGAACAAAATGTACAAAAAAGGGTGTAACATGTGTCCAACCTACATCTAACCTATCTTCCGGCATGAAAATGCTTCCTCTTTTACCAACATGTTTAGATGTGTTATTGAACATCTTCGGTCTAGAATTTATAGAGAACAAAAGAATATTTTTACATTACATCAGCTCCACTACCCCTTTGCAAATATTCTTCTCTCATTTACCACTGTTGGCACTGATAACGCTTCTAATACTCAACTTCGACCACATAACATTTGTTCTCTCGGGGTTTTTCGATGTATCTGGTTACTTGGTGGCATATTATCTCTTCTCCTACAGGAAAAACAAAATTGTTTATTGTTTACGCCACCTACCGAAATTTCCATCAAGTGCTTTTGTGTCACAAAAAGTCCAACGCAGGTGCATATCAATCTTAATAGGAATATACAGTTCTTATTCATCCTTGTATTTCGTCTACGGATTTGTCTCGGAGTATCCCACCACTGAATATTTTTACTCCTTGACAAAAGCGGAAAGAGCTGCATTTGTTGTTAATTTATTGTTCTGGGTATTTTATTGCATTTACACTACATTTGGAATTTCCGTGCATATCGTCCTCTTCGTTTATTTAACTACTCTAGCCAATGAAAATGTTAAGAACATAAGGAAGAATATTATGACCATTATAAGAGATGATGGGTACACCGTACAAGCTCTTCGTCAGCAGAAGGTTGCTTTCTGCAATTTGCAGAGAGTACTCTGCGTGATTGATTCCATATTCAATGAACTAATATCCTTATGGTTGATTAAAATAATCACGCGATGTTGCCTATCAGCATATGATATATTAACGCTATCTTGGTTGGATATGATAGGAACAATGCAGGCAGTTGTGTTTATGGATATGACGTTCGATATTTCTCACTTACTAATATTATGCATCTGTGGCGGGCGGATTATTGATAGTAAAGATAACGTACTTAATTCGTTGATTTACATGGCAGCTCAGTGTCCACAAGGCAGAGAAGATATTCACATGGAGCTGAATTATTTTGTCACGTTAGTAGGGCATTCGAAGTTTGGTTTGACCGTAGCAAACACGTTCCCGTTGGACAGGAACGTTGCTCTTAACGTTCTTGGAGTTTTGGCGTCATATTCCGTGCTGATATATCAGTTTACTTCCAGTTAGAGAGTGCACAAATTTGCTGGAGTCTTTAATTGTCTGACGGAAGGAAACCGATTTAGGAAGAGGCGTTTTGAAACCTCGCTGTAAAAAACTCAGCACTTAATTTTCTGTCATCATTCTCAAATTTCTCCCTCTTTTTTCATGTTTTAACAGCACAATTACCTAGAATAAAGTTTTGGCTAGTGAACTGATATTTTATATGACAACGATACAAACGCCAACTTCCTTTATGTAATATAACAATGTTTTGGGAACTAGTATAAGTGTGATATTCCTTACATGAAAGGTGTATGTACTAAAGATTATAATGCTTAAAACAATAAAACTATTAAAACAATTTGTCAGGTGATAAAATATCACCTGCGTAGTTTTGAATCTCACTTTCATCACACTTTCACCTATGTAGTTTTAACCCCTCAGCAGGCACACCGGGTGTACAAAGTGCAACATTTTCGTAATTTTGAATGGTTTGTTTTTACATGTAAGGTTTGAATGTTCAGAGCAGTTTCTATTTATAGTTACACCCTTTCTGATGCAGGTCTGATTTTCTGACCCTTGTATTCCTTTCCCATCATTGTTAGTCGTTATTTCACAGTGGTAAACCAGTGATTATACTGGAATACAATACGACAAAACAGGAGTTGATGTAGTCGATCAATTATGCAGCTATTACATGGTATCCAGCATATCACAAAGTTGAACAATCTTATTGTTTTTTACTTTTTTGGACGTGATAGGAATCCATTCGCAAGTTGCTCTTAGATCCAATAAGCCGGACAGTTTTGAAATAAGGCGATTGTAACTGCATTCGTTGGCTTTAATTATAAATATATCTCAATATTATCAACATTTTATATCTTGTCATAAAACGCATAATTATTTTTTTCAGTCTGAAAAAAAGTTTATTACAATAGGAATAATCAAGGTTGAAAGAGACGTTGCACTTTGTGGCACACACACCTTCTGGTGTTCCAAAAATTGGAGCGCCCGCTGAAGTGTTAAACTAAACTCGCAAATAATAAATAGCTTTCCAAAGTTGTTGTAAACCTTCTTATCTTATCAAACTGTACCTTACGCCATTAACAATAGTCATGAATAAGAATTATTCATATCTGAAAGCAGATTGTCGGAAGTTACTGGTAAAATGGTGTTTTACTAAAAAGTTTTTAGATGTTGTTTTATACTAAACTAAACTCATTGGCGCAACAATCCGTGTGGACCAAGGCCGGTGGTGCTCAACTCCGCTTTCTTGACCGTGGGCTTCGGGAGCCATACAGCATATGTCTCGGTCAGGTGGTCAACCTGACGCGGAACCCCCACAGTTAGTCCCCAAGAATGCTTGGTCCTCATTTTATCGACCTACTCAAGGGATGAAAGGCTGAGTCGACCTGCCCAGTCACAGGGTCGAACACTGGATCTGTGGTAGGGCAGCTTGAAGCTTTTAACCACTACGCCACCAGGCATCATTGTTTTATTACAAAGTTAAATTTTACATTTAAATTCGTATATTTTAATTGAAAATTATGGATTCCTAAAAGGTGAGCGATTATAATTATTTAAAGTTAAAGAAAGAGAAGTGCAACATAAGGTAAAATTTATGTCTTTCATTTTAAATTTGATCAAATCAGCAGGAAAATGTTGTTTTTCTAAAAACGTTCTTGATCACATTTTTGTTACATACTTAAATTCTTCATTTAAATTTAGATTACTTTATTTGAAATTTGCGGATGCATATAGATGAACTATCATAATAACTTAAAGTTAAAGCAATAGAAATGCAACATAACATAAACTTGTCCTTTATTTGAAATTTAAATGAAGTTTACCGATTTGTTGGGAAATTTTCAAATATTAATGTGTCAATTTTCGCTAGTAATTTCAATTTTCGGACAATAAGTACGGCTTTTCTGACTCAATTTACTAGAAATTGAAAGAATATTTATTCGGATATAACAAAGAATAAATAATACATATTTGTATTAAAAGTTTTAATTTCGCATATCATGTATTAACTCGCTATTCCACTTAAACGGTATTCTAATCAATAAAGGTGCTTTAAACAAACAAAAATGAAAAAAATGGAAGGCTTTTAATCATGTCAAAAAATAAATGATAATCAGTAAACAAAATTTTTACTAATGATAAAAAATAATTAAAATATGTTCATTATATCATCGTTTCAAACAAAAGATATAATTTTAATTAACTGCTTCGGTGCTTTTAATTTTTTAAATAAAAATTATTATACTCCATATCACTAATTATATATTATGTGAAAAATTTATAAATATTCCAATACATAGATTTCAATGAATAATAAACCCCTTATCTTTTATCAATAGCACTAAAAAGCGTTATAAAATAAACAATCAAATGACTTCGATTCACAAAACATTAATATGTAGTATTATTTACTACTAATTTAATGTTTTAATTCCATACTTTTACCAATAAATTTAAATAAACCTTTCAGTGCTGTAAAATTTTCATTGAGATCAAGAGATAAATTTATTTTAGTTATTTTTTGTATTTTTTTATTTAAACTCATTTTAAGCATACCTATAGCACCCTTTACACGTGTGTTCTTTCGCGAGTGCTTGGAGGGTACGGGATTGCGCGCTGGAACACTTGCAGTACGCTCAAAAGCAGCTTTCCTTTCCTCTCCGACACCTTCACACGTGCACTCAATCGCGCGGGATCGTAGTTTCAAGCGGAAAAGAGCGTACGTGTAAAGGGCACTAATAAAAGGAAAAAATTTTAGGATCACTTCTTCAAAAGTTTTGAAAAGATAATAGAACCAACAGGATGAAAACCAATATTTTTGTAATCATGCAAAGTAATCTTTGTAGAATACAAAAGCATATTCTTTTTTTAAAAGAAATAATCTACCAATAAATTATTTTATTTCGTGATATTATTGGCATTTAAAATGTCTTTAGGAGGGCAGAAATTTAACCCAAATGAAAAATATTTTTAGTCTCACACAATAAAATGTTTTTTTTTTCGAAGGAGAGGGGAGGAAGTCGCTTTAAATTTACTTTTCTACACGACCAATCATTTATGATGTAGATAAAAATAGCTAAATTAATACCGCAACTTGTGCTAATGTAAATATTTACATATATTTGACACTTTCAAACATAGATAAAATATTAAACAATTTTAACTTAATTGTTTCAATGTAGTTATCGATTTCAAGTTTCTTTATTAGGAGTAAATTTTGAATAATTTTTGCAAACACATCATCGAAATTTCCTGTTTCCCGTATTTTATCAATTTGACAGACGTCTTAAAACATTACATTGTCACGCATCGTATTACGAATTGTCACGCATAGGTTGCAAAATGCTTTATTTTAGTACCCATATGTTGATAAGAAAATGGATATTGATAGCATTTTTAAATGTCACAAAAACTGTTAATTTATGAGACATAATGGTAGTTTAAAGCCGTTGATGTCAGTTTCCCAGAGGAAAGTGTTTGTTTCAACAAAACAGAGGATGTTCATTTCCTTGTGAGTGGTAAGTCTATTTTCGTATTTATATATTCGATACTAGCTAAATACCCGTACTTCGCTACGGAGTATATTAAAATTAAATACAACAGTCAATGTATGCAATTAATGCCAGAAATATATATATATATATATATATATATATATATATATATATGTGTGTGTGTGTGTGTGTGTGTATATATTTATTTATTTATTGATAATAAATACAATGTTCAATGCATGCAATAGATGTAAAAAAACAAAAAAATACTTTTAAAAAATCGTAGCGGATATTTTTATAAGCAAAATAATGTAGAAGGAAATATTCAAACTAAAGCTAATAGAACATACTAAAGAATATAGTACAGTTTGAGGAACATATCTTTTACTGTATTTTAATATTTTTTTGGATAATGACCAATCGTCTGCCGCATTAGGAAGAAAAAAAATATTTTTTTGTCTATTTCGTTGTTATGCACGAGATGCAAAATTAGTTTAAATATCACAAAAAGAAAAGAAACCACGTGATCAGCATTTAATAATTTAAATTCTAAAAATGAATCTAAAAATTCACCAAAAATCACAAAATGTTGTTAAAGACATAAAAATTACTTTAAGATTTCATTTTAAAGTAATTTTTATGATCCTTCTCGTGATATAAATTTTATAACCCTCAAATTATTATTTTAAATGCAAACTTTAAAAAGTTACTAAAACAGTTTAAAGATTTAATTTTTAAAAATCTAAAAAGAATTTTTCAAAAATCTTTCTTAGTACACCCCTACACTATAAGAAGAATCGCCATGCAAAATTTCAGCCCTTTAGGTCCAGTAGTTTCGTCTGTGCGTTATATATCAGTCAGTCAGTCAGTCTGTCAATCAGTCAATCAGTTAGGGAACTGTTTTATATATATAGATAATTTACCAGTTTATAGCATTAGTTATTCATTTCAATGATGTATCATATTGAAAAAATGTGTTTCTATATTTTCCTAAAATAAATATTCCTAAAAGTTTCATACACACAGACCCCCGTTAGCTTAAGAATAGGATTTGTCGACCTTGAAAATGAAAAATATCGATGTTAAGTCTTTCCCCCCTTTCTGGTTAACTATGTATAATCGAGGTTGGGACTTTGAAATATTGAAGTAGATAACCATTTTTGCAATAAAATTTAATTTTAATTAAGAAATAATGAAATTATGTATAAGAATGTATTGCAGAAGTTCATGATAGAATTTAGCAATGAGAAAAGTGTTTCAAAACGTATCCTAATATTAAAAATGTTGCCATTAATATTTATCTTAGATGAAAACTTGTAACAGAAATTGAAGTTACATATACGTTCGATTCTTTAAGATAATGACATTTTTCTTCTTATTCAAATATTATAATTTCGTATTTATCTCAGTTTCTTTCCGAAGAGCTCGTTCTGTTCTAGAGATTTTAATCATTTAATACTACTCTAAGCAGTAACAAAATTTTCGACTATTTTGGCCGCTTGAAAATGTACTATTTAAAATACTAACGTTCCAATAGAAAACAAAAAATGCATTTTTAGAATTTTAAGAATGCATAACAAGGTTACATAAATTACTGTTTGTGTGAAATTGGTATATATAAATTTTTATGACGTTGTTCAGAGTAACTCTGAACTTAAAAAATCGTTTAAAAATCATACCGATGCATCTTATCTGCTTTAAAATCTATTAAAACTCAAGTGCTGTTTTATCCATGTATTGAAATCTTGTGCAAATTTTAATGAAAGTTGGAAACATTTTTGCTTCCGTAACTTCTGCGAAATACAAATTTTGTCATAAAATTTCTGCCATATATTACTGAGGGCTATAAAGGCCACATAAATTTATGAATTATTGTCTTAAAATATGCCAAATGTTTAAAATAGTAAAGATATAAAATGATTTCTCCATAATTAATTTTAAAAGATTTATCAAACGCAACTCTAATAGGAAATATGAAATTATAACAAACATGATACCTGAAAAAAAAGTTTTGTCGTTCCTTATTAATTAGTGGTACTTGGTTATTACTTCAACACCTTTTATCAATCTTAATATCGTCTTAAATACAGGGTGTGCGGGCTAAAAGTATCCAAACATCATGGCTTATTTTTACGGAACTACCCATTAGAATTAAATATATATATATATATGTTTAAATAGAAAGAACATCTCACCAAGTTTTAATATCAATCATAGATTTCGATCATAGTATCATAGATTTCGATGTGTGCACCTTTAGTAGCACGACAAACGTCTAAATGGTAATCCAGTTCTCTCCAAGTGTTTCGTAGCATATCAGGAGTTATTATACGAATTGCTTGATTGATACGCTTCTTCATCTCCTTCACAGTTTAAATTTTTTGTATATACGCAGCGGTTTTAATGAATCCCCAAGCAAAAATGTCTAATAACTCCTGATATGCTACGAAATACTTGGAGAGAATTGAATTACCATTTAGATGTTAGTCGTGCTACAAAAGGGGCCCACATCGAAACCTATGATACTATGATCGAAATCTATGATTGATACTAAAACTTGGTGAGATGTTATTTCTATTTAAATATTTTTTTAAAAATTCTAATGGGTAGTTCCGTAAAAATAAGACATAACTTTTGGATAACTTTAGCCCGGACACCCTGTATATTAGTGCTCAAAAACTAGGCAGCATTAAATCATGAGTAATACACAGATTCCAGATTTAAATCTAATTTATTGAGACTATCTTTCTTGCTTAGGAGTCATACGACTGTTAAAAGTCGAAAAAGTATAAACATTGTGTCACATTCGACATTCTATATCTTGAAAAGTTTTAAAAGTTAATATTTAAAATCATAATTTTCTTTTGTGTTAATAGAATAATGTTCTATTTATGAATATATACCTGTTTCTTTTTTGATAGTTAAAAAAAAATTTGTTAGATACTCATAAATAATAAGCAGTTTGCTTTGTACAAAAGTGATATCAAAGCTAACGCACATAAATACTGCAAAAAAATCGAGTTTAAGGCAAAATTTTTGCTTTTAACACATACTGCTGAAACTAAAGTTTAATTTGAACCTAAATTTGTATATATTTAAGGCATATTTCTATTTTTACTATGAAACTGAAAAAAGTGCATTTTTTTTCTTAATAAATTAAATTTTATCTATGCATGAAAAATGCATTCTCTAGAGATCTGTAAACGAATTTATGTTCAGTTTCAAGCAAATGATAATATGTACTAACTGTGAAAATTTCATGCAAAAATACGAAATAGTTCTAGAGATAACAATTGCGTTATGTGAAAAAAAACACATTTTGAGATAAATCCCTTTGAAGTATTGCCCTTTAAATCTGTTTACATTAAACATCTGACACGTTTTTATACATAACTTCCGTAATTATGGGAATTTTTTCAAGCGGATTGTCTTAAAATACTCAGAAAAAATTAATCTTTCATATAGTTTTTTTTTCAAAAAATTGATTTTTTTGACGGTTTTACAGTCGTATGACCCCCTTAAACATTTTAGATTACATAAAACAATCCCGTTTTATATTTAATCTTAGTAGATATTTTTAATGCGGCAGGCACTGATCCGAAGGACATCGTTCCATACATAACCATGCCACTTGCTGCCTAACTTCATTGTAGCACCCTCCAGAGGCTGAAAAAACGTTGCTCCTTTTGAGCAGATAGTACAGAAACATCACCTCTCAGCCAGGTTTAGAACCCACGCCTTGGCAACTTACTCCAATAACCATTATATAACGTGGATGGATCAGTTCATGATAACATATCTTAAATACGGTGCACTATACCATAAATATGATGCAAAAGCTGTTGTATAATTTTTTTCTCATTGCTTGCATACCTATCTTTTAAACGGCTGTTTTTTAACGTTTAGTGTAACGTCAAGACATTTTTTATAAACTTATCCAATATTCTGCATTTGGATTCATTAGATTTTTTTTTCACGATGCATTATCTTCTTTCCTCGATTCCACTTGGGGCAAAATTTCTAATTTTCTGTCTCACGAGGTTAAGTAAATCTGCCAATTTTTGTATATTTTCTGTAAATTTAAGTTCAGAGCTGCATTTAAGCAAAATGAAATTTCGATTTTTTTTCCAATTTTCGATTATGTTCATTCGAAGTCAGGGAAAGAGTTATTAGACATTTCTATATTCATTTTATGTATGCTATTTAACTCAAAACCACTAAATTACTCCCATATAGCAAATATTCATATTTTAACTCTTCTTAAAAATGAAATAGGAACATGGCAAGCATCGAACCTCGACTCTTTGGCGTTCCTGGTCTGAATTAAAGAAAAACATCAAAAATCAAACTTCAAAAACACACAATTAATGATGCTCAAGATATATTTTTGAAGTAAGAATTTTCAGCTCTTTTTTAGTTCATGTTCTAAAATTTCAAGTAAAATATTTCTTTTTGTGAAAGCTTAAATATTATTTTACTTTTATTAAACGTTTGTTTGTGGTTCTAGTTATATTAAATTAGAGCGACTGCTCTCCATATCCATATTTAAATATGTTTATAAATTTCACTTTTTGATGGAAACATTACGTGCATCTGCTTAGTATGTAGGGTTATTCACTAACTTGTGAAACTGTAAACTAAACATGTACTAAGGTACCCTAAACATGTACTTGAAACTCACTGAAAAGAATATTCAGAGAGTGTTATTTAGAATTAAACCTCAATGTCGATAATCTCTAGGTACTCCTGGAGCCTCGGACATAAGTTTAAATTCTGGGATACAGAAACTATTTCTAGCACAATTTCATTTTAATCACCCTTCCATTATCCTGAAATATAACAATCCCAATCAATTCATCTCGTCCGGAAATATTAGAAAGCTTAGGAAAATTGTATCTCGCATCACCACCGCCATGTATTTGCGATCCTCAAGGAAAAAGGCCCAAAATCATTCATAAATTAAATGTCAACATTTTTTTATTCTTGCAAATAAACATATGACAAAAGACTCACGTGTACAAACGGGTTTAGTAGAGAACAAGAACCGAAGTAATAAAAAAAATTTCGACAACCTTACTTAAAATTCTTTATTTTATACAGGGTGTTCGTAAATTGTGTTGGCAAAATATGAAGGGTGATAGTACTCTTCAAGACCAACAATATTTACAGTGGAACCTAGGGCTGCATTGCACTCAATGTCTCAGAAAAGTGTAAAGTTCAATGCCCAAGTTGAACTTTCATAAAATGTGAATTAACTCAATCAAGTTGCGCAATCCCCACACTACTGCCCCTCGTAAACACCAGCAGAGATTTTTGGCGAACACTTGGGCAGGTATCGTTGGTGATTGGCTGGTAGAACAGTATTTCTTGCCTTAAGGCTGACCTGCGCAGAGCACCGTGTCTCCCTGGAGCAAGTTCTTCCTGGTTTCTTGCAAGCTCTTCCGCTAACCACACAGAGGGATATGAGGTTTACGAATGATGGAGAACCACCACAATTTAGCTCCACCAACCGCCACTTCCTGAATGCCACATATCCTGGACAGTAGATTGGAAGCGGTGGACCTGTGGCTGGGCCTCCACGCTCACCGGACCTAAATACATTAGACTTCTTCCTTTGGGGACACACGAAATCGTTGGTGTACGAGACACCTTTGGACTCCGTGGAAGATGTCATCGCGAGAATCGTTGTTGCAGTGGTCAAGATTAACACGAAACCAGGAATGTACGAGAGGGTTCACCAGTCTTTCATTGGTTGGTGTCAATTGGGCAACGACACCCTTAGACGCCATTTTGAGCATCTACTTTGAGTCTTCCTCTGTTCTGAATGGTATTGTACAACTTATGATTTGGTTGATTCTCATTTTTTTGAAGTGACGAAAGTTCAACTTGGACACCGGACTTTACGCTTTTCTGACACAATGAGTGGAATGTGACCCTAGGTTGCTTTATAAATATTGTTCATTTTGATGAGTAGTATCATCTCTCTTATTTTGTCGACACAGTTTACCTCTTATTTTGTCGACACAACACCCTGTATATCTAATTAATCACCTTTCAATATGCAAATAATAGAAACCAAAAATAAACATCCATATTTTGTTTTTATGACTTGAATTTTGATAATTATCCTTAATTTATTTTCAAATCTTACCTATTTTCATAATCATTTAAAACTGATTGCTATGAAAATATTATACCAGTATGTGGAATAATCACTTCTTTCCACGTTAAATGATACCACGTAGAGAAGAATATTTCTTCATTTTTGTTAAAAGCATCCAGATTGTTTTGTATTACTAATATTCGTTTGATTCTCCTTTCGTGTTTCAGGTACTAGTTACGAAAAAAATGGAAAACAAGGCTAAGAAACAGTTTTTCAAGCGTACATACAAAGAAAATAATGTGATCGATGGTCGGTTTCATGCAAGAAATGACACAGTTAATCTTATACCAAAATGTCTCTATAAAGCTTTGCGTTTCTTTGGTCTGAAACTGAAGAAGGAGAATGGTTCAGAGGTTAAAGAAAACAGCTACATCTTCTCATGGGTGAAAATAAATCTATTTTTTTCTCATCTTCCTGTTTTACTCTTGGTAGTACAAGGACTGGATGATTTGAGCCACGCCACATTTCTTATCTCTGGATTTCTTGACTATGCCTGTTACTTTATTAGTTTAGATCTGCTTTTGTACAGAAGGAACATAATTATTCACTGTCTAGAAAATCTAGTGAAAATTTCCGATGGTACATTTCATTACCCGAAGACAAAAAAGGTAAATAAGTCGGCGGTATTATTTGTAATAGCTCTTCTTTACTCCAGCATTTATTTGGCGTATGGCTTATTCTTATGTGTTATAGATGTACAAGAATGTCTGCCCCTCAACCCAACTGCAAAATTAATCGTTAAAATTACAGTTCTTTTTAATTATATTCTTTACTGTTTGTTAGTAACCTTTGGAATTCCCCTACACCTTGCTCTCTTTATACAATTTTCTTCGCTTATATACGACAGATTAGCAAAAATCGGAGAAAGACTTGAGCATATAGGGGAAGAAGACGAAGACTGCTCTGCTCGCTCTATTCGGCAGGAGAGGAGAGAATTCTGCAGACTTCAAAATATTTCTTCTCTTGCAGACTCAATTTTCAACGATATAGTTTTCGTTTGGTTGCTGAAAGTAATTGTTAGAGGTTGTCTAAGTGCAGTGGATATCCTGACAAGGCCATGGACAGGACCTAAAGTATTTACTCAGATTCTTGTCATTCTCGACGTGATGTTCGACATCTGTCAGTTGTTAATATTGTGTGCATTTGGAGGGAAACTTGAAGATGGAAAGCAAAAGGTGCTTGAATCGTTGATTTGCACGGAAGTGAAGCTCTCCTCTGAAAGTGAAGTGATTCGAAATGAACTCAATTTTTTCGTCTCCTTAGTAGGTCATTCTCAAACCGCTTTTACGGTTGCAAATATATTTATCCTAAACAGGAGTGTTGCTCTCACTATTGCCGGAGGACTTTCTTCATATTGTGTATTGATATATCAACTGACTTCAAATTGATACCAAAAGGATATACTTTTAGGCGCATTCACTGTGTAATTAACTTAAAATATTAGTTGTGTCTTCATAAATAAGTTTAAGAACAGAATTGTTATGATAATTTACTAACCATATTATTATGTAATATCTATATTCATTTCGCAGTATTAGGTTCTTAGATTTAAACTTAGTCATAATTTCTGGTAATCTTGTTAAAACGCTTGATGCTTCTCAGTTCTAGTAAAAATTTTATGATATATTGTATATCGAAAAGAAAGCCAACAGAAGCATTCTTTCGCTGTGTTAAACTTAAATGCAAAATAAGCATACAGAAAAATATTGATAAACAATGTATTATCAGAATCATTCCTAAGAATAAATAACTTTTTAAGTGAATATTTCTTTTATAAATTAGTCTCTTCTATTATACAGGCTTCCAGAACTGTGAAAAACAGTGGGATGCAGTATTAGATAGCTCTAATTCTTTCGCAGTATCAGATTCTTAGATTTAAACTTAGTTGTAATTTCCAATATTCATGTTAATACGCTTCATGCTTCTCAGTTCTAGTAAAAAATTTTACGATACTCGTACACTGTAGGATTGAAAAGAAAGCTGACAGAAGTATTCTTTCGCTGTGTAAAACTGAAATGCAAAATAAGCATACAGAAAAAATATTGATGGTTCTCAGTTCTAGCAAAAAATTATGATACATTGTTGGATTCAAAAGAAAGCTGACATTTTTCCTTGTGCTTAACTTAAATGGAAAATAAGCAGTCAGAATAAATACTGATTAACAACGAAATATCAGAATCATTCCCAAGAATAAACAACTTATTAAGTGAATATTTCCTTTATAAATGAGTCTCATCTATGTATTATACATGCTTGAAGAATTGTGAAAAAAACTGGGATGCAATATTCGAATTTACACCCTTGCAACTTTATTTTTAATAATTGTTTTGATTTTTCAATAGAGGCCGTGCAGAAGAGAGATATACGGCTGTAGTTACATTGAATAAAGTTAACCAGAATTCCCCTCTAATCTCGTATGTCAACTAATCAACTGGTTATTTCCTTACGAAATGACTAGTACGTTAACTGCCGGTGGCACAGATAAAGTACTGTTTCCAGTTATAAGAGATATTAAACAATAATGGCCTTTGTGTAGTTAACTTTTGTAGGCTGTGATAAAAATTCCTGGAGTTCATATAATTGGAACGTACATGTTGGCGACAGCGGGCTACAAAATTAAAATTTTGACAAGAAAGCGAAATGCGCAAACATTTAAAATTTACCAAATGTTTTCACTAAACTCATACATTCACGAGATTTCCAGAGATGTTGTTTTTATAAAAATTGAATCTACATGACTATCAACATGGAAAAATAATACGTCAAAAAACCTTTGCATATTTTAAAAATTTATATAAAAAAGGACTCATGGTAGGAACTAGAAATTCACATACACGTTACCTTATATATTAGAGTAATTTTTTTAGCATAGTCAATAAATTTCAATATGTGATCATTTTGTGGCACGGAGAATATCCAGTCGGTAATCCATTTCAGCCCATGTGCGTTCAAAATGGATTCTGTAACGCATGAAATTACAGCAATTATGCATTTTTTTAGTTCTTTAAGATTGTCCACTTTGTTGAATAAACTTTGTCTTTGACAAATCCCAAAAGAAAAAAGTCAAGAGGTGTAATGTCTGGAGAATGTATTTTGCACCTTGTTCTGTTGACAGAATATTTTTTATCTCTGTGCTTCATTTATCTAGTAAATTTATCCTCTTATTTCTTAATAGTAAGGATTTATTTTTGATGAAAACTGATGAAAACTGCATAATCTAAAAAAAATACTTAGTATAAAAAAATAAATTCATCCTGAAAAACTCCTTATGCATTTTATTATTTTAATATTTTGGAAGAACTTTGCATTCTTCGAATTCTAGACTTCAGTGAAGAGATAGCTGTTTTTTCACATACTTTGTTGACAAATTGAAGGAAGATAACCCTTTAAAAATATTTCACTAACCAGAAAAAAATAACAAATTCTGAAAGATAATGTTGTAAGCTATTTATAATTTAAATTTATCCTATGTCGTTAAAATTTAAAGTTCTCAACATAACCGATTAATTCAGTACAATAGTAAACCTTATGACCAATTAAATGCATTTTGATTTGTTTAACAAGAGATCGTCAAATTAATGGAACATTACGGAATATGGATCACATTAAGCGTACTCCAATTAGCTACTATGCAAGCTATTTTAGTCTATAAATATTAAACAATTTCTTTTGTATTTAGCGTTTCTCTTCTTTTGCTTCCTGGGTGAAAGGAGATGTAAAAAATTAAAAAAAAACTAAATATAATAATTATTCAAGCTCTGAAGTAAAATACATCAAACACTTCGAATGCTTATTGAGACAAGTAAAAAGTAATAAGAGGCGAAAGTCATGATATTCAAACATACCAACATATCCATTACTCAGGGAAGTACAATGAAATTTATAAATTTTCAGAGTAATTGACTTTATATTATAACTCTCTAGCAACAAAGAGGATACTTAATTCACTAGCTTAATTTTTATCAGTTATACATTGGTTGTTAAACCTAGTTATCCATACACACACACACACACATATATATATATATATATATATATATATATATATATATGTGTGTGTGTGTGTGTGTGTGTGTGTGTGTGTGTGGCATTTCACCACATGACTTTACATAATAACACACAATATGCACAAATGAAGAGGAACAGTTCCTTTAAAATTACAGTTCTTTATTTCACAAGAGTAGATAGCGGATATCAGAGCGTCCTTCTAGCATGACGCGAAACATACATGTTCTCACAAAGACAGACAATCACAGAATGCCTGCTCTCTTAGTTAGGGGCTGTATCAAAAATCAGCGACTGTTTACATCAACACAGATGTTTGTCGTGGGTGGTATACTACTAAGAAGCACATCGGGTGCGTTTTATCTTTATGGTATTGTTTGACACTTTTGATCCCTTTCTGCCGGCACCTGCAGCCATTATCTCTGAGATATTGTGAACTTCGGATTTTAGATGACTAGAGACGGGGTTTTGTTATTCATTCTGGGCGGCACGACTCGATATTTCTATCAACTGAAAAGCATTTATTGCGGTGTTTGTCCCACTGGAATTTGCAGATGTTCACTTGCTGTTGGGTGGGCTATTCTGAGAAAAGGATCCTCTCTTAACAGATGTGGGGACCCGAATTATAGAACTAAACGAGATTCGACTTACAATGTCAAGATTCAACTTATAATGTCACATCCCCCCTCCCAAGAGGCTCTCATCCTATGCCTGCATAGGTTGAGAGACACCTGAGTGTGAGTATGTTGGGACCTCACCTAATTCACTCTGCCAGATCAACATTATAAGTTTTACCACTTCAATTTTTAACTTAAGTCATAATCGATATAAAACTCTTGATCTGCAGTATCAAGCTCTTTATATCGACATACGTTAGCTGGAATTATAAATCTTTCCGTCTCTCTGGAGAAGTTCTCCACCTACCTAAATTCCTCCATCTCCAGTCATCGTGTTCAATACCATAACAATACAATTACTCGGCCTCAAATTAATAGGTGCACAATTACAACAATAGTCTAATAGTAATTAAAAAGTACATAATTATAACAATATTAGTGGGAGAATAAAATAAGTAATAAGGTAATATACTAGTATAGCCATGAAAAGAATAACATAGAAATGGCAAGTGATATGGCATAATTGAATCTCTCTGCAAATACATCAATAGTCTGGTAATAATTATGAATAAAATAAAGTATAAGATAATATAATGGTATAGCCATGAAAAGAGTAACATAGAAATGGTAATGGATATGGCTTAATTGAATCTCCATGCAGATACATTATATCGAAAATCAGTTCTAACTCAATAGTAATCTACATGAAATCATACACCAAAACAATTCAATTCTGATACTTGTAACTCAATGCTAAATCAATTCACAGAAATCATACATTAAATACTTCAATTCAGGTAAATGTAACTCAACATTAATCAAATATGAAGGCATATTGACAATCACGCACTAAATTAGTTCAATTCAGAAAAATATAACTCAATACTATTTACACTTCTAGAGCACTAGTTTACTCGGATAATAATTACTATTTATACAATACTCGGATAATAATTACTATTTATACAATTACAATAATGCCAGTATGATCATAAAATAAATAATATGATAATAGTGCGTAATAATGAAAAAGAAATAACAGGTGATATAATATAATAAAATCCTTACTAAGACACAAACATATCATATGAACACAATGCTATTTACAATTATTGGATTATTCATCTCTTTCGTTCCACTTAAATTCTCTCATGTTTTTTAATTCACTATATTCTTTAATACAGGGGAATAACTTCTATTTTTCTTAATCTCAAGATCTCTTTCCTATACTCTTCTAGATCTCTACATTGAGCAAAAATTAATCCTTTCACCCTTCCAGTATTCATCTCTCTCAAGCTCAATTTTTGCATTACCTTATCCTTCTAACCTAACTGTAGTGTTTTGACTTATGATGACATCTGTTAATCAGAGTACTAATTTCTCATGATAGCTTGTCTTTGAATAAGCCTGTCCTATTTAAATGAATGTAAGATTCTACTGAAAGGTACAAATTTCCTCCTTCCATTTTCTTCCTTAACTCCAGAATTTATATAAAAAAAATAATAAAATAATTCTGACAACTTCAGCTAGTTTGGTTAAGGTATAATTATTATTCGTCTCTTTTTACACACTCAAAGGAATCGGGGACTCGCTCTTTCACCTCCCTCTCTAAAACACAATAATTCGTTACTCGTCGTTTGACCTACTTCTGTTGGGTGGGGTCAAGGTTCATACTGTTACTCCTCGCACACTCTATAAGGCCTCAATGCTACAGGTAATTCTGACGTCGTAATAATTTCTAGCAGGCTCCATATTCACTCTCCCAATATCATATTTACTTTTAAGCAAATATACCAATAAACGATGACAATAGAGGAATGAGCTCCGACGATAGATTCATGTTCGCAAATTCAGGTAATTTATCCTGAATGGCATTCTGAGTCTTAGAGTCTTCAGTCAAATCAAGTGTATTCCTGATTTGCTTAGACGTTTTTGGATGCTCATGTTCTCCATTACCATTCATTAGCATTATATCATCATAATTATTTTCAATACGACCATAATATAATTTGACACAGTTATTATAATCAGAATATTCATTTATCATTTTACTCGACCTACATATCAATACACGTTACTCCTAATTCAAATTAACAAAATACCAATAAAACAATTATATACCAATACACTACGCAATTACTAATTACACATATGAAAAGTATTGAATTAACCTCTACGCACAAATTGAAATTAATAAAATGTCACTTAAACAATTATATACCAACACACTAAACAAATACTACCCATAAGCATGAAAAATAGTAAATCAACACTTACTCACAAATATAAGTTAATAATAATAATAAAACATACTGCTAACGGAATCCAACAGACGTAAAGATGACACTACAATCACTTAATTTAATATTAAGGTTAAATAGCTTCATATGTGGTAAAGATAATAATATATGATTCAACTGGGTATCTACTGTATAACATACACCTTAATAGTTCTAGTTAGAAAACCAATAGTAGCTTATACACTGATAATTTTATCAATAACAATCTTACCTTGCGTTTGTTGCACTGTTAGCGGTAACACTGTTTTTATGAATTGTCCGTTATAATCACTGTGTTCCGGATTCTCTAAACACCATAGTTGGTTACTATGCACTTCACTAAAGTTTTCCAGCAAGAATCTATGAGATGAGCACATCACTCAACGTGATCACAAATACATACACACACACACACTTTCAAAACACTGAAATAACACTTCGTAGCTCGATGACACTTAGGGCCACATCAAAGGCTAATCAGAACCTTTTACAATTGCACTGCCCGTCATAAATAATACTTGACGTGCACACATAATCACACTGATCTATATTTCATTTTTACACAACCTAATTGGATCTGCGAAGTCGGCATTGTCTGTCTAATCACTAATAGATGTCTGTACCCATTCATTTCTCTCTTGTTCTACCACATTCTGTCCAAGTAAAATGCATCTCGATGACTCACCACATAACACTGTACAGCTTTCCGACACGAATATTTTTCTTCTGAATATCGGAGAAACATTGCCTCTCTCAAATGGGTTTAGTCCCGATCTCTTGTCAGCCCCTCTGAGCTTTTCTTGTTCTCTTCAGAACTTCCATCTTCTATATGAAAACGAAACTGTCTTTCAAGTATATCATCAGTGAGCTATCACCGCACTCTCTTCCTTCGTAACGCGGGTGAAACATGACACCTTCCTCGGTTCGGTGTGGGGAATTGGAATGCTAAGTTTGTCCGCCATGTTTGTCCTTCTTGTCTTCTATTGCCTTAAAATGCATATAAGTTCATTTAATCAATTTGATTTCTTCTTATTAAAATCCATTAGGTGTTCCTTCGCAAAGTTACATCCTGTCGGCTTGTGGCATTTCACCGCATGACTTTACATAATAACACACAATATGCACAAATGAAGAGGAACAGTTCCTTTAAAATTACAGTTCTTTATTTCACAAGAGTTGATAGCGGATATCAGAGCGTCCTTCTAGCATGACGCGAAACATACATGTGCTCACAAAGACAGACAATCGCAGAATGCCTGCTCTCTTAGTTAGGGGGTGTACCAAAAATCAGCGACTGTTTACATCTGTTACAAATGTTTGTCGTGGTTGGTATACTACTAAGAAGCACATTGGGTGCGTTTTATCTTTATGGTATTGTTTGACACTTTTGATCACTTTCCCTGGCACCTGCAGCCATTATCTCTGAGATATTGTGAACTGCGGATTTTAGATGACTAGAGACGGGGTTTTTTTACTCCTTCTGGGCGGCACGACTCGATATTTCTATCAACTGAAAAGAATTTATTGCGGTGTTTGTCCCACTGGAATTTGCAGATGTTCACTTGCTGTTGGGTGGGCTATTCTGAGAAAAGAGTCCTCTCTTAACAGACGTGGGGATCCGAATTATAGAAATAGACGAGATTCGACTTATAATGTCACATATATATATTTTATATATATATATATATATATATATATATATATATATATATATATATATATATATATATATATATATATATATATATAGTATTTTCTCCTTTTCACAAACGTTCTTTAACTAGCATTTTTAAAATCATTACATGACTGTCTGTGAAATCTAAGAGGACATGGAGAAGAACGTCTTCTGTGTAATATTTAACAATATTTTAACAGAAAAGATTTCTTTATAATTTCGGTATAAAAATATGTAAAATAAATTCATCGCGAGAAATTATGTTGAGTATTGAGAACAATAACTGTGGAAAAGGTTTGAACTTCTTGATCTGGTGACAACTAATTATTTCATTTAATATATATATATATATATATATATATATATATATACATTTATATACATATATTTTTATTTATTTATTTATTTATTTATTTAATTATTTATTGCTTGTTTTTATAATCAAACTGCCCAACATTAAATACAGGTCCAGTATCGTTTGGTTTATTTCGGAAACATTGCAAAGATTTATAAATAGACCTAATTTTAAGGAATTATTCACAACAATATTCACAAAATTTCCGGTTATTAGTTTCACTTTACAAGAAAATGATGTTCTGCTGATGCCTTGGCAGCCCGCAGCCAGTTCGGTTTACTTTCGTTCTCAGATATGGGGTATATTGCTTCTGCGATGTTGCAGTCACGTTACAGCGATGAAGCAATATCTGTCATAAAGCTGGAAGGGGGAAGACGTCCCATGAGAGCTCTGGTAAATTGTGTTTTGACTACAAAGCATCCTTCCATTATATCAGACCGTTATAAACGCATCAGGACTGTCGGAGTATTCATATACTAAGAGCACATTATGTCTTAATACTGTCACCATATTCGGCCACAGACATTTTCAATTCACGGTAGCAAATGAAGTGTCTTCTTGCGGTAATGTCTGTTTAGGACGCATTGGTAATTCATAATGACAAAATTTTACTCTTGAATATCGATATTTTTAAAAAAAAGTTTCAAAATTTTAGAATACTTTTAAATTGACTGAAATATTTTCAAATTTACGACTAAAACTGAATAGACTATTATGAAATGATTTGCTATTATGATATCATTTTCTGTTATCGCCTAGTTTATGAGAAATATACTGCGAATCCGTTAAAACTTAAGGCTGCAGTACAGTATCGCTAGTAGATTTGTTCACCGCAATGTTAACCTATCTAGAAAATGTGTCTAAGGATTGCCGAATTGGATTTAAAGAATTTTGAAAAAAAAAAAAAATTGTACTCCGTAATAGAGAAAAAATTACACCTTGGGACATTTTTCATTTAAAAAAATGCAAATAATGTTTTTAAATTTAAATTATTTGGGGAAAATATCTGGTATAGTGTGTTTTAAACGCTCATAAATTAGTTTGGTGGCTGAAATTTATTAAATTAATCCTGTTGCCAAGTGCAGACAATTTCAGGCTATCTGAAAATACCATTTCTATTGGATTATCAGCATTTTTGTGGCTGTGGCTGTAAATAGTAGACAAATTTTCTCTATACGTTAACATTCAGGTGATTGAATCCAATAGGGTTAGAACACAGCAGCTTTAATGATCGATAATATAAACACTACAGATCATCAACAATCCTTTCATCTAGCTATATTTCTTTAAAATTGATGCTGTTCTGGGAAAATAAAATTTCTTGATCTGTTGAGAAGGTAATAAGTTCGTTCGAAGTAATGTCACTACGTGAGAAACGAGAGGAAGAAAATTATATCAGTCGTTTTACACCTGAAGTTTTGTAGTCTTCGATGTGCCATGGCGAAATTATTTTGGCATGCATTTCTTGGTGGATTTTAATAACAGATGCGATTTTCCACAAATGTATTTCCCTTAATTTACCCACTAATTTAGATGTGTCATCCTGCGGGCAATTGATTTATAGGAAATATTAGGACCTTAGACTATCGATTTCAAATTTTTTGAGCAATAAGTAATGTCACGATGTATCATCTTTCTTACATTTTACTGGTTTTAATTATGTATTTGTTCCTTGTCTAAGGGTAAATGCTGTAAAAACTGCTAAATATTAATATCTAAAAGAAGTTCAGAAATTCGATATATTTGTGTGTGTGTGTCTTTGTGAATATTGTTTTAGGTTGATTTAAAAGCGAAAAGGGCAACTTTTGTGACAGGAGACCTAAACAGACCGGGACCTACATTTGAAACCATTTTTGAAAGGCTAGAAATACCATGTCATCAGAGGCTATCCCCAGATACTGATACCGAATGCCATCGTCCAGACAACCTACACCATGTTTTAAGCAATTTGCCAAGTTTTACCAAATTTTAAGCCAAGTTTTTACCAAGTTCTTAGGCAGATGGCATTGGAGGTCATCAGTGGTATTCCTGGTGATGCCATAAAGACCTTTACTGATGGTAGTAGAATTTCTGATCGTGCCTGTAGTGGTGTTTAAATTAAGACTCCCCACCGCGAAATCCCCCTCAGGCTACGTAATCCAGACTCTTACTTTGTCTTCAGATGTGAATTAATTCGCAACTGACGAGGGGCTTTCAGCCATCCGGTCTGAGAGAGATTTTGGTAATCTGTGGATTTTCTCCGACAGCAGTGGCTCGCTACAACATCTTAGAAATTGAAACTCTGTGGGTAACAGAACCAGCAGTTCTATCTTAAGGAGGCTGGAGATGATTTCTCAGACTCGCGCTGTTCACCCCCAGTGTATTTCTTCCCATGTGGATATTCATGGCAATGAGGTTGCGGACAATTTGGCTAAGGAGGGCTGTGAAAATATATCGTTCTCAAGTACTTCACTCACTTACCGTGAACTTTATTCTGTCAGAAAGGCCCTTGTTGATATGTTTCGGCTGATTCCCCTCACCCATTACTGGTGCAAGAGGAGTCGTCCTGGCATTTCCCTTTTCCTAAAATGCGACAGAAGCTTCCAAACTGAACTCCCTAGGCTTGATTGTGGGCACGTCAGGAGCCTTTCTATAGACGACGGAAGAATGGTCTTTACCATCTACACTAAGTTTCATGTCCGGCAAGCCTCCCCAAAGCCCTTTCTGGTGTGCCTAGAAGATCTTATGACAAACCTTATTCTTGTAGTTGATTTTGCCGAGTCAACAACCTCATGGATCTCAACTGAATTTATAATCGGATGCTAGGGAAATAACAACAACAACAACAATAACAACCAAGTTTTAAACCTAAAAACTCAAAGTCTATAATATTCGAATCTAATCTTATAGAAATTAACGTTTATTCTCTAGTTTGTAGCTTAATATAAAATCCAATTAATTCATTAGTAAGTTTGTCGCAGTTAGTTCATTAATTTTGTCACAGGCAAACAAAGATACATATTTTGTTATATAAAAATTAGTAATAATAAATTTTATCATTCATTATAAATATTTCAGAATATTGTATCAAAAGTCATATGTGAGTGGTAATAATTATTTTTCGGAAACAATGTAATACATCGAAAAATTTCAAACACGCATTGACAGTAGATTTTCACGAGTTTAATCAATACTTTCAAACAGTTTTTTCTCACATTTGTAACCCACAATTCTCTCTCAGAAGTTGTCTATACGATTTAAAGCGAGACTCCTTCAATTATTTTGCTGTTAGCAACAGGTTCGTTAATTTCGACTTTTATAACGTACTTGCAACCATCGAGACTCATCTATAATTATTAACATGTTTATAAAAAATTTGCATAAACAATAAAGCGAGTTATTTATTTCATGCATGCGAAGCTTCGTCGATACAGCAGAATTCATAAACGTCTTACAAAGCGGTTAAAAATTGATTGTCACGCACAACACGTGTATTGATTTGTGGTTCTTCATTGTTATTTCATTATCCTTCCGTGAGTTCATCATATAGAAGGGTTTATTTAAAATATCCTAAACATACATTGTCAATAATAATATTGGCATGTGTAACATTTTTTTTCCAAAAGTCTAATATGTACGTTAAAGGTCGTTAAAAGACACGTATGTGTAGTTGGGGATGGTTTGGGGACCAAATAAAGCGTTGGTTTTCTATGCGTATTTAGGTAAGTTGTTTTTCCTTTTCACATACAGTATGCAAATTACTCATTTATAATACTTGTATTCCCTTTCTGAAAATCAATGTCAAATTTTTTTATAAAGTTGTATGCCAAAAGATATATAAACACGCGTCACTGAGATATGCAAAGTTTATGCGACGGTGATAAGAAATTACATGTTAAATCTTTGGCAAATATGGGAACTTTAATAGCGTACAGTATGTAAATTGCCCGTTCATAACATTTGTATCCAATTAATACAAAACAATTTTGAATTTTTATGAAGTTGTATGTCTAAAAGACATATAAACAAGGGTCACTGACATATTCAAAGATTATGTGACAGTAGAGAGAAATCACATATTAGATATTTGGCAAATATAAGAACTTTTATAGCCATTAATACAGTAGTGCATCGTTACATTTTTGAAATTTTTATACGAGCAGGCATTTTATCCTAACAGTATAAAGTTTATTAGAGATGGAGGAACAGCATAGTGTGGTATTTAATATGTATTAATTTTTCATGGGAATCATAAACAGGAAGACAACTAAAACAGTTTCTTCAAGAATTTTTGTAATGAAAAAAATGTGAATGAATTCTTAAAAGAGGAAAAAATATATATACTATTTATTTCAAAAGTTTTCTAGAAATAAGTTTTGAATAAAAATAAATGTTTTATTCTGTAAATTTGAATACATATTTTGTATAACTTCAATTTCTGAAATATAAACAATACAAATAAACAAAAATTAAAATTCAAGCATAGACTGCTAAATCACTTTAACATAAAACATAATCTGCAAAGAAATCATAAAACATTTTCAATAGAGGATAGCGCAGAAGCTTCATATCCCCATAATGAAAAACAAATAAATAATCCAACAGAGATAGAAAAAAATAATACGAATATAGACAAAAACAAACAGAAATCAAGCACTCTGGGCATCCACGCACCAATGGTAAGATTCTGTATAAGAGCCGGAACTGAACCATAAAACAGCATAGAGGTAACCGACAGGTCTCGGCATCAGGGAGCCTAACCAAATCAGTTACCTCAAGGGGAACTTTCTGAATAGGATGCAGGTAAGCCCAAAAGACATCCCAAGGCCCCGAGTCCCCCAAGGAAGCAATAAGTCAAAAAGAAAATGAAAAGACAAACACAACTTATAGTATGGGCTCAACGCACCGTACATGCAAGCACGCAAATAATTCTAATGCAAAGTAAAGATACATTCACACCCAAATTCCGTAAGTGACGGTTATGGCGAAACAGCAGCCAATTCTATCCTAGAAGTTACGTCATTGTAACATTACTACAGCACCACCACCCCATTACAGATTAACCAAATGAAAACATAAATACTATTCTAAACATCTTTAAATTCCTGAGTCTAAATGTCATTTTTTTAAAACTTTTAAATTGCCGAAATTTTTAGGGAAATTGTTTTTACTTAAGTTTTCCTCGAAAATGTTACATGCCTCCAAAAAATCCCTATCGTTGTTACATATGTTTTTTAAACTGTAAAGTTGTGAGTAAAAAATATTATAATAAATTTTATAGTTTAAGTTGCTATGGAAATTGGTAAACGTGATAACCTCAAAGTTAAAATCTAACCTTTTATCATATATGCCTATTTTTATTTCTCTATTTTGAATTTTAATTTTTAAATCCAGATAAGTCGCACAAAGATTATTATCGTTAGTCCGGTTTAAAGTTAGTTCCTTTGGGTAGATTTGATTAAGAAATTCCAAATCGTTGCAGTTAAAAATTATGAGGTCATCAATATATCTAAATCCGGTGACATTATTTGAGTTAAGAAATTTAGTTTCTTAAAAATGTAAGAATAGGTTTGCAAATGCACGAGAGTAGCTATTTTCCATAGGTATACCCTTTATCTGTTTAAAGAAACATAAGCCATTAAAGAGGTAGTTTTCAAAAATATTAAATTTACATAAATCAATCCAATCACATTTTAAGATTAAAGCACTATCTAGATAAGCATAATAAATTTCTGAACAGATAATCATTAAATTATCATGCGGAATACTGGTAAATAGGTTTTCAAAATCAAACGTGTATATGCTATCTATATTCTTACTTTTTAAAAAATGTAGAATATCCTGGTTATTATTTATAATAAAGCTATTTTCGGTAACCTTAATTTTATTTAGAATAATTTTTAAATAGCTAAAGAACCTTTTACTGAACAAAGTGTTATAACAATTTGTACTACATGTAACAAACCTAAATTTAGTAGCTACTTTATGGAATTTTATGATAGGAAACAGGTAAGGGTATTTTATGCTATTAATCTTAAACTTAAATTTTTTGCTAAAAGCTAAAATCCTATTACCTATTTCTTTTTTGGTAAGGTTAATTTTTTGATAGGTATAATTTGAGTTGTATTCCCTAGAAATTAACTGCTTAAAATAATCTTTACACATAAAACCGAAGTTATTTGCAGCCTTATCAACAACCGTAATAATAAACTTATTTTTTAATCCTTTAATTTTACTGTATAGATCTTTGTTTAGAAAAAAAAACCTCTTGTCCTCCATACCATACTCTTCATAAATCCTTCTTATATCCTGTAATCAATTTCTGAAATTCATTATCGAAAAGTTATCTACATTTTTTAAACTGCCACTTTAGTTTTATGAAATTAAAAATTTAAATTTAGAATAGCCAATAATAACATATTTTTTTGCCAATTCATCGATATAAGTTTCGGCTTATCGCTCCAAAAAGTTTCATTCATATGTAATTTTTTATGAAACTTAAAAATCTAGTCGTCATTTCCAAAACTCAGTGACATATAAATTACATAAAAGAGTAGAGGACGTTACTGAATTTAAAATATTGCATATATAATTTGAATTAATTAGAGTAATAGTTTTATGTGAACGTGTTTAAAGTTGGAAAAAATTTCCCATGCACCTTTGTGTCTGAAGATGAATCTTTAACTCAAGTTTCAAATACGGTTTTAAATATTTCGTAACACTGACAATATATATTTAAGCTGGGATATTTAAATTTATTTATAAATTGAAATCGTCTATATCCGATTATTCTAAAAACGATGTACCGCAATATTTTTGTGAAATTAATTTTATGAGATATCCTCGCTTTTCCGGGATATTGTAGCGGTTAGCACGCTGGTTTCAAAGAAAAGCGAGTAGACTGTCATTATGGTGCATGTCGATTGTTCTAAAGAACACTGTGAAAAAATGCATTCGTGAGTAAAAATAGTGTATATGAGGAAATATTTTAAAATATTATATACCGTCCAAAGTCCTGTGCCGTGGGGTATGAGGCTATGCGTGAGAAGTTGTTAAAAATAACATGTTCACACGTCGCAGGGATAATATTTCAATTTTGTTGGACAGACAGCCTCCTGGTTAGGAGACGCATGTTTGATTCTCGCTTCTGGCAGGCTGTCGTTATAACTGCATATCAACAATACGCACTAACCCGAAAGAAAAATTCAATTATATGAAACAAAAAATGGACAATTCTTAAAATACTTAAAATAATGTTTAACACGTATAGAGAATCTTTGCTCACTTCTACCCAGACTTGGGTGTATATAATTTGAAGTGGCACTCTATTTGTATTTTATACAAACACAGTTTATACATTTCATGAAACAATGTTTATTGAATTCGTTGCACATATAATTGGCTTTTACAGCAATAAGCATGCGTACTACTTGTACGGAATGTATAAACACAGCTTTCAAGAACAATATATTTTTATACTCACGAACAGTAAGTCAAACCAGCAGTACTGCCATGTAAACTTCTGGCCCGCTAAGCACTAGCGCAGGATAACACCTTTTCAACCTTAACAACCTCCCCTCTTTTCATTAATGACGCTGCGTGGTATTTATACTAAGCGCGTATGCCGAAATTAGCATATCTGAAGCAGCTTCTTTAATTCACTCAAAAGTTCGATTCTTGTGAATCGAATCTTGTGTATACCTTACACACGTTTATTTGGTAATACATTACTTTTAATCAACAAATTCAATTTGATTTTTTTAAATTTATACCGTTTTAAAAAATCCCCAAGAAAAAAAATTTTGAGTATCATCTTTTGCTATCCATTAGAGTCTGAAAACAATTTTATTCAATATTGTTTATCATTCTATTGTTCTCGATTATGAAATAACATATGATGAAATCACAAGGAGTAAATTGATGTTACTTTATACTTTAAGATCGTTTTTGTCATGAAAGCATTTTAGTATACATGAGATATGCCGTTTTCTATAATTAATACTGAATGTATTGAAACTATCAGAAGTCTATTGAACTTTCTAGTGAGTATAACCCACTCATTACCGGATTCTCTTTTTTTTCACTGCTAAGAATAAAAATATATTAAATCTCTCACTACTTATTTCTAATCTAATCACTGCTATCAAACTTGTTTAATGTATTATTTTTTAATGTATCTTGTGATTTTTAAAAAATATATTCCTTCTCGTGATGTTCATGTTCAATCGATCTTTAGTAGTTCTCCACCATGAATAAAATTATGTTTTTCGTATCGTTTAAGATTATGGAAGGGTATTCTTTTCAACCAACTATACGCTTATTTTTACCCCTTTCCTTGGATCATGTTTTTAAAGAAAGTCTTTCAGACAGTTGTTTTATCTTATATCGTTGTGTAGTTCTTTGAGCACTTTTAAACTGTTACGAACACTTCCTGAAGTTTTTCTCCTCTACAACAAATTATGCCCAGACTGGAATCGAACCCGTTATCCCAACTCTTTCGCTCGCATATTTTTTCTTCTCTTTGAACACATATTAATCTTTTTGAACTAAGGATTCGTATTGTTGACCATCCTTATAAAATAAATTTGAAATCCTTATATTTATGGTGTTGTTCAAAATGTAGTTTCTAAGCAAGAATTTTTAAATTATTTATACCTGTCATTCGGAGGTTACCACGAAATGTTTATTTCACGGGGACTCAAAAATACTGAGATGCCTTAATTTAATTTTTCATTCTAAATTCTCTTGAAATCGTTTATTGTTCTTAATTCCATGAAGAATATTACCTCATCCTTGATGCTAAGAATTTGATCGGCTTGGAAAGTAATTGAGTTGGCTTTAGGGATTGTGTTTCTTTCTAATTTTCATTATTATAATATTTTTATACCTTTTATTTTATTTTCTTTGTCATACTAGACCTCTTCTAGATCTGGTTCTTCCATTCTCCTAAGTATTATTTTGCATGCACTCAATTATGCTTGCTCGTCGTTTTTTATATCTTTGTAACATTATTGTGTTGCGTGTTTAAGCATGTTTTATTCTCTTAAACTCCCCACATTTCTATATAATCTATACCCAAATGTCCGATTTTACTGCTGTTCGGGTGATAGTGCTTTGTATACGGCTTAACATCTTTGTTCTTTACAAAATACTGCTTATAACTACTGTTTCGGTTGGAATACTTATACTGAATTAATTTGCCCCTTTACAACTTGCAGTAGCTTTATGGTGAATAGATGCGTCTTGTTATCATCGTGCAGCAGTATAATTTATCCCCCTTGTTCAGAATCTAAACAAATGTCATACGTTGTTTTCTTCTATTAATCACTCAGCATATGTACTGTCGAGATAGTATTATCCTGGGCTACCGACCTGTGGGGCTAAATCTGAAAGGAGACAAATGGGGTTGTAAATGCACAACTTTGTTTAAACACACCATAAACTCTGTATTTTCCAGGTTTGGTGCAAATAGGTGCTTTGGATTTTGAACAATCCGGAATAATAAATATAAATGCTAAAATTTTCTTTATTTCTGAAATTTCAAGTGGTATGATAGGGATTTTGGGCAATTATATAGGTGCCCATACCTGAAACAAGCTGTTTTGTTTCATGGAATATGTTCGTTTCAGATTAGGAAACATTCATGTTATTGACAGATGGGCATCTTCTTCGGGTCAAAAAAAGTTACTGAAAATTGGGAATAGGTTCTTTACATTTTTCCAAATAATTTTTTAAATAATATACACTACAAAAAACATTACTTATGGTTCAGACAGTTTTCCTTGAGATTACTGCTTTTGCTCAATGGCACCCAATCTTTAACCTTACCTAAGTGTTATCAACTAAAGGATGTATTTTCCTTCTGTTGGCTTTGGGTCATGATTAGCTCCGAGAATTGAAGGAGATAAATAAAATTTACACAGTTAGGTAGGACACTTTTAGTTGTGCAAAATAAAGAACTAGATATCACAGAAATATTTCAAGAACTAGAATCAACATGATTAGAAAGAGAGAGGGGAAAAACGATTGCTGAAATAATAGTGTAAGGCTCGGTGCACACGAGCGATCAGGTGCCGGTGTGAATTCGCATCGGTGCCGCAGGCTTCAATTCACACAAGAGGCGATCTCGTTGCGGTTTTGGCTGTTCTGTGAAATTCACGTGACAGACAGGTGGTGTACACGAGCAAACAATTAGAGAACGCGAGCTGTAACATTGAGGACACGAGAATTGGAAGTGTACTCAAGAAAAAGAGTTGTGTTTTCTTACTTTGTTTATAAGTATTTAAAATACAGAAAAAGAAATTATTGGGTCCACCCACTGGTGAGTTCGAGGTTGTTAAAAGGGACATTTTCCTTATTATATGAAGATTTGTCTCATGACGAAACAAAGTTTTTTAATTACTTCCGAATGAGCAAACACTTTTTTGAAGAAGTGGTTCATTATACTTCAACTACAAACATTATTTTTCTGTGGTGTTATTAGCAATTGCTGATTCACAATATAACTTTTTGTATGTAGATATTGGCTCCTATGGCAAAGATTCGGATAGTTTAATTTTCCAAGATAGCTCTTTCAATAAAAAATTAGAAAGCGGAGGCGTGAAAATACTAACAGGTAAACCCCTACCTGGGATGGATCACCCAGTCCTGCCCTACGTGTTTGTTGGAGATGAAGCATTTTCCTTGTCAAGAAATGTTTTGAGACCATACAGTGGTAAATTTTTGTCCCACAAAAAAAA
This sequence comes from Dolomedes plantarius, assembly GCA_907164885.2. NCBI lineage: Eukaryota > Metazoa > Arthropoda > Arachnida > Araneae > Dolomedidae > Dolomedes > Dolomedes plantarius. The sequence continues at coordinate 114,000,002 of OU015498.1, read as the reverse complement.
AAAAAAAAAACTACCGACTATCTCGAGCTCGAAGATATGTCGAATGTTCGTTTGGAATTTTGAGCAACAAATGGCGAATACTACATAGGCCTCTAAACGTGAAACCTGATTTTGCTATAAGCATCATCAAAACGTGTTGTGTCTTTCATAATTATGTTCTCAAAAGAGATTGATATAAATTTGAAGATACATTATGTATCGAAGGATTTTATGACAGCGGCCAAAATCAAGGAGGGATCAATTTAAATCAGATCAGAAATACATGGGCAGACTATTTCATTAGTGATGTCGGAAAACTGCCATGGCAAAATGACTGCATTTAACAATAAATGCGAATGGAAAATGCGATATTTAAAAATAACAATAAATATTTAAAAATTTAATAAATGGAAATTAATAAAAGTTTAATAAATCAAAAAATATTTTTAATTTTTTCTTTCTAGCATATTGTTTAGATTTGTGTTTAATTTTTAATTAAGTTATATACTGCTATGCTCTGCTGTTTTTATCTAATTACATTTGAGAAAACATCAAAAATTAATACGAGACTGAAATATGACTAATGTAAGTTTATCTGAAATATTGTAAACCTGATCGTCGTGATCCGTTAAATAAATGTCACCTGGCACCTCCAGGCATGCGTTCCTTTTTGTCAGCCTGACACCCCGGGCCTTGAATTGTCTCTTTGTGGTCTTTTCCTAAAAATTGACCCCTTTTTCCACTTAGGGAAGTGGCCCACCATTATGTATTTAACGGTCTGCTAGATTCCTTTAACAAAAAGTCACATCTGTACTGAATTTTCCAAAGGTAGGATTGAGTCTGTTTTCAGACTACAGCTCCGATTAAAAAAATTAGAATAATGAAAGAAATATGGTCAAGGGAATTGTAAATCTAATTTATCAAATAAATAATCAATGATATCAAATATAAATTATCATAATACAAATCTGCATATTTTGTAGATTATAAAAATATGAACATATTACAATGAAATAGAAAATATATTTAAAACAGCAAGTGAAAAAAAATTCAAAATATTAGAATACTTCATAACATGGTTTAAAAAATTAGAATAATGTGAATATATTGTACACAATTTAATATATTGAAAATATATTAAATTGTGTATTTAATTTGTGTAATTAATTTCTATAGAATTTAATATATTTAATATATTGTAAATATATTGTACTTTTCACATTTAATATCCCACAATTCACTAAACTTTTTAACTTCCTCTATTAAAAGTTCTGTGTCTACACTTTCAGCCATTTTGTTTTTGCGGCAAAATGTCGTCCGTGTGAATAGCGCAGTTGAAATGAAGGTACTTCTAATCCGTTGTCGTTCGTGCGATGAAGCAGTACACGGGGTGAAAAAACCGGTCGTTGCGAGCTCGCAGCGACTCAAACGTCCGTGTGAATCCGTTAGTTCAACTCTATGTACTTCTAATCGCAACTGCGGTGCCGCACCGGCGCCGCATCGCTCGTGTGCACCGAGCCTAAGTCAGCGGTTCTCAGCCTTCTCAACCCCACGAACCCTCCCCCCTCCCCTAAATGCAAGAAAATCAAATGCACATTTCGCGGCACCCCAGAGCAAAATTCAATAACAGTAGTAATAAATAACTGAACGAGAGACTAGTTCAAACTTTAACCTCTATCAGAAAAATTCCAGGACTAATTTCTCAATTCTTTACCTGTGATATCCAAACACAAGAAATGTGTGTAATTCAGTCACCTGATGTGTGTTCTGAGTAGACATGGCCTGAGAATTGTGTCCATGTGATCTCACACAAGAACTAGGACCATTAGTTACTAAGTTAAATAAATTATATTTTTACGAGCTCAGTCCTCGAACTTTTCTGACAAAAATTATATTTAGCTACCCTGATAGCGATCTTTCGAGACCTCTTTACAGGTCACCGAGACCCTCAGGTTGAGAAACGCTTGTGTAAGCTTTAAATGAGAACCTACTTAAATGATTTTAACGAAGCTTTAAATTTCTCCCCAAGAAAAAAAAAACTCTCTCAGCTTATATTGCTTTATGCTATTTTCTTGCATGAGAAACAGCATATTTATAGTTTCTAATAATTTAATTACAACATTTAATTATACTCAAATTTCGGTTCTTTGTTCTCCCAGGGGAGTGATCACTTTTACGTACCTTTAAAAGTATCATTTTTAGACCTATGTTCGATTGTATGTACTACTCACGATTTTTGCTTGATTTACATGAAATTTTTTGAGTAACTGCCTATAATATTTGTTCGCGCCACTGCGAACTTCGCTTTAACCACTGCGAGCTGTATATAAGGTTTGCTTCTGTGCGCCCGAGGCGTTCGTTATCTCGGAATCGGGTGGGATTCATCAGTCGTCGGAATACGCTCTGGAAGAGCAGATTGTAGTGAATTGGTCTCCATTCAGGAGATCAAAATTGTTCGTAATAAAGTGATTTAAAATATCAACTTAGCCCAGTCGTATTTGTTTCGAGGTGGATAATTCCACAGCCAGCGATCCTTTAATAAGGCGCACAAAAAATACTGTTTATTACTTATGCAATATAATATTTCAAGGTAATTTTAAAAAAAAATATTTTTTATGCATGAAAAGTAAATATTTTTTTAAATCTAGCATTTTGTAGTCAACTACTGTGCGCATTCTGTCAAAATAAATTATTAAGGTACAGTAATAATTGTTTATTATAAGTGCTTACAATACTTCAGGCAACAAAATCCACCAACATTTTTTAACCTTAACATATTTTAATTTTTTTAAGAATTTTTTTATAAGCTTTTACTCAGTCATTTTTGAAATTACTAATTAAAAATAGCACGTACTAAAATGTTTTAATATATTTTAGAATAATGTTGGTGAATATTGTTGCCTGAAGTATTGTAATCACATATAGTAAACAATTATTACTATAACTAAATAATTTATTTTGACATAATTCGCCCAGTAATTGACTGCAAAATGCGCGATTTAAAAAAAATTATTCACTTTTTATGCATAAAAATTAATTTTATTTTTCTAATTACCTAGAAATATTGCATATACGTATAATAAACAGTATAGGTAGTACCCAAATAATTGTTATTATAGGCAGTTACCCAAAAAATTTCATATAAATCGAGCAAAAATCATGAGTAGTACATACAATCGAACATAGGTCAAAAAATGATACTTTTAAAGGTACGTCAAAGTGACCACTCACCCGTTAAAATTTATTTCAGTCCAGAAAGTTTGAGTAAAATTTATATATTTACTTGCGTTTCCAAACATGTTTCTCTGAGTTCTTTAATGTAATCAAACCATTTCTCCTACCGTCGATATTCATTCGCATCTTCTTTGCTATTTCAGGTGTCATTTATGGAGTAAATGGAAAATAAGTCTAATAAAGAATTTTTTGCCCGTGTATACAAAGAAAAATCCATGGTTAAAAATCAGATCCATACAAGAAAGGACACGACTAATCTTTTGCCCAGACCCCTTTATACTGCTCTCACTGTTTTCGGTCTGGAACTAAAGAGGGAAAATTATCATGGAGTTAGAAAAGACAGCTTTATGTCAAATTTATTTTCATGCGCAAAAATAAAGATTTTTGTTTCACACATTCCATTTTTGATCCTGTTGTTACGAGTACTGTCCAATGACGACCACATCACATTTCTTATCTCTGGATTTCTTGATTTTTCGTGTTACGTGGTCAGTTTGGACTTGCTTCTGTACCGAAAGAAGAAAATCATCCGCTGCTTGGAATATCTCAACAGAATCCCCGATGGCACACCACGTTTCCTGAAGAGTAATAAGCTTGAAAAGACTTCAATACTATTAGGAATAGCTCTTATATACTCCAGTATTTATTTGGCTTATGGTTTAGTTTATTACATCTCCGATCTACAAGAAGCTTTACCTCCCAACCCAACTGAAGAACTTCAACTTAGAATCCTACTTGTGATTGATTATATTATGTACTGTTTTCTAGTGACCTTCGGAATTCCTCAACATCTTGCACTCTTTATGCAGTTTTCTTCACTAATACATGAAAGATTAATGACAGTAGGAAAGAGACTTGAATGTCTGGCGAAAGATGACGAATGTTCTGCCCGCGCAATTCGTCGAGAGAGGAGAGAATTCTGCAGACTTCAAAATATTTCATCTACTGTAGACTCAGTATTTACGAAGATAGTTCTTCTGTGGTTGCTGAAGGTAATTTTTAGAGGATGCCTCAGTGCAGTGGATATTTTGACAAGACCATGGACAGGAGACGAAGCATCAAGTCAGATTCTTGTCATTTTTGACGTGCTGTTCGACATCTGTCAGTTGTTAATATTGTGTGTATTTGGAGGGAAACTTGAAGATGGAAAGCAGAAGGTGTTTGAATCGTTGATTTACACAGAAGCGAAGCTTTCCTCTGAAAGAGAAATCATTAGAAATGAACTCAACTTTTTCGTCTCCATAGTAGGTCATACTAAAACCGCTTTTACCGTAGCAGATATATTTATTCTAGACCGGAGGGTTGGTCTCACTATTTGTGGTGCATTGTCTTCGTACTGTGTATTAATATACCAATTGTCTTCTAAATGACATCGTAAGTTTAAATTTCATTCTACTGGGCTTTTAAAATCTTATATGTATTCAATAAAGTTGGTTCAGTTAATAAAATCTATAATTTGATCCATAACATTATACCAGAACCTTTCTCATTTTTTCATTTATTATTTACTGTAGTGATGTTATGAAACAGACATTATTTCTTTCATTGATACTTTACAAAGAAATTTTACCTGTTTCTCTTGCACAGATTATTTTTCATAAAAATTTTTCATGTGTCTTAGTAACCCCACGTCTAGGCGTCTTATAATCGATGATCTAGTTTTTTCCAATTACATCTACCATTTGATATGTCTCATTATATGACATGAAAATAGGAAACCAAGAATCGTGATAACACCACTTTGATTTTTGCAGCTCAATGGGAGACACGAAGAAAAGGGACTGCAACCAGAATCACAAACTCTCTCCCTACGTGTCACTGTAGTAAAAAGTATAAAGGAAATACAAATATATTGAGTTGAATTGAGTGTAGGGTATCTGGTGTAAGCACTTAATTGTACTTAAAATTTATAAAACATTTCCTCTATTTTAAAATGTTTACCAAAATTATATTTGTTTCATGATTTTATATCTCCTTTGAACTAGAAATATATGTATATAATCATTATTGTATATTTTTTAAAGAAAAGCTCCGAACTTAGACAGATACCTTAAATCCTATGAAAGTATTGGTGATAAGTCAGAAGCTTGACTAGATATAACAGAGCACATTGAATATCGTTGACGAAAACTCCTGATACCATTATTACAACAGTAATCGAAGTGGAACTATGTAAGACTAAAGCTGAGTTACCCTTATCATCGAATTTTCTCTCATTAATGTAATTGTCCTCAGCTGCAGTATTTCATTCCAAACGCAATGAGAAACATACGTATATTATAAGTTATTATATTTGGTCTAATGCAATGTTTGACTTATAAACAGAACTATGGTAAGTGTTAGTCAAAACTACTGTGGAAATATCAATAGAAGATATTCTTTTAATTCTTCGAAACAGGTGTTCGTACATCACAACAGGTAAGTGAAAAAATTTTATTAATTTAATAAAAATTCTTTCTTGGTTTTAAGTTTTTAATTTTCAATGTACACACGCAAAAAAACACAAAAATTAACATTAATTAAAAGTATTAATTATTTTTAGTAATTGTTAAAATTTTATTTCTAGAACATAAATACAGAATTTAGGCAAAATAAAATAATAATTATTTCTTCTTCTTTTCTGTTATATCTAGATTTTTTAAATTCTTTTTGAAAAAAGTTAAATTGATCATAATTAATAGTGTTAAATGATTCCCAGAAGTTATTATCCCAATTCTTAAGACTATAATTTTGATAAGAAACACACACACAAAAAAAGAATGCATTAGCTGGTGGGTTTAGGTTTTTTTTTTTTGCGCAAGGTCCAAAGAGTACAAGCTGAGCTAAACACAAAAAAGCCATCAGCAAAACCAATATGCACATATAAATTTAACAAACAGATGTAACAAATAGCAAACAGTATAAAAGGTGATAAAATAAGCACTATCTTAAAGTGATAAAAACATTCAAATAGGTGATAAAAGTAGTCATATATAAAAGTAGACAACAATAAAATTGATAACAACGGTACTATGAAAATATGATATAAAAGCAGTATAAGCTAAAACAGAAACCTCCCCCATCCAATAAAAGCAATGAGATATAAAGAGGTAAAAGCAATAATATATAAGTGATATGGGCAAAGATAAGGGAAGGTGATAAAAGTTCTAAATAAACACAACAAAAACTAAAGAATACATTTCACTCGTGGGGTTGGTTGGTTGGTTGGTTTAAGTTTTTTGGTGCAAGGTTAGAAAGGACAAAATGCGATAAATAAAAGATATCAGCAAAACCAATACGCACATATAAATTTAACAAGCAGATACAAGAAATAACAAACGGCTTAGAAGGTGATACAATAACACAAATTAAACACAATCATATATAAAGTAATATAAACAGTCAAGTATTTGATAAACGTAGTCATATATAAAAGTAGTAAACAATAAAATTGATGACAACAGTGAAATGGAAATTGATATAAAATTAGTATAAACAAAAACAGAAACCTATGGGGATTCCCCCATCAAGTAAAAGCAATGAGATATGAAGAGGTAAAAGGAATAAAACATAATACTGATATGAACAAGGATAAGAGAAGGTAGTAAAAGTTCTAAATAAAAAAAAGTAGTCAGAAATAAAGGTGACAATAACTGTCATATAAAATGGTAATAATAACAGTGAAATATAAAAGTGATAAAATCAGGTGTACAATTGTGATAAAAGGTCAAATGCGAAGGAGATAAAAACAGTGAAGTTATTTACTCTTGAATAAAGATTAGTAACATCATTTAAGTTAAGTTTTCATAAGTTTATTGTAAAAATATATAAAACTCACATATTTTAGTAACCTTGTAGAATCAACAAAAACATTTCCTTTATCTTCAGTTATAAAAATGTGTTTTAGTAATGCTGTTGTTAGGTGATTCTTTACGATATTTTTTTTAAAATAAGTAACAATTTCTTTTAAATAACTGCAATCAGTGTACTATTTAACACATGATAAAAGCAGAATATTAGCAAAACTTGTTATAAAGAACACTTTCCGCATGTTTTGAAACGTTAAAAACAAATCATTTCCGGGTGTTTTTTTTTAATATCCTGACCTCTTTTCAACACATGCGAGAGAGTTTTTAATTTTATACTCAGAAATCTCTTCGTTTCTAAGAGTGAAAGAGAGTGCTGACAAGGCACAATATATTTGTGCTAGGAACAGCAAATATGATTTTAAAGTAGCTTTTTTTTCAACCGATGTACTTTAAAATCATGAAAGATCTCAATTTTCACAGGAAAAAAATAAATTAACTGTTATTAAGGAAGTTATAAATGCTAAAGCAATGTAGATGTATTTTATTTACCGAGAATGTAATGGACCATCATTTCCTGAAAAATGGGAATAATTATAAGACATATTTACAGTTATTGTAAGTAGCTATATTTTAAGTAGCTTCAGTTATTGTAAGTAGCTTACTGCAAATGAACTTTTATGCGTGAAATCAGCATTTCTTTTATGAAGTTTTGGAGTATTGTTTTATTCTTTTCTTCTAATAGCAAAACTTTTTGATTCTTTTCACTAACGCAGTGCACAAATATTAAATATCTTATAGCTTTTTTGCAACCTATGTGCTTTAAATTCATGAAAGATCTGAATTTTCACAAGAGAAAAAAACATATTAACTGTTATTAAGGAAGTTATAAATGGTAAATCAATATAGATGTATTTTATTTACCGAGAACGTATTCGATCATGGTTTTGTGATAAATGGGAATAATGTTAAGGCATTTACAGTTATTGCATGTAGATAAATACTTACTGCAAATGAAATTTTAATGCGTGAAATCTGCATTCTTTTGACGAAGGTTTGGAGTATACCTTTATTCTTTGCTTCTAACCAAAACTTTGGTCATCGTTTTCTTTAATGCAATGCACAAATGCCCAATGCCTTTTGTTGTATGTTTGATGGATAAACTTTTTCTTTAAATAGTAAATTGAAAGAAAAAGGCTTACACTGTGCATAGAGAATAAAAGAGTAAAACGGATAGTTTAATTTATGGAAATTAAAACTCAGCCCGTAGATTGCGAGTTGTTAAAGTTTCCTAACTAAACTGAGTTAGAGATTAAGTTATCAATAAGATGCATGCTATATGATCAGTAGGTATTGTACTTTCAGTGATCAGTATGAACCATCAAAGTTAACGTGACAACCCGGTTTGCAATTATTAGTACAAATTATAATACAAATATTTTAAATACAGATAGAAAGATTCAATAAGTTATACAGAACATATCACTCACTCCTTTCAACAACGTCATATCTCAAAAATCGGCGATTTTTAGTTATGCTTGTTTTCAGAATGCCCTGAAAGAGTAGTATATCCTTGCAAGATCGTCATATAACACCGCTCAATATTTTGCTGCTACAGAACAGAATTAAAATTTATTTTCAATACATTTCAATGTACTTTTTAACTTTCAAATCACTCTCCTGAAAAATCTTGTTTTTTGAGATATGACGTTGTTGAAAGTAGTGAGCGATATTTACAAACAGATGTAAAAGTTCAAACATATTCCCATATTTTTTGAAATTCACTGCAGATATTAACAACATTTGCAAAACTTTTCATTTTACCTCTATTACTAAATGTTATTGTTGTTGTTTTTAATCTCTCTTGTCTGGCGAAGCTACACCGTATCCATGATCCCATAAATTCTCAGGAGGTCCATTAATAGGCAAGGATTGGTAATAAAGTCCTCCCTAGATAAATTAAAGCAGGCTAAGATATGGCCAAGTGTGGTCTGCCCAGTATTAGACTTTTTACAAGTGGAAAAGTTTTGTTTTGTCGATCAAATTTTAGGCGCTTCAAGTGGCCACTGGCAAATCTATTAATTGCAGTCTGCTGAGCTCTATCAACCTTGAATGTAAGAGCTCTACAGGGGCAGACACTAAAGACCCAGTCATGGACAGGGGCAGATTATCACGTACTGTGGATAAAAGATTTACGGAAATAAATCTCCATACAAGTAAGATCCGAGGTAGTTGGTGAACGTATAGCGGTACCTTATTTTGCTATGGTGTCAGCCATCTCATTGCCAAAAACGCCCACATGAGAAGGGACCCACTGCAAATGAATGCAATGGTTCAGAGAGAGACGATCTAGATGGTGCAGGATGGAAAAACCGGCTTTGTTTCCCACTCTCATCCAGTCGCGCAAATGCTGAATGGAGCTGTGACTATTTGATAAAATCCATATATCGTTTAATTCGATATCAGTTCTAATAGATCCCAAACTCTCCTCTATGGCAAGTATTTCGGCACGAAAAGCAGGACACGAGTCAAGATATCTTAATTTCATTTTATCTATATCATTCGGGTATTTGATGATTATACCACTACCAGCGCGATTTTGATCCTCTTCTTTACTGCCACCAGTAAAAATTTGGTCCAGTAAAAATTTGGTAAAAACATCCACTGGAACATTGTTTATTGACTCAACTACCAGTTTTCGTAGATATTCGGGAATATGAAATATTACCACATGTATGTACATATAACTATTTTATACAATTCATTCTTTATTTTCTGTTTCAATAATAGTAGCGATATTCCCCACTATAGGCGAAAGTCAGTGCCGAGGAGTTCAACACAATTTTCCCAACCTGGCAACACCGGGAGGCCCTAGTCGATAAGGCTAGCCAAGCGGGGGTTTCTATTCTAACCTTCCCCCGCAACATCCACCAGTTTGTTCTCAGCACATTTTCCAGTCAACGCCCCTCAACACTTCCTTTCATCTAGTTTAGTGTTCTTACACTGATTGCCCTATATACATATTATAAATTTAATTATGCTATATGAAACATCTACATATACAAAATTACTTCTGAATTCTATAACTCAATAAAGTACATTTGCCAATTCCACTTCTTATCACACATGTATTTATTTTAAACTTCACGGTTTTGTTTTTATGTCACCTGTACTGTATAATGCAAACCTTTCATCTTTTTCATACATAGTTACATATTGATTTACAATACAAATATAATTTAAGTTCTAAATTTCGCAAGTACGAAACAACAAATGTATGGAACAAATATCAACAACAAACAACAACCAAAAAATACCTAAATTATCAGTAAATATGCCTTCGTGTAAATATGCCATTAAATTGCATAAGTATTATGTCATTCAATGTTTTTGTTAAGTGTGGTATTTAAACAGTTCATTATACATTCATCTTCTCGAGAAATGTAATATCTGAAGCACAACTCTTTCCACCCTGCATTTATTTCCGTAATGATTTTAGCTGGTGTAAGTTGTATCGATGATGATGTAAAATTCAACACGCTAAAGGATTAACTTTCATTTACTCATATATCAATATACCAGATCACGATAATTGCTTGTATTTTGCATATTCCCTGCCATACTTTGGACACTTTTTTAGTTCATTGATGAACTTGTCACTATCACGTTTCGCTTTGTAAAAATAATTGGTAAAAAAACATACTTCTTCACCTACATACTAGAAGCATATTTTATTGTAAACTTTACTTTTCTTTACATGGAATATCGAGGTTACTTTATGCTCTGCATGGATAATACTAATTTAGGATTTTTTAATAACATTAACTACCAGCTGGCTGCGTACATTCTATAATAAAAGTTAAATCTTTATATAAAAGTGGTATCATAAAGTAAATAGTGAAAACGTAAATTGGGGTGATATATACTTAGCTCATCCAGAAAGATAGTACCGTTTGCGCATATCTATCGCGCATCTGACAGCACGAAGGTCGCGCATGCGTAGTTACATACTTCAACTCGAGAACGAATTAGCCTATCCATTTAGCTTGATTACGTTAACGTTTGAAGTCATTGTTTGTTGGTAATCATGTTTAAAACAATCGATCGGCCCGCCAGCTGTGAAATAAGTCGTTATCAGGTTTTTGAATGCGAGAAATGTTCAATCTTGTGAAATTTATCGTCTCACCAAGAAAAATCAGGCGCACCGTCTTTTGGGACTGGCAAGGAATTTTGTTAGAGGACTGGATGGAACGAAGCACAACAGCTTACTGTGAGACATTGAAGAAGTTACGGTGCGCGATACAGAACAAAAGGCTTGGACTACTGACTTCTGGTTTCGTGCATGATAAAGCGCGACCGCATATCGTATGCGTAACGACGACGCTGGTTGATTCATTTCACTGGGAACAATTCTGTCAACCTCCTTATAGTCCGGACCTAGCTCCATCCGACTTCCATTTGTTTTCTCATTGTCGGCCAGCACTTTGAAAGTGATAATGAGATCAAGATAAACGTCCAGAACTGGTTCAGGTCGCAGACGACCGAATTCTACGAAGCGGGTACGTTTCAATAAGTGCCAAGATATGACACATGCCTTAATTCACATACTGAATATGTAGTTTAAGGTGTAAGTAGTAAGGTGAAAAGTAGTTTAAGGTGTGTAGATTTTTATCTAATAAAATACAAATGAAAACAAATTGCTAATATTTTTAATATCCAAATGGTACTTACTTTCTGGATGAGCTAAGTACATTCTATTCTTTTTTTTCTACGTACATTTTTTCTCAAATAAAATAACTTAAGGTAGTATATATATATATATATATATATATATATATATATATATATATATATAACAAAAGCGCCCCACTATTTTTAATTGTGCTAGAAAGCTAACGCGTATTCTAAATTATCCTCTCAATAAAGCCCAGTCCCTATTCTAAATTGCGACCTAGGAATAATCAAATTAACCAGCTATTTTGTCCCTTAATGCACGCGCGGAACATTAAAGTTACTCATTAACTGCATGATTCAGAACCACGCGCCTATGGCGTCAGGCCTCGCATGTTCGAGAATCACGGGAGTATTAGTCATAGTACCAGTCATACATCACATGGTTGGGTCACACGCCCATAGGTAGCCAATTATAGAATTCTAAACGCCTACCGTCAAAGTCAGGAACCCCTTAGTATAAAACGTGGAGCAGAGGATTTTCGCGCTGTCTCTTGGATACTTCCTTGCTTCCGCTCGCGCTCTTCTGGTTTCTTGCTCTGCCTTTTGTCCCTTCAAGCGTCTTTTCCAAACCTCAACCTATATGCCGCCACTGTCCGGAAAGATGTCGTATGATTTTCTATTTTCTCACTGCCCGGCAAGACCGCTGGCTGCCATTGTCCTTAATGTTCCTTTCGCAAACCTTATATACTCATTTTGTGTCCATCCTTTTTTCTTAAGTAGGATTGTATACGTTCTTTGATGTCTTGAAGTATACTTCCATAGAATAAAGTACTCGTGCTCTTCAATGTGTTCGTCTCCTCGAGTGTTGTTTCCGCCACGACTACAAACGTTCAGGAATCGTGTTCATGATGTGCCTCCATTACTTACACACACACAGATATATATATACATATTTATATATATATATATATATATATATATATATATATATATATATGTATGTATGTATATGTATATATTACATATATACATATACATGGTGCGGCAGAAAGAACGTTCCGAGGATATAAATAAATAAATAAATTTATTAGTAAAATAAATAATAATAATAAAATAATAATTAATAATAAATAAATAATTATATTTTTTCTATTTTTCTCAGATATAAAAGATTTTATTCTCTATCTTGCTTTGTATTTTTGTTATTGGCGTTCCAAATCAGAACGTTCTTACTGCCGCACCTTGTATATTGGAAGAGTAAATTCTTAAATTAACAATAGAGATATAATAGTACTAGTGACAGCAATTATCAAAATCACACAATTGAATCATACATATCAAAATCACTTGTGTTCCTTTGGAATTTCTAATTTTAATAGATCTGCCAATCAATTTGGGCAACCCGGGGCCCCACTCATTATTGTAAATATTTTTACGAATGAAAATGTTAAACTTGTTGAAATTTTTCTTAGATTACTAGCACAGGGCGGCAATGACACGCTATCTAAATCGCAAATGTGCAAATGTCACAAAATATTTCTGGATATCCGAGAAGTCGATAATATGCGACCAGCATTACGGTTGAGAAAATTCAACAAATTCGTAACCTTATTCGGGACGACCGACGAATAAAAGTTCATGACATTAGTTAAAAAACCGTGGTTAGCTATGAAATTGGGAAATCCATGATAAAGAACGAGTTGAAATTTCAAAAATTATGCAGGATACGTGCCTCGAACAGTCACAGCAGCCTATCGATCCAAAAGTCATGACATTGCGATTCTCAATGCGTTGCTTCTTCAAGACAATTCTTGGTCTCACACTCCTGCTGTAACAGAACAGAAATTACTGAAATCACACTGGGGTACATTTCAACATTCCCCCTTTCAGTCTAGATCTATCACTCTTGGCCTACCATTTGTTTGGACCCCTTAAATAAGCGTTAGGAGTAGAAAGATTTTCAACTGATTAAGAGGTAAAAGAATTTGTGCATATTTGACTTCTTACAGGTCCTACTTCTTTTTATTACTAAGGAATGAAAAAACTGCTAAGGCGTTGGCGGAAGTGTGTAGATGTTGATGGAAGATATGAAGAAAAAGGACAATGGCATCTTTTCTCTGTATTTTAATTATTACAGCTGTTGTGTACTAACCCTACTGAATTCGCTCACCTAAATGTTAACCTATGGAGAAAATGTGTCTACTGTTTATAGCTACATAAATGCTGATAGTCAAATAAAAATGATATTTTCAGATAGCCTAAACTTTTCTGTACCTTGTAACATGATTCAATTTATATATTTCGTCCACCAAAGGGAATGCATGAGCGTTTAAAACACACTATACCAGATTTTTCCCCAAATAATTTAAATTTTAAAATATTTTGTTAATTTTTTTAAGCACGAAAAATCTCCCAAGGTGTAGAATTTCTTTTCCTATTACGGAGTACAATTTTTGAAAAAAAATCTTTAAATCTAAGTCGGCATCATTGAAAAAATTTTCTCTATAGGTTACGATTGAGGTGAGTGAATCTAATAGGGTTAGTACACTGGACACCCTTAAATAACAGTTTATGGGTAATATCTGTTTATATGTGATCCAACCTCAAACTTCAATTTTGGCAACGTGACCTTTTTTTACTTAATTTGCAATAACAGGGACACCATTTTACTAGACTTACAAACATTAATATTATTTTAAAAATTGGTTAACTTTTAATTGTATACGTTTCATTTGACGATGTTGAGGCTTATCTTTGACGCTTCTCCCCCTGTAATATACTTTTCATTTCCCATAATAAATTTGTTTCTGTTATGTTGTGTCTTCATAAAAACACTTTCAGGCCACCTGACATTATCAGAGATTCACTGAAAGTGGCAGCATTCATTTCATTCTACTCACAACTCTTGTTTTTCCTCATGTTCCTTGTCTTCCTTACGTGATCTTTTCTATGTGGATGAAATTTCACTACGGAAGACTTTTTTTCTGAACTGAGTTGGCACATTAACGATCACATGATCATACTCTTTTGAGATCAAATTCGTCGTTCTACGTTTGCTGAAAAAAATCCGTAAGTTGAAAACAAAAAATCCGTAAAGTTGAAAATGATTCAAATAAAAATAAAATTACTTTATTATGGTCAAATGTACACCTATAAGGAAATTATAAATTTAAATACATTTAAATACATTCTGCAATTAAATTATTTATTACATATACAGTGGACGCTCGTTAATTCGAACTCGAAGGTTCTCAGAAAGAAGTTCGAATTATCCGAAGTTCGAATTATCCGATGTTAAGAGAAAATATATAACTGTAAATGTGTATCACTGAAGAAGAAACTCTCCTAGTATGTATAACCCCAGAAAATATATTATACTATGTTATCTAAAGTTAAACATTAAAAAGCAATACAGACTTACCTTAATCATAAAATGAAGCAGAAGATATGCAGTATAAAATAAACTTTTATTAAAAATATGAATTACACTTTGGGGAAAAACTGTAAAATGGATGTTTGGTTCTGTTTATGATGCCTACATTGTTCAGCCAGGTTCTCGATTTGAATTAAATATTTCAATTCATTTTCAGAGGAAGGTTCCATCTGAATAAATGCTTTCAGAGTTTTAATAGATTTCATTATGGCTTTGTCCATTATGGCCGCATTACAAATATCATTCGGCAGGTAAGTAGAGAAAAGCCCTGGCAGTTTCCTACCGAAATTAGTGCATACGTCTTCGTTTACATCAGAGCTTTGGCCACATACAGTTTGATAAGAAATATTTTGCCTTGACTTAAATCGAGAAAACCATCCATCACTGCATTTAAAATCTTCAATACCCATTCGACTTGCCAATTCATCAGCCTTCGTCAGCACTAGGGGTCCATTTATCGGAAAATTTCGAAATCTAACATCCTGGAACCATAGCAGTAGAGCTTTTTCTAGAACTTCTTGGTACGCATTTCCCATGCGTTTACTTCCTCTAGAAAATTTTGATTTTTCCCATGAATCTAAAATTGACTCCTTGTTTTTCAAATTAGTTGACAAGGCATTTTTTTAAATTCCATAGTCAGCTGCTAACTTTGTTTTACATTCGCCATTCTCTACTTTCCTTAAAATTTCTACCTTTGTCTCCAAAGTTAGGGTTTTGTACTTTCCACGCGTAGACATCCTGAATTTTTACACGTTCACATCACACAATGAGGAAGAAAAATTAGACCACATTAACTTGTCTGCACTGCAGTTATACCTGACGCAGCTCCCTAGAATCTGTAGTAAAGACTAGTTTTTCTGAAATTCTAAGAAAATCGATCCGAATAAAGGAAAATTGCTTTTTCCGTTTAGCACTAATAAGAAGGACAATAGCTACTAACGTTTAGCGGACATGCAATAGTCTAGGAATGCAGGCATGTGCCTCTTTACACAGAAAAGAAATTTTGACACACAAAATAATAAATACAGTGTGAATTTTCTCCATTAAACGAGGAAAATAATTTTTTTTTGTCAAATTTTTAGTTCGAATTAACCGAAGTGATAAAAATATAGTTCGAATTAATGAGATATTTTTAACATTAACTCCAATACAAGTTTTTTGGGGACTTTGCATTAGTTCGAATTAACCGAAAGTTCGAATTAACCGAGTTCGAATTAAGGAGCGTCCACTGTATATATTTGAGGCTTTTATACTCCTTTAATATATATAAAATTATTAAGTATCATATTTCTTATTTTAAGAAATTTCTAAAAAAATAATTATAAATAAGTAATTATAAATTGAAATTAAGATAAATTAAATTATAAAAAATATTATAAATTAAATTATAAATTTAAATACATTTCGTAATTATATTATTATTTATTTGTTTATATTTTAGGCTATTATACTCCTTTAATCTGTAAAAAAATTATTAAGTATCACATTTCTTATTTTTAAAAATTTCTAAAAACTAAAAATCAGACACAATGTGTGACAAGAACTTGAAATCTTTTTCTTTTCAAGCACGTTCATTTCATAAAAAAAATAAAGGCATAAAATAAATAAATTAAAAACTAAAAGATCTCGGTTCGAGAATTCAATTTCACACGAAGGTGTTATTGAATGAATACATTATTTCTCTCAATCATTTAGACGCCGCCAAGGCATTGCTATATTTTCTTTTCCAATGCGGAGGCACTTGTCGTCAAGACGTCGCTAAGGCATTGCTATATAACTTGTTTTGTTTTTTTTGTTTTTAATTTTGTTAAACTTGAAAAAGATTTAAACAAAAATCTGTCAGTGTTAAAACTCTCACCTTAGTGCGAATGAAGATGGAAAATAGTTATTAATGACACTGATATTTGACCGAAACTTGTAATATTGAATTTCGTTCAGAAACTTGTGCTTGCTCATTCCCTCAAAGCTATTCTTTTTCTACGTATTAATATGCTTTAACTCGAGTATTAGGGTTAGTTTAGACCTAAATTTAAACTCACTATGTACGGAGTTTAGTTAAAACTAAGTTGATTTTGTTGCGAGTCCCCACAACAAAATCAACTTAGAATGAAAATTAAAATGTCTAAAATGTATGAAAATTAAAATGTCTTGCAATGTATATTGACTGAGAGGATAAGGAAATTGCTGCTGTTTTTAAAAATGCATCATTCTTTACATTTTTAAAAAACCAGTGGGACTTGATAACATTAAGGGATAAAAGCATGTAGAAAATCATGCCCGAAATGCTGAACTTGCTTGCACCATTATATAATATATCAAATTTTTAACTGTATACTTTAAGATGACTGTTCTAAACTACACGTTCCTTACAGGTCCACCGTACCTTGACGAAAAGAGTATCCAGCAAATTTCATATCTACCCCAAGAATTAAAGCAAATTTATGTTCGCCGACCAATATTTTTTTTCCAATGCGGAGGCACTTGTCGTCAGACATTCACCTATACTACGCCGCAAATTTTACTGCCCATTTTATTGTGAGGGTACCATATAGGCGGACACCATTACCCCCTATGAAGGGACGACACGAACGGAGGTATGTTTTGCCCATCATCATGATTTCTGCACATCATCATGAGTACATTCAGATTACGAAATAAACATAATTCCTCTGATCAAAATTCTGCAAGATACAATTCCTTTATGGGCTTGTGGCGGCCCTGTGGTACAGCGCGCTGCTTTTCGGTGCTGAGGATGCTCAGATCGAGTCTCAGTGTTGCGCCACGAAAAATGCCTCCGTTCGTGCTGTCCCTTCATAGGGGGTAATGCTGTCCACCTATACGGTGCACTCATAACAAAATGGACAGCAAAAACTGCGGCGTAGTTCAGGCGAATGTTTCATTACAAGTGCCTCCGCATTGGTTAAAAAAAAAAAAAAAATTGCTTACAAAACGAAGCCCCACCTGCGACAAAAATTAGTCTTTTCCCACGTTTTTATTTTTTATAATATATAGTAAACTATTTATTGTTCTTGATATTCTTGTTTATTTAATAGTCTTCGATTTGGTTTTTTTTTTTACATAAAAAATTAACTGATCTCGTGCATGGAATTCCTTATCAAAATATTCGCGTATTCCTCCCAACCCAGAACTAAATAGGAAATATCGAGTATCCTCAAATATGATTGTAATTACTATGTTTTAAACATGCCTGTATACTGCGTACGGTGCATACCTATACGGAGAAGAGTAGAAAAATTATGTGATGGACAAAGATTTTGCTGTAAATTCATTGATAATATACAACTTGTTTTTGTACTATTTGTTTGGATATTTTGGAACATCCATACACATTGCATTGTTCAGTTATCTTTGTAGTGTAGTTCATGTTCAACTTTTGTTGTTGGTGTTGTTTCTAACGCCCCATGGCCGGAATTTTTATTCCAGACCAAATCTAAATAGGCTAGTGGGCTGAGGGGTAAGGCTTCGGTTTATAACGGCACCACAAGAATCGGAGTCTGATTTAAACAGAGGTCACCCGAATTTTGACCGGGAACCTACAGGCGTGACATCTAGGGGGACCGTTCCCTCTCCCACCTCTCTGACCTCGTAGAGGGACTTTCCAGTCTATGGATTTAATACGGCCCATATCCGGCCTAGACATGCAGTCGAGATTCGATCCGAGCACCCTTGGCACCGGAAGCCGATGCGGCACCACTAGTCTACCTTGAGCCTTATGTGACCCGAAATAACCTGAAATAAACATGGACAAAATTTGCTCCATGTGTGATAAAAATATTTTCAATCTTCAGTTTTAGGAATTTTAATGCTATAAAAATAGCATATTATTTCTTAAATTTAAAACTTTGCATGAGCATGTCGGGGTCGATCCATGTACTGTCAGCATCGAAAGCCGACGAGCTACTATTAGGCTACCTCGAGCCCACTGATCGATTTTTGATGATTAGGAAGGATATTGGGAGTATGATAAAAATGGGGACTTCAGACCAAGCGAAATCAGCCGTCAGAGACGAAATGTGAGTTTCAAAAGGTTTGCTCGAAAGTAGATTCCATTTTCAATAATGTTGTCTTAATATGGATTATTGAGATCCTCTTTCAAAGTTTCCCAATTATTTTGAGATCTTAACGAGACCGTGGACTGATGAACGAACCACAAGCTGGGGTATTGTGCTCCTCGATGCAATATTTGATGTGTTTGACTTGTCCACGGTTTTTATCTATGGAAATAAAATTATCAACGGCAAGAAGAAAATGCTAAATTTGTTGCATTCTTTGGGTGCAATCTTAGACGTAGCGTCGGGGGACGGATCCTCCCCCCCCCAACTGAACTTGAAATAAATTAAAACGTTTATAGAAGTTCAGTTAAAATCGGAAAATTCTAGAAAAGTTTTAAGAAAGTTGGTTTTTTCCCACTTTTTCAAACTGTGAAACCGAAGATTCCGATTATGTCTTTAGCGTTAATATAGTTTTTAACAATGATATGATCGAAAACAAAAATTCGGTATTGTATACAACTTTTGAATGTTACTCAAACATCAATTCTATTGATATTCAATTTTAAAAGAAAATCATTATATTTCATATTTTAAGGACCGTCCGGCAGTCAATGCATTGAGAAGGGCCTTAACTGAATTCAATTCGGTCCCCCCCCCCCCCACAAAACAAAATAAAGAAAGTTAGAAGCACGTTACGCCTATGAGTGCAATGCGTGAAAAAAAAAGTGAAAACTTACGCCATGAAAAGCATGTATTTTTCACTGTGGCGCCGCATTCAAATGCGTGTTTCACTGTTTCTGATATATTCCCCTTAGACATGAACTATTATGAGCATTCTGAGTTCTTACAGTGTTTTCATACACAAAATAATTGACATGTAACCGGAAGTAAAAATAGAGACTAAAATGTATATAGGATTTCTATTCAATGTATTATCATTTTTAATCACTATTACGTAAAAGAGTTTCTCTTACGACTATACTGTATTACCAATAATTTCTTTTTGTCACGAATACACTAAACACCAGGTTTTCCATACTTATTTTACTTAAAAATAGGCTAACATTACTTGAATTTTGTTTGCAATTTTTTGGTTTTAGGATAATCAATAATTCGAAAAATGATTAAACTGACTTAGATAATTGTTTCAGGGTATCAAATAGAATTCATTCATTGTATTTTCTATGGATTTTCTCATAAAAAAAAATTATGAGAAATCTATTTAGCTAACCCTATTCTGTTTTAGACCTTTTTTTTCTCTCTTTAAGCTTTTGCAATTTCTTCGCACAGTCACCTCGTGAGATGAGAAGACAGAATAAAATGGAATTTTCGCAAATATCGAATCATTTAAATTGCACGGTATGAAAAGGAAGGCGTTTCAGGTGGTGCTTCAATCGATATCGAAAATCTTCAATCCTCATGTTGAGCCACGAGCATATTTCTCTAACCGTAGATTATCAAAATATTTTTTATTATATTTTTTTCAATATTAAATTAAAAGTTTAAATAAAGAGAGCACCTAGTTGTTAGAACTATAAATTCTACAGCAGGAAATTTATTATAGGGCATTAAATTATAGATTACCGCTGCGGAATAAAATTTTTAAATAAAATGCAATTATAAAAGAATCATTTTTCTAGTTCATGGCATTTCTTTTAAAGATCAGTTTTCAAAAGAAGAAAACAGATGTCAAAAAGCCAATTTGTGATTAAAAGGATATGAAGAAAATCTTCCGTAGCTTTTTAACGTTGGATTACGTTCCGTCATAACAGTCCTCCGGAAAACAAAATTTCCCCTTCGGTAAACAAAATAAAACCTTCGTCGTCGCGAGTTATAATTTTGACAACGCACCAAACCCAGTCTGTGTCTCTTGGGGAAGCAGTAAACAGTTAAACGGAAAAGTACCAAAATGCGTCAAAATTTTGACATACATACATATATACATACATGCATACATACATACATACACACACACACATATATATATATATATATATAACGCTTACATATATACATACAAAAGAGGTAAGCAACGATAAGAAATCCTACGTTAATAACCCGCGATAGTATCGTTAGAAGAGACTACCTGAAATTTTTTTAAGGGGACATGGAACCTTAAACCCGTTTTTTTTTTAATTTTCTATATTTAGTGTATATACAAAATGAGAATACTTAATATCATTTTCCACTACATTTAAGACGCTTAGAATTCACAAATAAGTATTTTGTGGATGAATATGACCTGTTTTTCAAAAAATTCTTCAAAAATGTTAGAATTTTTCAATATGCTCCACGTGCCTTCATCTTCTTCTAATTTCTTCCAAATTTCTCAGGATTGTTAATTGAAGTATTTGTCAGAAAACTGTGCAAAGGTCTTTGAAACCACAAATATTTTTCACATTTATAGACCATGAAATAAAGCAAAAACGTGAAAAAAATAACAGGTAGACTAAAAAAATATACATAATTTATGGCACATTTTTTAGACGATTTTGGTAAGCGGTAATAAAAATTCGTTTCCTGCAAAAGAAATAATTGCAATTGTACTATGTTTTAAAAAGTCAAATTTAACGTCTGCGGCTAGAAAGTTTTGTTTTTATTCAAAATGGTGTTTTTAACAAAGCAGTAGTTCGAGGGCTACATTTATGCTCTTTTCGAAGAGAAATATGCACACTCCGTTATCCAAAAACGATGTGAGAGTCATGGTTTTGTGATATCTAAAGAGTCGATAGGTAATATCTTCAACAAGAAAGAAAAAAAACGTCAAACTGGAGCCTCAAGTGGGACAAAAATTCCAAACAAGTATCCAAGGAAAAAACGGACATCTTCGACTATTGCAAAGGTACGTTGTTTAATGGTAAAAGAAAATCCCCCTAGTCAAAGGACAGTTGAAAATCCTTAAAATGCTCGGTGTCCACTGTAAACAAAATGATAAACGTTGGTTTAAATGTTAAGAAAGCGAAAAAACGCAATGTGCATCGTCTTCTTCCAAATCATATCGCTGAACGCAGGACACGCTGCAGAATTCTATATTAGAAACACTTATCCAAAGAAAAATGGAAAACAATTGTCACAATAGATGAATCATGGGTGTATTTAAATGATTGCAACAAAAAAAAGAGCTATTTATTATCATAAAAGGGGAGAAAAAAATTTAAGTACATGGTTCAAAGAATCGAAAGAAACTTTTTCTAAGGGATTCATGATTGTTGCTGGTTTTTCTTATAATGGCAAGTTAAAAATAAAGAGAATGGAAAAAAATGGCAAGATTAACTCCAAATACTATCAGGAACATATTTTATCGCCAATTTTTCTGAATGAAATACCATCGCTTTACCCAACAGTGCCATCAATCTGTGAGACTCCATCAGGACAAAGCTAGCAGTCACACATCAAAATCCACGGTAAATTTCCTAAAAGAAATGGAACAAAAAACTGGTATCAAGTCCATACCCTTCACTGATATCCCTACTAAATCTCCCGATGTATCACCTATGGATTTTTGTGCTTTCGGACTTTTAAAATCTGCATTATCCAAACTTCGTCCCAAAACCTTTACAGGACTCTGGAAATCTGTTCGGGAGGAATGGGATAGAATACCTCTTCTGACACTTCAAAAGGCATTATTATCCTGGAAATTGCGGTGTCGAAAGATAGTTCAGAATAAGGGATGTCAAATAGAACATTTAAAACACAAAAATTTTATGTAATTTAGTTTTGTGAATACAATATACATCTTCTAAAAAATGTGTGAACAGCCTCTGTATATGCTGAACTAATATTAAAAATGTTAAGGTTTTTAAATAATTCTGTCTGCACGTGGAGCATTTTGAAAAGCCTTACATTTTTGAAAAAAATTGAAGGTCCCTTGTTCCCTTAAGAATAGAATAATTGTGAAATGAACTGATGCCGCGGCATAAGAAAGCGATCTGAACTTTCCAGACCTGAAGCAAACCGAGAACTGCCGTCAAATATAGTAGGCCTGTAACCACCAAGAGAGCCGGCAGATTAAGTTAAATGTGACTCGCACCGAGGGAGATTTTGTGTAGGATATAGATCATAAATAGCATTCTGTTTACCCCCGATATCAGTTACATATGTTATTTTACTATGAAGAACATTTTTTTTTCAAACTCAAGACATGTCTTTAATGAAATAAACTCTTGTTACTTCATCCCTGGAGTTGGTAGAATCTTTAGATACTGTTTCTCGAAAAGTATATTATTCTTCACTTATCAATAGCTGCTTAAATGTTATTTTAGATTGACGTAATGAGAATAATGTAAAGTAATTATAACTACTTCGTGCTTAAAAATCTTGAATATCCTCATTCTACTAAAAAGTACAAAATTTTACATGAAACACATACTATTTCAGATGTCAAAATGTTCATGTTTTCGGTCTTGAATATATTTTCGAGTATAAATGAGCGCTGGGATGAACTTACTATAATCATTAAATGAAACTCTTTATTTCCTTTCCTAGGTGGATATAATGGAAGCGATTGATCATTAGTTTTCTTCATGCAGGGTAAAAAGGTAGAAGTGATTGGATATATCAATTATTCTGCCCTCATTGCACCGAAATGCAGCAAATTTAGCTCTGCAGACGGTAAAAAAAGGGGGAACTTTTAAACATTTTTTATCATTCATTCTTCTTCAATGGTTCAAACCATAAGGGTATATAATCAAGGGAGATTGAGTTCGAAAATTTGGAGTGAAATTACCACAGTCTGAGTTTCTCAAAATATATAATTGTTCTCAAAAATAATTTTCCTTCTTAGAAAATTACTCGCTTAAACATTTTCAGGAGTACTTCCTAATTTGTTTTAAATTTTAAATAGATTCATTTGAAACGCGTTTATGTAACACGTTCTAATTGTTGTTTCTAATGCCCTCTGGACGGAAGAATTCCAGATCATATTCAGGTCTATATAGGCTAGATAGATGAGGGGTTCGGAACCAGTTCATAATGGCACCACAAAGGTCTGAGTCCGATTCAGCCAGACGCCACTTCAATTTTGACCGTTCACCCCTAGTGACATCAGGGGGGATTGTACCCTCTCCTAGCCTTTCTGACCTCATAGAGCAGTGGTTCTTAACCATCTTAATAGACAACACCCCTTGAATCTGAAAATAAGCTCTCGAACCCCCTTGAATTTTTTTTTATTTAGGAAAAGACATTCATTGCAAAATAATTTATTTATTGCATAAAAAAATTTTAGATTTACAATACATACTATGTTATTTCATATAAATCAATATCTACATTTTTAATGCTTACGTTGTTCTTGTTTGTTCATAATTATCCTTTTAAAACGAGGCTCTTTTTGGTGTGAAAGAGCCACGCGTAAGTCATCAGATGCCTTTAAGCGATTTCTGGCTTTTGTTTTGACGTGCAAAAGTGGTGAAAAACTCATTTCACAAAGATAAGTGGTGGCAAATGGTAAAAGCGTCTCTAATGCTGCTTTTGCCAATACTGGATAAAGTTCTAACTGCGTACACCAGAACTGTTCTAAGTCCAGTTTTCCAAATTCCATTTCAATACCGGCATGAGCTCGTATAAGATCGTCTTTTAATAAAACGTTGTCGTCCATTGAATTTAGGTCAAACAAAAATGGATCCACCTATTATTTTTTTTTATATTTCCCGTTTAGAAGTATTCATCAAATGATTCACTCAATTGGTAATTTTCATTACAAATTTAGTACCTTCTCAGATGTACACGCACTGCCGGTTAAGAACTACTGTCATAGAGGGACTTTTAGGTATATGAATTTAACGTGCCCATATCCGGCCTAGACACGGAGTCATTTCATAGTGCCTCTCGGGATTCGATCCGAGCACCCTTAGCGCCTAAAGCCGACACGCTAGTACTAGACTACCTAGGACCCAATTTTATACGTAATAACCTAAATTAAACAGAGCTAAAAGGGTTTTCAGTTTTCAGTGTTAAAAATTTTAATATTAGATATTATTTATTAAATTTAAATTTTTTCATGAGCATGTGTTTTCAACATAGTGTAAGAACTTATGTTTATAAGGTACTTTTCATTTATATAAAATCAAAATTTGTATTTATTATAAATATTCCATGAAGTTATGCAGCAAAAATTTCTATAATTTAAAAATTTATTTCTCATGGTTTCAGTATACAAACAGTCATTCAGAAGCTTGAAAATTTCCCATAAATTACATTTATGTTACATTTACATCTGCTATCTTTTATTTCATATAGTAATTACAGTTTGAACGAATATAATAGTTATAAACATTTATATTTGCAAATTAACCTACCTCGCTTTCAATTTAAGAGTATTTTCGTATACATTAAAATTTCAGATGATTCATAACTTTGCGATGCTCGGAGCACATATCTAATTACCATATTCCTTTCAAAATGATTGTTTGTTTAATCCATGCCAAGTGTTATTTCATAACTGACGTAAATTGTGTGCAATTTAAAATGCAGGTTGATTGTTGTTTTAATTCTGAATCTAAATAGTCTGTCAAAATGAAAATTTGTCTTCATGAACGTTTTGAATATTCATAATAAATTCTAAGTTTGATTCTCAGCTTTGGGCAGTATTTTACAAATAGAATTTCTACCTTGCATAGAAGTGTGCATTTAACTTTTAAGCTCATACTATGTTATGTTTCGAGGTTAAAATTTTAATTACTAAAAGTCTTTTTATTATACTGAAATCAAATTCATATCAAGTTAATTAGCTTATTTCTGCTAAAAATCACATGTTTTAAAAGAAACTACTGAAAGCAGTTTTGTAAGACCAATGTCACCTTTGTTTTGAAATTTGTACAAAGTTATGCTGATTGAAAAATGTTTGTTAAATATGATCATACACATAGTATAATAAAGCTTGTTTTATCTGCTAGGTATGTTCCCAAAAATTGCTTGATCTATATATTAATAAAACTTTAATTTTGTTTGTGGGCATTTCAAAATTGAAGCATTTGAAATAGTTCACAGTCCCTGAACTGGGTGGAGGCAAAATAAACAAGTATCGTTAGAATCAGGTCCAAATGTTACTCAGTTAGAGGTATCTTTACTTACATTTCATAATGTAATTTAATTTGAAACTTACATTTCATAATGTAAGTTTCATTACTTACATTTCATAATATCTTTACTTACATTTCGTTAGATAAAGTTTAAATCGCTACGAAATAATTATTTCAAATTTCGTAACTGTTATACGGTCAAAATGTAAATGAAAAGTTAAGTTTATCTGTTTAACTAATTTCTTAAAAAAAGTAGTTCAAAAATCACTATATACTGGCTTATGACGTAGTGAAATACCCATTAAAATATAGAGTTCTGAAGGTTGTTTTTATAACATTTTCAAACAACATTGATTTCTATGTGTAGATGATCAATTAACACCTAAATATTCTTACCCCCTCCCCCGCTTTCATAAAGGAATAGCATTGGAGCGGATCTAATTTAGCTAAAATATTCTGTTTGGATTTTCTTACAATAATCAATGTATTCCATGATCTACTTTGATCTCTACACTATTATTTGGATTTAAGCTATTATTTGGCTGAGGCTTACACGTTAAATAACGCTAAATAATGAATTTCTTAATTTAACAGAACAAAGCAGTCATTTGAGAGAAAAATATTTTACAAATACAAACACTACAAGCAAGATTTTTCTCTCAAAAACGTTCTAACATATAGAAAGACAAAAATTTAAAAACTAAACGCTAGATTAAACAATATAACCTGGCATTTATTATCTGTAAAATAGCTTCTTTTTTGAGAAAGTAATATTCATTTTTGGATTGTAAAATTTTCTCACTTCAATACATTGCATTTTATCTGATTGGGAGGGGAAAAAACGTATTATCTTTAAATTTTATTTAAATTAAATCACTCAGTTTAAATCTCTAATTCAAATCATCATCACAACTTTTAATTTTTCAGTTACTATTTCTGTTTATCCAACAAAAAGGTTATTTTAAATCAATAAGCTAAAATATATCAGGATAAAACACATCAAGGTAAACTTATCGAGGCAACATTAGCTAACATATCCGGACTCCAAAACAAATACTCATAAATATTTCCTATAATGAACTTCTCGGCTTAAAATTTTAATTACACACTCCATGCATCTAATCTACAACTTATATGTTGATTTTGCATTTCTCTGTATACCGCAACTCTTGAAAGCTGTCTCCCTTCCAAATCTTTCCAATATACCTGTGATCCTAAAGAGAGAATTCTCGATGACTTTAATAGATTACTTTAACCAAAGCTGTGAACAAACATATCTTTCAAAGTGGATGCTGACATCCGACAAAGTTGAATTTATACGCGGAGCGAGCTTTAGAGAGATATTTTGAAATCCATTTGCGAAATGTAGAAGTCGGGAAATACGTCCTCTGGTTGAGATCGATAAAGAAAATGTGTATCGATTCATATTACGGTTTATCTCTACGGTATTAATTGAATATTTATGATAAATAGGTTTTGCTATGAATGTAGATGTATATGAAGGATTAGGGGACGTGTGTGTAAAAAAATTGTCGAGTGAAGGTTAATTCTTAAATGATATAGAGGCCTGATATCAGTCTGGAATTATGAATTTGTTCCATTAATTTGATTTCATGTGTTTGCTTGTTTAGTATTAATTCTAGGGGAGTGGGATATAACGTAACAATGCATCATAAAATTAATAGGTTGTATATTTTATTATCATTTGTATTAGACAATCTGTATTCGTACATTCCTTCCTTAATTAAATTACGTATTTTACGTTCATTTAAAAACATTTGTGTTTCACATGCAACTGTTGTTATTTATATATATAAAACAGTTCCGTATCTGACTGACTGACAGATAACGTACAGACCAAACCGCTGAACCTAAAGGGCTGAAATTTTGTATGGTGATTCTTCTTATAGTGTAGGGCTGCACTAAGAATCTGCACTAAGAAGGATTTTTGAAAATTTCTTCTTAGATTAAATTTTTAAACTGTTTAATTAAATTTTTAAACTGTTTTTGTAACATTCTTTACAGTTTGCATTTAAAATAATAATTTGAGGATTATAAAATTTATATCATGAGAAAGACCATAAAAGTCCCTTTAAAATGAAATCTTTTTCGAATCTTTACCTTCATTTTCTGATTTTTGGTGAATTTTTAAAGATTAATTTTTAGAATTTGATTTGATGCTGATCACGAGGTTTCATTTCTTTTTGTGATACTTTTAATTAATTTTGCATCACGTGCATAACAATGAAATAAATTGACAAAAAAAATATTAAAATACGGTAAGAGATAAAATTTATCCACTAGACTAATTGAGATGGAAGTTTTGTAAGAATTTAATTCAAATTAGTATGTTTTATTGATCTTAAAGATACAAATTAATTGCATACATTCACCGTTATATTTAATTTGAATATTTTCTTCTACAATATTTTGTCTATAAAAATATCCGCAACGATTTTTTTTATAAATATATTTTTTGGCATTAATTTCCTACATTGACCGCTGTATTTAATTTGAATGTACTTCGTAGCGAAGCACGGGTATTCAGCTAGTGATTCTATAAAACAAGGCAATTGTTACATTTTCAATTTTTTCAATGAAACACTGTAGCTTTAGTAGCTCAAATCATAAACGATAGAGCTAATTGTATATTTGAAGGTCTTATTTGAATAATGGGCCAGCTCCATTCTTTTTCATTATGAGATACAGAGCCTTAAAGTCTAATGAGTGCTGAGAAATGACTGCTGAAGTCTGATTTGTAATGTCTTCTTTTGGCAGCAGAAATAAGCTGGAGGTGTACTAGATTTAAAATAAGATAGAAATGAATTGTATGAGCATGAAAGTGAGGCTAACTCCATTATCTTAAAAGGTGGAGTTGACCCACTATTCAAATAAGGACTTCATTTATTTTTAAGTGATGCTCATATTTGGGAAACTTATTGTCAGTATAAATAAACCACCAAATTACAAACTGTCCGAACTTCTTGACTATTTTATGAAACAGATTGATATACATTCTTTTTTAGTCATCACAGTTATAGATTTTCATTGTATATAAATTAAAATCTATAAAAGAAGAAAAACAACTGCTTTTCAAAAGAAAATTGAAAAAAATCACTACATGAAAGTACAATGATGAAAAAAGAAAGAGATTTTTGTAAGTTTCATATATTAAGTTCCTCAGGGGCACTTGGTAACGGATCACGTAGAAATCAAGAAAATGGTAATTTTCTACGTGATGAAAATCATTTTCATAGTTAATTTTTTTAGCCAGGCAATAACATTTAAATACGTATAATTATATCTTAAATTATCCTTATAAATGAAAAAAAATGATAGATATAATTCTATATTAATTTGAGCTATTCAAATTTATAGTATAAGAAAAGTATAAAATCAATATTGTGACCGAAATTTTAGTTTCGGCAGTGTAACTTTAACAAGAAATAAGACTGATAAAAGATGCGTTTATATTAGAGGGGCGCAGTGGGCTAGTGATCTGAAAGTCACTGTTTCGATGCTCATCTCTGACAAATCCCCTGCCGTGTACACTAATGGCGGCCGGTGCATGAAAAATCTGTCGTGGCTTCAATGTCCTCCAAGTTCTCAAAATTACCTCTGGAGGTGCTGGGTCATGTGTTCCGGTCTCGTCACTTGACTCGGTTCAAAATTACGGGACTGGTCCTATGGCCAAGTTGGACTCCGACCCTTGTGATCCCAGTCAAAACAGGAGCCCATAGAATTCGAGACTTGGTCTGATGTTGCTGCCAGCAAGTGCAATAAGCAACAACAACATATTACAAAGCAATAAGAATACAGTTTACTTAATAAATACGTTTCTGTATAGAAAAGAAAACATATTTACACTGTAAAATCCCTAACTATTTCAGTATTAAAACAAGAAATCCACTCCCACTCAAAAAATTCTTCACTAGAATATAAAACAAATGTATCATCTTATAAATAAGTAAATATCGTAAATTATCATAAATAATCTTTCTACTTAAGATCGTTATTAATGTCCCAAAAGTCAATATATAATAGAAACGAAATAGTTTTCCCAGAACCATGATATATCTTTCTCTGTAGTACATTTATATAAGTTGTAACAACTGAATTACCTTAGAAGCTTGAAATGCATAACCCCAATACATGTTTTTTTTACTTCTTACCCCCACAGTTTTTTCCTTGTAATTAGAGCCCATTTGAAAGTCCTTTGCGCGGTAGTCCTTTGTTTCAATAGTATCAAATTGACTTATTTAAATAGGTCCTTAATATTTATTTCCAACCTTATTATAAAATAATTAGGTGAATGCCCGTGCTTCGCTACGGAGTACATTCAAATTAAATACAACGGTCAATGTATGCAATTAATGGCAAAAAAATTTATAATAAATACAACGGTTAATGTAAAATCGTAACGGATATTTTCATAGACAAAATAATGTAGAAGAAAATAGATAGATATATTGATAATAGTAGATACATTGATAATAGTAGATAGATATATTGATAATAGTAGATAATAGTAGATACACTGACCGTTGTATTTATTCAAATTAAATACAACGGTCAATGTATACAATTAATTGGTATGTTTAATATCCATAAAACGTACTAATTTGAATTAAATTCTTAAAAAATTTTCATATCAAATAGTCTAGTGGTTAAATTTTATCTTTTACCGAATTTTAATATATTTTTGTCAATTTATTTCGTTGTTATGCACGTGACACAAAATTAATTTAAAGTATCACAAAAAGAAAAGAAACCACGTGAGCAGCATTTAATAAATCAAATTCTAAAAATTAATCTTTAAAAATTCATCGAAAATCAGAAAATAGAGATAAAGATTCGAAAAAGATTTCATTTTAAAAGAATTTTTATCATCTTTCTCGTCATATAAACTTTATAACTCTCAAATTATTATGTTAAATGCAAACTTTAAAAAGTTACAAAAACAGCTTAAAAATTTAATTTTAAAAATCTAAGAAGAATTTTTTTAAATCTTTCTTAGTGCACCTTTTCACTATAAGAAAAATCGCTATGCAAAATTTCAGCTCTTTAGGTCCAGCGGTTTAGTCTATGCGTTATCTGTCAGTCACTTACGGAACTGTTATATATACAGTGATTTCCGCTTATAAGAATCACGTTTGTTATTACTGTTTTTGATTCTTATAAGCGGTTGATTCTTATAACCGAAATTTAGGTTTTAGGACAGGAACACACACACTTATATATACATATATTAGATAATTTACCATAAAATACTCTTTAATTTACATTACCTATCTTTTATTAAAATTATTTTTTATAGTTTTAAAAATAAAACTTAATTTTTAGACCTATAAGTAGATACACATGATTATAGTAAGAGAAGAAAAAAATACAATATTTGTTACAAGTTACAACATACCTGCTTAACAGTTTTAACATTTCAACTACAGGAAGGGAGCAAGAAAAAGTTTTCTACGGTAGTTTGACGTAATGAAGTTTTCAGAAGGCTGTTTATACCTCTTTCAATACTTATAGTCTCAGACGAAGATTTACTCGGACGGATAAAGTTGCCCCCGGGTCAAGCTAATAGGACAGTGTTGTGGTAAAGCGTTTAAGGGGAAACTATTATGTTATGTCTAATAAAGAAAGGGGTGAATTTTACTACTATATTCCTTCCCATCTTCTTCCCATCTTCTTCCCATCAATCTTTCTTTAAAAAAAAAAGAAAGAACTTCGTGCCTTTTGAGGGTTTAAGTAGGTTTTTTGGAAAAATGAAAGGAAAGAGAAGAGTGTAAACTGATTCTTAAAACCGGTGGATTGATTCTTTAAAGCGAAAATTTTAACATGGAAATAGTTCATTTGTTTTTGTTTTCGCGATATTGATTCTTACAAACGGTTGATTCTTATAACCAGTGATCACTATAAGCGGTGGTTACTGTATTGTTACGAGTTAGGGGCCAACTTGGCGTGTTATCGCCAGAATGCGATGTTTTGGAGTTCACGCTAAAATAATGGTATGGTTTAGCACGTCCATGCGTCTACCATGGAGTAAGTAATAAATCCTTCTCTTAAGTCTATTGTTGGAAAATGGTTTGGTTGAGCGGTGTGGCATCACGGGTTTTGTTTCGTAGGTGAATAAGTTTCTGGAATAATAAAGTTCAGTTAAAGAGTTGGTTTGTGGCGATAGGTTGAGGTTTGTGGCGATAGGTTTTCAACAGGGAACATTTTCTTCTTGTAAAGATATCTTCTCGGCTGGTTTGAGACGAGGTCCTTAGTGTAAGAGATTATTAAGGTCCTATGCTACTTATTAATAACTCTTATAGTGTACTAATTTTCAACTCTATAGATTCATAATTGTTAAGAAAAGTTATTAGGTGCTGGAGGTTGTCGACTTCCAGAAAAGTTTCGTCGTTCTTATTTTGTCTACTTTTGCAAGTTGTGAAGAAGTGGACTAAAGTTTTAATGTTCATAAAATTTCTGTTTTTCAATTGCGGTAACTGGCATATTTATTTCTGTATTTGAAATTTGCTTTTTAAAATATCTATCCGTACCCCGGATTTGGTACAATATATAGATGATAAATAAAGATTTTATGGGCCAATAATTTTTTCCCTCAATGAAGAAAATTGTCTTTCCCTATCACTGAATATTGAAATCCAACTTTAAAAAGCTGATATCGAAAATAAAACTTCATTTTTTGTTCATTAACAAACATAAACTTTCATGTATTACACATTTTTGCCTTTATGATAGTAGTCGTGAAGAAATTGGGTTGTTGTAAAGATGTGGGTACCCCTTTTAAGTTGGTGATAAGTGCATAAAAGTTATTGTTATCTTATATGCTCTGCTGTCAATCTTATAAATGGACAACAGTTTTGTATTTAACGGATTTCAGTGACATAGAAGCCAACAGTTTATTATTGTCAGCCTAAAATTTACCTTCGAATGATGAGTATTAATTATTAGTGCTTGTTTATTAGTGCTTGTTTTCATTGTCTTATTATTAACGGTTATATAACGGTTTCATGTCTTATTATTTATTAGTGCTTGTTTTCATTTTAGTGTTTGCATTGCAATATCATGTTCTTTAATATTAATTATGAGAGAAGAATATCATTTAGGATTTATTCTGAAATGTTTATGCTATTTAAATTGCCAAACACTGCTGTATTGCCGTTACCATCAAATTTATTGACGGTAACGGCATCAAATTTATTGAATTTTAAAAACTTCGCCATACCATGCCAAGTGATACCCACATCTTTACAATTACCGAAAACATGCCGCCCGCATGGCCATGCGGTGGGCTTGGGTTCAAATCTCGAATAAGGCTTGGTCATTTCCATGTCGTTCCTTTATAGGGATTAATGCTGGCTCACCTATAAGGTGCTCCCATAATAAAGTAGCCAGTAAGATAGCGGTGAATAACTAAAAGGTGAACGTCTAACGATAAGTGCCTCCGCATTAGACGAAATAAATAAATAAATAAATAAATAATAAATAATTTGAAAAAAAATAAAAATAAAAACAATTACCAAAAAGATATTTAAGGACTCTACAATTCTCTTACGTAAATCGCTTTGAAATAACTTTTTTTAATGTAAAACAACCTCTTTCTGTCTAATGTAACAGCCGTAGTTACAAACAAAAATATACAGTTAATTGCACTTTAAAAAGTACTTTATAACGAATTTTTCACAACCTTTTCTTTAAGTACTATTTTTCTTTAATATTTTTCTTTTTGTATTTCCTAAATACCAATTTCAAAGTTTCTATTTTTTCCCATGATATTAAGAACTCCAACCATATTATAAATATTCATAGCTTATTTAAAAATTTGAAATGCATTTTCATTTTTTATCATACGTCTTTTAGATCTGCAAAAATTAACCTGTTTCGTACTGGAAAAGCAAAGATCATCTCCACTTAATTTTTTTTTCCTCTTTCCATGGATGTTAACGGTACAAGGAATGTTGAATAAAAAGAGTATTATTTTCAAAACCACTTAAAAATTCTTAGAATATTTCAAATGGTAAATCGTTTTCAATTCAAAATTGTATTTCTTTTCAAATTTCATTCCCCTCAGTGTTCTTTTAATCAAACGAAATAATATGTAAACCAGGTTTTGAAATATGCGTACACTGAAATAAGAAATTGTAAAAATTTTTGCATGCGTTTTTACTCAGGCTTTTGATTTTGTTCATATAATCAATGCTTTATTAAAGTTTCAGGTGAGCGAAATAGAAATGTATCTATTTTAAAGAAAGGTTACATGCGCTGCCTAACATTATTTTCAGTATATTTTTTTAAGTGGAAAACACTTGCGAGTTTTAGCGTTTAAAGCAACTCTAAAATGTAAGATGCCACATATTAATTTTATTAATTCTTTACATTATTTTATAGGGTCTATAGCTTTGATATCCAAGAAAATTCATTTTTATTAACCATATGTTATTTAAAATCCACAGGAAATTCTTTAAGTATCTCTTTAACTCTTTGATCATTTTTTCAACAATACAAGGCACAACAGAATGGAATCTCATATTTTTGAAGATCACTGGTAAAGGAGTGGGAGTAAAGCAGAGCACGATGTGGCGACAGTTCGAGCGGATTTTCTAATTGTCAGTAAACACCATGAGTTGGTTCGGTGAAGATCACGGTTTCGTTATCGAGCTGTTCTTAAAAACAATGATTCTGTAACCGCGACACAGAGGGAATTACGGGCTCTATGAAACTGATGTCGTTCCTGATCAAAAAACATTCCTGCTATAGGTTTCAAATGTGAGATCATGTGTATCTACTCAACAAGTTTTCTACTTCAAGTTTTTCTACTCAACATACGAAAATACCCAACCAATCAGGTTTAGTGGCTTCATGTTATTTAATCTATATAAACAGAAGGTCGTTCGCACTTTATGGAAACGATTTTGATAGTTAAGTTTTATGTATAAATGCCGTATTTTTTGCGGCGATTTGCTTCTATCTGATAGCCATGGTTCTTGACAATAGTTCTAGCTCGAATTTTCCATGAAAGTAAACTTTTTCTTAGTACTGTCATGTCAATTTTACCCCATTCCTCTTGAATCGCTTTCCAAAGCCCGTTCAGTGTTCTTGGATGCAGTTTTCCTAAGGCTTGTTTTAATAAATTCAAAGCGCAAAAGTCCATTGGAGAAGCGTCAGGTGATTTTACAGGTATTTCATTAAATGGGATACACTTTATTCCTGTTTCTGATTCTTGCTTTGCTAAATAAGCCTTCTGTAGCGGGAGCCACCTGCGTGATGTTATTTTCAAAATCTAGTGGGAAAAAGCTGTTCTTTTCGAAAACGCAAAGATTTGTTTCTGTTAACTGTTTCTTTCGTTTTTTATGACCCTTTGAAATGTTGGAGTCCATTCTGCCGCACCCTGTAATTTGTTAAACTGAATATCATATTCTTTAGAAAAGTTGCAATAGATAATTTGTGCTTCCTAATAATTATGACATTTTTATGTAATTTATAAAAATGACAATTCCCCTATTTCCGCAATAAATAAATATTTTTTTATAAAAACAACCATTCTACTCTTCATAATTATGTTCAAATATTTTGTGTTATAATTAAAAATGTTTCTTATCACTATTATATATATATTTTCGTATTAATAAATCCATTTATTCATTATTGGTTTGAATCTTAATCGAAATGTGAAATACGTCCATATTATCCCAAATACTCTTATTTCACTGCTAAGCAATCCATTTTAAACAATTTAGCATATCCCCCATAAACAAATGAAAGAGTATTCATCACTCAAACAAAGAAACTAACAGCCTGAAATCAGTGATAAATACAGCATATTTTTATTCACATTTATTTAAACATTTCAGAGAAATCAGGTACTATTTTGGAAAAATTATAGCGATAAATGTACGAGATACCGCAATCTCGGATTTCACAGATAAATGTAACAAAAATTGCATTTGTAAGACAGAAGCGGGCATTGCTCAAAAAACTAAAATAAATTCATACGATTGATAAAATACTTTAAATTTGTTTGAAATTGTATTCTAGTGTTCCAAAATGTGTAAACGGCAATGTTTCGGAAATTTTGATTTTCACATTTCAGAGAAAGATAAAATACTATTAAATAAAACAAATGATAATAAATCTGTTTACTTCAATATCAATTTATCGTAGGTGTATTTTGATGCCATTTTATCCAATTCTTAATTCAGTCATCTGCTTTAATACGAGTATGAATTATTGATCCTTTGTCTTCTATTTACATCAGATATCTATTTTAAACAATTGTGAGGATTAGGTTACACAGCATGTGAAATTTTCTGCCACCAGCTGGATAGTCAATAAAAGATGGTCTTGTTTACAAGGTCCCGAATCTTAAGATTTTATTTCTTCTCTTGACAGCGAGTCGTTATTGTGGTGGTAAGTCATTCAAGAGAAAGTTAATGGACCGTTAGAATGTATGATACTTTTTTGTCTTAAGAAATATCAACAAAGTAGAAACAAAACATAAGTATGTGGATCAAACCCAGCGTCGTTGGTATAAATAGTATATAAACCATGAAAGAAAATTAAACAAAATGATAGTAACTTAATTCATAATGTGAGATTTCCTCATATCGCTTGAATAAGATAGTAGTCCTAACACTGCCTTCAGAATCCAGAGGGGCGTGGTCTAGTCCTGGTCCTGCCGCAGGTTCTTATGTTTTGTTAAAAGCTTATGTTAGTGTTTAATTTAAACCATTAGTGAGGGGCCCGGGGTTGCCTATTTGGAGGGCAGATCTGTACTGTCCATCCGGCGCTCATGGCCCAACAATAATGAAAAATGTCACCGAAATTGGGAAATTAACCCTCGACTGCGTATACAGGTAATGCTACGTAGCGACCGGTCGACAGTTTGAACAAGACGTGGTCGCTGTACTTTCCGAATAGTTAAACCAATAGTGAATACTTAATCCAACTCCTCTTCAAAATATTTAAACTTTCATGCTTAGTGTTCAACAATTATATTCATTTCCTCTGTAAGAATATTTTAAATGACTCTTTTTGTACTGCCAGAGAATATATTGAACGTTCGTATAACAGCATTATCAGTTTGCCATAATTGAAAATCTTTCGCGTTCTAAATTATCAACTCATTAATCCCTTTGGATGGGTCGATCATAGTTTCAAATACCTATTGCTTTAGTTTGCTGTAGAATACCTTTGATTTACGAAATGTGAATTCCAATAACTTATTCGATTTCGAAAGTTATTCGAACACCAATAAATTATATTCAGTAATGCTGTTCGCTCATGCTATAGAGGCCTTTGTGAACTGGTACAATACAAAATGTCATTAGGGTCTCGATATACATGAATGACGGTTTATGTTCCTAACTGTTCTTAATCACCTCAGTCATCATATTTAATGTATTTCAGTATTTATGGGACGACGTTTAAAGAAGCCTGAGACTTCTGAAGGGGTTACTAAAGCTTTCAAAATCTTAACGTTGCATTTCACTGTCTGTACGCAAGTACTCTTGTAAACCATCAGCTAAAATGGAAAACTTAAGCGAAAACAAATTAAAGCTGGAACTAAAAGCAGCGTAACAAAGTATTAATCAACTTGTTATAATTACCCTCTGAATTAAAAATAAAATATCCGCCGGGTGTGTCCAAAAAAGGAAGATCGTGGTTTATTTTGGTGAAAAATTCTGCACAGGATGTGGAACTTCATTCAGCTCAGTTTGAAACATACCTCGTGTAGATGGATAAATGCGGATCAGTTCTGTTATATGCAAATAATTTGTTAAGCCCGTTATCCCTGCGAAATGTAGGTCGTTTACGAGCGGAATCAACATTCCTACGACGAGCAATAATATGCATTGAAAGCTGTATATTTGGGTCCGATCCGGATTCAAAACATGGATAACAAAGAACTTACAGCCGCAACCCAGGTCGAAGGAGGAGCATAAGTAATTGTTTTTATTTCTAATGGTGGTTTACAAGACTATATACAAACAAAAACAAGAACAAAGAAACAAAAGAGCATTGAAACGTTAAGAATCCAAAAATTTCCTGGCTATCCAATATCTCTCGCACACTGGCTCTGAGCGTAGAGTGGGACAACTCAGATATGGGTAAAGTCTATGTCCTCCCGTCTATTACAGAGCTTGAAAAAGGGATCTGGAGCGATATTTATATGGCAGTGATTTTAGTAGGCACTCATGACCCGTCCCTAGTCGTAACAAGGCGACCGCTTTCTGTCTCGGCCATTCTGAGACTCCAGAAATTTTGTTCCACCATATCGTATTTGAAATCCTAGACAACAGCTCTGGTGAGAGGGGATTCCTAAAAATAATTCTTACAAGAAACTTTAGTGAGTTCTAAGACACCACATTCT
This sequence comes from Dolomedes plantarius, assembly GCA_907164885.2. Classification (NCBI taxonomy): domain Eukaryota; kingdom Metazoa; phylum Arthropoda; class Arachnida; order Araneae; family Dolomedidae; genus Dolomedes; species Dolomedes plantarius. The sequence goes on along the minus strand of OU015498.1, from coordinate 113,961,483 downwards.
TGTATTTTTGAAGCACAAATGCATCCTTTTTAGCCAGGGTTTCGGCCAGCTCGTTGCCCCGGATGCCGCATTGGCCTGGGATCCATTGCAGGGTTGTCCCCCTACCGTTATTGTGGAGTTTGTCGAATAGTAATTGACATCTATATACATCACATCACTTGGTGACACCGCAGGAGCCTATAGATTGAAAAGCTGCCCTAGAGTCTCTAAGGATGAGAGCATGAGAATAAAATACCCGTGTTGATCCTCTTCTTTAACTCTCGTGTATTAGTTCAGTACATATAATTTCGCCTTACCTGGACAAATAGTCGGCCAACATTTTGATCTAGAGGGGCACAACAGGCTGCGGATATGTGTGCGACGGGTTAGTTTCACGTCTTACATCCTATACCACGAAAACATCCTCAGTTATAAAGCAAAAAATAAATTAAGAATTTTAGCATAGTCATACATCTCCGTCCTTCCAGTAACCTTCAGAGATGCTGATCTAGTTTTAATTTCCTCACCGAGGAAACTAAGAATCAGCAACTGGAAATTTCAAGCTAATCAAAAAAAGAACAAGATTTGCGAGCTTTGCACTTTCTGAGATGCGGAATTTTATTCTGATCTCAGAAATGGTAGGACGACTAGGATTGGTGAAGGCGTTTCTATGGAGCCTAGTATGTATTAGACAAGAAGATGCCGATCGGGAAGGCGAATGGGTCATAAAATCATTATCATTACTTTGCGAAATAACCACATATAAATTTAGTGCAATCGTACAAAATGTACTTAAGTTAGAAAAGGAGAAAACAAGTTACATGACAGTAAGGGAAGCCATATAATTCAGATCTAACTTTCTTAAAAGTGTGAAAGTGTACTAAGGTAGAACACATTTTTACCAAAGAATGCATAGTATATCAACCTTTTTCAATTTACAATACTAAATTCGAGTAGTTCTTTAACAAGAATCTGAAAAAAAAATCTTACAGTTTATAGAAAATACGCACGTTTATTCCAAGTACTAAATATCTCTTTTAAACCCGAATTCAAGAGCTCAATAAATCTATGTACAGTCAAACCCACTTAATGGAATATCGGTAAAAAGAATATCCCGTTTAATGTAATAAATTTTCAATGTACCAAACCGTAGTTATTTGTTTCTGTTTTAAATTTCGCATTTAATGGAATATATTGTTTTGAAGCTATCCCGTTTAAAGGAATAATTTTTAGCCATGACGATATCGATCTTTTTCTATTTCGCACACTTCTTTTCAGAATTTTTTCCTGTAAAGTGCAATAATGAATGTGCAGTAACTGAATATCTTTCAAAGCAATTTTGTCACTTCGCAGAAAGTGTCCAATCGCAGAAAATGAGGATTTCTTCGATTTTAAAGGGCAATTCATTGTTGTTGCTGTTTTTGCTAGCCCCCCCCCTCCCTCCCCGTATTGCTCGGCCGCTGAGCCTACGTTTCCCTATTCAGAGAATGAACAATAAGCTTCACCCCCAAATGAGAGCTAGAAAATGAGTGGATGTGTGTGTGTGTGAAGGAAATGTGAAACTTCAACAGGTCCTGATCTTGAAGGCGACGTCGATTACCAACTGAAACGAATCTCTTCGGAGAAGCGCAACATTTAACTTGGGGGTCTCTAGCCTTGAACATTTAACTATACATTTTCTACGGTGATTAGTTCGACAGTTCGCTTTCGTGAAATCAGTAATCTTTCCTGTGCTTTACAATGTCTTTGAGACGAAAAGATCTTACTTTAAAATAAAAAGTAAAAGTCATAGAGTTTGCAAAAGTAAATAAGTGTACGCAATTAGAACTCTCAAAACAGTTTGAGATATACCAAGCGCAAGTTTCGAAATCGTTAAAAAATAAAGAAAAAGTCTAGAACGACTGGAAATGCAATAAAAATCTTAATCAAAAACGAAAACGTACGGGAAAAGAATCTGAAGTTGAAGATGCTCTTCTTCAGTGGTTTGCTGAAAAACGAGCTTGCAATGTTCCTATTAATGGATTATTATTGAATCAGAAAGCTGAAGATTTAGCACAACAGTTAAATATAACTGATTTTAAAACTACAAATGGTTTTGTTGTGCAGATGGAAAACAAGAAACAAAATTTCTTTCAAAAAAATTCACGGTGAAGCAAGGGATGCTGATGAAGCCGCTGCCAGTGCTTAGAAAAATGTAGTATTACCTGCTTTATTACAAGACTACAGTTCTTCTTGTATCTATAACTGGGACGAAACAGCACTTTATTACAGAGCAATGCCTTATGGGACTTTGTGCTTAAAAGGCGAAAAAGTTGTTGGAGGAAAAATCCCGAAAGACAGAGTGACAGTTTTATGCTGTAGCAATGCTGACGGCAGTCATAAAATGCCTATTTTTGTAATCGGGAAATCCAAGAGCCCACGATGTTTTAGAGGTGCAAAATCCCTTCCAGTTAAATACGAAGCGAATTCAAAAGCTTGGATGACTGCTAATTTTTTTCAAAACTGGTTACTGTCATTTGACAATGAGATGAATAAGATGAAAAGAAAAGCTATCATTTTTATCGATAATATTCAAGCCCACAAAGTCGACGTAAGACTAGAAAATGTAGCACTTCATTTTTTGCCTCCGAATACTACAGCTATTTTACAGCGAATGGACCTGGGAATTATATTACTTTTTAAGAGGAATTATGGAAAAGAAATCATTAAAAAGATCATAGCTTGCATAAATGATACTAGTGGATTTTCTATCAATAGCTCAACTAGTAAAATTATTAGAAACATTTCAATTCTTACAGCTGTTCATATGAGGAACAAATCATGGAATAATATTTCCTCTGACGCAATAAAAAGTTGTTTCGTAAAATGTAAATTTTCAACAGACGTAACAAATGATGAATTAAATGATGAATCAATTGCAAACGCAAGTGATTTACCACCAGAAGGAATGACAGAAGAAAATTTTTCCAATTTTGTAAATTTCGACAATGACTTGGTAGAATGTGGTGAAACTTCAGACCCTCAATTTGATCGAAGCGAAATCGATAAAGATGAATTTGATGAAGAATGTGCCATTAAAAAGGTTCCGTCACATGTTGAAGTTAATAACGCTTGTTATATTATAAGACGTTTCTTGGAAACGAAGCCAAATGCAAACTTTCATTTATTTTATAAACTAGAAAATCAAATAACAGATTTGCTGCATTCACAGAACAGTAAACAGTCTAAAATATCCGACTTCTTTAGCAACAAATAAGTAAGTAACATTGTAATTATTTCCAAAAAATTAAGGGAAATTTGTATATTCTACAATAAAATTAGCTCATTTTTCATCAATTTTCGAAATTTTAATGTGTTTAAATTGTTTCTTACTTTTAATTAATAATTGTTTGTTAATTATAATAGTTTAAATATGCCTATGGTTTAGGTAATTTTTAATGCTTTCTAGGTTTAACTGTAACTTTAAACATTGTGGGCGTGTCAGTGTGATCCCGGATAATGGAATATCCCGCTTATTAGAATATTTTTCGTGGCAAATTGGCTATTCCATTAAGCGGGCTCGTATGTATAAGGGGGGGGGGGGGGGGGGGCAAAAAATTTAAACTATGCGCTTACTTCGAAAATTATAGTTCATTCAATGCATTCCTTCACACACATCCCCCCCCCCCAAAAAAAAGCACTTGAAATACCATATTTTGTAAGCTTCTACATAAAATGCAATCTTATTCTATTTTATGATATTTTTCGTTTGGTCATAACACATACTGTTCGAAAGAATTCTGCAAACTTGGGAAAACCCAACGTCTTCTTTAAGGATGAAAAAGGTCATAAACTTGTTATATTTTACGATCTAGCATTTTGTCTGGAAATGTGATCTAAATCTCATGTATTCAATCAGCTATAACGGTTTTATTCCATTTCAATATTTGATTATCAAAAAATGTCACGACATACTTTGCTCATTGTCTGACCTACTTCTAGGCGTAAACTGTAGAATTTAATATATAAAGTAGTTGGAATGATATAAAAGAATAGTGCACTTCTGTGAGTAAAATATGTTAACTAAAACTCAAAACACGTTTTCTTTGCTGTCACTTGAGTATGAGAATAAGCATGTGCTATATTATATTTTTGTAAAGTAGAATTTTATTTTTGAAGACTATAAAATTATTTGAGAGAGGGCATTTACTTCTTACTTTGTCGACTCCTTTAAAGAGATGTTGCATAGTATTTAATATTCTCAGTTAAGTCACTCAAGTAAAGTCTTCAGTTTATAGGGATAAATGTAATCAAATCTTAACTAGGAAGAAAATATTTGACTTAACAGTGAGTCTTATCAGTTCAAACGCATGGATGAACAAGGATGTAACTTTTGAACAAGGATGTAATAAAAATAATTTTGCCCTCCTTTCCTAATATGAAAGTCGTAAAATTTTGCTCAGCAAAACAAATACTAAGACTGCTTTTCAAATTTATAATCAAACCAAATGTGAAAAATTCAAAATATTTAATGTTTCTTAATACCAGTTATTTGTAATAAATTTCAATTTAACTAGTTAACTGTCAAATTGAGATATCATCTACCTACATACATTGACAGTCTATAGATTAAACTCTCAACTTCTGCGTAAACATTTAATAAACAAATTCTTACTTTTTCTCAGAAATCTGAGCTGTATCTAATATATACATCTTTTGTAAGTTTCAAAATGTCATATTTTAATCAGAAATTCTCATTTGTACGAAGATATCTAAAAGCCACTTTGTATAACATTTCACGCAAACGAAAACAACTAAATAGAGCATTCCACACAGACTTGATTTCCTTGGATAATACATTCTGAAAAGATACGGAACCAAGAAGAAATAAAGAGCTCTATGAGACCATCTAGTTGCATTTCAATTTCCCACACTATGATGAAAATTTTAGCTACGACGTGAGTTGCATTTAAGGGCTTTCGTACCACAACAGTTTGACTTATCCCTTTGGTAGTTTACTTTAATATTGATTACAAAAAATAAACTATTTTTAATTTAGTTTATATGATCGTATTGTTGCTTGTTATATTTGATGAACTCTATTAACCTTTAAGAAAAAACAATTATTTATATAGCATGTTTTTTGCAAATTTCCGATGAAAAACTAAGCTTTTTGAAGTTCGTTTTACGTAAATGTATAATATTTTCTAATGCTTCATACAATGAGCTATGTTTTTATGCATGATAAATTTTAATTACAGTTCTTTCTACCGAACTGCTAAACAATAAAAATTAGATCTCTATGTCATTTTCATTACATAATAATGCTATTTTTTGTTTTCCTTTTGAATCGATTAAGAGGTGTTTGAGAATTATATATTAGGCAAATACGTATTATCTGCATGTGAAATTTGATCAATCCTACGAACCTACGGGAGATAAACAATCATCTATATATCGTTTCCTGCAAAGTTCCGATATAAAACTAAGCGTTTTAAAAGTTCATTTTAAGTTAATTTTTTCTGGCTGTCTAATACTTAAATTATTTTCTTCCTTTAGCTTACAAGGCCCATTTTTCCAATTCCCTTTTTAGAACGGGAAATTTCATACCCCTTTGTAAGAACGGCCATTAAGGGGGTTATATATATATATATATATATATATATATATATATATATATATATATATATATATATATATATATATATATATATGAATTGGTGTTCTTCGTTGAATATTGAACACATCTGTTTACATTAACATTGATTTATTATCGACGAGTCACAGGACATAAAAACAGTTTCAATTAACATAAATTATACACCATTTTACGTCTTTACGGTAGCCGTCTGCTACCACGTTATCTTTTTATAACCTCTTTCTTTCGTGGCGTCTTTCTGTCGTCATGTGTTCGGCGTAGAACGCCGAAACTCTCTGTCAGGCGGGAACGCTTCTGATTCGTCACTCGCCGTTGCCACAGCTTTCTTCCTATTTCTTCCTATATCACATATATGACAGGGTTGTTGTTTCCTGTTATAATTCCTTTAAAGCAGTCATCATCTTTTAGTATTGGTGGAGAGTGGTAGAAATAGAATAATATCAGTCCATACGTTAGTTTAATTTAGTTTATTCCTGTTCATGCGAACCAAAGATCCAACTCAGATCATTCAGTTTTTGCCATTTCGTTTTTAGAGACGCGGCGAACACACGTTCGTCGGCATTGACTTTTATCCCGCGCTCTGCCGATTTCGAGGTCAAAAACGCGCGTTCACTCTCCCTTCACATGCGCAGAACCCAATTTAGAATTTTCTAGAACTTTCTTTTCGCGCCCAATTCTGTACATCAGTGGTTCCCAACATTGGGTACGCGTACTAGTATCGGAACGTGGACAAACAGCTACCGGTACGCAATGATTTTACAATTTAAAACAAAATCTATTAAAAATCTGTATTACAAAAAAAGAAAAGAAATCACTATAATAACTAATAATCCATACGTTTTAGTATTTTAGTTTGGAATTTCTTATCCATTGTTTGTGTTGTAATACTTTATTGGGATTTACCCAATCTCAAAAGATTACGGAAATATAATCCCGTGTATCTCTAAAGATACACGGGAATTTCAATTATAGTTAAAGGCTCTTTCTACTGAAATGTTAAAGATTAAAACTTAGATTAATGTGTCATTTTCATTGCATAATAATGTTATAATTTTGATGCAATTTTGTACTCTGTTAAGAGAGATTTGGAAATTAAATACTAGGTAAATATCTACTAAAGGTTATTAATAGATGAATTTATTTTCTAGGAGCCAAATATAGCATTAATTGGTATTATTTTTTAACATTATGCTTTCTTTTCCGATGTCTTTGTGGTCTTCAGAGAGGTTTATAGTAGGACACTAAAGCACTAAATATTCAGCAGTTTATGTGTGAATTCTCTTATTTTTTTAGTTACGATAATTAAATAATAACATTTTTATAGAGTATTTTTGTTTCTATCAATTAATGTAATTTTTCATCGATCTTTGTAGAAAAAAACCATTTGATACTTTAAAGTTATATTTTAAGATTTAATTCATTCATGGTAATTATAAAACCATTCTAAATTGTGGAACAATACATAACGCGATTTATGTAGCTTGATATGAACTATGTACTGTGATGTTTATGGTGAATCATTAATCAAAAATTCGAAAAAGCGTTCTTAACCAAACCTTTTATAACGTACGGAAATTTAGACTAAAAATATAGAATTCATGAAACGTGCTTGCAAATGATTCTAAACCTATATTTGATCAAATTATCTTTAAGAATATAATATGTCTCTTTGATCTTATAATATGTCTCTTTGATCTGAAAATTTAAAAACACATAAAAACGTTATTTCGAAAGCTTGACCAAGAGGTAATTCTGATTGACTCCAAGTTCTTTTACTTATGCAGTGACTTGTGATTATCACTATGAACTAAACCTACGTACAATGGGTATACAAAGGAAACCCAGTTGACCGAGGAAAATTTTTCCTAAAATTTCACATGTATAAAAAGCTAAAAAGGAATGAAAAACTCCTACTAGTTTCTAATTTTTATTGATTGCGCATATAGTATTTAGCTCTACTCTATTTCGTTTGCACAATTCTTCAAAGAAAACTTTAAACGAAAATCGTGGACATGACAAATCTTTTTCATTTTTACCTAAATGAAAGGCAAATGCACTGCTGGCCACCCAAATTGCAACACCAAGAAAGACAAGAGATATCACAAAAAAATTTATTTTGTAGATAACATGTTCACCAAGTATCAAATGATTAAATTTATAGACTTCTGTGAAGTGTGGTTCCTGCCAAAATCAGTAGCCAGAGTAGCCGCCATTGTTGGAGATCACCGCTGCCACACGACTCGGCATTGATTCAAAGAGACTTTGGATGGGTTCTTGGGGTACAGCAGACCAAGCAGCTTCCACACGTTGCCAAAGTTGATCTGCTGTGGCAGCTGGGGATGGAATCTGGGTCAATCGTAGAGCAACCATGGACCACATGTTTTCTATCGGCGAAAGATCCGGAGAGCGAGGTGGCCAGGGAAGCAATTCAATCTGGCGATTGACGAAGAACCGTTGGACAATGCGTGCCACGTGTGGTCGCGCATTATCCAGTTGAAATATGGCTGTGGGCAAGCCCTGAAGGTAAGGAAGGACAACTGGCTCCAACACCTCGGAGATGTAGCGCTGGCTGTTTAAAGTACCGGCAATGCGGACTAGAGGTGTGCGAGAGTGATATCCAATACCGCCCCATACCATAATACCCGGTGCAGGACCAGTGTGGCGGTGCATAACGCAGCTGTTCAGCATCCTCTCTTCACGGTGTCTCCAGACTCGAATGCGACCATCGTGGTGTTGCAGACAGAAGCGTGACTCGTCAGTAAAGACAATTTCATTCCATTCTGCCGTCCACATCCTTCTGTCATCGCACCATTGGCGGCGGAGACGTCTGTGGTTCTGCGTCAAGGGTAGACAAAGCAATGGACGTCTTGCGGACAGACCACTCTGCTGTAAACGGCTTCGAATGGTACGCGCAGACACTGGATGATGCGTTACAGACTGCATGTGCTGTGCTATGGTTCGTGATGTGACTGAGCGATCCGTCACTGCCATGCGCACAATTTGCCTGTCATCACGTGAAGTGGTGCGCTGAGGTGGATGCGATCGAACACGCCGGTCCGTGGTACCCTCCTGCATCCAACGATCACATATCCGCATTACAGTTGTTTGGTTTCGTCCAACACGACTACCGATTTCCCTGAAAGATAATCCACAATCTCGGTAGGACACTATCCTTCCTCTGTCGAACTCGGATACTTGATCAAAAGATGATCGCTGTTTTCGACGAGGCATAATTGATCGTTTTTTTGAAAAAAACTACAAGAAAAACACAATTGCCGAAATTGAAATCGTCGAAATCTCCAAGCCTTAAATAGCGCTTTGAAGTGGCACCACAGGCGCGCGTGATGTGCGTCTGCGCTGAAATTCTAATCATTTGCATATCTCACCTCCGCTAATGCATGTTGTAAATTTCATGTTATGTGCATGTTTCCTGCAGGGTGTTGCATTTACAGTGGCCAGCAGTGTACATAATATTTAATATGTAATATTTGTTCACATGACATATACCAAATATAAGTGCAGAGAGTAAGTGAGAATTTTTCGTTATTATGCAAGTAAATATATACACCAAATCTACAATTCATCGATTTTCAAAATAGTTTATCAAATATTTTCTTATTCTTTTTCTCTATCTTTCTATTAACATTTTCCTATTTTCTTTTTAATTTGCCACTACAGTTCCGATAATCCGAAATTATTGGGACCAGACTAATTTTCGGATTAACGAATTTTTCGGATTAAGCGAAGCATTCTTAAAATAAACATAAATTACATAACAATGTGTGATTACATAAATATTACATATTACGTGTGATTACACAGTTTATTTTATATGGTCTGTCTTAACATATCCAAATCTCGGGACGAAATAGGTGATAAGAGAAGTACAGTACAGTAGAGTGTAAGTTGTTCTAACAATACGTCACAGTGCTCGACAAGTTGGAGAGGTGCGTCGTTACTGTTAGTGTCAGTTTAGTATTACCATAAACACATGATGTTTATTCTACTGTGTCTTACTATATTATACTACTGTTGTCTAACTTTGAATTTTCTTGTAATTTTCAGAAATATGCTTTATATTACATAGTATCACTGTAGTTTTATTGTAACCTTAGTTCTTTTTGACTTTTGGTTTCAGATTAAGCGGACTTTCGGATTACCGAAGTTTGGATTATCGGGACTGCACTGTACCAAAAAAATTTTATTGGAGGTCGAGTGATTTTTTTATTATTTGAAGAAAATGGGTCATTGTCGAAACAAGTTTGCGCACAACTGGTGTAAGGAACACAACAACGTAAAAAATATATCAGTCTTCTGTAACAAGGCAAAATTATCCTGTTTGTGATAATTACATGGTAGAATGTTTGTTGTTGTTGTTGTTACTCAGCCCCCTGACAAGAAAATGCTAGACCAGGTCCATGAGGCTCTGTCTTGTGAGCAAGAGGGAGGCAGCACTTTCCTGATCTTCTGCAAGCATGCTGAGGGGATACATAAACAGTCCACAATGTGGGAAGGATTTTCAGGGGCAGCAGAACAGGAACAAGGGGGAAAGACCTAGATAGAGTTTTCGAAGCGCATACTTTTGGTATGTCCACTCCGAAGACGACACCAGGGCAGACTGTATTCGTCTCGGACTACTAAAGAGTAAGGCCAGTCCAGGGTGCTTGGCCGGATACTAATAGAATGTTTGTAATTAGGGTTGTGAGGTAATGAATCAAAATTAACCCCCCTGGTTTAAATAAATCGTCGATTCAAGAAAAAGAAGCACTTTTCTACTAGACGGGAATCCCCGTGGGTGGCGTACATGTGCGACAGTGAGAGGGGAAACACTACGAGGTCGGACGGAGGGGAGCGACGAACGTAAATCAATTGGAGTGAAGATCGCTTTGCCGTACAGCAGCCGGACATTATCAAGTTTCCCGAAGGCGTTTTGATGTTAGTTATCGTTCCAGCGACCTGATGATAAAGTGAAGAAAGGTTAGTGTAGCGTATGTACAAGCAGTGGCGTGGTTGAATTCTGGTAGGGTTTCCGTAATGTAACTACCGGGATTAACACACGAGATAGATAATTCCCCGTTGCCTGCTAGCAATTGAGTACGGCCTTTATGTAGTCTAATTGTGTTGTAATAAATAGTTTAGTGTAGAAAACCTCATCGGATCTTGTTAATGGTGAGTTTATTGTCTATATATATACTAAAACAGTTCCGTAACTAACTGACTGACCGACTGACATACAACGCACAGACCAAACCGCTGGACCTAAAGGGCTGAAATTTTGCATGGAGATTCTTCTTATAGTGCAGGGGTGCACTAAGAAAGATTTTTGAAAAATTCATAGATTTTTTAAAATTAAATTTTTAAGCTGTTTTAGTAACATTCTTTAAAGTATGCATTTAAAATAATAATTTGAGGGTTACAAAATTTATATCACGAGAAAGATCATAAAATTTGCTTTCAAATGAAATCTTTTTCGAATCTTTACCTTCATTTTTTGATTTTTGGTGAATTTTTAAAGATTAATTTTTAGAATTTAATTTATTAAATGCTGATCACGTGGTTTTTTTCTGGTACTTTAAAAAGATTTATCGTCACGTACATGAAAACGAAATAGACTAGAAAAGAATTTTTTTTCTTGCTAATGCGGCAGACGATTGGACATTATCTAAAATGATATTAAAATACAGTAAAAGATATGTTCCTCAAACTGTACTATATTAACTGTATAATATTCTTTAGTATGTCCTATTAGATTTAATTTGAATATTTTCTTCTACATTATTTTGTGTATAAAAATACCCCTTACGAATTATATATATAGTACATCAATTGTATACATTGATCGTCGTATTTATTATAAATATATATATATATATAAATATTTGTTTTTTTTTTTGGCATTAATTGCATACATTGACCATTGTATTTAATTTGAAAGTACTCCGTAACGAAATTCGGCTAGTTTAGTATATACATTACCTTAAGGGTAAAGAAACAGTGAGCTTCACAGGGTATAACTGAAAAAATTATACTGTTGGATAAACATTTAACATAAAATCTATTAGTTCCATTGTATATAAAAGCATATGAAATAGAAGTTTTACTAATTAGAAATGTTGTTTTTGTTGTTGCATATGGTCGACTGTAACTTAATCCATACAAGTCTGGCCACTCAACCAACATTCAAAAAATATAAAAAAAGACAACAAAAGGAAACAACAAGATACGAAAAAAGAACGACCGAAAGGCTTTAAAACTAGTTAAAAACGTTAAAGTTCTAGGATAAAAAGTTAAAAAGCCAGAATCACAATAATTGAAGACCGTGAGATCAGGACGTAAGTTCTCTGGCCTTCCAATAAAGAGCACACAAATCACCATTTTGCTGTAAGTTAAAGTTTAGTTTAGAACAAACAAGTAGCTTTAATTAGAATTGTAGAATGAAATGTTCTGCTTTCAAAATATTCAGGTTTGGTTAACAACATTTCTTAAATTTTTTAAATAATTATTTTTTCCAAAAATTAAACTTATGTATGAAATACTTAATCCCTGCTGAATTCAAGTATATTTTCCTACTTATGTTTTGTAGACAGTTTAAAGCCCAAATTTTCTCAGATGACACGCTTATACATCTTTAATGTAATCTATTTTAACGATAAATTGACGCATGTAAATCCTCACTTCTTCAAAACTCTATTCTAAATCAAAGCGAATAAATATAAGGCTCAAAACCACGTCGAACCTTTAAAGAATGTGCTTTTGTTAGAGAAACGCATCTGTCATACTTTCACTGTATATTTAAGTACCAAATAGAACTTTCTTTTTATACTTCCTCCAGAATAAGAGAATTTATTATGTTTTTCCCCTATTTACATGTGTTAAAATATCTTTCGGAAAGACATGATTAATGTATGTTACAGAAGTAGTTCAAATTCACATTCTGAAGAAAAAAAAACATTTCTATAATATGTTGGGAAGGGAGGAGCAAGCACGCTTAAATGTAGAGAGAAGTTCCAAATTTAGAATTTTTACGAACCATTTTAGCGGTTTTTGCTCTAATCTGGGAATATTATTTTTTTCAAGGAGCAGCAGTTGTTGACAGAAATTAAAAGGAAGCAATTTTTGAAAGATCAAGGAAAGAAAAGAAATTGGTGATTGTAAGAAAACAATACTAAAAATATAAATATACAATTAAATTAAAGGTTCATTACTATTTAGGTAGTATGAATGAAAAATGTCACTGTTAATAATAAGTTTACATGTAATGTATTACATAATATTTTGCCTAACCAGTTTTGTTTAGGTTCTATATCCAATCACAATTCCTCAGAGCAAATTCTTCGGAAAATCTTGCACAGTCCTTAATCATGGACATTATAATTACAGAGTCATGAATTATAGAGAGTTGTATGCAACCGAATCAAGTTCAAAAAATCAATTAGTTTATACCTTTAATAAGATTGATCATATTGGAAGCAAAACTCTCCGTGATAATCCCATCTTCCATTGCCTTCTTTAACCTTTCCTGCATGAATGGATATATGCAGGGGAAGCCTGGGGACATGACACTCTTAGAGCAAGGCGAAAATGTGTAACAAACTAAATGATGCAGTGTGTTTGTCTCTCAGACTATACGGACGGACAAAGTGAGATATCTGGTAGAGGGTTATAAGTGATTATGTTTTTTTAGGGGTAGGCACTCTAAAACGTTAGACCTCGCGACATTAAGCAAATTGCCATCTTTTCAGATCAGTCCAATTCATTTTCTTTATAATTAACTTATATTAAGCATAGCTTCAGATTCATCAGCAGTTGGGTTAAATTCATTATAGAAAACAAAAATTTTTACGTTGCAGCATATCAAATATATGGGAAAATAGGAAAAACTATTCTATTTATACTCGTACTTTAATAAGTATTATTTCCTTTAATTCTGACTTGAGGTATTTAGAGTTCCTCAGACAAAAAGAATATATAAATGAATAAATAAATAAACAAATAAATATATATATATATATATATATATATATATATATATATATATTCTTTCATTTTATAATTTTGTCAGATAAGATTTCAAAGATGCACTCTACTCATGAGCTTTTCATTAAAACAAAAATCTTAACTGACGAAAGAATCGGATTTAAACTTTTTTATCTTACATTTAGATTCATAAAAATAATCTGAGTAAAGAAAAAAAAAGGAGACCTTTTGCTTAACGCTATACATGGAAAAAAGACTCTGTTATTCTTTTCTTTTTAACTGTTTTCTCTGTTTCTTTAACAGTTAAATTTTGCTTACAAAATAATTTTCGATTAGTTTTCGTATTTATTCTTAATAACCCTTATGTTCATTATTTGAATCAGACATAATCATAATTTACAAACCTATGGGGAATCATTATATTTCTTATCTCTGTGAAAGTGGGCAATATTTCACTCCATATACATAAAAACCAAATTATCGCCATCAGTCTTTTAGAAGCTTTTAATACTCATTTCTTATCGTCTCTCATTTTAATATCGACCCTTAAACCGTTTTGGCTTAAGAACTGATTTTGATTTCCCATTATACATTTAAAAAATATGATAATTGTTCACAATTAAAAATCCCGTATTTACAGAAATAAGGCTTTTCGGCTCTAATGACACGTTTATTTATTATTGATAAAGTCAAAACTTTTTCATTTTGCATTCTTCCATAATTTTTAAAATAAACAAATTACTGATATGGGTATTATTGAATTTTTAAAACTACCTCCTATGTAAATTTGAAGTGGACACTACTGATGTTGCTTTTCCGATCGTTTAACTTTTTCCCTAAAGCATAAACATTGGTTGCCCATCATATTTGAGTAAATGATTATCAGCAATAGCTTTAATTAATTGAAAAGCACATACTTAAATACACACATACGCATATATATATATATATATATATATATATATGTGTGTGTGTGTGTGTGTGTGTGTGTGTGTGTGTGTGTAGTATACCCATTACATCACGTCCTTAAACTATAACCTGAGGGGAATAAAGTTAAATTTCGTAGCAGACGGGTCGAAACGTTTATTAGGGCGACAAAAGTACATCCGTCCATTTCAGAAGATGGCTCAGAAGTAATATCACCTTTCAAGAGTAAACGTGAGAGATGAAAAAAACATGTGGCTATTTTATGTAGGGTCAGCAGATTTTGGGACTCGCAATGAGAACCCACTCCTCTGAATTCGGAGATGTACACGTGTAGAAATGCAAAGGCATGTGATTCATGGGAAGTTCCGTGGCTAAGGGTTTTAAAGCGATAAATTAATATTACTGGGGATTGAATTTAGGAAAGGGAATTTAAATGCTAGAATGGAGGGCATAATATTTAATATATATTATATATATATATATATACAGAGAGAGAGAGAGAGAGAGAGAGAGGCGTATCGTAAACTATATATATAGAGAGAGAATGGTCGACAAAATAAGAGGGGTAATAGTACTCCTCAAGACGAACAATATTTTCAAAGGAACCCAGGTCCATATTCCCCTCAGTCAGTCAGAAAAAGGTAAAGTTCAGCGTTCAAGTTGAACTTTCGTCTCTGGAAATAAAGTTAGAGCTCAATAGGAATGGGCAAATTATAAGTTGCACAATCCTATTCAGATCATAGAAAGACCCCTAATTACCCCTTGTAAACACCAAAAGAGATTTATATTGAACATCTGGGCAGGTATCGCTGATGATTGGCTGTTGGGACCAATTTACTTGCCAGAACATCTCACCGGCGCAGCGTACCTTGTCTTCAGGAAGCAAGTGCTTCCTAGTACCTTGCAAACTCTTCCATTCAGCACACAGAGGGACATGTGGTTTATGCATGATGGAGCCACACCACACTTTAGCACCGCGGCCCGCCACTTCCTGAATGCCGCATATCCTGAACTGTGGATTGTACGTGAGGAACCTGTGGCTTGGCCTCCTCGCTCACCGGACCTAAATCTATAACACTTCTTTGGGAGACACGTGAAATCAGTGGTGTACACGAGGCACCTATGGACTCAGTGGAAGATCTCGTCGCGAGAATCGTTATTTCAGCAGACAAGACTAACACGACACCAGGAGTGTATGTAAGGGTCGGACGGTCTTTCATTTGTGGGTGACAACTGTGCAGCGGCACCCTTGGATGCCCTTTTGAGCATCTATTTTGATTCTTTCTCTGATCTAAATGGTATTGTGAAACTTATAATTTTGTTTATTCTCATTTTTTTCCAGTGGCGAAAGTTCAGCTTGGACACTAAACTTTATGCTTTTCTGACAGACTGAGAGGAATGTGGCCTTAGGTTCCATTGAAAATATTTTTCGTCTTGACGTACTGTCATCTCTCTTATTTTGACGACATAGTTTACGGTCGCCCTGTATTGTGTCAATGAGAAACCTTGCGCTTTTTCCACTCATATAAATATATTAGACAATTTTCATGAAAATGCTGAAATTGTTTTTTATTTCTTGTTATTTTTTAAAGAATATGAAATTCTGTCTCTAAATCTGCTTTTGTTATTTCTGTATGATCAGAAGAAATGAAATGAGAGTGATTTGAAGAAGAACAGCTGCTGTCAATTTCCATACAAGTGAAAACTTTAATTGTGTTTTCTGAAGAACTTATTTTTCGTCAAAAAGATACTAATATTGTGATAACTCAAAATATAATTATGATAGTATGTCATGATATGTATATGAAATTTTTCAGGTAGGTTTTTCATAATACAATTAATGTTAGGAAGTACAGATTAGGCTCTAGGTATATTATTTGTTGATTTATAGCTGTAATGTTATTTATTCTCAAGAGAAATTACAGAAATTTACTCGTACTTGCGTATAATTACCTGTATTCTTTTTTTTTATTTTAAGATGAATCGATTAATTTTTATTTCACTACAATCACAAGGGCCTTAAGTATATATGATAAAAAAAAGAAATTAATGTGAAATACAATTTTTTTAGAGCTAGAGTCGATTTATGCAAACATTTGATAAATTTAGACAAATATTTATGAAAAGTTGCATAGTTTTCGAATATTTTTTCATCATTTTGCTATTTTGGTGCTATGTTTCCTCAAAAAATAGAACAAAAATGTTTGAAAAAAAACTGCTCCGAGCTTTGTCGGATACTTTAAAATCGGAGTGTGAAATGCTTATCCATAAAATTAAGGAAATGTTGTACCCCAACGTGTTTTGGCGAACTTTGGAAATTCCGCCAAGCAACCAATATTGTCCCCCAATGTGAGCATTAATCTTATGTTAACCTGAATATTCTCCTTTTCTAGTGGCTGTTTTTGAATTGTCGTTTTCAGCGAAATAAACCTTAAAGTATTTTACTTTGTTTTGAATTTTTTCTATTTTAAGATTGTTTAACTGTTTAATTTTTTTATTGTAAAGAATATTTTATTAATTACGTCTTTACATTTAATCATTTTTTTTAATCTGTAAATGCTTTAACTTCTTTTAAAAAATGTTTTTTTAAGTTTTCACTTTTTCAAAGATTTAACAAGTTATCGAGAAATTATTTCTTTGTGCTCTTTACTATTATACTATTAGGGTGATTCTTAAATGCGTTTTATTAAGAATGTTTATTAAGTCATTTATTATGAATTTTTATTTCATCTTACATTTTTTGATGGTTTAAAACGCCTATTTCTTTTTTCTAATTGTTTTCTATCACGTTATTTTCTCTCTATTTCGTTTTGAATTTCTGATTTCAACTTTCTTTCATAAAAAAACCGTTGACCGTCTTAAAAAACTTTGAGTATTGACTGTATAATAAGCACTAACCATTTTCAACATTAATATCTTAATTGCAGGAATTCCCTCTCAACACGAAATGAATTGAGGATAACAAATAAATTTTATCATTTTTCTTTAAATACTAAAATGTTTTTTAATGACTGTCAATTTTAAAATTACTGTCCATCAATCATCTTGTTTCTACGTTCATATTATATCAAATTGTAATACCTCGGAATATACTGTTTGTTTTTCGATTTATGTGTCGAAATCTAATATCGATTTCGAATCTATATTCGATTAAGTAAAGAATATATAAATAATTTTTAAAAAACATATTCTCCTTTAAAAATTCAGTGAACAGGATATCATATCTTGCTCTCCATGCTATTTATGATACATTTTCATTGTTTCATTTTAAAAACCACTCTTGCTGTTGTCCCATTTAGCCTTTACTTTGACAGTTAGAGCCCTTTTTATATCACCTCATGAAAGGAACTCATATATGCCATTCTGATGTCCTACGCACACACACACACACACACACACACTCATATATATATATATATATATATATATATATATACAGTGGAATCTCGATCTATCGTTTTTCAAGGGACCGATTGAAATGAACGACAAATGAGGGAAACGATAGATGCGGAAACATAACAAAGCAATATGATCTTTGGGACTGGATAAAATGAACGACACATGCGGAAAAACGATGGATCCGAAAACGATCGATCGAGATTCCACTGTATATATATATATATATATATATATATATATATATATATATATATATATATAGATAGATAGATAGATAGATAGATAGATAGATAGATAGATATTACAATACTGAACGCGAAAAATAACAAATACATACATATATCTATATCTATCTAAATTTCTCTCTCTCTCTCTCTCTCTATATATATATATATATATATATATATATATATATATATATATATATATATATATATATATATAGAGAGAGAGAGAGAGAGAGAGAGAAATTTAGATAGATATAGATAAATTTACATATAGATAGATAGATAGATATAGATATAGATATATGTATGTATTTGTTATTTTTCGCGTTCAGTATTGTAACAATATATGTTTCAATACACTAGTAAATAAACAATTTTATTTTCGTTCTGCAGAGAGTGTTTTTATAAAAATTCTAATCACATTTTTTTACCTGAAATGTCATTTGTTACACCATTGTTGAACGGAAAACTTATTTGCCATTCATTCTCTGAAATTCCGAATTTCTTACAACACGGATCAATGAGAGACATGATTCATAAAAAAATTTCCACAGATTTCTTTAATTTTTTTTCCAACATATTTTATGTAGTCTTACTAAATCTACATATATCTTACACATTTTATACATTTTTAGAATAGTAATATCACTTATGTTCTTGTAGTACGCAGAGATTACAAATGCACCACAAGTCGATATTTTCTTTCATTTCCTTAACTTACTAGCAAAATCTAGTTTTCAAGCAGTGCTGCCGTAAACAAGTTTCCTTCTGCAGGGCGCGGCTGGAAAGACTCTCACCGTTTGAAGGTCACTGTTAAGTAATTTGTGGTGAATATCACTTATATTCTTGTAGTATATATATATATACTACAAGAATATAAGTGAAGTGGAGGCGCGGGAAGTGGTAAAAGTTCGGATATTCTAGTTGTCAGTATACACCATGAGTTGATCCTGTGAACATCGAGGTTTCGTTATGGAGACGCTCTTTAAAAACAACGATTCTGTAACCGCGACACAGAGGGCATTTAGGATGTGCTTCGGGTTTTATGTAACTGATGCCGTTCCTGGTCGACAAACAATCCTGACATGGGTTTCAAACGTGACAGCCAGTGGGTCTTCTTTATAATGGAAACCAAGTGGTTGTCCTCGGAACATTCCTAGGGATGCGTAGGGTAATTTTCGTATTTACGAAATAGATACGAATAAATGGAAAACTTGCTGATATGGGCGAATAAATACGAAAACTATTCTTTTGCTACTTGGGCGATAAACCGCCTTTTAAGCGAAATTAGGTAATAATAGTACGAATTTATTAATATAATTGCTTATCTAACACCATCCACGTTCTTTAACTGAGCGATCTCTAGAAATTTGCTTATTACTTATTGCTAAAGATTGGAGGAAGAGAAAATGGAGACTGCTACAATGCTAGCTTTTAACTAAGAATTTTGATACTTTCCTAACCAAGTAAGTAAAATTGTGATTTTTTAATAAATGCGAAATCTTTGGAATTTATATATATATATATATATATATATATATATATATATATATATATATATATATATATATATATATATAATGCAAAAAAAATGCGAAATTTTATATATTAGAATTTATTTTTTTGCGAAATTTCGATATTTTTTTTTCAAAATTTACATACTCTTAAACATTTGTCATTCGTGAGGGCGTTGCCATCATTCCGCAAGAGATGACC